>JAJTUV010000027.1:0-600000 GCA_021653895.1 Mastomys natalensis
TATGAAACGTTTGAATTTTTCCAGTCTTATAAGATAGCATGCACTTATGGCCCAAGGCTACTGAATGTCTAAACCAGTGTCCTCTGCAGACAGAAGTCACATGGCACAGAGCATGCGCAGTTCACCAGTGAGCCTGCAGGCTGGATTCGGCAGAGGGGTGTGGCTCCGTTCATCTTTTCCTTCCTCTGCTTCTCAGTCTTTTCAAACAATGAGGACAAATGACTTGCTTCTTACCACAGTTCTGAAATGAAGTGACTCTTGGGTGGACTTGTCCTAAGTAAACTGTTTACTTGGCACCAAGCTCTTAGATGTCTTGAGATTCACTGGTAAAGACAACCTCAGCTCCGCATGCTTGAGAAGCATCTAGATTTTTTAAGACTTTTCTTGCTTACATATTTTAAGGCCAGCATTTTCTGTTTTGTTTGGTTTTGTTTGAGACAAGGTCTCACAGAGTAGCTCAAACTAGACTCAAAGTAAATAACTTTCTGCCTCAGACTCCTGAGTGTTAATATTTAGATAGTGTAAATACCCCGCTTAGTATCCTGTCTAAAATTACATTCGACATTTTACACAATGTGTGTGTGTGTGTGTGCGCGCGCGCGTGTGCACGCACTAGGAAAACACGCAATTGCTACAGCGCCTGGGTAGAGGTCAGAGGACAACTTACAGAAGTAGTAGTTTTTTTGTTTTTTTTTTTTTTTTCCGTCATGTAGATTCCTGTGGTCAAATGCAGTCAGCATGCTTAGCAGCAGGTCCTTTTAACCAGTGAAGCATCTTGCAAGCTCTGATGTCATATTTAACTGTATGCTCACACACCATAAATTGTGTCAGATTCCCTAGATTTGAATTGCTTAAACCACAGAGTTTAGAAACGTCTTCTGCTCGCCAAAAAAAAAAAAAAAAAGCCGGGCAGTGGTGGCGCACACCTTAATCCCAGCACTTGGGAGGCAGAGGCAGGCGGATTCTGAGTTCGAGGCCAGCCTGGTGTACAGAGTGAGTTCAGGACAGCCAGGGCTATACAGAGAAACCCTGTCTCGAAAAAACAAAAAAAAAAGAAAGAAGAAGAAAGAAAAAGAAAGAAAGAAAGAAATAAGAAGAAAGAAAGAAAGAAAAAAGAAAGAAACGTCTTCTGTTTTAACACCTATGGTCAGCTGTATGTTCCTAGTTTAAGAATTCCCATTATTGGGGCTGGAGAGATGGCTCAGCAGGTAAGAGGACTGTCTGCTTTTCCAAAAGTCCTGAGTTCAATTCCCAGCAACCACATGGGCTCACGACCTTCAATAATGGGATCTAATGCCCTCTTCTGGCATGCAAGTGTATATGCAGATACAGCACTCATACATTAAATAAATACATCTTTTTTGAAAAAGAAAGAAGAATTCCAGTTAGTAAAGTGATAGAGAGGTGATCAATCAAGACTTATATACCTTGCAAGTCTGACATTTTGAGCCAAATCATTGTCGTGGACAGCTGCTCTGTACCTTGAAGGATACATAGCAGCATCCCTGGTGGTTGCTGGAAGAAAACAATTGTAATAACTAAATCTTTTCTAGACATTATCAAATATCCTCCTGGTGGAAACTCAGTTCCTGATAGGGAGATCTTTGCTTTGAACTTTCCAATGACTTCTTCATATAAAAACAACAAAGGAGGCCGGGCGGTGGTGGCGCACGCCTTTAATCCCAGCACTTGGGAGGTAGAGACAGGTGGATTTCTGAGTTCGAGGCCAGCCTGGTCTACAGAGTGAGTTCCAGGACAGCCAAGGTTACACAGAGAAACCCTGTCTCGAAAAAACAAAACAAAAAAACAAAAAAAAAAGTTTGAAACAACAAAGGAAAGCACTTAAGAAAATGTAAAGCCCTCTGAAGGAAAGGATAGGTTTCCCTGGTGCTGCACTTTGTTATGTTACCTGGTTGGTGTTTATCTGACACGCAAAAACAAAAGCTCCATGAAGCTCCCTTATCCTTCCCTCTTTGGTGCTGTGTCTCGGGTATACATCACCAAGCCCACGGCAGATGCTCCCTCAAAACAAACCACACCAACCCATAAAACTGTGTCACTGCATTTATAGTGAGTCTTCATTCCTCGGTTAATCCATTTTGGAAACACCTCACAGATACATCAAGAGGTTTGTCTCCTAGGTGAGTCTAAATCCTGTCAAGCTGACAGTGAAGATTAGATATTGCATTAAATAGATAGTTTTCTTCCTACAGTCTCTGTCAAGAAATAGGTATCTTAGTAGGTTAGATAGATAGATTAGACTGGGTTTGTGATCTGTATCATCCTTCCCCATGTCCATCTCTAAAAATATTAAATATATAATATTATATATATAATATATATATATTCTCTAGGTGCCTATTGCTGCAAAGCAGGAAGGGCTTCTTCCCTGTAAAGTCCTCAGTGGAAGTCTTTAAGGATAACACAGGGTCCCTATGTATCAGGTAAGCCATGAGGATCTGAGAAGCAGCATGAAGAACCCATCTTAGGTCAAACTAGTGGGAAAGCAGAATGTAAGGTAGCTTCAAAATCCCCTGTGACAGCTAAGGGCAGGTCCATCACTGGTGCTGGGGTGTGGGAGGCATAGACGGGGCAAACAAACAGAAGAGCCAGGTAACGCCAGGCCCCTCCTGCTGCTCAGGGTCGTGGGTGCTCTTCAGCGGCACAGCTGCCTGGATAATGATGTTTTTCGGTGTAGGTCACTCTGCCCTTGTTGTTTTCCTATGTTCAACGAGCCTGAAAAAGGTCTGTGCCCGTGTTGTCCGTTTCCTCTACTGGCAACCTTGCCCCATGCACACAACAATCACCTTTCAGTTTCTTTTTCATCTTTTTCTTTACTTTTCTCTCTCTCTCTTTTTACCCCCTCTTTTTCGGATGCTAGCCAGGAAACACAGTCTTTTGTGAGGATGCTGGCAATCAGGAAACCATCTTATGTCTGTGGCGTGTCACTGGTTGAATGGACACTTGGGATCCTTGCTGGCGCCCACCAAAGACATCACTTGACTTTTCTGAGTGCAACAGCTGGACCCCACCTGTATCCTTAGATTTCTCTTCCCTTTCCCCAACTTACCTTCTTCACATGAGTTCATGGCTTTGTTGCTGTGGTCAAATGTCATTTTTACCTTCTTTTTCTTTGATGCAAGTGTTCATTATCTACATACTCCCCTGTATGCTTTCTTTACCCCAAGCAAGTCCCATTCTTTGTTCTTAACAACAGGTCTTTTTCCCCCACTCATAATGGACAGTGGTCTTTGTAAGAGTTCCCAACAGCCAATGCCAAAGGAAAGACCCTGACAAACTGACTAAAGGCCAGGAATGGCTGCGACATGCCAATCAGCCGGCATTGGACGAACCGGCCCAGAGGACTTGGTGCGAAGTAAAGGCTCAGAGGTTGTAAGGTTAAAGCCAAGTGCACTAGAGACTTGTAAAATCAAAGAAAAGGCAAAAAGACTGCTGTAAATGATTAAAAAATGGAAAAAGCAATGCTTTTCTCCCACTCCTTACACGCGCCCCATTTGCCCCTGCTGCACCCGTCTCTCCTGCGCTGTCAGTACGCTGGTCCCCACCAGTCACCATGATCATCTCCAGGATCATCAGCCAGGACGAGCCGTTCTCCGACTATCTCAGATCGGGGATTGACAGACGGTATGCCGGACGGTGAGAGGAAGATGGTCAGTAGAACTGGAGCGCTGATGACTCGTCATGGTGGAAATGCTCGCCTGAATGTCCGTGAGGCCGAAGTGAAAGCTACCGTAGTCCGGAGGTGAATTGTCGTGAACCATCAACAAGAACAGCTTCACAAAAGAGGCTACAAATAACATCAAATCTAAATGAAATCAGCTGCAAGAGGCCTGAAGAAAGAAACAGAAGAAAGCCTTTTTAGACTGGGACTGCAGAGCAAATTAAGCACATCTTATGCTAATTTAAAACTAGAGCTTTCATTGGTGAGAACATGACATGATGTATTGCTTCCTACTACTTGTGAATGGTGTGATCTCCATGTTATGTTTAGGATGGCTTGAGATGGAAAAATGTTACAAATTGATCTATCACTGTCACCTAGATGGCTGTGCTTACAATCAACAAACAGGACTTAGGACAATGGGCTGATGTCATCTCGACTTTTATTTGACGTGATTTATTGGTGGAGGCATTGCTTTTTTCTTTTTTTGATTTATCATGGGTTTTTGTTTTTTGTAGTTGTTGTTTTACTAGTGAATAAAGAAAAAAACATTAGCATTGGGGTTTTTCTAATATAAATTACTTTTAAATTAAAAAAAAAAGGAAAAGACAAATTGAAACAATTGAAACAATGATAATATTAGAACCATAACATATTTACTCTGGGCTGAGAATTTAAAAGATGGATAAATCACCATCATGTGATAGCTTTGAATAAATGATATAGCAGGTTGGGGCGTGGCTGTAAGGGAGAAGCATAAGGTACCTGGTTGAGAACCCTTGAACCGAACCTTTATCAGACGGCAGGTGTTTGGCGCTGCCCCCAGGCCCTGGATCTTCTCATTCAGTTTCTGCCCTCTACAGCCTCTCCCAAAGAGAGGTCTATGACTATCAGTCACGAGGAACAGTGCCTCAGGCTCTCCCACATGTAGATGAGGTATCTCTAAGCTCTCAGTCCAAGCCAATAGGCATTATCTGCCAGACCCTAACCCACATGCAGATGAGGTATCTCTAAGCTCTCAGTCCAAGCCAATAGGTGTTATCTGCTGTCAGACCCTAACCCACCCTGAAACTGTATATAAGGGCTCTATTCAGGAGAAGTAAAGGGGCGTTCAAGAATCATCCTGGTGTCCAAGAGTTTCTGTCTCAAGAGCTGTAACACTTGGGGAGAGATCCGCTCTCCCGGAACCTTCCTGGGGCACCAAGCTGCTTCCTTGCCTGCTAGCTGGCTTCTATGGCTTTTATCGGCCCAGCCCAGGCCGGCTCAGCGTGGAGAGGACAGGTGCAGCACCTGGGAGTGACCAAGCTGTGACAGCAGAGACTTGAGCAGAGGCAGCAGCGGAGGCAGGCAATCTCTCCTCCCTGCTTGCACTCCCACCCTTTGGCCCAGACCTCTCACACTAGGCTGGGCTGAAGACCAACAGACAGTGGAGACGTGGGCAGAGAACCCTCCCTGCTCTCACTCTGTCCTCAGCCGGAAGATCTTCACGGGACACCCTCCAGAACCGGGGACCCACAGCAGGGGGTGGGGGATCACTCGATGGACCATGCTGAGCACCTCCGCTGGCCCGAGGTACCAGCCATATGACAACAGGTCTAGTATAAAATGAAGTTTATTTAAAGGCATGGGAAGGGGAGTTGAGAAGTGGGTAGAGGCAGAGAAAGAGGTGGGGGTGAGGGGGAGGACAGAAAGAAGAAAAGAGGCCAGCTGGGAACACATGGATAGAGAGGAGGGAGGGAGAGAGAGAAAGAGGACAGAGAGAGGGAGAGGGGTCAGAGAGAGAAAAGGGTCAGAGAGGCCAAACAGTCCTTATATAGCAGGCCAGGGTAGTATCTAGCTGTTGCTAGGTAACTGTTGGGCAGAGCTAGAAGAAAAAACACTAACATGCTAATAGTCTTATTTCTCATACACTACACTACAAGCGGCAGTACAAATGAGCACAACCACTATGCAAAAACTGGCAATGCTGTACCTAACAGAACTAAAATACATGCATATTCTACAGCAAGGAATACTCACGCTCATCCACAGACATTTTCTAGAATATTCGTCACGGTGTTATTCATCGCTACTTCAAAATGGTCTTTCTCAAATATTGGTCAACAAAAAACATAAAACAACAAATTGAATTGGGTGTAATGGTACATTCCTGATTATCCCAGCACTTGGGAGGCAGAAGCAAGCAGATCTCTAGGAGCTTGAGACCAGCCTGGTCTATGCAGACAACTCCAGGACAGCTAGGGCTACATAGAAAGCCTGTCTCAAACAAAACAAATTGACTTAGATTCTTAGAAGAGGAAAAACTCTATGTCGGTGGGAGTGGGTTATACCAAACCTCTGGTAACAGCATTGCAAACATCACCAACAGAATGCTGAGGAACAATGTTAAATGTAAGGTTTTGATTCTCCTTGGCAATGGGGAAATAGGGTTTCTTGATACGGCTGTTGGTCTTCACGTAAGTGGGTTCAGTTTTGTAAAACCTCATTGAGTTGTCAATTATAAACAATGCATTTCTGGTGTCTGTGTTTTATGGCTCAGGGGTCAGAGTTGTATAGAACTCAGTAGACTGAGACGACCATCTGTGCACATGGTCATTGGGGCAGGTGCTCTTGGGAGTACCCTCTAGAGAGAAGAAAGTCTTGGATGGACAGAGAGGTCATAGGAGCTATATGACAAAGACGTTGTCCCAGGAGTGCTTCAGGTGAGGTGTAGCCACCTGCGGCCACGGACAAATTGGGTTCACCTAAAGGGGGCTGGAAATGAAAAATGGGGGACAGAGAGGCCAGTGAAACATAAAGCCAAGACAAAGTTTTCTGATCAAGGCTCGAAGTTTAAGATTCAGTTTTTCTAATTTAAAGGGAAAGCCTTACTGAACTCATTCTTGTTTCAGCCCAGATTAGGAATTAGGTGGGGGAACCCATCCTTTGTCACAGCCAGAGATGTCTCAAGGCAAGCTCAGCGGCAGTCTATTCTTCTAAGTTCTGTAGTAGGTTGGACATACAACTAAGGTGGGTAACTCCACCCAGGTCCTATTATTTGGTCTATTGTGATAAACAAGGCCTTTCAGGCTTGCTCAAGGC
Source organism: Mastomys natalensis (assembly GCA_021653895.1). NCBI lineage: Eukaryota > Metazoa > Chordata > Mammalia > Rodentia > Muridae > Mastomys > Mastomys natalensis. The sequence goes on from JAJTUV010000027.1 coordinate 6,764, forward strand.
TGGGGATAGGGCACAGTGAGGTGTCTCTATACAGTCACCCTAAACTGCGGTTTACACGTTCCCTTTTAAGCAATAAAGTCCCTGATTCCTGTCAAATTAATCAGCCATTTCTTTTAAGTGTGGGCTGCTGTGGGGAAGGAAACTTGACCTTGATTGTGGTGTTTTCTTCAGCATAGGACAGTGTACTAACCAGAAAGGGACTCAGCCTGAAGCCACGGAAACCTCAGGAGAGGGACCGTAGCCACTGCTCTATGCTTTAACAGAAAGTACAAGAACAAAGATTCTGACTTGAATCCTGAAAGAGGGAAGAAGCTTTAGAAAGAATAGAGGAACAAGATAGGACACGCTGTGTGCACACTGCCACACACTGCCGTGCAGTGAGCCCATCTGCTGCTAGGACCTCGTCTTGTTTTCCTAACACCAGGCAGAAGCACATAGCCACGTCTGTGCGGTGTGTAAGCAACTTATCACACATGGAATGCAAACAGTTAGGTGTTTATTCTTAGCTCTTAGAAACGTTTCTGGCGTGGGCTCAGCCCAACCTGATAAACTTTACCTATTAGAGGCCGGTTATGGAATCTCTCGCACCTACTCTGGAACCCCAAAGAACACTTAGTGCCTTCAGCTTTGATATTTTCAAAGAGTAGCACCTGCCACCGGCCGTTCTTTTTTTCACTGCTGTGGGGGGATAAGACTTATCTGCTCCAACAGGGCTGAGACAGTTTGGTTGTTTATTAGAGCTAAGGCTTCTGTTTTCTGGACGGTACAGTTGTTGGCGGGAGGCTCTCTTTAGCAAACACAGCACTCCCAGTAGGAGCAAGGGGTCTATTGCAAAACCACAGTCCCCAGGCTGCCCTCTCCTTGTCCCTCCTCAGTCCTCACACGAGTATTCTTACTCCATCCCTTTTCTTTGAAGGGAATGCTGCACAAGGGAAAAGAAATTGTTCCAAAGAAAGAAGATTGATTCAGGGCGAAAAGTAGCCTCTCTTTCCATTTCCAGGCTCCACCACAAATGCTCGCGAGTTCCAACAGCGCGGCTGGAGCAGGAACCAGTGGAGCCAGAACCAGGAGCTTGGCCAAGTGAAGCTTGTTTCTGGCAACCCCCTCGCGCGAATAGATTTCTTTGGCCCCCTTTCTTTCCTTCCTGTTCCCTAACCCCCACTTAAACCCAAAGGTGCCCCATGTATTCACGGCTCTAACAGTATATGCCCAGGACTAAGCTGAGTGGGGCAAGAAGCACAGAACCAGATCTGTCCTCCTAAGTCACCATGGCCATCATTCCTCTGCGAGCCTCAAGGCTTACAGAGACAGTCTCGGGATGAATGTTTCCAGAAGAGTATTCTATCTAGGTGACGAAAGGACTCAGAATCTTTGCTAAAGCAGAATGTAGGACTTTGGGTGTCACTAGATGGAAGACCACATCATGTTGAGGCCCTGAGTTCAATCTGTAGTACCTATGTCCCTATCCAAAGAAAAGAGAGGTGCAGATCTACAGCAGTCATTGATAAGTTTTATAAAACGAGGTATGATGCAGCGGGAGGGGGTGCCTTAGCGAGCCCATACTGAGGCATACCCCCCCCCCATCCCCCAGGTACCAGTCGTAAGACGAGTCTAGTATAAAATGAAGTTTATTTGGGAGCATGAGAGGGGGGCGGAGTGAGAAGGGAGTAGAGGCAGAAAGGGGGGACAGAGAGTGACAGAGAGGAGAGAGAAAGAAAGGAAGAGGCCGAAAGGGGTGGGGGGGCAGAGGGGAGACAGAGAGGCCAGGATGGGGGGAGGGTGACAAACAGTCCTTTTATAACCAGCCAGGCTCCTACATGGCTGATGCTAGGTAACTGTTGGGTGGAGCCTAAAAGAAATGCTAACAGTCACGGCCTTACCACTTTCCCAGCGAGTCCAGTAGTCTTTCATGTAACAGTTTCTAGTTCCAGCCCTGCCTGTGGACTTGGCTGTAGGCAGCAATTTAAAAGCCATCTCAGTGAACAGTTATGGGTTGGCTTCCCAGAACTGCCTTTGTCTTTGGCAAAATGTCCCTTGAAACTATTGGCGTTCTTGAGTCACAGTGTGCGTGTGCCTCCAACATGGGAGGAGTATATGCGTGACCTACAAGGAGCTGGCGATAGGAGTCTTTTGTCACAGAGATCACCCCGGTAACGCCCATGTGGTGTAAGCCAGACTACTAGAAATTCACAAGCAAGGTATTTCACACCAAAGCGAATGGAACAATATCTTTCCATTATGATGGGTAAACTGAAAGAATCTGAGGCTTCTGACAGATGTGACGTGCATACTTTATCTAAATAAAATCACCTCAGGAGACATAAAGAGAGAAGGAAGGAGGGAGAGAAAGAAAAAAAATTAAATTTATGGGTGGGAGCTGTAGAGAGATCTCAGCCCTCAGGAACAAAGTTCCTTCAGAAAACCTAGGTTTAATTCCCAGCATTCACATGGAAACTCACAACCATCCATAACTTCAATTCCAGGGAATCTGGTCCCTCTACTGACCTCAGCAGTTATCAGGCATGCGCATGGGACTCAGACACACATGGAAGAAAAAATTCATAAAATACAAGACATAAATCTAAGGTTTTTTTAAAAAAAAAAAAAAAGTTTATGTGTGTGGAGTGCACACATGTGAGTGCAGATACAAACACACAATTCTGAATAAAGAGGTCAGAGGTCAACATTAGGTTTTTCTCCTCGGTTGTTCGGTATCTTATTTTTCCAGATGGGGTCACCCACTGAACCTGGAGTTCTCAGAGTCAGCTAGACTAGCAAACTGGAAGGATCAGTTGTCCCTGGCCCTCCCAGCTCTGGAGTTATAGGTAGACATCACAGCCACACCCAGCTTAAGTGAGTGCTGTGGTTCTAACTTCAGGTCCTTATGTGTGGGCATGGCAAGCACTTTAAGGACAGAGTCACCACCTCACTCCTCAATTTGTCTTTTCCTTTTACTACGTGTTATAAATGACATTTATATTTATTGTTTGGCAGTGCTGACAATCAAATGCAGGATTTCAGGGTTATGCTTTAGTGAGTGAGCTTCAGCCCCACTAAAAGCTTTAATATTGTGACACCCGCCACCTGCAACACACACATACACTTTGTTTCCTAACACATGATGAGCAGGCCTCCCAGTCAGTATAGGCAACCCAGCTTAATCAGTAACAGGTCCCTCCTCCAGTCTCAGAAATGTCTCTGGTGGGTGATATTTTTTTTTTTTTGATCATTATTGTATATTTTGATGTGGCTAATAAAAACAATAAAATCAGTTCTCTTGCTTTTTTCCTTTGCTTCTTTTTTCTTTTAAATTTTTTTTTAATTTATTTTTAAGGTTTTATATATGTGTGTGGATATTCAGGGTAGAAGAGCAAAATAATATACAATGAAATATATATTATATATAACTTATATAAGTTAAATATATAATACATATTAATATATTATATATATTACTTATATATAAGTTAATTGAATATTAACTGAGGACGTTTTGGATGAAGGATGATGCAGAGCCCCAGAGGCACTGAAGGAGCAATGGTGAGCTCCACAGAACGATGAAAATAGATCGTGCAGCCAGACGTCAAAGGATGAGAGCAAGGCAGATTACAGAGCCATGAAACGTCCATCATGCCGGGCGGTGGTGGTGTACGCCTTTAATCCCAGCACTTGGGAGGCAGAGGCAGGCGGATTTCTGAGTTCAAGGCCAGCCTGGTCTACAGAGTGAGTTCCAGGACAGCCTGGGCTACACAGAGAAACCCTGTCTCGAAAAACAAAAAAACAAACAAACAAAAAGAAACGTCCATCATGCAAAGACCCTCAAATGTATAATATATATATATAAATAATATATATATATATATATATATATATATATATATATATATATATATATATCCTATGTCAGTTATATAAGCAGCTAGCTTGTGTGTGCACCGCTGCAGGCAGAATGAGCTCTTTTGTAAGATCTCTGAGCTGAGTGCTCAAGACTGAAGGTAAGTTTGCTGATCTTTCTAGTGTCACAAGTCTGACCACTTGGGAGTTAATTTTTATAGATCCTGTTTCCCTATTGCATAATAGCAACATCTACGTGTAGGGCTGGCGCTCGCTCATGGGACTTACTCTGAAGTGTTAGGATGCTTTCACTTCTGGCCTGACCTCTATCCATCAATGTTGCTTTGTTAGGCAATGTCACATTAAAGTCAGATTCCGAAATATTCACATGACTCCTTAAAAAATAAAAAAAGATTTATTTATTTCATGTATATGAACACACTGTAGGTGTCTTCAGACACACCAGAAGAGGGCATCAGATCATATTGTAGATGGTTGTGAGCCACTGTGTGGTTGCTGGGGATTGAACTCAGGACCTCTGGAAGAACAATCAGTGTTCTTAACCACTGAGCCATCTCTCCAGCCCTCCCATGACTCATTACTCAGCTTGGTTTCCATTTCTTCCCCTTCCTGTAAAAAATAATGTATCTTAACTGTTCAAAATATTGGTTGCCAACCTGTGTGTGTCCATGTGGAGGCCAGAGATTAACACTGTGATTTGTCCTCAATTGCTCTCCGTCTTATTTTTTGTGACAGTCTCCCACTGAACGCTGAGCTCCCTGATTTATTTAAGGTGTTAGCCAGTGAGTACCAAGCATCTGCTGTTTCTGTTTTACACAGTACTGGGGATACAGTGAGCGTCACTGTGGCCAGATACTATTTTCCCTGCCTTGGGTGCTGGAGATCGGATCTCAGGTCTTCACAGTTACGTGGCAAGTACTTGTACTGACTAAGCCGTCTCTCCAGCTACAAAGTAATGGATTCTATAATAACATGTTCATGTATGTGTACAATGTACTTTGATCATATTCACCCCATACGGTCTCTTGTTCTCCCTCTCCCTTCCACTGGTCTCCTACTACTTCCCAAACAGCTTCAGTCTACTTTCCTGTCATTTTCTAGTCTAGGTGGCACATTTGAGGGCTTTTGCATGATGGACGTTTCATGGCTCTGTATCTGCTTTGCTCTCATCCTTTGGCGTCTGGCTGCACCATCTATTTTCATCATTCCATGCAGCTCACCATTGCTCCTTCAGCGCCTCTGGGGCTCTGCATCGTCTTTCATCCAAAATGTCCTCAGTTAATATTTAATTCAGCTTCTTTTGTCTCCTGTGACCTTGTGCCTTAGCACTGACCCTTGCAGAAGATGCCTTTGGCATTTCTCAAAACTGATGGAAAATACAGTTCCTGCAGAAGGACACACCTGATTCACGCCTCAGCTCTGCCGTGGTCACTGTGTAAACCTGGGTTCACCTCTCAGCAGGAGGATGCTCTATGGCTTTCCAAAACTTCCCCACAGCTCTTCCGATCTTGTTTCTTGAGTGATTCTTCTGCTTCACTGGGGTTGTAGTGGTAAAAATCATTGTACTTGTTAAGATAGGCCAACATAACAATAACAAAAATTCCCAGCTCTCAGTGCCTTGATACGTAAGTTTGTCTTCTGCTTATCAGAGCCTAGTGTAAGTAGGGTGCTCTCTTCCACTCAGGCAAGGATCCAAACCCCACCCGCCGCGTGGCTCCTCTGTCACAGAATTCTTCCCCTTGCTCAGTCCCATATAAGCAAAGAGAGGGAGAATCAGATCCCACGGGATAATTTGGGGGTGTGTTCATGAGTGTGCAGATTCATGTTTGTTCAAGTTCATGTGTGTCCAGATGCACATGTATGTATGTTTACGTGTGGGTTAAAGATCAACCTCTGATTTCACTCCTCAAGAACTGTCTACCGAGAGTTTCAAGACAGAATTTCCCACTGGAATCTGGATCCATAAATCAGGCTAAACTGGCTGGCCAGTGAGCCCTAGGACCCTTCTGTCTCTCTGTCTCTCTCTGCCTGGCACCAGGATTATAAGCATCTGCCACCAGACTCAGCTCTTTTTTATTTTTATTTTTATTTTTATTTTTATTTTTTGAGATTTATTTTTTTGTGTTTATTTATCACATAAAGCAAAAATGAAGGATCTTAGGAGTAGAGGTGAGAAGATTGTTGCTCTCTGAAAGATTCATTAAAATTTCTTTGTTTTTTTTTTATTGTTGTTAAATTTTTATTTTTAGAAAATGACAAAGCAAAAGTTTTTACATGTTAAGATATGTTGAGGGGTTTTTTTCATTAATTAATTAAGTAATTTACATCCCAATGGAAGCTTCTCCTTCCTCCTCTCCTTCCAGACCCTTCCTCTCATCTCATCCCTCCCTCCCTTCCCATAGATATCAATGCCCCTTGGCACATCAAGTTGCAGTAGGACTAGGTTCATCTTCTCCTAGTGAGGCTAGACAAGGCAGCCCAGTTATCAGAAAGGGGTCCAAAAGTAGGCAAGAGTCAGAGACAGCCAGCTCTCCTGCTGAATGAGGTCTCACATGAGGAGCTATACATCTGATATATATGTGTGAGGAGATTAGGTCAGGCCCATGCATGCTCTTTGATGAGCATTTTAGTCTCTGTGAGCCCCTACGGCCCAGGTTAGTTGGTTCTGTAGGTTATCTTGTGGTGTCCTTGACCTCTGTGGCTCATTCCATCTTCCTTCCCCTTCTTTTATAGGAATTCCCTGAACTCCATCTAATGTTTGGCTCTGGGTCTCTGCATCTGTTTCCATTAGCTGTTGGGTGAAGCCTCTCAGATGACAGTTATGCTAGGTTCCTGTCTGCAAGCATAGCAGAATATCATTAACAGTGTCATGGATTGCTGTTTGTCCATGGGATGAGTCTCAAGTTGGACCAGTCATTGGTTGGCCATTCCTCAATTTCTGTTCCATCTTTATTTCTACACATCTTGTAGGCATGAAAAATTGTGGGTCAAAGGTTTTGTGACTGGGTTGGCGTCCCTAATGCTCCATTGGAAGTCTTGCCTGGTTGTTGGAGGTGGCCATTTTAGGTTCCATATCCCCTATTGCTAGGACTCTCAGCTAGGGTCACCCTCATAGATTCCTGGGAGTTTCCGTTGTCCTGCATTTCTAGCTCAGATGATCACAGAGATTTAACCCTTACCCCCTACACACATCGATTCTGGTTCTCCCTCTGCCCTCTCCACACTTGATCTCTCCTGTTCTCTCCCTACTCCTTCTTCCATGCAGATCCATTCCTCCATCCATCCTGCCCCCACCCATGGTCTATTTTGTTTCCCCTTCTCAGTGAGATTCAAGCATTCTCCCTTGGACCCTTCTTGTTACTTAGCTTCTTTGGGTCTATGAATTGTAGCATGTTTATCCTGTACTTTATAGCTAATACCACTTATAAGTGAATGCATACCATGTTTGTCTTTCTGTGTCTGGCTTATGTCTCTCAAGATGATCTTTTCTAGATCCATCCAGTTGACTGCAAATTTCATGATGTCATTCTTTTTCATAGCTGAGTAATATTCCATGTTATAAATGGGTCACATTTTCCTTATCCATTCTTTGGTTGAAGAACATCTAGATTGTTTCCAGTTTCTGGCTATTATGAATAAGGCTGCTAGGAATAATTGAGCAAGTGCCTTTGTGATATGATGGGGCATCTTTTGGGTATATGCCCAGGAGTGGTATAGCTGGGTCTTACAGTAGAACTATTTCCAATTTTCTGAGAAATGGCCAAATTAATTTCCAAAGTGATTGTACAAGTTTGAACGCCTACTAGCAATGGAGGACTGTCCCCTTGCTCCACATCCTCACCAACATGAGCTGTCATTTGCATACTCAGCTTTCTTCATGGGAATCAAACTCAGGTCCTCATGCGTATGTGACAAGAACATAACCATCTGAGCCATCTCCTCTGCCCTCACAGGATAGATAGCTTTATATATATACAATTTCTACTCATACACCATTAGCCAGAGATGAATCTCATTTGCTCACCTTTGTACACACAAAAGAAAGACATGGGTGCTTCCTACGGGCCAGAAAGGGGAAACAGGATTGATAAGCAGACATCTAGCCAGTGAGCCACAATTTTATCACAGTTAGTATACACTGAGAAAAGCACTGCATAACGCTATCATCTGTTTATGGTTTTTTCTTTAACATAGAGTTCCACTAAGTAGCCAAGTTGGCCCTTAACCTAACCATCTGCCTGCATCTACCTCCTAAGGGCCAGGATTACAAACATGTGCCTCTCTATCCAGTTTATAACTTATTTTAACAAGTAACATGATACTGTGTATGCCAAGTATATTGTAAGGATTTTACATGGATTATCTCATCTGATTTAATTTTGTAACAGTTCAGTGACATTTTGTAAGGATTACACAAGGCAATGTGAAAGTGGCCGGCAACCATAGCTCATAGTTTACAGCTCGTGGCTGTCACATTCCACAGACACCGGACCTGTGGTGAGGTAGAAACCTAACTCTGGCCAGGACAGAGAGAGAGCCAGACATGGTGGCTCATGCCTATAACCCCCCCAGCACTTGGGAAACTGAAGCAGGAGGATCACAGTGAGTTTGAGGCTGGCTTGGACTACATAGTAAATTCAAGGTCAGCCTCCACTCTAGCAAGATCTTGTCTCAAAAGAAGACAAAGAAAAACATCTATGGGTGGTGGTGTGCTCCTGTGACCTTAGCACGTGGGAGGTTGAGGCAGGAGGATTACAAGTTCAAGATCGTCTGCTGCAGTACAAGTTTGAGGCCAACCTGCACTATGTGAAAACCTGTCTCAAAATAAGATGCTAATAACAAAAACATAGGATGAGTGTTGGTTAACATACTGCTAGGTTCCTCCCAGGGACTGAGGCCAGCCGCCAGTTGAGAGTCATTTAGCAGCAGAGTGTAAAGAGGACCCCAGCCCTCTTCTCCTCCCACTGTTTCTCTCTGTGTTGCCATGTGTTCCCTGCCTGCCTCATTTTCTCTCTTTCTCACCTTTTCTATCTCCCTTTCTCTGCCTCAACTCCTTTTCCAGGTCCCTGCTCTCCTCTCTTCCCACAACAAACTGCCCTTTTATATTAGACCTGTCACATGGCGTGATTTCTCAGGAGGGCACCTTTGCATGGGCCTGCCAGGTGCTTTCTTCTGTTGCTTTGTATTTCATAACAAAGAGGATACATCCTTCAAAGACACACAATGGTCAGTTTCTCATAACTAGGCTCCGCATCCTGTCTCCCACCTACCGATAATGTCATTATATATGTCTCTGTCAGCATATTGGCTGATGGCATCAGAGCCCTTAAGGCCTAATTACTTCCATAAAGCTCTGGCAACTGGCAACCATGAGCTTAAATGCATGAGGTTCTGGAAGCACTTTAGATTACAACCCATACAGAACATAGATTTAAAAAAAAAAAAATGAACATACCATCATACCATACCAGCATATCAAGCTGAATTTGCCAAGTCTTCTATGAGAAGACCAAACAACCATCTAACTATTGGAAAGCATAAAAATCAGTATGCCTAAAATCTCTGCTTTAACAGCTTGGTAACATCAATCTAATATGGAGTAGAAAGAAAATCTGGGTGCTGCCATGGTTTTTTCCTACTTTTCCTTCTCCTGGAAAGTATTTCCCACTGGTCTAAGACTGCACAGTTTGGCTGCTTGTCCAGTTTAGGGTGATGCCCAGCACGTGGGCCTGCCTCTGCACAGCCTTCTGCCACCTAGGTGGTGCCCTTTGCCCTAACTCCTGTCCACTGTCTTACGAATTCTCATCCAGCCTCTGCACAGGGCTTCTGCAGCAAAGCTTCCGTTACATATCTGCACTCCTAGCCTCATATTTATGCTTGCCCTGTCACTCCCAGCCACCCAGAGGATGGATGCTGAAGAGGCTGCCAGAAGCTGATAAGGAACCATAACAGATTCTGACTGAAAATGGGGAAGGAAAGGCTAAGAAAGGGACAAAGTCAGTTGGTGGTCAAGGACAGCAAGAGGCAGGGAGGAGGAAAAGGAAAGTCATTTCAGCCTGCATAAATTTGTTTTCAGAAGAAAAATGCAGTCAATTAACTGGAACTTAATCTGGAGTAGAGACACTCACACGGAGAAATGTTCTTACCAAGTTCTCTCCACCATTGTGACAGGGACTCTTGATCAAGCTTTTCGACATTTCTTCCTGTAAGACTTTGAGAATCCAGTGACACCTGGCCAAGAAACAGCACCATAGTCCCGATTCCCCAGTGGATTTGGGTGTAAACTGGTAATGTGGGCAGGTGAGACTCCAGTAGATAGCACCTTAGGAGAACTCCTGTAAGATTCATCCACCATGGCATCATTGTATTGATTCAAGGTCAGGGAGCAAGTAGTCCACCATAATGATCTGGGAATATTGACACCGTCTACACAGAAAGCCATGCTACCTTGGAATTTGGCTCTGCTTTTCTTCTAGTCAAAGGATGTGCCAGAGAGCTGGCGCAGTAATACACAGAATCTTTTCAGAGAAAGAAGGGAAGAAATGTCCCACGAAAAGGGCACTGATTGAAGGAGAAACTGTGGGAGTCTGTTTTCATCTTGCAGTAAAATTCCCTCCGGGGTGTCAGGGTTAGGAGCAAGAGAAGACTCCAACAGGCACATGAGGGGCAGTCTCTGTTCATGCAAGCTGTGGCCTCAGATCTTACAGAACCCTCGCATTGTCTGACCCCAGAAAGCCTGCTGGACAAACCAATGTGGGCTTTGTTTCTGGACTTACTTGCTTTCGTTTTAAGACGTTTACATCATCCTGAGTCACTCATGGTGGAGTTGATGTGCGCAGAGATATTTCTAGAGTGAGAAGAATACTTTAGCACATGGTTGAAACTGACTGACAATGTGTACATTCTGTGACCCTGTCATATAGTCACGACTGGCGTCAAGGAATCCTCTAACAACTGCATGCATTGTAGTGAGTTGAGCACATTAATGTGCAAAGACACTGAGGGTTTCTAATAATCAAAGGCTTCTTTTGTAGCCTCTTTTTTTTTTTTTTTTTTTGTGAGACAGTGTCTATGTAGCCCTGGCTGTCCTAGAACTTACTATGTAGACCAGGCTGCCCTTGAACTCACAGTGATCCATCTGCCTCTTCCCTCCTCAGTGCTGTAATTAAAGGCATGAGTTACCACACCTGCACCTTTTTTTTTCTTGATACAACTTTGCCATAGTCCATAACAGCAGGAATAATAAAATAAATGTTCAGGGGACCACCAACACACTTCATCTAGATGAAAACTATTCTCCTTTGTGACCCCGATTTTATGTACAAAATGTAAGACCAACTCAGGAATCAAGAATTAGTCAGGAATTAAAGGACGGTGGCAACTCTCACAGCCAGTCTGAATGAAGAGTGTCTTGTCTTCTTGCCAGATGTTGTCGGTGTCCCTCAGCTTTTGTCTTGGAGGGATGAATTCAGTTAAGAGACAGACCATTTAACCAGAAGTTTATTTCACAAAGCAGCCATTTAATTAGTAAAGATAGGCAGTGCAAGGCAGGGTATGGTGACACATACCTTTAATCCCAGCACTCTGAAGGCAGAGGTAGGTGGATCTCTGTGAGTTCGAGGCCAGCCTGGTTGACATAGTGAGTTCAGGACAGCCAAGGCTAGGTACAGAGGACCTGTCTCAAAACAAAACAATAAACAAAGATAAGCACAACACTCCAAAGATGGATCGGAGTGTGCCATGCCTGGCGAGGAGCAACCTAGTGTGTTTTGCACGGTAGATTTTAAATAATTTTGGATATTTATGAGATGGGTGTTGGAGCATCCAGATTCTTTAGACCCCAAGTAAAAAACACTGTAGGGAACCCTGGCCTCTTAGCTCTGCAACCTGCAACAGGACCGAGGTCTACCGTTCAGGATGAAAACAATTAGAATTATAGCCTCGCTTCAGTCAGCCCTGTCCTTTCTCTTATTCAGTCACTCTGGTGACCTTCTGCCCACCTGCAAGCCGTTTTAGTCACCTTCCTTGACGCTGTCAACCTCTCTGACATGTTTTAACACAGGCATTAGCTTTTCCCAGAACAGTTGTACCTGGTGGGGGTCACAAAGCAAGTAGAGACGAAGACAGAGGTAAGGCTGAGTTGAAGGAACGCTGAGAGAGGCATTAAGTTTCTTTGGACCACACACACACAAGGCAAATGCAGCACTGATGTGCATACACCCTCAGCAAGAGTAACTGCTGTTGCTGCTGATGGTGGTGGTGATGATGATGATGATGCTTTCCATGCAAAAGCTCTAAACAGCCTTACAATTTGCTTCTCTTTCTATTCTGGTTCAAGGATCAAGTGTCTGATTTCAACAAATCACTTTGCCCTTTATATGTGTGTTTTTGTTATAAGCTCGCTTGATTTTTTTTTTTTTTTCCTGACCATCAAGGTCCCTGTTGCACCACCAGATGTCAGCCTGACCTTGCTGGTGCCTTCAGGAGGTTCTGGGGAAATTAGAAACACACAAGCCTGCCTCCAGGAATGACTAAAAGGGAGTGGAGTCTCACAGAGAGAGCTAGCAACAGCATCAGCAAAACCTCCAAGGCTAAGAACTGCTACAGACTTGCAGAATTTATTTTTTTAAATATACAAACACATACTTTTATTGAACAAACCTCTATCATATGGCCACTGTGAGCTGGGGTTTAGTGATTTCGAGGATTCATTTTCTAAACTGAAGCTTTGTAAGGAGGTTAGCAAAAATAAATATGTTGTAAAGGGACATTTAGGTGGCTCAAGGTGTCAATTAGACTATTCAAACAATAGACCCCCCCAAGAAATGGAAATCTGCCTAGGAATCCCATGCTGGGAGAAAGAAGCAGCTCCAGGCGAGCCAGACTAGCGAAAGCAAGCGTCTTCCCCAAAGATTTCCCACAATTCTCATAGCTTGTCAGAGCACCTTACAGGCTGACAAAGATGGTGGGCGGGGCCATGCTGTGACTGCTTAGATGTACAAAACATTGGCCCTCTGTCTAGTTCTAATCTTACCTCATTCAGGACCCTGAAGAGCTGGGAGGTGCACTGGGTCTCTTTGTCTTTCTCCTGTGGCCACATGGAAGAAATCTCTTTCTTTTCTGATTTCTACCATTAGCTCCATTCCTCCGGTAGGTTAACTGAGGGAGGGGGCTGAGCAGGCTGTGACTTCAAGGCTGCTTTTTTTTCTTATTTTGTTTTTTTGTTTTTTGTTTCCCACCTGCTTGGTTTCGAACCCAGGAGAAGGGACTGAGGTAAATATTTACATATCAAAGTAGACCTGGCCTCTAGGTTCTCCCAGCATCCCTCAGTCCCTATCTGGCGTACCCTGCCACCAACCCTGAACTTTCCAGCCAGGTGCTGGGCTGCCCTTCTTCCAGAGGCTCTTCCTAAAAATTCAGACATTTTTTGCTCTCCCCCTCCCTTCTCCTCCCTTCCTTCTCTTTCCTTTTCTCTCTGTGTCTTTGCTCTTTCTCTCTCTCTCCCTCCCTACCCATGGCAACCTGCCTGCCTCCTTCCTTGGGGCCAGTGGACTCGCCCACCCAGGAGCAGCTTCCTAATAAACCTGCATTTATTTAACATCATCTAATCTGGCTCTTTTCACTGTCAGGTGAATAATTTATCACCACCCATAATGATAAGCACTTAACAGTCAACATAGCCAGTGATATCCAGCTAGCGAGAGCATCAGTTTTTATGTAGGATGAGATGAAATGAGTTCATAAAAGTAAGGGAGTTAGCTGCTCCCAGAACAGTACCTACAAAGCAACCTGGCCAACGTTACTATAATTCTAGTTTTGAGGCAAAGAAAATCCTAGCAATGAGCAAAGTAAGCACGATGTAGAGAGAAGGGGGAAAAAATAAAATAAAAATTAAAATTAAAAAAAGAGAGAGAGAAGGGGGAAACGGAGAATTCGGGCTTTGTGAAGCACAGAACACAGCTTTAAGAGGATCCCCCAGGTTAGAAGAATGAGCCCCAGCAATTCACCTCACAGGCGTGGGTGGCGCGGTCCCTAACTGCCAAGGAACAGAATGTGGGAGTGTTGGGATGGAGCTAAGTAGTAGAGCATTTTGTCTAGCATGGGCGAAACCCTATGTTCAATCAGCCGGGGGACCTGAGAGTGGGGAGGAGGGGCTGGGGAGCAGAAACAGTCGTAGTAAATCAGAAAACTCTCTAGGTAGGTAGTAGGTAGGTAGATAGATAGATAGATAGATAGATAGATAGATAGATAGATAGATAGATAACACATCCTATAACTCCAGCAGTCAGGAGCTGAGGCAGGAGGGATTAGAGTTTATAGACAGTGTGGGATACACAGTAAGACTCTGTCTCTAAAACATAAATTAAAAAATTTAAAACGTGGTACTAGGGAGAGACGGCCGCCTTGGACTCCAGAGCGCAGCGACTGCAGCGGTGCGCCATCACCAACCAGCTCAGGAACAAGTCTTATTCTAGATTTTTCTTCCCCATTAAGTGCACATCATGACCTTGTGCTCTCGGCCCTTGCCCATAAACTGGGAATTTCATGAGCACCTATCATGGGATTGTTCTAAATCTTCCATAGAAAGCATTTAGCAAAGCAGCTGACATATATTTAGAGTGCAATAAATAGTATCTATCATTTCATGTGCAAGTGTGGTACTTGAGGCCTTGTGTGCAAGCTGAAGAACTTTTCTACCACTGAACTATAGCCACTGCCCCAATATTACCTACTACTGCTCGGTTCTTCTCTTTCTTTTCCTTTTATTGACAGAGTCTGGGTGTGTATCCCAGGCTGCTTTCAAATCCTGATCCTCCCCCTCAGCTTCCTGAGTGCTGGGCGCATATCACTGGGCTTGGTTTCTATTGGCTGATAGGTGACTTCCTATCAGTTATTCTCCACTGGTGAATTCAAACCAGATTAGATTATATATAGGCAGGTATATTGAAAAGCTGGTCTAGCCGGGCGTTGGTGGCGCAAGCCTTTAATCCCAGCACTTGGGAGGCAGAGGCAGGCAGACTTCTGAGTTCGAGGCCAGCCTGGTCTACAGAGTGAGTTCCAGGACAGCCTGAGCTACACAGAGAAGCCCTGTCTCGAGAGGGAAAAAAAAAAAATAGAAAAAAGAAAAGCTGGTCTAGGGACCAAGGCCAGGGAAGTCAGGGAGGGGAAAGAGAGTCAGGGAGGGGGATGAGAAAGAAAGGGCATGCACTCACGGAGGGGAGGGGAGGGGAGGGGAGGGGAGGGGAGGGGAGGGGGGGGGGGAGGGGAGGGGAGGGGAGGGGGAGGGGAGGGGAGGGGAGGGGAGGGGAGGAGGGAGGGGAGGGGAGAGGAGGAGGGGAGGGGCAGAGGAGGGGAGTGGGAGGGCGAGGGGAGGGGAGGGGGAGGGTAGGCAGTAGGGATGGAAGAGGGAGGAGAAAAGAGGCCAAAGATGTCTGTATTATATAGGGCATGTACCTGGGGATGGGTCAAACCCCACCTGGGATGAATTCGGCTAGCAGTATGCCTAGGGCCTAAGGATGCTGAAGCAAACAGAGGCGGTCTGGTCTTTGTAATGTTATAATATTGCACCTCGCTCTTGTGCCTGGAGTGGTGGTGGTCGAAACCAAAACCTTGGCTATTTCTAAGAATGTTCTCTGTCTAAAAGATACCTAACCAGAATAATAATAGGGTCGAGAAATCTTTAAAGTTCTATTAACTTCCTCTCTTGCCATCCAGAAATGTGAAAGAAACGGCAGAGACTGAGTAATGGGAAAAAAAATGGCATACGTCTTGTGTCAAAGAACCAAACACCTATTAAGTAAGGGTGGGCTGTTCTCCTTCTGCTGAAATGGAAACTGACGTTTTTTAATTACCTCTGGGTGAAACATTCTGCTAACAGGGATTTGGTCCAACTCACTGCGCTTCTAGCTTGCACTCAGAGGCGTTTTTATTATCTTGGTCTTTGGTTTCTGTTTCAGTGCCACACACTACATTAAACAACGGCAATTATAAAGCGTTCCCACCAACTCAGGCCAGCTCAGGCCATCACCCGATGCTCCGCCCAGTCAGACCTAACCTCAAGGTGCCACTCTCCACCGTCGTTAAGCCCTTGTTAGGAATCTTTGTGGCACCCAAGAATAGCAGACTTCCAGAAATGGGCTTAATATTTAACTCCAAGGAAGTAAAGAACAATGAACACGAAATAAAGTCTTAGGAAGCAGAGCGCGTCACACAGAATGAAAAACACGGGGAAAAGTTGTCAAGTTCTGGGAGGAAAGAGAGGAGGCTGTAAAGTCTTGAAGGAGCTCGTCCTTATTTTGCCGGGTGTTTTGACAGACGTTCTCAGCAAGCAGCAGCCTGCGCTTCCACTTTCTGACCACAGAAAGCATGTGTGAACAGAAGCCCTGGGAGGTGGTGTGGCTACGTCATCTCCAACACCTCTAGACTTAGAGCCGCCCCCAGACGAATGATGTCTCCTCTAAAATGTGTTCAGGATAAGCCCCTTCTCTATAATCAAAACTAAATCTCCAACATATCCCAAGAGTGTAGCTGTGGGATATACCATACTGCAACTGTACACATGTTAATCACTTTATTGCTTTCCTAACAGGCTGTAAAAACTCTTTGGCATCTGATAGAGCCGGAACTAGATACTGCTAGCTAGTCTTGTGGCATGATTTCACATGGAATTTTTAAGCCCTTATTTATCTAATGTGTGTATGTGCTGTGTGTGTGGGGGTGCACATATATCACAATGCAGGTGTATATGGAGGTCAGAGGACAATTTATTGGTTCTCTCCTTCTACTATGTGGGATTTATAGGGGATTAAATTCAATTGCCTGGGTTGGTAACAATAAGTTATTTCTCTACACCGGAGGAGGAGCGAGTCAATTCAAAGCAGATTAAAATATATATAAACATAAGTTTATTGCAAAGGGGCTCTCTGGTGGTTGAGTTTACAGGCCCCAAAGGTCTTCCTTTGGGTAAGAGGACAGGGTATTCACCGTGGTAAGAAGAGAAAGAAAGAAAGTATGGTTAAGAAAGTAGAAAAAGGAGGAAAAGAGAGCAGAAGAAAGAGAGGGTGGGTAGAGAGACCAAAAAGACCAAAAGGTTTGGATTATATAGGGAAGAGCCTTTGGGGGAAGGGCAGCCCCGCCCTGGGTTGGAAATTTTAGGGTTAGGGGGAGGGATATGTCAGATAGGGACTGAGGGATGCTGGGAGAACCTGAAGACCAGGTCTGCTTTGGTATGTAAAAATATGCACCTCAGTCCCTTGTCTCTGTTGTGAAATCAGATAGCAAGGCTCTTTACCTGCTGAGCTATCTCACCAGCTCTGCATTTTAAGTTTTGAAGGTTACACTTGTTAGTTATTTCTACATTATTTTAAATTTTAGCTGATTAAGATTTGAATTTTGGCAGATGTATTTGGTGGTGGCCTGGCTGTAATCCCAGTATAAAACCCACAGAAGAGGCAGGAGGGTCAGGAGTTCAATGTCATCTTCAGCTTCTTATCAGCTTTGAGGCTTGCCTGGGCCACATTAAGAACCTGTTTATATAAGAAACAAAACAAAACAGCCAACCAAGGGCTGAAGAGATGAGTCAGTTTTTTAGAGCACTGGCTATTCTTACAGAGGACCCAGGTTCATTTCCCAGCATCCACAGGGTAGCTCAGAACCATCTGTAACTCCAGTTCCAGGGAGATTCAATGCCTTCTTAGATCTTTCTGGGCATCAAGCATGCATGTGATGCAGACATACGTGAAAGCAGAATATTTATACACATAAAATAGACATTTAAGATCTGAAATAAGTGAAATAATTATAAAAATTTTATAGCTAAAAAGATGTGGGTGTATCTTTTTGTGTATTTTATTTGCTTTCTTATATCTACTTCCCTCCCTTCTAATCCTTTCTCCTCCTACACCAGGTAGGAGAGAAAGGTTAGTGGGAAATGAAGTGTAGGTCTTTTTAAACTACTTCCTGCTGGATAGGAGCACTGAGTTCCTTGGGACAAAGTCCAATCTTTGTCTAGTCAGGATATGTCCAGTTTCTTCTTGTCTTTTTTCCTCTAGATCATCAAAACAGCAGGAGCAGGAACCACCAGGAGAAACAGTCACCCTCCCACCTGCTTCTTCAAAGCACCCTCTCAGGACTGTGGCATTTATACTCTCTCCAGAGTCCTCAGAATTATACTATCTGTAACTGGCAGAATCCTACCCTAGCCAGAGTGCACATGAGACAAATAGTCTGCTGCTCTGGACAATCGGAAGCAGTCCTATATTCCACAAAAGGGATTAAGACAAAAACATGATCACATAAGATATCAAAATTCTCACTTCAGAAATAAGTATAACAAAAAACCCAAGACGATTTGCCAAGTCCTGCATAGCCTTCTGGAAGGGACAGCATGACACAGTTCTCAACCCTGGAGCAGAGCTAGCAGGACTTAGGCCTCTACCAGTGTTGATGGTTGCTAAGCATAGGACTTGTTTGTATAATAATGTTTATATTCTACTTCATGTTCTTCCTTCGGGAAATATTCTCCCTGCCAAGGTTAATGATTCCATGATAATTAGAAATAGCAGGAGAGCCGGGTGGTGGTGGCGCACGCCTTTAATCCCAGCACTTGGGAGGCAGAGGCAGAGGCAGGTGGAGTTCTGAGTTCGAGGCCAGCCTAGTCTACAGAGTGAGTTCCAGGACAGCCAGGGCTGTACAGAGAAACCCTGTATCGAAAAACCAAAAAAAAAAAAAAAAAAAAAAAGAATGTCCTATCTAGCCCTAGCAAGAGTCTCTGTTTAAAAAAAGAAAGAAAGAAAGAAAGAGCGAGCAGGAGACCAGAAGGTGAGGGTATGTCTAATCCTCCTCAGATGTGGTAAAATTGTGACCTTCAGGACAGCACTTAAGACTGTGGGAAAGAACTCTGAATACGTGAGTTCATGAATGAATAACTTCTTAACTGTATAAAATATAAGGATGCAATATTAATTGTATACAGGGCTTCATGGACCTAAAAGAACAAAAGCAGCTACATTAATGAACCAGCTTGTCAGAAAGATACAAAGGCAAGCAGATTTCTGAGTTCAGGGTCAGTCTGAGACAGAATAAGTTTATGTCTAGGCCTGGAGGGAATGGTGATTTCAGGATGGGATCCCACCCTGATAAACTTATTGTTTGTGTTTACAAAGGCAGGCAAAGCTCTGGATTCATTTGCTATGTTAAAAAAAAAATGTATTTGCTGTTTCTAAGAATCAGGAGGCTAAGGTCATAAAATGCTGATTCATGGGATAATCAAAAGGGAACCTGAGTAAATGACTGAATTGATATGTAAATAAATGATTGGGCTTTGGGCTGCAAGAGATAAGCTACCCAGAGAGACCTGCTTGGAGAGCAAACACAGCTCTTTTAAAATTTTTCTAGCAGAATTTCTGACTTTAGTCAGAAAACCCAAGAACTATCCATTAGAAAATTTTTTAGCAGGATTTCTGACTTTGGTTGGAAAACTCAAAAGCCTTCCTAGAGAGCTGTTACAGCTCTTTTAGAATTTTTCTAGAAACCCAAGAGCTATCTCAAGCAGAGAGAGAGAGAGAGGAGAGAGAGAGAGAGAGAGAGAGAGAGACAGAGAGACAGAGACAGAGAGAGAGAGAGAGAGAGAGAGAGAGAGAGAGAGAGAGAGAGGAGAGATATGTTTTAAGCAGAGAGATGTTTAGGGCAGAATGCTATCTGGAGCAGACTACAGAGCCAAGAGCTAGCTACAGAGCTGTCTAGGGAGCCATCTCGAGCAGAACACAGAACTGTCAGCTTGTACCCACGACTGGTTTTGAGTTGTTTCTTCTACTGCTCCCAAACAACTTTCCTCAGGATCCCCTCTCCAAGCCAAGGCTGTTCCTTGGCAATGATTGTTTAATTTTTTTGTTTGTTTGTTTGTTTGTTTTTGAGACAGGGTTTCTCTGTATAGCCCTGGCTGTCCTGGAACTCACCCTGTAGACCAGGCTGGCCTCGAACTCAGAAACCCGCCTGGCTCTGCCTCCCAAGTGCTGGGATTAAAGGCGTGCGCCACCACTGCCCGGCAATATTTAAATTTTTAAAGCAATGTAATTTCTAAAGCCACCACAATCTTGTGAGAGTTGACTGTTAAGACACTTAAATACAACTTCCTCTGGATAAGCACACATGCACTCTGGAGTACATATTGCTGACTTTCCATTATATGTCACTCCTCTTAGTGACTGTGTTTATCTATACTAAAACCTCTTCTGTGTGTGTATGTGTGTCTGTGCACACACAGGTCAGAGGTCAAGCTTAGGTGTTGTTCTTTAGGATTCATTGATCTTGGTTATTTGAGAAGGTCTTTCACTTGGCTGGAAACTAGTCGCATAAATCAGGCTGGCTGGCCAGGGAGCCCCAGGGATCTTTTTGCCTCAGCTCCACAGAAATAAGATTACAGGTTGGCCACTGTGCCCGGCTTTTTACATTTGTTCCCATATTCAAGCTAAAGTCCTGATCCTTATAGGTCAAAGAACTTTACCAAGTGAGCACCCCTCAACCCAAAACCTTTTCTGTGTTATAAAAATGCCAGCTTCAAACTAAGTTGAGGTCTCTGAAAGACACAACACAAACACACACACAAACAATGCCTAGGCAGCACCCTAAGCCTACAGCTCTGTCTGATGTGTTTATAAAAAAAGACAAAGAGATAAAGAAAATATGTTCTGTGGAGGTGTGGAGAGGTATGGGGGAGCCGGGCAGTGGTGGCGCACGCCTTTAATCCCAGCACTTGGGAGGCAGAGGCAGGCGGATTTCTGAGTTTGAGGCCAGCCTGGTCTACAGAGTGAGTTCCAGGACAGCCAGGGCTACACAGAGAAACCCTGTCTCCTAAAAAAAAAAAAGAGGTATAGGGGAAGGGGGTGTCTCAGCGGGCCCATGCAGAGGCATCTCTTCCCCAAGAGGGACCAGCCACACACCGGTATAGTATAGAATAGAGTTTATTCAGAGCATGGGGAGAGGAGTTAAGAGGGTAGTAGAGGCAGAGAGAGGCAAAGAGAGAGAAAGAGAGTAGAGAAGTAGAGGCTGGACATGACCATGTGGAGAGAGGGGAAAGGGAAGGGGGAAAGGGAAGGGGGAAAGGGTGAGGGGACAGAGGGATCAAGAGAGCAAGAGCAAGAGATCAAGAGAGCCCAGGGGGCAATTAGCCCCTTTTATAGTAGGCCAGGCCTACCTGGCTGTTGCCAGGTAACTGTGGGGGTGGAGTTTAGGCACTGTTCCCAGGACATCTCTGGAAGGCCTGTTGACAAGAGAATAGACCTGGAAATTTGTGAACTGGAAATGTATAAATTTGTGGAAAAAAAAATAATTGAGTATAAAAATCTAGGAGGAGATAATACACTGCCAGATAAAAATCTAGTAAACGCCAGAAAAAATATAACAAACCCAATGACCTTACCATAAGGATGCAGTTTTCCAGACTGAAGACATTCAGAAACTATCACTGAGCATACTTATAAGGAGACTTTTAGTTACTCAGTAAGACAGACCCCCATGTGCTTTCTCGGTTGAGTCAGTAGATTACCTTGAAGGGTAGCCCTTTCTTTGGATAAAAAGTGGCCAACTTGTTTTACAAGATAGAAAAAGTCAGAACTTAGTCATTTTAAAAAATGTAACATTTATTTCATGCTTACTGTGTTTTCATACAATCATCTTAAGTATTATGGAACAATTTTATTAAAGATAACGAATCACTCTCACCAAATTTTAAAATAAAGCTATATATTAAGTACTTTTAAACTCATTTAACAATACTATATGTGATCTTTGATGGTGAACTTCATTTTGGCATACAGCTCATTTGTCCTTTTGGTTCTGCAGTGAAGAAACATACATCACACCTGAAGTTCAGGCGACAGGAAATCATGATTAATGGCAACCATCAATTTCAACCAGTCAGAAACACCACAGTGCTCTGGAGTTATTCTGATCATTTAGAGTCAAAGTAAAACAGAATTCTTAGCAGCCAGAGTCAGTACCAAGGGTTTAAAATAGGCCTTGAAAGTTGACTATCTCCACAATACGTTTGAAAGGAAAGAAGATTTGGAAACTCAGCAATCACTTTTGAAAGGAAAATAGCAATATTCTTAACCTTGATGTCTGTCCTTCCAAAGCAGAGATGCCTGTCACATGACACCTGTCACAGGATATAGTGTGAACTCAGCCATCCCTCATCTAGGCAAAGATGGCCGATCTTCCTCACATTATCTTCCATTTCTAAACTAGTCTCCTTAATTATCATGTCTCTTGGGTATCATATGTAGCCCAGGCTAGCCTTAGATGTGGTGATCCTTCTGCCTCTGCAGTGCGGAGATTAGAGGTGTGAGAGAGTAGGCCTAACAGATTAGTTTTTAGATAGGGTCTCTGTGTGTAGCCAGGATGGCCTCAAATTCTATTCTCTAGCATGGATCTTCATGCTGTGAGCCACCGTGCCCAGTTGTAATTAAATTTCTGGAGACAGAAACAGCCAAAAAGATAGTGCAGTTTTCATTTTAATAAAAGATGCCCTTCTAATCAACCTATTGTGCTAATGGAGAAGCAAAAACTGTCTTTCTTTGCCTCTGTTTCCTGAATGCTGGGATTATAGGTAGTAGCCATCACGCCTGGCTTTAAAAAATATTTTTTAAGGGAACAAGAAGGAATGTGTCCAAAGTGTGCGGGTAAATGTTATCCCAGGCAGTAAATAAGTAAATATTGTTTCCTCTTTGAAGATCACAGACAACAAATACACATGAAGACCAACCTCATTTAAACAGGCATGGTAGTCTCAGTCCTATAAACTCAAGTCCTCAGGAGGCTGAAGCAGGAAGATTGCTGTGAATTTAAGACTAGCCTGTGCTATACTGTAAGTTCCTGGCCAACATGAAATACATACAGAATAAGACCTTGTACTTGAAACAAATAACCATAGCAGATGACCTTCCCTCTTCTCTTCAGAGATACCTGATAGCACTTTTGAGTACATCGTGCCCTAAGCCTGTTTCAGCTGCGTGACTATGTCCCATAGAAGGCTCTATTGTAACAGGGATGGAAGGCAGGAGACTCAGAAGGAATTCAGCCAAGCTTCACAAATCTGGGTATAGCCCAAGATTGTTTTATGCCTCATTCATTAATCAAATGAAATGATTAAACTGTGTTCTACCCAGCCCATGCAGCACTGACATTTTAGGATCCAGACTCTGAAGGTTTCAGTATAAACCATGTACTTCATGTACATTTCACTCCCATCCAATGGCTGGATAAGAATTTGATTCGAGAGTTTAAAGATTTCAATAACTAGATTCAACTAATAATGGTTTCTTCTCTGTATTTATTTTTAGAGAATTAAAATTGGCCACAGATTCCATACAAGTCTTCTCATAAAGGGCACTGTTTATTTCTCCCTTCCTGGAGTCTGGGCTGTTATTATTTATTAATGTATTTTTAAGTATTTATTCATTTTAACTGTATGTGTATAGATGTTTTGCATGTACCTATGTTTGTGCACCAGATGTGTGCCTGGTGCCCAAGAAGATCAGAAGAGGGTATCACTAGACCAACAGACAGTGGTGAGCCATTATGTAGTTCTAGGAAACAAACTTGGGTCCTCTGGAAGGACAACCTAGGCTCTTCGCCACTGTGCTATCTCTCCAGCTTAGAGCTAGTTGTTGGAATTCAAAGTCAAAGCATTCAGTTTCTGAGCCACAGGAGAGAAGGTTGCAAGTTGTCTCTAGATTGTTTGGAGCTACATGAGCAGAACTGTGGCTTGGATCGAAATGCCCAAGGCCATCTGTGTTAGACAGATTTTTATCTCTATAACAAGATACCTGTGATAATTTACCTGACAAAGAGAACAGGGTTATTTTGGTTCACAGTTTTTGAGATTTTTTTCATCCATAACTGATTGGCCCCGTTTGGTACTAACTCACCATTGAGCCATGTGATAATTTAGGACATCGTCTGAGAGCAAATGGTGGAACCAAACAGCTTGTCTCATGACCAAGAAATAAATGATGAAAAAAAGTCAGGGTCACACAGTCCACGGGGCAAACCTCCAGTTACCTGCGGTTCTCTCAGCAGGTCCTACCACTTATTTGTTGTGTCTTTGAGGCAGTATTTCATGTGGGCCAACTTGGCCTCAGACTTGCTCTGTTACCAAGGCTGTCAAAGAATTCCTGATCCTCCTGCCTCCACCCCAAGGAACACCAAAGACAAAAAACAGCTGAGACTCATCTTCTAAGGTGTTATCATATCTGAGTGTGGGGCTGGATGCCTGTAATTCCACAAAGGAAGTACAGGACCAGGAGCTTGACACTGTCTCAAAAGAAACCAACAAACAAAACAGACAGAAATTAAAGCCATGTGGCAAGGGCTCCTGCTTAGTAGCTGGGCTGTTTTGAACATATGACAAACCAACCCATTTATGAACAGAGTTCATCATTCATAAAATGGATGATGATGACGGTCCTCACCTCTCGGGCTGATTAAACAAGAACAAGAAAATAACCCGGAGCAATGGCTGAACGTAAGCCCTCTAAATAGGAAGCCTGGGCAGATAGGCAAGGGGTTGGAGCTCTAGAGAAGTAGGCTGTGGTACATGGTAGTTACGACAGGTACTTCAACTTGAAGAACATTTGAATTTGCTCAGACCCAGTCTCTCCACCTGAAAAATGAAAGTAATAATATCTATCTTAAAAGGGTGTGAGGAGGAGCGACGGTGAACACGGTCAGTAAAGGTCAGTCAGTAAATGCTACAGCACAGAGCCTCGCTCGCTCGCAGCATAAACATACTCACGTGGACAGAATCTCTCTCAAACAAAGATTGACAATAGTAATGTCAGCCATCCCATGGCACTTCAAAATCCTACACTTTTCTTACTAAAGCTAGAAATGTTAGATTAATATGTTAATAAAATCCATTTCACTGATACCAATACGGGATGATCACCTCTCATTAAGAAATCACTCAGGCGTAACCATTATTATTTTGATGATGCATAATAAGAAAGCATCTCTGTTCAAAACTCATTCTGTAAAATGGCTCTCATTTGGCACTTTGAGGAATATCCTCTACATACCAATACCCCAAATGCACTCCCCTGCCCTCGGTTTTTTGTTTTGTTTGTTTTGACACAGGGTCTCCTGTTGTAGCTCAGGCTCCCTTTGAACACTTGACCTTTCCGCTTGCCCTTCCTAGGTGCTAGGATCATAGGAACATGCTATCATGTCTGGTTCAAAGGAAGCCTGTTCCAGATAAAAGGAACATGCATAAGACGAAGAATCTAAACCAAGATGGAGATTGTAGTGCAAGCAAACCCCTGAAGGAGCAGCACATTCCATGACATGAAAAAGCTTGTAAAAATCCAGGCTAAGAAGGCATTTGGAGTGTCAAGTTTTGTTGCACTGAAGCCAAGTCCCTTAAATGTGGACACTTGCCAATGTAATCTTGCCAGAGGCTTGACTTTGAGTCTTCCATGGGTATGGACAGACCTCATTGCTTTCACAATCAGTATATTTTAAATGAACACCAGAAAGCTGCTGGAGCTGGCTCCTAAGGCAAAACCACCCAGGTCCAGTGAGAGCAAAGAGGGGCAGGCGGTTGGCGGCGGCATCTTTTCTCCATCCCCATCCCCCCATGGCACAGAGGTCTGTTTTATCTTTCACCTGAAGCCACAACTGAAACAGGTTAAACTGAAAGATGGTGATAAAGGCAGAAATTAAGTAGAAGTCAATAGTTGGGGGCTACCTAGCAAGACCCTGTCTCAAAACAAATAAACAAACAACAAAAATCTAACAATTAAAACAGAGTGGAAGAAAGTTACTTTGTGATGACAGCTTCTAAGCTGTTGAGTGCTTAAGGACCTTCTTGGAAACTGGTCTGGTGTTAGCTGGTCACGTTTCTGGGGATGCTGCTTTCATTTTAAGCTGGGTGAAATCTAGACCCACCTAACAGATTCAGGCTAATTTTCGTAAAACCCTTTTGTGTGTGTGTGTGTGTGTGTTAAATTAATGTGGGGTTTCATTATGTTGTCCAGACTGACAATACCACCAGAACTCAAGTGATCATCCTCCTGCCTCAGCATCCTAAGTAGCCCAGATTACAGGTGTTAGTTCCGTATTCCTGGCATACAAACACAGGAGACATGATGTAAACGATGTAGTAACTAGTCTTTGAACTTCTAAAAAAATGGCATTTTTCCATGTTGCTAATTTGGTTTTCCAACAACTTCCTACAGACATGAAAAGTAATGATTGAGAGCTATAAACTGGGCTCAAGTAAGGCAATTCCACCCCATAGGGAAACTGGTTCCCAACTGTCCTCTACACTGGCAGTGTGGTTGTGTGTGTGTTGTGTGTGTGTGTGTGGTGTGCACTTGTGTGGTGTTAAGACAGGCACTCACACTGTTAGCTGATGCTTTCCTTGAACCTGCAGCACCTGCCTTATGCTCCAGCTGAATGCTGGGATTATAGACTTGAGCCACCACGCCCCTGCTGTGTTTTTAAAGATGTGTTACCCGGTTCTTCCACATTCAAACAGCATATGAAAGTCAAGGTGTATACGTAATAAAGATCTGTAATGTCGCAATTATCCATTTGTCTGTCAGTCTTGCCATGTCACTGTTGTGTTGTTCTGGGGACAGGGTACAAGCAGGGATGTCCTTCTGCTCAGCAGTCCAATTCCTCCATGACTTCCATGACAATGGTCCTTGGGCCTGTCAGAATCAGGTTGCTCACGGTGCGGTAGTCCACATTCAGCACGTTGAGGCCATTGACAGAGACGACAAACTGACAGACCTGTAGGAATGATAGAGAGAAAGGATGTCAGTGTGGGTTGAAGGATACAGCTTAGTTGATAACTTGCCTGTCCAGCATGACCATAATCCTAGCGCTGAGCAGTGGAGGCAGTAGATCAGAAGTGGTTATTCTAGGTTACATGAAAAGTTCGAGGGCAACCTGAAATAAATGAGATCCTGTCTTAGATACAAGTGCACACAGAGACAGACAGACAGACAGACAGACACACACACACACACACACACAGAGAGAGAGAGAGAGATGCTCAAGGGTTAAGGGCCTACCATTCAAGCATGAGAACCAGAGTTTGGATCCCTGGGCACTCAAGTGTGGTGATTTGGATAAGAACGGCCCTATAGGTTCATATATTTGAATACTTAATCACCAGGGAGTGGCACTATTTAGAAGGATTAGAAGTCAGAGGTATGGCCTTGTTAGAGGAAGTGTATCACTTGGGTTGGGGGTGGAGGTGGGAGGTAAAAGGGTGGGGTGGGCTGGTCCTAAGGTTTCAAAAAGCCCAAGCAAGGCCCAGTGCCATTCTCTCTCTTGGCTTATGAACCAGGACGGAGCTCTCAGCTACTGCTCCAGGGCCTTGTTCTCTGTCATGAAGATAATGGACTAAGCCTCGGAAACTGTAAGCAAGTTCTCAATTAAGTGCTTTCTTTCTTAAAGTTGCCTTGGTCATGGTATCTCTTTGAAGCAATAGAACACTGACTAAGACATCATGTAAATCCCAGGTGTGTGGCAGCTCACCTGTAAGTCCATACTCGGAAGGCAGAAACAGGGATTCCTGAAACAAGCTGGCTAGTCAGATGAGCCAATTCAGTGAGTCCTAGGTTGCCTCAATGAGTAGGGTGAAGATCCATTGAAGTAGAATCCTGATGTCAACCTTGGGTCTTCACAGGCACATGTACACACACACACACATACACACACACACACACACACACACACACACACACACACACAACACACATACATGCACACACATACATACATGGGGTGAGAGTTGGGGGGAGAGGAAGGCAAAAGCCAGGGAGTGGGAGGAAGAGAAAGAAGTGAGAGATAGAGAGATGTGAGCTACGAAGAGCCTTTGGCTAGGATGATTAATCCAGTGATGCTTTGTCTGTGGGTCTCACCATCACAAGCCTATAAGTGCAGTTGACTGGATAGCTGCCATATATCTTATTGATTTCTGGCCAAGCAATATCAATATAAACTTAATTTAAAATTAAATTAATATCAAGTCCAAAAATATCTATATCTATTGTTATTACACAACCAAATGGGAAAACATCAGAATCACAGCCTTAGTTCTGAGAGAAAGAGAGAGAGAGAAGAGAAGCCGGGCGGCGTGGTGGCGCACGCCTTTAATCCCAGCACTTGGGAGGCAGAGGCAGGCGGATTTCTGAGTTCGAGGCCAGCCTGGTCTACCGAGCGAGTTCCAGGACAGACCGGACTACACAGAGAAACCCTGTCTCGAAAAAAACCAAAAAAAGAGAGAGAGAGAGAGAGAGAGAGAGAGAGAGAGAGAGAGAGAGAGAGAAGATTTTGTAATACTAAAATAGGGATTTATATTCTATGCCTCAGATAGCTCACTTCTCTTCTATATCATGTGCTCCAGGATATAAATCCATCACTTGGAGCTCTGTATACAGCTCAGTTGGTAGAACAGTTGCCTAGGTTTTATTCCCAGAACCTTATAAGCTCAGTGTGTGGTACTGTGCACATGTAATATCAGCACCTGGGAAGTGGGGTACTGTGCACATGTAACACTAGCACCTAGGAAGCAGAGGCTAGACAGTCAGAAGTTAATGGGTAACCTTGGCTGCATAGTGGAGTTGGAGGCCAGTCTAGGTTACTTAAGACTGTGTCTCAAAAAAAGAAAGAAAGAAGAAGAAAGAAAGAAAGAAAGAAAGAAAGAAAGAAAGAAGAAAGAAAGAAAGAAAGAAAGAAAGAAAGAAAGAAAAACAAATAAGCATTACTCATTCGTAAAATACACAGGTAAAAATGTCTATCCACTTAGGTTCAAATTACACAATGAATAAAAAACATTCCTAAAGACATCACTCAAGCACTGGGCTTGACTAATTTCTCTCCCTTTTAAAATGGTCGTTTTTAGCCAATGTGTGGTAGAACAGACCTTTAATCTCAGCACTCAGGAGGCAGAGGCAGGTAGATCTCTGAGTTCAAAATCAACCTGGTTTAAAGACTAAGTTCCACCAGGCAGTGGTGGCACACACCTTTAATCCCAGCACTTGGGAGGCAGAGGAAGGCAGATTTCTGAGTTCGAAGCCAGCCTGGTCTACAGAGTGAGCTCCAGGACAGCCAGGGCTACACAGAGAAACCCTGTCTCAAAAAAACAAAAAACCAAAAAAACAAACAAACAAAAAAAAACCCAAAACAGCCAGAGCTACAGAGAAATCATGTCTTTAAAAAAAAAAACAAAAGACAAAAGGTTATCTCCTTCATTTTCCTTCATGGCTACATGAAAAGCTGAATAGAAAGTAGAATACAGTAAGCAGAGTCATAGTTCTTCAATAAATACCTACTGCTGCCATGAGTCCCCACCATTTCCAGTTGTTAACCTTTGTTACTGGGGTGTCTTACCCAGACACACAATCACCAATTCTTCATTCCTATCCTCAAAGCTGGTCATCAAGGATTCGGGGCACATCCAGTATGTGATCAGCAGTTTTCAACTCTGGTCAAGGCCATAGTGATAACTGAGGTCACGCTACTTAATCACAACCCAACTGGAACAGACCCATGAGTGCTTGGAGCCATGAACATTGGGGCCAGGAGGGCTTGGGCTCAGGAGCACTGGTGGGAGCATTTTAGCACTGACTTCACTAGGCTGTTCTCTTTGCTTTTCTTCTGCCAAAGAATGAGTGGAATGTCACTCCCTCCCACCCAGGGTGCTGGACTTCAGATCTGTGTTCTTTCCTCCAAAGAACTGCCTTTGTGTTGTTACATGGGAAGGCAGGAATTGCCAGCTAAGCCTTGACAGGCTCCCAGGGAGTATTTGTGTGTCTGACATAATGTGTCTCTGGTCATATTAGTCAGTCATTCAGTCTTCACCACAATTATGCCTTGTCTGTCGCACATTGTTTGTCTTAACTGGCCAACACTTGACAGTTAGGAACTTCATGTAGAAGTCTCGATAGATTCAGGTTTCTCTGGAACAAAGTAGACATCTCATTCTTTAATTTTTTTGGTTTTTTCGAGACAGGGTTTCTCTGTGTAACCCGGGCTGTCTTGGAACTCACTTTGTAGACCAGGCTGGCCTCGAACTCAGAAATCTGCCTGTCTCTGCCTCCCAAGTGCTGGGATTAAAGGCTTGCGCCACCACTGCTCAGCTACATCTCATTCCTTAACTTAAGTGTTAGGTCTGCTCACATGTCCATGGGATTGTGATGCACCCCTATAATCTGAGCTATTTAGGAGATTGAGGAGGAAGCTTGGAGAGTTCAAGTCCTAACAGGACTATATAGTAAGAACGAGTCTCAAAAATCGAAAAGCAATGGGTATGGATTCTGAGGAATAATGATAGGAAGCTCAGAGTTTCACTACAATAGTAAGTGTGTAGCCAGCTGGGACTGCATGAGACTATATCTCACAAAACCCTACAAAACAATACAAAAATTTCAAAAACATATAATGTGGATGTTAAGGCTCTTACAATTACATAACAGGTCTTTTATTCAAGTAAGCCGGATTATAAAATAAGTATAGTATCTTAGTTAGGGTTTCTATTGGTGTGACAAAACACTATGATCAAAAAGGGTTTACTTGGCTTACACTTCTACATCAGAGTCTATCATTGGAAGAAGCCTGGAATAGGAACTCAAACAAGGCTAGAACCTGGAGGTAAGAGCTGATGCAGAGGCCATGGAGGGATGCTGCTTACTGGCTTGCTCCTCATGGCTTGCTCAGACTGTTTTCTTTTAGAACTCAGGATGACCAGCCCAGGGATAGTTCTCTCCATCAGTCACTAATTAAGAAAATGCCCTACAGGCCTACCTGCAGCCTGATCTTATGGAAGCATTTTCTCAAAGTTGCCTCCTTTTAGATGACTCTAGTTTGTGAGTCAAGTAGACACATGAATAACCAGCACACATGGTAACACATACCTGTAATCTAGCACACTAGAGGTTGAGACAGGAAGACAGAAAGTCTGAGCCCATCCTGGGCTATGAAGAAAGAGCTCCAAAAAAGGAAGCAGAAAAAAAAAGCTAACCATACTGTCTACATATAAGAAACAATTATTGTACCTTCTCTAATATTTGAACTCAGGACCATCCAGGTATACAGGGTAAATCTGAGGCCATACAGTGAGACCCTATCTCAAACTTAAAACAACAAAAAGTTGTGTGGGGGGAGGGTGTTTTTTTTTTTTGGTCCCATTTTCCTTATACTTACAATTATCACAATTAAATGCTTTCAAAAATCAGATTAGAAGCTGGAGAAATAGCTCAGTGGGTAAGAGTGCTTGAGTGCTTGCTGCAAAGAACGGACATCTGAGTTGAAAGGCCCAGCACCCAGGTCTATAGGGGATGGTTCTGATGCATTGATAGGGAATCTGCATGTGAACACTGATGGTCCTGTTCCCCAGTTGGATCTTGATAGATCAATAAAGATGCTAGTGGCCAATGGCTGGGCGGAATAGGCGGGACTTTGAGGCTCCTGCAGGCAGGCCAGCGGATAAAGGAGGAAAAAAAGATTTTGCCACCAAAATCTCTTCAGATTTTGAAAACTGAGAGAGAGACACCAGTCATCTGAGATCTCGGGTGGAATGGCCATTGACCACTTCCCAACTGGGCCTGGGGTAGGAAGCGGGGAGACTAGGAATGTAACTAAGTGGAGGGCAAAATTAGAGGTGTTGAGCTAGGAAGGAAGATAAAGGCACGTTAGCCATGGGAGGCTTAGAAGTGTCCCACCACTGAGCCAAAATCCATGGATCCAGGGTGGCTTCTGGGTGGGGCTGGTAGCAGGAAGCCCACCCAGAGCTTAAAGCAGGGTAGTAGAAACTACATGCTACACAGGTAAAAGGTGGGTTCGGCCTCACATGCCTATAACTCCTCCGTGGGGGAAGGAGAGACAGGAGAATGGTTGAGAGAGAGAGAGAGAGAGAGAGAGAGAGAGAGAGAGAGAGAAATGGAAACCACTGAGCTCCAGGTTCTCTGTAGAGTCTGGAAAATGACACAGCAAGACTTGCAGTATTTTCTTCTGATGTCTGTATACATGCATGTCAATCCTATGTGCACAGACACATACAAACATACACATGCAGGATCATACACACAGGATAAGAATAATTCTTCCATTTTTCCAGTTCTTAACAAAGCAATCATTTCTCACCAATAACATAAACTGAGATGATATTTCAAATCGTTTTCCAGAATAAAGAAAAAAATGCCTTGAAGAACCTTACTCATGCTTGTATCTATGGTGGTATTTTTAGAGTCCCGCTGTTGGAAAGACGTCACTTCTCCCTAAGTGACCTCAATAATTGTGTGGTTCAAGCAGTTTCTACATCCTGCTGTTTAAATATTCCAGATGATCTAGCTCCACAGGTCCCATGATGGTGGGCTCTTCAGTTAGCACCTTT
This sequence comes from Mastomys natalensis, assembly GCA_021653895.1. Lineage (NCBI taxonomy): Eukaryota > Metazoa > Chordata > Mammalia > Rodentia > Muridae > Mastomys > Mastomys natalensis. The sequence continues at coordinate 39,024 of JAJTUV010000027.1, forward strand.
GGTACACCACTGGTGTACCAAATCAACACACATTACAAGTAACAGCAGGAGGCACACAGCCCTAGAGGGAAATTAGTTCTCCTCTCTGCTAAAAATCACACCCACATAAATACACAGAACATATGACTGGCGCTGGCTGGACAGGTCACTTTAGGAATATAATATCTCCCCACTGGGCCAGAGGCTTAGATGTCCACCTAACTGGAAGTGACTGGTGAAGTAGTCATGTTTTCCTTTCACTTGTGTGTATCTTTAACAGACATGCCTGTTTGCAAAGATTATATTGCAGTTGACTCATTCTCTCAGTTCTGTGTTTGTGTGTGTGTGTGTGTGTGTGTATGTGTGTGTGTGTGTACATGTGTAGAAGCCAGAGGTTGATATCAAGTATCTTTCTCAATCGCATTCTACCTTATTGCTTTTGACACAGGAACTCTCGTGAATCTGGAGCTCAGTGACTCGGCCAGATTGGCTGGTTGGCTGGTTGACCGGGTAGCAAGTCAGGGAGTCTATCTCCACCTCTCTAGAGCTGGAATTACTCCACCCGGCTTTTGCATGGGCACTGGAGATCCTAACTTGAGCATTTTATCCTATCTCCCTATCCCCTCTCTTCTTATTTGGAGACAAGGCCTCACATAGCCCAGGGTTTGAACTCACTGTAGAGCTGAAGCTGTCCTTGAACCTCCGACCTCCAAATGACAGGATAGGAGCACAGGCTCTTCAATGAAAACTGGGAACAAACCTTCCTGTGACGCGTGAAGCCGAGATTAAGACACAGCTCTGAGTGAACAGGCTTAGGAGAGAAGTCTCAAGCAACAGCACTGGTCGTTAAGAGTTAACAGGACGAAGGAGGTAGCACTGAGTACATTTCAGGGTGTGACCAAGTTTCAATGAACACCCAGGCAGAACTCCAGCCTGCCTTCTGATGGAAAGCCAAGTTAAGCAAATCATCCTGCCTCTTCATTCCCCCTCTCTTCACCAGGCCTGGCAGATGTGCCATAGCTCTGAGACAGATGGAATGTCCACGGGATTGTGCAACTGTGCACATGCTCACACATGGTGGGAGCCTACCACAGTCACTCGGCTGTTTCAGCAGAAGCGGGGGTGGGACTGAGGAGAAATACAACACCTCTGTGCACCAGTTCCGAGTCTGGAAGTCTGCAGTCATTTGCCACACTCCCAGGTGTGCTGCATTCAAGCAAATGGCATCCTGACTGATCAGGAGAAAGGTAAGCAGACACGACACAGAGGTGAAAGAGCCTCAGGCTAGAGAGATGGCTCAGCTGTGCAGATTACTGGCTACTCTTCAAGAGAATCTGGGTTCCGTTCCTAGGACCCACATGGGAGTTCACAACCATCCATAAGTTCAGTTCCATAGGACCTGATGCTCTCTGCTGGCCTCCTCTGGTATTATATGTATATGGTGCACAGCCATATATGCAGCAAATTGCCCACATACATTAAAAAAAAAACAAATATCAAGAAAAAGGAGTAAAGTGGGGAAGCCTGATATAATGACACAGAAAGCAGAGACAACGTACTAATAAGTAAGGCAGTAGGAAAATGCTTAAGTAGAATGCATTGCACTATGGTAGACATCACGCAGACCAAGTGCCCCTTAATGACTGGAACCAGACTGGGGACAGAGCTTGGCTGGCAAAGTGCTTGCTTTGCAAGCATGGGGACCTGAATTGGATCTCCAGAGACACAGTGGCACTTGCAATGTCTGAGGGAGCAGAGACAGAAGGATCCCTGGGACTTGCTTGTCAGTCATCTTAGCCTAACTGGTTAGTTCCAGACTATTAAAAGACGGTCTCAAACTGAGGAGGAGGGTGCTCCTGAGGGTGGCATCTGAGGCTGTCCTCTGGCTTCCACAGGCACAGGTACACACAAGCATCTGCATCTATAGGAGCCCATATGCGTGACCAAGTGCACACCTGGTGTGTGTGCAAGCACTCGTGTGCATGTGAGTGTACACATAGAAACATATGCACAAGCATTTTAAAAAGAGATAAAGTGTCTTGGCATCATGACACACATCAGTAATTCCAACATTTGGGAGGCTAAGGCAGGAGAGATGCTGTGAGTTTAAGGCCAGTCTGGGCCACAACAGAAAGGCCCCGTCCCCTAAACCAACCAAGCAACCAAACCAAAAAAATTCTCAAAACCAAAAGCAAAAATGTGGAAACGTTTCCTAGAAACCCTTGCCAGGAAACTAATCTGTGGCCTTTTAAATTTATGTTCACAACAGAAAGTGCATGAATTAAGGAGACCAGTTATGTGTCAGAAGGGCTAGCTCTGCATCCCATTAACATGGCTTAGTTATCTGTGCTCACTGCTTTGCCTTGCTTAAGAGAAAAGCACACCCCAAATATAAAAGGGTCACTTTCAAAGTGCAGTGTACCCATGAGGCACTTTGGGAGCTTTGGAAAACTGTGTAATCTCAGATGTTACTTAAGGCCTACCAGACTAGACTCCATGGGAGGGAAGACCAGGAAATCTGAATTCTCAGTGACACTAGGATGCAATCATAAGGTGAAGATTAATGGCTCCTTGAGTGCAGTATTTGCAGGTTCTGGGAGGAAAAGATATGACTATAAGACATATTGTTAGCATTTCTACTAGACTCGGCCCAACAGTTACCTAGCAACAGTCAGGTACAAACCTGGCTTGCTATGAAAGGACTGAGTGATGGCTATTTCTGGTTGTCAACTTGATTACATCTGGAATGAATTACGATCCAGAAATGGAGGGCACATCTGTGATCCAGATCTTGAGGCTGGGAGACAGGTTTCTGATCTGAAACTTGACTTGGAGATCTTCAAGAGGCCACGAAAATCTTAGGCCCAGGCAAGGTCACACACGTCTTTAATTCCAGAGACTGAGGCAAGCAGATCTCCAAATTCAAAGCCAGCCTGGGACAGAGCAAGTTTTAGATCCAGGTGTGGTGGTATACATCTTTAATCTGGGCTACACCTTCTGCTGAAGGCCTACATAAAAATATTGGAAGAAGGAAGGCTCACTCTTCTTTGAATGTTTGTACTTACTTGCCAGCACATCTGTTGGAATCTATTTCTATAGAAGACCAGCTTAAACAACTAGCCTCATGGGACTGAGCAACTATTCGATTCTTGGACTTCCCATTCACAGGTACCCATTGTTGGGTTAGTTGGACTACAGACTGTAAGTCGTTACAATAAATTCCTTTAATATACAGAGACATTCCATAAGTTCTGTGACTCTAGAGAACACTAAGACAGACTGGCCTCTCTTGAGCTCTCTAACCACCCCTGCCCTGTCTTCTCTCTCTCCTTCCCTCGATGTCTTCCCTCTCTCTCCAAGTGTTGTCAGGCCCACTAAGGCACCCCCTCCTGACACATCATGGGTCGGTCAGGAGCGACAGGCAGATGTGCCACAACATTGTGACTGTGGGGGACTTGAAGGATGCTTCAGGTCCCCTAGAGGGGGTCGAGAGCACTCCGCTCCTTTTGGAAACACCAAGACAGTAATGGCAGGAGCCAAGTCTTGCTATAACCTGGTTTATCTGGCTCCTGCCATATTGGCAGGAGCACCTGGTTTGTCTTGGTGTGGCTGGAGCTGGCTCCAGTGAAAACTGTCTGTTAAACATGGTTTCTGTGCCCATGGCAGGGGTGGGAATTGTCTGTATAACCTGGTCTCTGCGGCCGTGGCAGAGGTGAACTATCTGTGTTGCTTGTTGGGCTCTGTGTTCTTGGACTTAGACTGACATTATTTTTAGACTGAATCTACCCTGTGAAACTTTTTTTTTTTCGAGACAGGGTTTCTCTGTGTAGCCTTGGCTGTCCTGGAACTCACTCTATAGACCAGGTTGGTCTCGAACTCAGAAATCCACCTGCCTCTGCCTCCCAAGTGCTGGGATTAAAGGCGTGCACCACCACTGCCTGGCTCTGTTAAAAAAGTTAGGCCGAGTGCCCCTTGGCCAGGCACTGGGAAATCTGAGGGCATCCACAAAAAGATAGGCTGGTCCCAGCATGCTGGAACATGAAAAATTCCTCTTGCTTTTTGCAGCAATTGTTGTCTCTGAGTGGTTCACTCAGGGGGTCTCCAGTAAACTAAGGCTCTGCTCCCTAGTCTTACACAGGCACTTGCTTTTATTACATTTGAAAAAAAAAAGTTATTCTCATGCATTAATGTGCTGTAGGCTTATATATGTTCTAAAAAGTACAGTCAAAATGTCCTATTACAAAGCTAGGATCCAGCAAGGCCATGTAAAAGAACTGAATGACAAGAAAATGATCCATGCACAGGCTTCTGCCATGATTAAGGTTAGAAAAAATGATGAAAGATTCAACCCATTAGGAAGACCTAATAACCAACCTAATAACCTAAGTATCTTGCTGGGCCGTGGAAGGGCATCTTGATTCGTGGGTTGACATGGGCCTGGAACCCCAAGACTGCAGGTGTTCGGCAACACTCCCAGAACCCAGGGCCCTGACACTTGGTCTAAGCTCCGTTAAACCCACAGTGTCAGTCATGTAAGACACAGGTAGAGGGCGTAACTAACAGGCCTCAGCCTCGAGAGATTTACATATCAATGAGTTATCTAAAGGGGGGGCATAGCTAATTAAGTTATCCCTCCCTGGTCCCTCCTCTTTCCCACTCCCCTATATAAGCTAGCCTTCTCCTGGCTTCTGGGGGGCGCCACTCACATCTATCCAACTACCACCATGGACAATAAAACTCATCTCTTGGACTCCATGTGTCTTCTGTGCCTGACACCAATAAGCTTTCAACTTTTGGAACCCTAGACCTTGCCCTAGAACCTGCCCGCAGGAAAGCCTCTGGGACTCTGCCACTGCCCCTGCTGCCGGCCTGCGGGTTGCTTCGGCGCAGGCCCAGGGCCATCCCCGCCTAACACACACATGTTTTTTCCCCACAGTATCTGACCACAAAGTCCAACAGGAGGTAAGGAAAAGCCCACGGAGCTCAACAGACAATAGGTGACTTAATAATGCTAGTTGAGACGGGCTTTCAATAAAGGACCAGGAATGGAAAGAACAGTCTACACACGTGACATATCTACACACTCATGTGACACATCCACACACGTGACATGTCTACACACATGTGACACATCCACAGCCACTCAGCAAGCAGTTCCCCTCTCAGGTATGCACCTAATACTGTTATTACAACAACCGGCTCACAGATAGCTCAAAAGCCAAGTCTTCAAATGTGGCCACACTAGCAGTTCACAGCGTAATAACTGCAGATACACACCAACAATTTATATATCTCTATGTGGATCATAGTTGTAAAATTTTGCAGAAGTTGAAATTTCATTTTCTCTCCTCTCTCATTTCTCTCTGTGTGTGTGAGAGAGAGAGTGGTGGGGGGGCCATCTGAGGATGACCTTGAATGTCTAACCTTCTTCGCTCTACCTTCTAAGTGCTAGGATTGCAGAAGTGTGCCACCATACTTGACTTCTATTAGGGAAATGGAAGGTCTTTGACATGGCTCACTTGATAAAGGCTCTCTCTCTCTCTCTCTCTCTCTCTCTCTCTCTCTCTCTCTCTCTCTGTCTTACACACACATTAATTTTTTATTTAAAACTAACAATTCACAAAGGAGTCATATTCCTGTCCATTAGGTGTTCATATGAACAACGTTGCTTTAGAATGTAGGATTTTACTCAGAAATAGCTCTTCGCCACAAAATATAGAGACATAAGCAGAGTGTAGACTTTCCAGTGAGGCATAATCCATTATACTACGGACTGCCATTGGTTGATGCAAACATTGATTTCAAGGATCCTGCTTAGAAGCATCCCATGCTGCTGCTGTGAGCAACTTGTGTTTGCTTTGGTGACAGAGAGCCAGCACAACTGAATACACTTCTCCCAAAGACACACGCGATAAGAAATGTTGCAGCTGTATGTTCAGCCCCATCTATCTCTCTGCCAAGTATGCAACTAGCCAAACAGTGTCTGGTGTGGGAGGAGCCTGAGGTCCAGCTCTTGCACAAACACAGTCTTCCCACTCCAGAGAACCAGCCTTTTCTGCTCTGTGCATTTGAACATACACCATGCCCCTATGTGTCTCGGAAGAGACTCCACCTTTGGAGAAAAGTCAACTGTACATAAGAATGACCATCTATTACAGTAAAACAAAAACAGCAACACAAAATCTTTTTCTTGCTTCAAACAGAAATTCAAAGAGCCCCACTGAATCTACGTAGATCTGCCCCTCTTACCTAAACCAGCACTTTTAGATGTAAGTTCACTCCTGGACCAGTCTCCTTGGCAGGTCAGGCACAGGAGGTTTGTGGAACACTCAAAGGAGAGGAAGGGTCTGGTAGAATCCAGTCCATAGAACTTGGGATTCTCTCTCTCTCTCTCTTTTTTTTTTTTTTGGTTTTTTCGAGACAGGGTTTCTCTGTGTTGCCCTGGCCATCCTGGAACTCACTCTGTAGACCAGGCTGGCCTCGAACTCAGAAATCCACCTGCCTCTGCCTCCCAAGTGCTGGGATTAAAAGTGTGCGCCACCAACGCCCGGCAGAACTTGGGATTCTCAAAGTTAAAACAACTTCCTGAATATTCTCTATCGAGGTGTGTGTAGCAGGCAGAGGACTTGGCCTTCTATTGATAAGATCCTCCTGAGAGTTTATGACTGAGGATTGACTCCCAGGCCCCAGACAAGCTTGTTTACTCTAAGGATAGAGAAAGTTGCTCAAAACTCCCCATGATTGGCACTGAGTTAAGGCTCAGCGAGTAAAGGCTTGTGCTCAGTCTAATGACCAGAGTTTGATACTGGGTATCCACATGAAGGAAAGAAGCAAGTCCTAAAAGTTGTCCTCACTGACACACATGCACTAGCACGTAAGTACAGGTGTGACCACACTCACACATACTAAATGGAAAAACAAAGAAATAAAAAATAAATCTTCTGACATTTTCATTGTAAATAAATGACAGAGATCAGGAAGTAGTCTCAATACATTCATTGACCTACACAAAGTCCCACAAGGTCCATCTTCCTCCCTAACTTTTTTCTCACAAGAATCTTTTATACAACTATCTGGTTTTTTTTTAAAAAAAAATTCATTTATTAACTGCTTAAGACCCAGGACTTAGGCCGGGAGGTGGTGGCGCACGCCTTTAATCCCAGCACTTGGGAGGCAGAGGCAGGCAGATTTCTGAGTTCGAGGTCATCCTGGTCTACAGAGTGAGTTCCAGGCCAGCCCGGGCTACACAGAGAAACCTTGTCTCGAAAAAAAAACAAAAAAAAAAAGAAGATCCAGGACTTAATTTTTCCTGATTATCATAAGAATGCAAAATTTACATAGCAGAACATTTAAAAGATCAATTATTAAACAAGATGTAGAATATAAAGGTTATTCATCAGGCAACTAATATACAATAACTTTAGTTTCATAAATACAAAGTATTTCCATATATTATTTCATTTGCAGTGGCCAGCTGCTGTGTGTTGGTGACATCATCTGATGTTCAAGAATGAGTTCTAGTCTCTTTATTGACTGTTCCTTATCTAACATGATGATATGTCAACACTGGAAGGTGTGTGGTGGTGGAATGGTGCATAGTGCAGATACGCAGTAATCCCACGATCTACCACTGATTATGGCGATACAATTTAGAGACTGAAACACTTCAGAGCTAAGTTAATAGTATACTTTGGTCTCTTGCTCTCTTGCGCCGGCCTTCCTAACCCCATTCTCTCCCCATTCCTCTTTCCCTTCTCTCTCCACATGCTCACGGCTGGTGTCTACACCTCGATTCCTCTACTTCTCTACTCTTCCTCTCTCTTTCTCTTTCTCTGCCTCTACTACCCTCTTAACTCCTCTCCCCATGCCTTGAATAAACTCTATTCTATACTAAAAAAAAAAAAAAAAAATAGTATACTTTGAGGTCACTTGAGACTTAAATCTGCTAAATACTAAAACAGTGTGCTCACCCTATTTGTTTGACTTGTCTAAAGAGAACATAATCACCCACCTTACCTGTCTTGGGTTTCCCATGCAATGGCCTTTTACAACCTAAGCTACTGCATAGCTTTAATCCTAAATTATGTACTCTTTATGGGCCCCTGACCCAGGAAGAGCAATGCATGAGTGTTGCTATGACAGTAATTTGCTGAAAACAGCAAACAGGTCAAAAGTAACCTTATAAAACAAATACCTGCTATAAATGCTAAAGACAACATATTCGGGTAATACTTGAAGATGATTTTCTAGAGTTACATTTGCTTTTATGAGTGCCTCTGGGTCATGTGAAGTCAGAAAAGGCTTATTCTCTATACAACTCTGTCGAAGATGGCTATAAAGTATCCCTCATTCTTTCCCCATGTGATGCTTTCTGTGCTGTTCAGTAGAGAACCAAGTCCTTGTTCATGACATGACAGACATCAGCAGGCATAAGACATACTAAAAAGACTAAAAACACATCAGAGATGAGAAGCTACAGATGCATGATCCAGGGAGAAGTGGAGAATTCAAACTTGGACTCACTCATGGTTAAACTAATCCAAGAGGAAATCTGTGATTTCATTCTTTAATGTGACATGGATGCATTTTGGTCACTAGCTCAACGAATGTCTTGTGCACTTAATCTGCGTAGGTGATGGCCTTTTTGTTTGTTTGTCTCTACGTGTTGACTAAAAATAAAAGTTCTACATTTATTATTTATTTATTTTGTGTGTGTAGGCACCTGTGGGGCATTGCAAATATGTAGAGGTCAGAGGTTTCTTTCTGCCACCATGTAGGTCCTGGAGATTGACCTGAGGTCATCAGGTTTTGGTAAACACCTTTATCCACTGAGCCATCATGCTGAACTGGTCCCTAGCCTGTGAGACAGTGTCTAATGTAACGCAAGCTGGGTAAGAACTTGCTATTTAGTGAACGATCTTTAAACTCCTAATCTTCCTTCTACTACTCTCAAGTGCTGGGATTACACCATCTGCATTCAGCTCTAGTTGGAAGTGATGTGGTAAGAAAGTAAAAAGATTACAAACAGTAATGGGTGGTGACAACCTGGGTTTGTTTGTTTTTTTTGTTTTGTTTTTTGGTTTTGGTTTTTTTTTTTTTTTTGGTGTAGTGAAGATCTCTAGTGAGTAGTATTAATAATTTGACACCTAGGAGGCAGACCTCTGGGCAGTGAGACTGTATGGATTAAAGTTAGCCTCTGAGAATGTCCTTGTGAAATTATCTTGTTTAGGTCTATTGAACTAGGAAGGCTCGTCTACCAATGGTGGCACCATGCCCTAGAAAGAGGGCTCTGAACTTTGTACACAGATGCATTAACAATTCACTGCTTTCTTTTTCTTGACTGTGGATATAATGTGACCAGCTAACTTAGACTCATACTGCCTTGACTTCCTGGAAATGGTGAACTGTGAACCATGAGCTACATACAATAAATCCTTTCTCCCTTAAGTTGCTTTTGACAGGGTATTTTATCATAACAATAGAAAAGAAAACAGGATAGCATCCTCATGAATCCTTTGCTGGACATTTGGAGGGAAGAGAACCTGGCAGTGACTACTGCTCCAGAATCCTTTTCTTTCTTTTGCAATAAGAAAGTTGTCACATTCCAGATGAATAAGTTGTAGATCAGAGAACAAGGCTGTCGCTGTGGCTATTTGGAACAAGGCTTGTCTCTGATCAAGACTCATGCTGATAGGTCAAAGAGTGTTCTGGGGGGTGTGATTGTTTAGCATATAAAAACCTGAGGGTGGCCTAGCACCACACAAATTGGACATGTGGGACACACCTGTAATCCCAAAGGATCAGAATGACAAGGTCATAGTGAAGCAGAGGCCAGCCTGGGCTACATAAGACCCTGTCTTTACATACAAAACAAAGCTGAAAAAAAAAACAAACCAAAAAAACAAAAATAAAACAAAAAAGCCAGAGTCCCATACTTGGTTCAGACTAAGACTAAAGCAGTGTCTAGCACTTAGGAAGTATACATGGGCCAATATGTCATCTGGGTCATTCTATCTTTGGTATACCTTTCATACAAGTCACAGAACTGTATGGAGTTAGTAGTGATTGGGAATCCTCCAGACCTCCATTACTACAGCATATCTGACCTCTGGTAGGGTGGCTAAACTATTTTTCCAGATGGAATCACTGAAGACCAGAAACGTAGAGTCACTTCTAGAGATTTGAAGGACTCCAGGATATGATGGATGACCATGATTCCAAAGCCAGATAGACCTAGACTAGTTGGCTTTTGGCTCATGCCGATTAGTTACACAACTGTGACTCAATTCTTTCAGCCTCAACAACAAGATACAGCTAATATTCAGCTGCTAGGTTGTGACGAAAATTAGAAGACATAAAACATACCGGGCAATTCTCATAGCCCATCACAATGCCAACAAAACTAAGGCAAAAACAAAATCAAACCAACAAAAAAGACCCCGTCTCTTTTCCTCTGCTCTACAGAATATACCAGATACAGAGTTACATCCTATGTTCTTCCTCCAGAATAGCTCCCACGCCTTCAATGTTTACTTCCAGAGCTAAGCCACAGAACTGTTAGCCAAGACCAAACTGTCTTTATGCAAGAAAGTGATAAATTTGTAGGCTAACCCTAGAAAACAGACTTCATTATGGATTTTTAAAAAGGCTTCCAGGAAAGTCTTCCAGACAGCCCATTTCAATTTGGCCTTGTTACTTAGGTCTTTTTCAAAGTTAATGAAATAAGCCATGTTGGGTACATAGCCATGGGTCGCTGAGACCTTTTTTTTAAAACAGGCACAGGGAAGAAAATATGAAACACAAGTAGTTTCTCTCCTGTTTTCTTTACTTTTTTTTTTTTTTTTTTTTTGAGTCAGGTGCTCATAAACAGCTAAAGCCCAGGCTAGCCTCAAACTTTCTATGTAGCCAACTATGATCTTGAATTTCTAATCCTCCTGTCCCTACCCCTCAAGTACATGGAATGCAGATACATGCCACCGTACCAGTCTTGTGCTGGGCTGGGATCAAACCCAGAGCTTCCTGCAAACTAAGCAAGCACTGTACCACTTGAAACAGGGTTTCATGTAGCCCAGGTTGCCTCCTTCTTCCACCTTTCATGTGCTTGAATTATTAGATGCGTACCACCACATCTGGCTTAGGAGTCATATTTTAAACTATTTTATTTTCTGTAAAAGAAGCTACAGAAAATGAGACGCAGATAGGTTGGGCTCACAGGGATGACAATGGGGATGCTTACTTGGACACTCTTTCCCTGTTCAGGAACACGTAAATGCTCCAGGAAATCGAGCCACCCCTTACCAGGCTGTCCTTCCTCCGCCTCCTGATAAAAGTCTCACATTTGCTCACCCTCCCTCCCTCTCTCCCTGTGTTGAGCACTCTCTATGAACTGTCCCTTAGGAAAGTCACGAATGAGAGAGTAGAGCTTTGCAGTGTTAGCTTGAGCAGTTTAACACTGTATTTCATAGTTTCTTTCTAACATAGAGTGAGTTCTAGGCTCTAGCTGGTCACAGGAGACTTGTGCATGGTATCTGGAGGGTGGAAGGGAGGCAGCTACCCCTATTCAGGTCAGTTACTGAGGTTAACTGAGGTGAGAGGCAGACACAAAGGCACATAGGTAGGAGTCCAGCTCATCCTTGCTTTCTGCTTGTTCATCAGTCCTCCCAGTCAATAGTCCCCATTGACCAAGAATGCTCCAAGGGTCTCATCAGCTAATGATGCCAAAGCTTTGGAGAGGTTTTGTCATAAGCATCCCTTGGGGACACACTCCAAAATCACCATGAATGAAGGACACGCTTGGCTGATGAAGATTTGGGATTTGTAAGAAACCCGAAGTGCTTGCTGGGAGCTCCCAAAATATGTAAGCTGTATTAGAAAAGCAAATGACAGACCTAGGTGCAGAAATGCCTGTATGTCAGGACTTGTGGGCTAAATGCAGCAATACTGGGTTTTCTCAGCTTGCTCCTTTTGGGTTGTGAAGGGAGAGGCAGGGTTGCTCTGCATACCCCTGACTTTCCTGAAACTCTTGCTCTGCAGATCAGGCATGCACCATCACTGCTTGGCTCCAGCTTGCTCCTTTGTTTTTCTACAGTGTCTAGCTCGTTATCTCACCTGGCAGCCTTGTGAACAGGGAGGTACCTCAGACCCACTACCAGACTCTGGGATGGCTCCCTGGGTGAAAAACATGTAAAAACATGATGACCCGAGTTTGATCGCCAGATCCAGACTCTTGAAACTTGTCCTCTGACCTCCACGTGCAATGTCATGGCATGTGCACACCTACATACAAAAATACACCCATATGCTAATTAATCATAATAAAATTCTCCAAAGTGGAACCTATATATGGGGAGTGCTGGCAGGCCTGTGGAGGATGAGAAAGCTCCAACTCTCAAGCCTGGCTGGCCAGAAGAATACGCTGATATGGTAGAAATGGGGCTAGGGTTAACAGGAGAGGTGAGTAGGGACTTGGAGACACTGGAGGAAACATGACCGCGCTGAGCTATATTCCCACCATGTTCACAATGAACCAAAGGATGGACCGGCAACCAAGAGAACTTGGGGTGAGCAGTGAACTTAGAGTCATTGATAGCTAATAGGGATATCAGCCTGAAATCATTACAGCCAAATGGGGCACTGGGTTCCATGCAAACACAATATGGTGGTTTAAGTTTGGCCCCCACAGACTCATGTGTTTCAATATGTGCCCCACAGGGAATGGCACTATTAGGAGGTGTGGCCTCATTTGAGTAGGCAGGTGTGGCTTTGTTGGAAGAAACATGTCACTTGTCACTGTAGAGGTGGGCTTTGAGGTTTCCTATGCCTAAGTTCTACCCAGTGTGGAAAAAGACCCTCCTCCTGTTGCCTGGAAGACATTTTCTGGCTGCCTTCAGATAAAGATGTAGAACTCTCAACTCCTTCCCAGCACCATGTCTGCCTGCATGCTACCACGTTTCCTGCTATGATAACAATCAATTAAACCCCTGAAACTGTAAGCCAGCCCCAAATAAATGTTTTCCTTTTTATGAGTTGCCTCGGTCATAGTGTCTCTCCACGGCAATAAAACCCTAACTAAGACATACATTTTTGTAATAGGAGGAAAGGAAAGGCCAGAGCCACAGTTCTTTTTTCATATTCCCCCAGAGCCTTTTCCATTTCCAATGTCCCTTGCTTGAGTGGTACATTTGTTAGCATCAATGAACCTGCGCTGACATATCACTGCTGTCCATAGTTCACAGTCTAATTGGGGCTCACTCTCACAGTGCTACACTCTACAATCAGGGACAAATATATGATGGCACCACCCACCATTACAGTGTCATAGTGTCACTGCCTTAAAGTCCAAACCTGAGGACTGGGAGATGGCTCAGTCAGCTGCACTTGCTGGTCTAACAGCAGGCCCGTGTTGCATCCAATCCAGTCGAGCTGAAGTGGTTAACTCGGGCTCAATAAGAGACCCTCACCTCCAAAATTAAGATGGAAAAGTGATTCAGGAAGATACCCAGTGTCAACTGCTTGCTTAGACAAGTACATACATGGTTATATATATTCACATACATGTTACCATACACATGAGCACAGACATGTACAAGAACAAACACATATACCCCAACCCCTACGTGCATGAAAATCCAAACCTGGACTTGTTTCTCTAAGCTATTTTTTTGCTTCTTCTTCTTCTTTTTTTTTTTTTTTTGGTTTTTCAAGACAGGGTTTCTCTGTATAGCCCTGGCTGTCCTGGAACTCACTCTGTAGACCAGGCTGGCCTCGAACTCAGAAATCTGCCTGCCTTTGCCTCCCAAATGCTGGGATTAAAGGCGTGTGCCATCACTGCCCGGCTTTTTATATATATTATATATATATATATATATATAATGTTTTTTCACCTGTTTTTATAAGATCAAGAACTCCTAAAGACAATAGACTTCTGACTGTCCAGAGTTTGAAACATATAAGTCTGTGCTTCACAGATGAGCCCTAGCCCAAGATGCCAGCTTTCAGAAGAACTCCCCTGTTCCAGACAAAGCAGGGAACAGTCACACACACCTCTGGAAAGACAAAGATAATGCCTCTGCCTGGACCTGATCACTCTGGTTCTACAAAATAGACCCTGATCCCACAAGCCCTCGGGGAAGAATGTGTGGACAGCTTTTGTGTACAGCATAACGAACTTAAGGCCCTGTGATCTCCGCAGTGGTTACACAGCTATTACAAAGTTTATCCTCTTGAGATGCAGGGGGCTCTGTGGCCTCTCCTTATCCAGATGACACTCTGCACCCTCCTTGGCTCAGGAGGGAGTCCTATTTAAAACCGTGTTCTGTGGACTTCATCAGTCAGCACCAATCCCTGCCAAAACTAAGTGGATACAGACCTAGGTATGAAGTGGGGCTGGGAAAGTCAATATTTTCTCTGCAGTAGAGAAACATCCACAGGAAAACCAAGGGGCTAAAGCAGATTTAAATTTGTAAGGTACTGACCTCCTTTAACTAGCCTGACATTTTCCTAGGGAGGTGTGAAAGATATTTTCCTCTTCTCTAAAAAGCCTGTTCTGCTTAAGAAAATCAGGGCCCCATGGAACCTTCCCAGGATGCAAGAACACAACTGCCCACTGCCGGCCTCCTTGGCATGGAACCTACAAGAAAAGCTATATTTTATACTGGTAGTTAGGGTAGGTCAGGTTCCTCAAATGTCACAGAGCCCAGCTGTTAGGATTCAAAGCAAGCAAGCTGAGGGCATGGGCAATGTTTGGCTTTGAAAAACTGTTATTAGGAAGTGGCAGCAGCTCCTTTGCTTGGCTCGCTTTGTGTGAATTTTGACATTCATAGTGGAGCTTGTAAATTTCCAAATGAATGTGTAACTGATGCTCTCTACAAGCTAAAAGTCCAGAGCCAAGGGCGCATCCAAATGCTTCCACCATGTATTGCAAAAACAAGCCTTCAATACAAATACAATATAAATCAATACAAATTGGAGGCATGAAAAGAACATAGCCCTTTGCCCAATGCACGATGTCCATGCAGTGTCATGTCCATTTTGGGGGGCTCTGGGATGCTGTCCTCTCTCTCAGCTGTGCACACAAATCCCCTGGCAGTTTCTAATCAGTGATGTCTGGGCCTACCCCACGACTCACCAACTTGCATCTTTGTTTGTCTTGTGTGAGTCGACTCCCCCCCCCACCCGACCTCCCTGCCTCCCCCACCCCCCATGCTAATGCTTGGTGGAAGTTGAGAAAGCATGGCCTGGGCATTCCTTCAAGGTTGTCTGTGCTGTTTATGCTTGCTTTAAACAAGAGGATTCTGTTCAAGGCCAGCGCCCTGAATGGAATTTGTGGTATGACAGGAGCCTTGCCTCGCTGCTAACTTGGCCTTGAATGACTCACTTGAGTCTCCAGAGAGTTTGATTTCATTTTTTAAATCAATTTAAAAGTGGGGAATGGTGTGCAGCCCCCTGTGTAGCATCCACTGGCTTTGAACTCAAACCTTCCTGCCTGCCCTACCAGTGTGCTGGGGTCACAGACATGAACCATACTGTACCTTGCCCGAGTTTTTGTTTTCTTTTTCTTAAGATTTATTTTATTTATATGAGTACTCTGTAGCTGTCTTCAGATGCACCAGAAGAGGGTATCAGATCCCATTGCAGATGGTTGCTGGGAATTGAACTCGGGACCTCTGGAAGAGCAACCAGTGCTCTTAACCACTGAGCCATCTCCCCAGTCTCAAGTTTTCATTTTATGTGTGAAATAGAGTACCTGGAGCTCTATTAGGGGGAAGTTGTGAGACTATGTTGAGAAGTAGAACACCCTCTGACATGTTTTATAAAACAAAACAAAACCAAGGCATTGCTATTACTAAAGTCCATGTGAAGTTAGCAGGAAGTTAAAGCAGCCCAGACAGTGGGGTGACCATGATGGTGGAGGTGAAGTGAGCCTGAGGGGTGAATGTAAGATGAATTGAGCTTTCATCACGCCAGTCCTAAAGCTGGCATGTTTTGCATCCTTTACTCAGCATTCTGGTCCAGAGTGATCAGACTCAACTCCCAGACATCCCACTTGGTCCTGGATAAGTACTTCTACTCCTGTGGATCTCACTTTCATTACTGATAAAATGAACTGATTAAAACTAGGCGTAGTGGCTCATGTCTAAAGTCCAGTATTCAGGAGACTGATGCAGGATAATGGCCACGAGTTTGAGATTAGCCTGAGCTACATAGTCACTTCCAGACCAGTCTGGACTAGGGAATGCAGCTCTTTCTCAAAACAAAGGAATAAACAGATAACAAAAGAAACAAACAAATAAAACCCAAACAATAACAAAACAACCCTACTGCTATAGTAGGCTGCAAAGGGAGAAAAAACTGTCAACTATCTTACCTAGCCATGAACTTTAGACACTACAATACCAACCTGCCTGCTTAGGCTACTTATGCAATAGTGGCCAATGGTTATGTATTACAAATTGCTTGATGTTTGGATTCCAGGCCTACTTCCCAAGAGGAAACCTGGTCTGGTTTCCTCTCAAAGGAAACCTACTCAAAAGCTAGTGGTGAGGAGATCAGAGGCTCTAGGGGGGAAATTAATTAGCAAAATTGATAGTGTTAAACCACTTTGTAACGTATACATTTATATCTATGGAGACTTAGCACTGTCAGTCTTTATCAAGGAAGCCTCTCTTCAGTCAACTGAGATAAAGGGAGAGATTCACGGTTGCACAGAGTGCTGAGAGTAAGTGAGAGATGAAGGCTCAGCCCAAATCAAGATACCTATCCGCCGGGCGGTGGTGTCGCACGCCTTTAATCCCAGCACTTGGGAGGCAGAGGCAGGCGGATTTCTGAGTTCGAGGCCAGCCTGGGCTACAGAGTGAGTTCCAGGACAGCCAGGGCTACACAGAGAAACCCTGTCTTGAAAAACCAAAAAAAAAAAAAAAAAGAAAAAAGAAAAAGATACCTATCCTATCCCTTCAAAAGTTTCGGAACACCGAGGCTCTCCCACATTTGAAACAGGGAGGGGAACTGTGAAATGTCATCTCCTGGGAAAGACACTGCCATTGTCTTCGTCAACTCAGAGCAGCTGAGAATGACTGCACTGGATGTACACAAAAACAGAACCATCAAAAGACTAAACTTAAGACATGTGAAGGCACTGGAGAGATGCTTCAGCAGTTATTAGCACTTTCAACTCTTGCAGAGGACTGCAGTTTGATTCTAATTACCTACATGGAGAAGTCTATAAACACTTGTAACGTCAACACTAAGGGATCCGCCTGCCTCTGCCTCCCAAGTGCTGGGATCAAAGGCGTGCGCCACCACCACCCAGCTTAAAAGCATCATTTTAAAAGTTATACATAACTAGGTCAAACTACACGGTTCTCCTATGATCTATGTTTTTTTGATGATACATGAACAATATGAAATTGTGCAAGTGTGATGTACATGTGCAAACTTTTTCTCTCTGTATTCTTCAGTAGATGCTCAAACAAGCAGATGATCACAAGATAATGCTGAGAAATCCAGTTCTAAGCTTCTGTCTATTGGGAATAAAGATCACAGTAGGGAAACTCAGAGGTGTATTTCTTTCTTTCTTTTTTTTTGGTTTTTCGAGACAGGGTTTCTCTGTGTAGCCCTGGCTTCCCAAGTGCTGGGATTAAAGGTGTGCGCCACCACTGCCCAGCGAGAGGTGTATTTCTAAGTAGATTTCACACTCATTATTTTTTTTTACAAAGTTATCTTTACTCTAACATATTTACTTGATTATAGATGACTAAGTAAGCATCTTGTTTCACCTAGGGCTTTAGTATGTTTTATTGGTTTTTGTCTGTTTGTTTTGAGTCTTTCTCTCTCTCTGTGTGTGTGAGTGTGTGTGAGTGTGTGTGTGAGTGTGTGTGAGTGTGTGTGAGTGTGTGTGTGTGTGTGTGCGTTCCTCATACACACACAATGTAGACACCTAGATAACAGCCACGAAGAACTCAGTTGAGCTGATACCTAGGAAGCCAATTTGGTTTGAAGGTGATCTTAGGAAACCTGTAAATCCACAGCACTTTGATTAGAGCCTCCATATTGGGTCCCTAACAACCTGGAAGCTTTTTGTCCATTTTGACCTCAAATTCTGCAGTAGTACTAATAAAAGGAATATACTCATAGATGGGCTAGAGGATAGACAGGGAAGAATGTAAATTTTTATGACAAAGGAAGAGACAAGAGTTGATATGGGCTCTGCCAAAACACAGCTGGAACCATTATCAGGAAAAACACACTGGGAAGTACAAAAAGAGATGCTGGGGCCAGAGAGATGGCCTGGCAAGCACTTTCTACCAAGTCTGAGGACAGGAGTGGAGTGGGATATTTTCCCTGCAAGTTGGGAGGAGCTAATGTGGGAGTAGTAAGGAGAGGAAGAGGAGAAGGAAGAGGAGGAGCTGGGGCAGAGATGTAGGAGCCATGAGAACCATGCATGTATCGAGAGCAGTCCTGGGTAACAACTTATATCTAGGTTAGTTAATTGGTTAACACTTCCAATGGTGTGGGCATCTTGTTAATTTGAGCATTACCAAACACATAAAGCCTTTGGATAATCTTTAAGCATTAGAGCCTCATTTCTACTAAGTACCGCATGTATGGTGGGATGGTCTGGGCTCAGCCTTGTGGAGACAGCGTGGTAGACAGGCAGAGCCATCTCCAGCACTGGCTTCTCGTGGGTGGCAGGGCCAGTGTCTCTGGCAGCCGGAGCCAGCAAGTGGCCTGAGCCGAGCAGCTGCGAGAACAGGCTGCTGCTCGTGGCCTCAGGCCTAGCCTAGCTCTGTAACACAAGACAGATTGGGTGCTGCTGCATTAAATATTACCCACTACACAGGAGTTTGACTGAGAGAAGCCACATAGTGGTAGGAGAGAGACTCCTGCAAGTTCTTTTCTGACCTTCATCCTTATGTACTGTGTGATGTGTAATGCACCCACACAGCAACCCACACCAGAGAGAGAGAAAGGGAAAGAGAGAGAGAGAGAGGAGAGAGAGAGAGAGAGAGAGAGAGAGAAAATAAACACAAAAGACCGCTAAAGATTAAAAACAAAACAACAAAGCAGATGCTAAAGCCCCAGATGATTCAAGTGGCACTTACTTGGGCATCTACAATCAAGTGAGCAGAATCTACACTCTCTCCTGAGTCACTAGATAGAGTTCTATTAACATGAATGTAACACTTCTCTAAAAATGCTATTCATTGGTGTTATGTTATTGAAGAGTATGCGCTGTGTAGCGTGAGCCATTGCAATGGCCCAAATGCACTTGCCAGTTATGTCCACAGGCACATTAAACCCTTTGGTATACACACACACACACACACACACCACACACACACACTTTTGAGATAATCATTTTTATAGATGTTTAACAATCACGAAAGCGCAGAATCTAGACCTAGGCAAATATGGATCCATAGAGATGATCCTAAATGGAACCTGTTTTTTTTCCATCTGTAAAAAGAGAGACATATCTATATCCCTGGACTATTACTAAAAATGATACTAGAGAAAATGCAAATGACTTTGATAGTTTAATAGATACCAACTATCTATTAAACTTATTGGAAAAGTGGGATTATATTCCAAACATTGGATTCAAAGATGACTAATTTAGTAACATCTCTTGGGTTCAATGCTGCCAGCAACTTCTTTATAAAATAAAAATGATGTTCATTCACTTAAGATGAATTTTGAGAGCATCTTAACCTGAAGGGAAAAGAGAAAAGCAAGCATGGCCTTCAGATACCTTGCCTGAGAAATTTGGTTGGTAGCGATGCTATTTATTGAGACTCAAAAGACTGGAGGAGGATCAGGAATCTGCAAAACAAAGCATTCAATCAACCCAGAACCCGTTCTTCCCACACCAGCCAGTTGACCTTCTGCCAGACCAATATTCTCATCACTTTCTCCCCGACTGTCCTCAGGAGACCACAGACTGTGACTGTGATGTGAACAAGATTTTATTTCATCTGGTGTGCTCGAGCGGAGGGAGGGAGGGATGGACACACACACACACACACACACACACACACACACACACACACACAAAGGTGAGTAGGACGAAGAGACTGAAGCAGAAAGCAAAATGAAAGACTCAACAATATACTCTTCAATGTGCAAACTTACTGTGTCTTAGAATCCAAGACTTCCAGTCAGTGAGCTTCCTGCCAGATTTCCGTATCATAATTTGTCACTAAATACATGCCGGTAATTAGTAGTTGCATGTGGTGACATCATATGTAGTTAAGTATTTGGAAATTACTCATCGCTGGCTCATAAACAGACCGGAAACCCTGTGGGTAGGGAGCATGGCTGACCTTGAGCACAAGTGGATCCAGGGTCTGCCTGCCTTAGGGTACCATAGGTAGTAGGTGTTCCACAACGTGCAAAGGATGTGTGGGCAGTTATTATAACTGTCCACTTTATTTGAGCCTCCATTTTTCTGGACACATAGCCACTATATTCACCCTTTAGGGCTTTTATAAGAAAGTATCCAAACCAAGAGGACTTAAAACAACAAAACATCTGTCTCGTAGCTCCAGATGAAGCCATACTACAACCATGATTAACTTCCCTCTCAGCACTATAGAATTCAAACCATTCCTGAATCTTCTAGAGAAGGACTTCTTCCTTGAGGCTGGCCTCGAACTCAGAGATCCACCTGCCTCTGCCTCCCAAGCACAGTGATTAAAGGTGTGTGCCACCGCGCCCAGCACTTCTAGCCTCTTTCTAGTCTCAAGAATATGGAGATAAGAGTTTAGGATTAAAAAAAAAAAAAAGACTTCAGGATTGAAGAAGCTTCAGATTTACTTTACATACTACTTATGGGGTATTGCCTCTTGGGAACCCACCAACACATTCAAACTGAGGGGAAGGAGGGAGGGACAATATGTCTGCTATAGTTAGGAGAGGGTCTGTGGACATGACTTCCCTCTCTAGCCCCAAGGAAGATGCCATATATAGTCCATCAGCAAATACAAGTCAAAGAGAAGTGAAATCATTTACCTGAAGTTACCAAGGCACAAAGATCCCGTTGACAAAAACAAACAAAAACAAACAAACAAACAAAACCCCACCATCAGTAGTGGAGAGGCTGATGGAAGAAAGGCATTAGGGATGTGAAGAGACAGACATGTCCTATGATCTACATGGCACATGTGGTAAGTTATGACATTTTAAATTTGTTCTTGACACAGGGTCTCACAAAGTTCACGCTGGTCTTGAACTCACTATGTAGACAAGAATGACTTTCAGCTCCTGATCTTCCTGCCTCTATTTCCCAAGTGTTGGGATCATAGGCTAGGCCCATCATGCGAAGATGAGCTGTGACAATTCTTTATGTATGTTTAGTTGTTGAGTGTTTGGTCTTTTGATATGTATTGTAATGCTAAATACCTATGGCAAATTGTAATCCAGGGTTATTGATGGGGAAATAGATTCTAATAGTTTAGAGGCTAGATAGGTATAGTCCAGCTCTAGTGCTGATTAAGGCTTATTATAAAATAATAAAAGTTTTAATTTATATTTATTTCATTATTTATGAAACTGTATTGCTGACTTTTACTTTGTTTTGTTTTAAAATATCCAATAGAACGACTTGCAAGATTTATTTTGGCTCATAGATTCTGAGAGTTCAGTTCATGGTCACTTGGACCCATGAGCTTAGACACAACATCATTGCAAAAGCGAATATGGGGCAAAGGAAAACATCTTATTTTTTCTATGACTCAGAAACAGAGAAAAAGGAAGCACATGCTCTAAAGACACAATCTTTGACACAGATGTATACAGTGCATAGACACACGTCGATCTGATTTCTGTTCATTCCTTAGACCTTGGCTCAATTCTCTCCTCAGGGGAGTGCTTCCTTTCATCCCCTCTTCACCTGTAAAAAGTACAAGCACTCTCTTCTTCAGCAGTAACATCTCAGAGATACATAATTATACATGTGTGTGACTTATATGTAATTAGATATATGTACATGTAATTATACATTCAGTCCTGGATATGTTGCCTAATGTCTTCTTTGCTACCCTGTAAACCCCATGATGGCCCAGGGTGATAAGCAGCCCAGGGCAGCAATCAGTAGCTATTGACTGAAAAACAAACTAACTACTTGTGAGCTCTTCAGAGCCCAGTAAGGTTTTTTTCCCCATCTACATTGCTGGTCATCCTACACTGATTGGGTTGGAACCTGGTCTCTCTAGTTTTTGTTTTTGTTTTTGGTTTTTTTTTGTTTCTTTGGTTTTTTTTGATTTTTCGAGACAGGGTTTCTCTCTGTAGCTATGGCTGTCCTGGAACTCACTCTGTAGACCAGGCTGGCCTGGAACTCAGAAATCCGCCTGCCTCTGCTTCTCAAGTGCTGGGATTAAAGGTGTGCGCCACCACCACCCGGCTGGTCTCTCTAGTTATGAGAGGAAAATTCCATGCAACATACATGGTTGTCATGGGAAAGGAAGACGAATGAGGATTTTGAGCATGTTTTTCTCTAGATGAAAGGAAGATTTCTCGCAGGGCGGGAGGAGGCAATGCCATTCATTCCTTACTGTGACTCAGGTAGTTGTTTTTATATAAACATACAAAGAAACAAACAAACAGAGGAATGAGGTGCAGTAAGCCCACATCCATCAATTCATCACAGCAGGAAACAAGAAAAGGAGCCAGGAGTCTAGAAATGCCTGTGAGACTTGGCACCGGGGAGCACGAACACTTGGAGAGATGTTTCTCACAAGACCTAATTATTCCCACAAGAAAAAAGAAAGAAAGAAAAGACCTTGGACTTCTCTGGTTGTGTGTTTGTAAGAATGGCCCAAGCTCTGCTGGAGGTTGAATGCTTTGCTCTAACAAGGGCTTGATACAAGGGCTTGATTAAACTAACAAAAGGCAAAAGGGAGTGGTTTCGAGTGTTCCCTTGGGTGACCCTGCAAGATCTAGTCCTGGTCCAAGTGAGAGGCTGAAGCCAAGAATAAGTTATTTATTTGATCTTCTTCAACCCAATCCAGGTGAGCATGTGACCATATTCTCTCTGTCTCTCTGTCTCTCTGTCTCTCTGTCTCTCTCTCTCTCTCCTCCTACCCCTTCTCTCTTTCTCTCTCGCTGTGTGTGTATATGTGTGTATGTGTGTGTTCTCTCTCTTTTCCTTTCTGTCTCTTGTCTTTTTGGTTTTTCTTTTTTTTTTTTAATTTGGTTTTTTTTTTTTTTTCCGAGGCAGGGTTTCTCTGTATAGCCTTGGCTGTCCTGGAACTCACTCTGTAGACCAGGCTGGCCTCGAACTCAGAAATCCGCCTGTCTCTGCCTCCCAAGTGCTGGGATTAAAGGTGTGCGCCACCACCACCCAGCTGTCTTTTCTGTTTTTCAAGACTGGGTTTCTCTGTGTTTCCCAGACTGTCCTGGACACTCTGTAGACTGGACTGGCCTGGAACTCATAGACCAATCACCTCTGCCTCTCGTGTGCGAGGATTAAAGGTGTGCAACACTACACTCAGCTAGAGCACATGACCATTCTAACGACATGTTCTGAATACGATATAAATTCCTTTCTGTAGGAGAAAGGAAAAGTTATGCATCCTTTAGTGCTTTATCACACATTTAATGACTTAATGTGATTTGTTAAGTACTGTGCTCTACCTCAACAGTTTCTGTATCTTGAAATAATATTGTCCTAACCTGGACTACATATTAGAATCCTGACCATCTTGGAGTAGATAAGTAAAACTCTGTCCAAAACAGCAGCAGCAGCAACAATAACCACCAGCAGCATAATGATTTGAATCTAGCCCTGACATTTTTTTTTTGTTTTTTTGTTTTGTCGAGACAGGGTTTCTCTGTGTAGCCCTGGCTGTCCTGGAACTCACTCTGTAGACCAGGCTGGCCTCGAACTCATAGCCCTGACATTTACATGCTGAGTGACATTGGGAAACGGATTAACTGGGTCCTTATCTCCTCACTTGGAAAGTAGGGAGACTTTTCCATGCACCTGCCTAAGAGGTTGGAAAAATCAAGAGATCATGGCTGTAAAATATCTGAAGGCATGATGCAGATGCTAAGTACCCAAATTCTGATGCAGATACTAAGTACCTGACCCCTTCTACAAAATACCATGGGATCTTGTCAATAATTTTGCTTCAAGCAGTTATTAAATGCCAGGAATTATCCTAGATTCCTAGATACTTAGACTACAGTTATTTAGATAGAGAATAACCTTTGGGGAAGGTGTTAAAGAATATATATATATATACACATACATACATATACATATATACATATACACACACACATTTCCCCAGATTCTGATTATACAGAAAACAAGACAAGTACTATGGGTTGGATTTTTGTGTACTACTCCCAACGCTTCTAGGCTGAATTCCTGCCCCTAGGGTAGGATGGTATCAGTAGGCAGAACCTGCAGTAGGTAGTTGGGTCATGCAGTCACCCTCATGAATAGGATTAGGACTTTTTATAATAGGTGACAGGAGAGTTTACACTTGCTGTGCAGCAACAACCACAACCACAACAACAAGCCAAAAACCAAGAAACCAACCAAACAAACCCAAAAATCCTCACACACACAAAAAAAAACAAACAGATAAAACGCAAAACCAAACAATTAAAGCCCAGCACCAAGATAATGCAAACTAAACTAAGAAGCTGACCCTACCACATACAGAATTGACTAGAACCTTGATCTTGGATTTTCAAACAAATGTTTGATGGTTTAAAGTACTGAAGCCTATGGGATTTTTGTTACAGCCCAGGATGACTGAAACAGCAGGGCTACACAATAAAGAATGAGCAGAGAATGACCAGGAGAGACCTCTGTAGTTAAGGAAGGCTTCACCAGAGATGAGAACATACTATGTGCCAGAGCCATTTAATTAGATTTACTGAAGAGCCAGACATGGAGCCATCATGAGGCATTTGTGAAATGTAAAGACTAGGTAGGACCCAACTTGGAACCAAAGATGTCTACGAAACGATCATAAATTCAGTGGGTTCTAGAGTCAGGGTTAGCAGTGATGTGTGAGCCAAAAAAAGAGTGGTGTGTGATGTGTGGCCAGGGTCCACAGCACACTCATTAGACTGTAGTCTACTAGAGAGCAAGAGAGAAGCCACTGACTTCCTTAGGAAAGTAGCAGGAAAAAAAGAAAAGGAAATGAGTCTGGGACGGGGTTCCATTGTAGAGTGCTTGCCTAGAACTCATAAAACACCCTCTAAACTGAGAATGGTGACGAGAAGCACTGCCATCCCAGCACTGGGCAGGGGTGGTAGCGGAAGTAGTAGAACCAAGGTCATCGTTAGCTACATATCAAGTTCAAAGCCAGGCTGAAATACATCAGGAAAACAAAAAAGAAGGAAGAAAGGAGGGAGAAAGGGGAGGTGAGGGGCGGAAAAAAATCCTTTATAAACCTGGAGCAGCTCACATTCAAAGATGCTCGCTGGAAAATCTTGAAGTATTACCCAAGGGACATAGCACCCATTGTCATCAGTCTGGGACCTGTCCTATCCTCATATGGGTGGTCTACACCCTAAGGCATCCTGATCCCCTAACAAGGTGACAGAGATGAGATGGAGAGAGAAATGGTAAACATCCATGACTTTTGAGATGACTTGTTCTAGGCACTTGAAGCAGTAAAACGATGTGGTCCCAGAGACCATAGAAACTCTCCTGCATGTCAGAGTCACAATGGCTAGATGTACGGCTGAATCCCCACAGACAGACAAGAAAGACAGAGGCCTGACATACTGGGTTTCAGTTACTTCTCTAGTCACCAGAGTTACATTTCTAATAGAAACTGCGTACTGGAGGTTATGTTGGGCTCAAAGTTTCAGGGACCTTAATCCACTACACGGGAAAAGGGAGAAGGCACAGTATGGCAGGACAGAGGACAGGGTAACTCTTCACAAGGCAAACAACCAGGAAGTAGGGGCTCAAGCACCTTTACCCGTTGAGTTGTCTGTCTCACCCACAACTGCCATTTTATGGAAGTGAAATTATTCTATCACCACATACATGATAATGGGACATAATTTACTCAGTGCTTTGGGTAGGAACATGCACAAAGTCATTTCTACTGAATATACACAGCTAATCTATACAAAGATATGATATACATCATCATTGTCATGGTCACCAGCAGCATGATTCAAACATACATGGTTTACTCCTCTAACCCCAGCACTTCAGAGGCAAAGCCAGGCAGATCTCAAGAGTTCGAGGCCAGCCTAGTCTACAAAGCAAGTTCTAGGACAGCTAGGGCTACACAGAGAAACCCTGTCTTGAAAAAAACAGAAGAAAAACTGCCAACAACAACAAAAACAAACTGGATAGTTTGGAGTGGGAACTGGGAGTGGGTACACACCTGTAGGTCCAGTACTTGGAAGGTAGAGGCCAGAGGATCATGAGTTTAAGGCTACTTTGATATATGAGGGATACATGAGACACTCATTCAGCAACAAAATCAAACAAGTCTGTATTAGAATACACACACACATACACATACACACACACACACAAAATACTAAATATACATACATATACTCAGATGCAGATATTTATATATAATCGTATATGTGTATACAGATACATATGTATGTATATATACATATATCTATATATATTTATACATTCATACATATATACAGTTTGGCCAAATGTATTTTCTCATATGGGAGTTATGCGTCCTCACCCTCCTTCCCTCCCATCAGTGTCTTGCCACGTTGTCCAGGCTGACCTTGAAGTCACAGTCTTCCTGTTTTCACTCCATGTGTCCCAGAATTATAGGCATTTACTGGCATCTCTCTTACATGATAAACTAATAGGTTATATAATTTAAAACCACCTCCTCCCCTGCCAGATTTAGAAGAGCCATGAATATGCTAATGTGTTTCATGTGTCTGATTAATTTCCAAGAAGAGTAGAGAAGGTGTTTGAGCATGGATGTTCAGGGCAGGACTTGTTGCTAAACTAGAATGCTGTGCAGTGCAGTTGTAGAAAAGCCGCTCACATAAATTCTATACTGCTCTGTGATATATAAAACTGTCTTATACCTCCAGAGAAGACAAATATGAACCACATAGGAAGGTTATGCTACAGTTAATCACTAGAGACGAACTAAAACCAATTAAGTTCTCAGTCTGCTCGGCTAGCTGGGCAAGACCAGGTCAGGTTTTCAGCTGCCATGGGAATCTGTTGAATTGGTGTTAAATCCTTCCTCCTGTAAAGGAGTACACGCTCGAAACTGAAAGAACGGGCCAAAAATAATTTGCACTGAGTATTCATCGTAGAAGTAAAATATAAAACCCTTCTTTTAGTCAAAGTTCCAATAGAAAAAGAAAACTTCAGACTTAGCTGGGAAATTAGTGCTCACTCTTTAAACCCCAGCTCTCCCACTGAGCTCGCTGGGTGCTGAATGCACTTTAGAAAGGGTCTCTAACACCGGCTGCCTTAGCCCAGGAGGCTGGCATCGTTTGGAGCACAGGACCTAGTAGATGTGGTCTTCAAATTAAGGAAGAGTAGAGTCAGACCTTAATACTAGACTGGTGCTCTGCTTCTTTGAGCCATGTTTAATTGCTGCCTTTTAAAAGTGTGAAAATCAATGTCAGAGTCACATGTCGGAATCTACACAGGTGGAGATCTACATGATGCCACTGTGACCCTGGCTTATAGCACTAGGCAAGGATATGACGGGAGAGGACGGAAGCACTGGATGAATATATGGGAGGAACGATGGGAGGGTCCAGTCTTCTGAACCCTCCCATCGTACTAGATTATCAAGATCCACATCCTCTTCGAGATGTTTCTCAGAGGATAGAACAAAATGGTGCTTGATAAAGACGCTTATAAACAGAAAAATCAAAATGGGCAATATTGTGCATTAAAGATTTAAGCAGGGATAAGGTAAGGAAAATGAGGGGGTGGGTGAGAGGTACATTAACCAAAATCAAGGTTTTATGAGGAATCCTTATGGAAGCCAACTGCTCTGTATGCTAATTAAGAGCATAATTTTTCTAAAAAAGGAACTTGAACACAGGTTCCCTGCAAATATGTGCAATGATTTCTCCTAGAATGCATAGATTGCTAAATGAGAATCTCGGGGCCAGGCATGGGATAGTTCCCTACGGGTTATTGTTAAGGCCTAGGTAACAGTGACCTGGTTAGCCTGGTTATAAGGAAACTTTCTCATGTGTTTCTGCTGTTACTAACTAGGAGCACTTTCTAATGCCAAGGTTGATTACATATGCTGTTATGTTCTGTGCCCTTGGGAACTAATCACGATAGAAGTCACTAGAACTGCTTTGTATAGTTATCCACAATAAGCTTGGACCCAAACCAACCACCCAGCAGCACTTCCTGCACCTGTGTATAAGCTTTGTTATAAGCTGTCCCTGGGACAGACCCCCAAATAAAAGAGACACACCTGTACCAATAAAAGAAACTATTTGGAATAAGACATCCATTTTGACTAGTGGTCCAGTAAAGTTCCCAAGACCCTGGGAACTGACATCCTACTTGGCAGGAAGAGCCATGTCTATGGTTCACTGACTTCCTGGTTGGTAAGTTGAATGTTAGACAAGTCCCATCCTCGTAGACAAGGTAGGGCATACATATTAGATAAGGCAAGTCCCCTGCCACAGTTGAATAGCCCAACCAATGGATATAGGATAAATGTATAACAAAGACATGTTCCTAAAAACATCTCCCATCACTAATCCTGATTGGTGAAATAACTTGGCACAGATGTTTGTGGATTTGGGGCTTAAAAACCCTGTAGGATTTTAACTCGGGGGCCATTATACAATTCCCGAATCTGAACCATGGTCCTGGTTGACCAGTCCTGCAGCATATGCTCAATGAACTGTCCCTGTCTGACTGAGATCAGTGTTCGTGTGGTTTGTGAAGTAACTCCTCCACCCAACAGCTATTGTTAGTCAGAAATGACTTTGACGTTCCCTAATACAACACAGGTTATTGCCACTGCTCTTGCATGTCTACTCTAGCAATACAGTAAATGTGATAGCTGAAGCAGGACACAGAGAAATCAAGCTGGAACGGAGGAGAAAGGTTGTCATTAGACTTACCCAGTGGTGGAATTTGCACACTACAGTACTAACCTCCTAAACATATCGTGTCTACTTGTGACATAGTGGGATGCCTGTTGTAGGGTAACAACTGACTTATGATTGGTTAGTTTGCCAACGTATGAAGATCCTCCTGCCTTTGTCTCCAGAGTGCTAGGACTACAGGTGTGGGACACTATGCCCCATCGATATGACTCTTTCTGAGGGGAGGGAAGAACACAGGGAAAAAGCTAAGAAATAGAGAAATTAAGGGGGAAAAAAAAATCAGAGTCAACGGATGTTCTCTGAAGAAGCCAGAGAGACGGGAGAGTGAGCAAGGGGTTCGATCAATTGTACCTTCATCCCCGCGGCAGCGGCAGGTCCACTGGGGTCCACAGCCTGGATGTGGCATGGCTTACTTCCTCTCACCACAAAGCCCCAGCCAACTGCGTCACCGACAATCTAGAGAGAAAAACCACAATGAGCACACAGCAGATTGCCCCTGGCCATTTGCTGGTCTTTCTGGGAGTAAAGTCTGACCCAGGATTAACTATACATCTTGACATACACTTTTTCTTCATTTCATCTCTACTGTATCAGGGGAATGAAAATGTAGTGGTGGCACATAACCTGTTGGGCAGAAGAAAGCTGGGTTGGGGAGGTCACGCCTTGGGAAACAGCTGGCAGCATACTGCTTCCTTGGGCTGCCTGCCAATTTCATATCCCACTGCAGTATTAGTCTGAGAAGATCTTAAAAACATTGTTGTACTCTCTCTCTAGATTCAATCTCTATCCCAACATGATCTTTCCTTCATATCCAAATAACAGATTTTGACCTAGGTACATCAAAGCCTAGCATGGTGGGAGATATGAAGAGTCCCGGCCTCTTTTGAAAGACAGTTTACAGGGTTAGAGAGTTGGCTCAGTGGTTAAGGGCACTGACTGCTCTTCCAGAGGTCCTGAGTTCAATTCCCAGCAACCACATGGTGGCTCACAACCATCAGTAATGGATCCGATGTCCTCAGACAACAGTACTAAATCATAAACATAAAAAATCTTTAAAAAAAGAAAACAGTATACTTAAGAGAAAAACCAAGCAAAAGTAAGAGTTCACATTTACAAACGACCGTGGTCCAGACATTGTCTGACCCAAATGGTGCATGTCTTTCCTAGGAATCAGAGCAGGCAGTTAGGTTCCATGATGGTTCAGAGCATCACTTATGCATAGCAACTGGAGTGCAGATGAAACAACCCCAAACCAGTACTTAAGCACAAAGTCAAACAAATGCTCTTAAAACACAGTCTATCCTCAAAGCTGGAGACTGGGAACCAGGAGAATAAGTGGGAACCTTTGGGAAATTCTTGAGACTCTCGGGACTTCATGTTTTAGGATTTGCCACTATGAGTTTATTATATCTAAGTTCACTTTCAAATTATTGTACCTTTCCCTTGGTGCAGACATAACAGCTGTGATGGTTTGTATTGCTTGGCCCAGGGAGGCACTATTAGAAGGTTGGAGTCGGTGTGTCCTGTGGGGGTGGTCTCTAGACCTCATCCTAGCTGCCTGGAAGCCAGTATCTGCTAGCAGCCTTCAGATGAAGATGTGAACTCTCAGCTGCCTGCACCACCAGCCTGCCTGGACTATTGCCATGCTCCCACCTTGATGATAATGGACTGAACCTGTAAGCCAGCCCAATTAAATGTTGTTCTTATAAGAGTTGCCTTGGTCATAGTGTCTGTTCACAGCAGTAAAACCCTAACTAAGACATAGCCCTTCCTCTGTTAACTCCCCAGTGCTCAGCATGGGAGGGGTCCTTAGCTGGAGTCTGGAGTGTGAATGGATGTATGGGAAAATTTCTCACCTTTGAGGTAATAAAACAAAATTTGTCAGGGACTAGAGTAAGAGAGGAGATGGTGAGGAGATAGTCCTCTAAAGTTTATTGATATACATGTTGCAGGCCGAGAGAAGATAGCAATCGGAATAGAGGAGATGATACCAATAACACGTGGATGGGCTTAGGGATGTCTCACGGTTGGATAGGGTACTTGCCTAACATTTGAGGGGCTCTGGGTTTGATTCCCGTAACTGCGTGAACCCAGTGTAGTCTGCTTTCCTGGTACTTCAGAGGCTGAGGAAGGAGGATCGAAATCCAAAGTCATCTTGGACTATTTCATAGTCTAAGGCTACGTAAGACCCTTCAGAAAAATAACTTAAGATTCCATTTGAGCAAACTCAAATGGAATCAAAATGGCGCCTGGGGAGGAAGAAGGAAGGTTGTAAGAACATTTAGAAAGGGCAAGTCCTTAGCTCCCGGGGACTACACAGGGCTGTCAAGTCAGGTGGCTGTGCACCTCAGCACATACAAATCTTTATCCTATGGTTTTGTTTCCTTTCTTCTCCTTAGGATTTTCTAACATCTTAATGATTTTTAGAATTAACTGTAATGAAGAAATTAATTTTTTTTTTGGTACTCTCTTCTGTCTTAAAAGTAGATAATTGCGAGGCAGAGGCAGGTGGATTTCTGAGTTCGAGGCCAGCCTGGTCTACAAAGTGAGTTCCAGGACAGCCAGGGATAACATCTGAAATGTAAATAAACAAAATATCCATATAAAAAAAAGTAGATAATTACATTGGGATAAGTATATAGCAGATACTGAAAAGGACAAAACTCACAAAGAATTTAAAACATCCCATGACTAACAAATCAAGAGAAGCCTTAACACATTTTCTGCATTAGAGCTTAGAGCCTCTACTGTTATAACCAAAATGTGTGGATGGGTGTGGCAACACACATCTTTATCCCATCACTTAGGGGTCAGAGGCAGGAGGATCCCTGTGAGTTCAAGGCCAGTCTGGTCTATAGAGTGAGTTCCAGACTATCCAGGGTTACATAATGAGACCCTACCTCAACAAAGGGATGGAGAAATCTGAGAAAAGTTCTCAGTGGGGTTCCTTAGCCACACTCAGACTGGCAGGTTGGGGTGTGGTGCGCAGGAGCTGGGCTTACCGTGAATGTCTTCCTTGCATATGGAGCCCCAGGAGTCAAGAGTTCCTCAGAAGTGACAGGTCTCTTCAGCACTAAGAGAGAGATACAGTGTCAGAGAATACACACTTCTAAGTCCTTCTCCCATCCATTCAGCAGGTATTTCTGGAATGCCTCCTTTCAACTGGCAACCAGTAAAAGTGGCAAAGACCTCCACCACACATTCACCCTTGAGCTGAGCAGACAGAAAATCCCAGCCAAGAGCTTAAACCTAACGTATGAAACTATGGGGATGCAGAGAGGATGGGGAAAGAAACCAAGATGGCTTTAAGGGGACAAAGGGAGGAATAGCATCTCCCTATAAAGGAAATGGCCATGTTTATAGCACTTCCAGCTCTTCCTTCTAAGTTCTTCTATGCATCTATACGTGTCAAAACTCCAGCAGTCTCGTGGCCACCTTGCAGATGCTAGCTCTATTGATGTTGGTGTCCTTAACATACTGCATGCATCTCATTTACTAAACTTCATTCTTTTCTCTAACAAATAACCTAGAAACATAAGAATGGTACCTCAAGCTCTGAGGAGCCAGACTGGGCAACTCTCCAGCGTACTCTCCATAAGCTGGGTCTCCTCTCTGCATCCTGTCAAATCCATTTTTCATTTAATCTCTACCTGAGCCAATTGTCTCAAGCAGTAGTTCTCAATCTTTGGGGATCAAATGACCCTTTCACAGAGATTGCCTAGACCATCTGCATATCAAGTATTTATATTACAATTAATAATACAGCAAAATTACAGTTATGAAGTAGCAATGAGAATAACTTTATGGTTAGGGGTTATCACAACATGATAAACTATTAATCACTGATTTAGAGAGTCTGATTCATCACTATACTAATCTTATTCATTTTTATTATTTATTTATTTATTTATTTATTTATTTTTAAAGACACGGTCTTGCTTGCATGATATGTAGCCCAGGCTAGCCTCAAGCTCACAGGAATCCTACCTCAGCCTCTAGTGCTGGGATTGCAGCTGCATGCCGGCCACCATGCTTGCTTGCTTCATTTGAAAGTGAAATCAGATATAATAAACTCATGATAGAAAATCCTAAATCCATAGAAGTGTCTGACAGACTTAAAGCTTAAAGACATAATACTCAGTATTATATATATATATTTTTACCATTAATTTTATAAGTGAGAAAACTGGTTCAGAAAAGTTCATTTGTGCATTTCCAACAACCTGTAGCCAAAAATGTGGGTAGTAAAACTAGGATCAAATGGGTGCCAGGGCCTACATTTTTAACACCTGTCATAGTGTCCTGGGCTCTGCTGTCTCAGAAACTCTGGAAGATGGCAGTGTGGAGCATTGTCTGTCTATTCTTAGCTCATCTCATTGTTGTTGCCTACAGGGGCAATGGAGACAGCTGTATGAAACTCCCTTCGTAATGAACTTCCCCCTCTCTCCGCCAGTAATGAATTTCCCTGTCCAGTCTTTGATCAGTTGGAACTGGAGAGGGGGTTGTCCTAGTGTCCCAGGGCAGTTAGTGGGGATAGGGCATGGTGACCATCCTAACAAGAGTGC
The DNA here is from genome assembly GCA_021653895.1 of Mastomys natalensis. NCBI lineage: Eukaryota > Metazoa > Chordata > Mammalia > Rodentia > Muridae > Mastomys > Mastomys natalensis. The sequence continues at coordinate 72,635 of JAJTUV010000027.1, forward strand.
ACACAGAGCAGAGATTTAAGTGCTACAAAGAAAAAAAAAGAAGACAGGGCCAGGGTCTATTCTGGAGAAACGCCCACCTCCAGTTGCCTTTGACAATGGATTCATTCTGAGGTCTGTCACTGGCCCCCAACAAATGGGTAGCAGCAGCAGAAGCAGGGGGCAGGGCTGCATGATCCCTCTCCTGAGGCAGCTGGGCCCACCTGCTGGATGAGCCCCAGGCTTAAGAAGCATTCTCCTAGTGAAGAGCCAAGAACTGCTTCTTGGGAAGGGGACAGGTGGTTGGGATTAGAACTTTTGCTTTTCAGAATGCTTTGAAATTGAATAGATGTTTGCTAAGGATGAGGGAGCAGGTCAGATATCAAGAGAAGAAAGGCATCTCTCAGGCGCCCCAGGAAGAGGTAGGAAAAGCAGTGAGTGTTTGAGCCCTGAGACCTTATTGCTCAGCAGAGAAGCTCTTCTCCAAGACTATGATTCCTCAGGGGTTATGAAGTTGATGATAGTTTTGGGAGCAGAGCTGGCCATTTACTTTAGTGTACTTTTTCTTTTTATTGTGTTGAGAAGCAGAAACTTTGAGGCCCAGGGAATTATCAGATTCCCTCTTGCTCATCACCATGACATGGATGGTGCCTTTGTTCTTCTGAGAGAGTAATGAGGCTAGATATTTATATCAACTAGTAAATCTATATATAATCCTGATAGAGATGACTAATATTTCTTTTTTTTTTTTTTTTTTTTTTTGGTTTTTCGAGACAGGGTTTCTCTGTGTAGCTCGGGCTGTCCTGGAACTCACTCTGTAGACCAGGCTGGCCTCGAACTCAGAAATCCGCCTGCCTCTGCCTCCCAAGTGCTGGGATTAAAGCGCCAGTGCGCCACCACCGCCCGGCTCTATTTTTATTTATTAGAGAATATGTCTGTGGGAAAGTGAGGTAGTGAGAGAGATACAGTGAGAGACACAGACAGACACACAGAGACAGAGACGTGTGGTCAGAGAATTCTGTACCATCGGTTCTTCCGTCCATCTTTACGTAGGTTCTGGGGATTGAACTCAGGTCGTCAGGTTTGCATGGCAAACCCTTTTACATTCTAAGCTATCTCACCAGCCTTATGACAGTTAAAAGTCTTCATGGAGGATGATGAATAGGTTTTGAAACTGCAAGACACCAATGAATTCCAATAGGTGGGCTTGAATACACCCATTCTCATCTTCCTTGTGTGTGCTAGGCACCAAGTCTGAGTGTGGTGGTGGTACATGCCAGTAATCCCAGCATTAGCAGGAAGTGTATAACAAATAAATGAGAGAGAGAGAGAGAGAGAGAGAGAGAGAGAGAGAGAGAGAGAGAGAAAAGAGAGAGCGCAAGTGTGCAAGGTCCACATAGATCCTTGCTCTCCATAGTCTGGGAAAGCATGTACAATTTGCTGAAGCCCTTTTGAGAGCCAGAGGAACTTCTCTCAGCTGCTGGTTACTGTTATTGGTCCTGCCAGTGTTGGACAGTCCTTAGCTAACTTTGAGAGCTATTTCTCTGAAAGCAGTTTTCATGAGCAAAGTTATAGCTTCCCTTCAGGGGAATGCATGTTGAATAACAGGTCAACATGGAGGTGCTTGGCTTGTCTCTCTCAAAGCCACTCTATGCAGCTTGGCAGAGCATCCCAGCACTGCACTGCATTATGGGTCAGCAGTAACCTTCCAGGAGGCTGCATCAGAGACCATGTGCCATTCTTCCTTAGCCATTTAACAGGTGCAACTCAATAGTATGCTTTTGTGAGATTCCCGCTCGCTCCAGTGATCTCTACGTCCTAAGGAAGTCCGCCAGCACATGGCCTCACGCCTCTCGAGATAGGAACACAGCCACCTTATTTTCACTCACCAGACTTGGGGTTGCAGAGCACAGGGGGGCTGCTGCTGAGCGTGGGGCTGCTGCTGAAGTAGCCACTGCTGCCACAGCTGCTCATGCTGCTCCTCCGCACAGCAGACACGATCTTGATCTCCTTGCTGGGGCTGACTGCAAAGGGGGAGCAAACACAGTCACTGAGTAGGCAGTCGCAGGACCTAGAACTCCTGGGCTTTCAGCTGCAAAGGAAAAATCTCATATCCAGCTCTGCCACATACTCACAGAGTAACTCAAGCCACTCTCTTTCAGTTTCCTGGACTGTAAAATGAAATACTATTATGTCACAGAATGGGTGTGAGAAGAGGATCATATGATGTATATGAATGTCTTTGTCTCTGTCCCTCTTTTCAAAATAGGGCTCATGATGTAACCTATGCTAGGCTCAACAGCTAGGTTCCTGGAATTATAGGGTACACCATTGTGCCAAGTTTACAGGTATTGTTTCCTTGAGGTATTCGCGTATGTGTGTCTGTATACGTATGTTGCATGTATCTATGCACATATGTATTCTTGCATGTAGGGGTCATAGGTCAATATCCAGGGTCTTCCCCAGTTGCTCTCCATCTTAGTTTTGAAACTGAACCTGGAGCTTGATGACAACGAGGCTAGATTGACCAGCAAGGCCCAGTCTTCCTGTTCTGCTCCCTGGTACTGGAATTATGAATACACAACAGCATACCTTTTCGTTTTTCTTTTTTTAAATCTTAACATCTTTTATGTGAGTGCATTGGATCTAAACTCAGGTCAACGTGTTTGGGTGTTAAGCACTTTACCAACTAGGGCCATCTCCCCAGCTCCTACAGGACATGAATTCAAGAACTACCAAACCTAAGCTTTCCCTTCCTGGAAATACACCCACTGCTGGTGATATATTGCAACACTTAGTACACAGTGGTGGTAAATGGCCCTCATTTCATGACAGCCGGCAATCATTTGGAAGCACGGAAGACAAAGCTTACGACAGCTCATACTGAGGCTTTCAAACTGTTACGTGAGACAGACTCTTCAGTTTTCAAGTCTGGTTCTTCCTGCCACAGAGCAGTATGAAGGGTCCCTTCCACGGCTGAAGGGTCTGGAAGTGAGAGCAAATAGACAGGCTGCTCTGAACACTGACTGGCACGTGGGGAGAAAACAAACAAGAGAACAAGTCCTGCTGGCTTTACAGGACTATGTTACTGTATTCTCCTCTCTTCATCTCTGCTGAACCTATTCAAGAAGCAGGCAAGCCCCTGCCCCAAAGGAAGAATGGATATTGTTACTTGCATCTGCAGGAGGCTGCAGTGTGTCCCTACTGTTGTGTTTTATAAAAAGATAAGGGAGAGAAGGAATATGTTTGGTGGATGTATGGTAAGGTGTTGGGGAAGGGGGTGCCTCCACGGGCCCATGCTGGGACCAGCCACATGAAGGTATAGTATAGAGTTTATTCAGGGTACGAGGAGGGGAGATGAGAAGGTAGTAGAGACAGAGAAAGGCACAGAGAGAGAGAGAGAGAGAGAGAGAGAGAGAGAGAGAGAGGCCGGGTATAAGCAAATGGAGGTGGGTGTGAATGGGGAAAGAAGGGGGAAGGAAGGAGAGGACAGAGCAAGAACAAGAAGGCAAGAGAGCAAGAGAGAGAGGAGGGGCAAGCAGCCCCCTTTATAGTGAATCACGTATATTGGCTGTCAGGTAATTCTGAGCTGTTTGCCCAGGTAACCTGATGGGGTGGAGACATTAGGAACGAAATAAATGACATAACACGCCTAGGAACCTTGAAAACCTGTGGAGCACTTACAAATTGCTAGGCTGCTTTCAGCAACCTTTAGGAAAGTTTTCACCCTTATTCTTGACCCTTTTAAGCAGACAGGACAAATACTGCTCCATTCTTATTTTGAGCCAAGGTGTGTATGAGGACTGTGGGATATGTGGTACTCGGAAGGGGGCGAAATAAATTAGAGCTGCGGCCGGGCGGTGGTGGCGCACGCCTTTAATCCCAGCACTTGGGAGGCAGAGGCAGGCGGATTTCTGAGTTCAAGGCCAGCCTGGTCTACAGAGTGAGTTCCAGGACAGCCAGGACCAGAGAAACCCTGTCTCGAAAAACCAAAAAAAATAAATAAATAAAAAATAAATAAATAAATTAGAGCTGCTGACATGAAGCTACGTCTACCACTTGGAACTGTAAGCCACTCCAGTGCTAAGGTGTTCCTTCATCTATAAAACCAGGACAGGAACAATCACTTCCTTAGGGTTACAGGAAGAATTAAGTGAGCAAATCATGCTGACGAACCCAGGGCATAGAAATGTCCCCTTTGACAGGGCTAAGTGTCCTTGTTATCAACTCCTGTTCATAAGCAAGACAGGACAAATACATTTGGTGCTGAGTTAAGCCCAGTGTTAATTTTCTTTTCCGGTCCTTCCTTCTTCTCTCCTTCCTACATCCTTCTTTACTTTCTTCCTTTCCTCCCCCATTCCCTCTCTTCCTTTTGAGGCAGGATTTTAAGAAGTTATGTCTCTAAACCTGACCTTGAATTCTTGCCTCCACCTCCCAACTACTAAGATTACAGACTAGGGTCCCTCGGTGACGCAGTGCTTCCGAACTTTAAGTCACCAAGGGCCTGGAGTTCATGCCATGTTTTCAGATGAGTTGAAGATCCTCTTTAAGCACCTCCCACTTCTGCATTTGGGATGGTGTGTACGTGTGTATGTGTGTGTGTGTGTGTGTGTGTGTGTGTGTGTGTGTGTGTGTGTTTAACACAAGGTCTCACATAATCCAAGAAGACTTCAATACTGTAGTGGAGGATGACTTTGATTTTCTAATCCTCCTCCTGAGTTCTGGAATTTACGGGAATGGGAATGCGCTGCCACACCTGGGAGTTGCTAGGAATTAAACCTAGGGCGTGCTGGCAAGCAGCATACCAAAGGAGTCAGATTCTCAGCCCCACACTTTATTACCTCTCAAAAAGACAAAAACGCACTCGAGTACACAACGAAACCCGGCATACCTGACATAAAGCTGGTAGATTTCCGATTGTCATGGCTCTGCTTCCTCAGACAGAAGGGACTGTCATGTGTCTCCTGAGAGGACGGGGACTTCTCATTGAGCAGCTCCATCAGTCTTCGCCTCCGACGGAAGTTCATTCTGAACTGGTAGAGGAGGTTGCTGTCCACAAACGGGTGCTTGTTAGACACTGGGGAGAAGAAACAACCCATGAAGAATGTGTGGCATGCAGGTCAGAGAGCAACGCAGCCAGAAGACTCTAGCCAACAGGGGCAAAAGTCCCAAGAAAGAGGCTACGTAAATGCCATGTGGGCTTGTGGAGTGCCTCATACACACACACACACATACACACACACACACACACACACACACACACACACACACACACACGAATTCTTCTCACGTGACACGCATTTAGCCAGATCCTCTGTGAAACAGTCTTGAGTTCAGTCCTATCTGACTGAGTTCTCTTCATAGTGTCCCGCTGGCTGCAGGGTCCCCTTCATCAGATCATTGTACACCCTTATGGTTCACTTCCCTTGTTTTTCTACCTGAATAAACACCAGGCTCCCAGCAACCCCACACAGTGTGTGTGTATATCTCATACCAAGACTTTAATTCATTTCTTTTCTCTTTGAGACAGAGTCCACTGTAGCCCCGGCTGGCTTCAAACTCACTATATGTAGTCAAGGATGACTTTGAAATCCTGATCATTCTGCCTGTCTCCTGAGGGCTGGTATTGTAGGTCTGTGTCATTGCACACAATTTAAGCACGGTAGGTAAACATTCTACCAAACAGTCTATATCACTGGCCTTTACTTGTTAAAACAGGTACATCAAAACTCAAGCCCAAGTTGATCAAAGACCTCAACATAAAACCAGATACACTAAATCTGATAGAAAAGAAAGTGAGGAATAGCCTTGAACACATTGGCATAGGAGACAACTTTCTGAATAGAACACCAACATCTTAGGCACTGAGCTCAACAATTAATAAATATGATCTTCTGAAGCAAAGGACACCATCAATAGGACAAAACAGCAGTCCACAGAATGGGAAGAGACCTTCACCAACTCTACATTTGACACAGGGCTGATACCCAAAATATATAAAGAACTCAAGATAGACACAACAAAGCAAATAATCCAATTAAAAAATGGGGTACAGATAGATCCAAACAGAATTCTCGAGAGAGGAATCTCAAATGGCTGAGAAGCACTTAAAGAAATGTTCAAAGTCCTTAGTCACCAGGGAAACGCAAATCAAAATTGTTCTATAGTCCATCTTATACCCGTTTAGAATGGCTAAGATCAAAAACGCAAGTGACAGCACATGCTGCCTAGGATGTGAAGTCAGGGAACACTCCTTATTGCTGGTGAGTGTGCAAACTTGTACAACTTTGGAAATCAATCTGGCGGTTTCTCAGAAAATTGGGAATAGTTACCTCAAGACCCAGCTATACCACTTTTAGGCATATACCCAAAAGATGTTCCACCATACCACAAAGACATTTGCTCAACTATGTTCATAGCAGCTTTATTCCTAATAGTCAGAAACCGAAAATAACCTAGATAGCCCTCAACTCAAGGATGATATAGAAAACATGATTCATTTACACAATGGAATACCATTCAGCCATTAAAAAACAAGGACATCATGAAATTTGCAGGCAAATTAATGGAACTAGAATATATTATCCTGAGTGAGGTAACCCAGATTCAAAAGCACATGCATGGTATGTGTTCACTTATAAATGGATGTTAGCCATAAAGTACAAGATAACCATGCTACAATCCACAGATCCAAAGAAGCTAAGTTACAAAGAGGGCCCAAAGCGAGATGCTTGAATCTCACTGAGAAGGGGAAATAGAATAAACATTAGGGGTAAATGGGGGGGGGGGGGGTTGGGCTGGGTGGGAGAGGGGGTTGGGATGTGAACAGAAGGGATCAAGTGTAGGGAAGACTGAGGGAGAGGGAACGGAAATCAGTGGGTGTTGTTTTTAAAAAAAAAAAAATCCCAGTAGTACAATTTTACCAGAGAAGACTCAGGAGCCAGACAATATGGTGAAAGCCTGCTAGCTCAGAGAGACAGAGAAAGCAACCAACTGACCTTCCTACTCCACAACATCCCAGAAGGAAAAAGCTCCTCCTCTACACCTGCTTAAGAACCCTTTATCCAAGCCCCTCCTCCTTTCTACTTCCTATGTTCACTCCCTGTGAACTGCTTGGTCACTCCACCTCGTGACCGATTTTTGACTTTGTTTAGCTCTTGTTTACAGAAAGCTCTTACTGTAAAGGTGTGTGTAAGGCTGAGCACCACAACGATTGTTTACAGTAAATAGAAAACCCTATTTACTGAGCTAGGGCTCAGTCACACCACAACAAGGTTTTATTTCAGTTACAGTCTTGGGATTCACGATGTGACCAAATATTCTGCAACAGGTTTCAGGGACATCTCTGGGACAAGCTAGAAACTTGGGACAAGGGAAACTCCCAGGAGTCTATAAGGATAACCGTAGCTAAAACTCCTAGCAATGGGATATGGAGCCTGAAACTGCTACCTCCTGTAATCAGGCAAGACTTCCAGTGGAGAGATGGGGACATCAATGCAGCCACAGAACCTTTGACTCACAATTTTTCCTGCCTACAAGATGTGCAAAGATAAAGATGGAGGAGAAATTGAGGGAATGGTCGACCAATGACTGGCCCAACCTGAGACCCATGCCATGAAAGAGAGCCCACCCTGACACTATTAATGATATTCTGTTATACTTGCAGACAGGAACCTGGGATAACCATCATCAGAGATGCTTCACCTAGCACCTCATGGAAACAGATGCAGAGACTCACAGCTAAACGTTAGGCAGAGTTTGGGGAATCCAGTGAAAGAGCAGGAGGAATGACTGAAGGAGCCAGAGAGGTCAAGGACACCACAAGAAACCTACAGAATCAACTAACCTGGGCCCATAGGGGCTCACAGGGACTGAACCTCCAACCAGAGAGCAGGCATGGGATGGGCCTAGGCCCGTTGCACATACGTAACATTATTTGCCACTTTAAAGAATTATTATTATTGCATTTATTTATTTGTGTATGGAGGGAAGACATGTGCATGGCACATAGTGTACGTGTGGAGGTCAGGGGACAAATTGTGGAAGTCAGTTCTCTTTTTCTACAATGTAGGGGTTGGGGACCAAACTCAGGTCATCCATCTTGGTGGGCTCACCAAGTGAGCACCAAGGACCCAGCTGCCTCTGCCTCCCCAACAGTGAGATTGCTAGAGCTACCATGACATGCTTTTGGAACTGGGTTGTGGGGATTGAACTCAGGTCCTCCCAATTATACAGCCAATATTTTTATCAACTGAGCTATCTCATCAGCCTCAAATTATATGCTTTAAATCGATGGATTGTATAGTATATGAACTATAGTTCAATAAAGTTATTTTTTTTTTAAAAAATCAACAACAGATTAAAATGGTGGGATACTCCTATGTCCTCCCAACCTGGGTAGGGAGGCAGGAAAAACTTCAAGATGGATATTGCAAATTTCTTAAGAATTCTATTTAAACTGTGTTGGAAGTTATCTGTAGCTTTTGGTAAAAATAAGATTCCTTCAACATTAAGTGAAAAATAATGAACACATTTTGGGTAATTTTTTCAGAAGATAGGGAGGAAAAATCCAAGTCAATAATCGAATAAAACAAAGAATTTTAAAGTTTAACATAATTTTCAAACCAGAGAATCATAAAAGGGCCTTCAGGTGGGATGGCTCAGCTTCTGTTGAGGAAGAAGTGAGACCAGGTACCCCGTCGAGTCCTGGCAGACACCATCAGCACCTAAAGTCCGATGACCTGAATTTTATTCCCAGGACCCACATGATGGAAGGAGAGAACTAACTCCTATAAGTTATCCTTTGACCTCCTTACAAGAACCATGACACATACATTCCTCCATGTCGTTCCCCAAACACAGATAGATAGATAGATAGATAGATAGATAGATAGATAGATAGATAGATATAATAAAGATCTTGAGTCATCTCACTTAAAAAATTAGTTTGTTTAATAAAAGCCTGAATGTCTATGATTGCCATTGATAGCTCATCTGTAGGGAAAAACAAATTTAAAAAGAATTATTACTAGGGAATTTCTTACTTAGGAATATGAGATGCAAAATTCTATAAACCACAAAGAAAAATGATATAACCCACTAATCTCTTTATCTACAGCATTAATTGGCTCATAGCTTCCTCTGACTGTATTTATCATTCATATTATTAATGCACAATTCCTCTGTTAATTATTGTTCTCATTGGCAGCAGCATTGTTTAAAGTACTGGGGATGAACCATAGGGCTTCATATGTATGAAAGACATACTCCACCATTGAGTATATGCCCAGTCCTTTGTATATTTTTAATTTTATGATAGGGTCTTATTAAGTTGTCCGGGCTGACCTTGAACTCATATCCCAGACCCTGTAGTCCAGGTAACACTTAAACTTGGAACCTTTATGCTTCAGCCTTCCAAACTGCTAGAATTACAGGCCTGTGCCAACAGGCCCAATTCCTGATTATAAATGTGTGATTCATACAGAGATGAATGGTTGAACGAAAATATCTATAGTGCCAATCGTGACACTTGCTTTCATAGGAAATTTGGGCTTTTGAAACGGAAAACTCATTGTTAACAGTGCGAACAAAATCTGTGATCCACTTTAAAGCTTCACCAGGAAATTTTGCTTTTAAAAGGAAAATACTTTGCTTTTATATGAATATATTTTTTCATCAGAATCAAATGTAGGATCCCTACTAAGAGAATAACTCATGAAAGACAATATTTATTTTACCATACAATAGACACTGTTAAGATAGTTGAGTCACAATGAACTGATTAAATGCTGATAAACGTGCAATCCAAAAGATAATATTTGGCCTTACCAACAAAAACACTGGTTAAGGATGAGGGTTTGCCTGCACATGCAAGGCTGAGTTAAATCAGAAACACTGCCAAAATCCAAAATGAAACACACACCAAAATACAAGCAACTGAAGTCCTGGTAGTTCTGCATGTTCTCAAACTCATCTGATGCTAGCACAGCACATGTAGACTGAGAAACAAACAAGCAGCTTATCATATGAGTATCTAAAAACCTCGATGATTCTGTGTGCACGGCCACATGTTTGCATAAATCTGTAAAAGATAAGTTATTTTGTGTAATCTTGTCTCAGTTCGCTGACTTAAAGAATCCCCATGGTAACTCTCTCACAACAACAGTATTTTAAATTGTGACCTCTGTGTTTGTGTGTGTGTGTGGTGTGTGTGTGTGTGTGTGTGTGAAGGACATGTGTACATATACTAATACTTACTGCCTACGGCTTTCCCTTGGCACTGTGGATGATATGAAACATTAGCCATGCTATAATTACAACCAGACAGCAGTCTCATTATAACAGATTCCACAACAGGTAGTAACAGTATTGTATGGAATCCTTTGTTCTGGGCTTGACATGACATTGGCCATCACGGGCACAGCAGCTCTGATGATGTAGCCAGACACCTCTGCCTGCAGAACGATACAGCAGACAGCTAGCTAGCCAATGGCAGTAGAGCTCGCTTGCTATAGGGTGAGTCATGAGATCCTCATAATCTCTCTGACGCTTTCCTGAGATTTTAGGCACTACTCCTTCCTGTTCATATTATGTGTAATCTCAAAAATATTGAAGAACAGCAGGAGGTAGAAATTCAGTGTAGTGGCGATGGGACCCTTTAGTGGTCTAGCTGTTCGTGGGTCACTCAGGCTCCTGTAGCCCCAACAAGTTCATTTACTTCACCAAGCTGGGCATGATAAGCTGTTTCTTCAGTTTCTGTGTCCCCTGTCTATTTGAGATAAACAGCTATTTCTCTTCTGTCTCCCCAGGGAGGTCTTGCAACAGTCCATCAGAAGTATTTTTCAGTATGATTCAGAGGTAGAACATTTGCCTAGCATTGACAAGGCCCTGAAGGTCATAGCTCAGTAGTAGAGTGTTTGCCTAACATGTGTAGGGGTCCTGGAATAATCTCTGCCCCTAAGAAAGTTTCAAACCAATGAAAATATCTAACATCAACTTATAGCCAGAAATGATGGCAAATATCTATAGATCCCAGTACTTGGAGGAGGAAGTAGCAGAACTTTAGCAAGTTTGAGGCCAATCTGGGCTAAAAAGCAAGTTCCAGACCAGCCAGGGGGATGGGATATAGGGACAGCCTGATTTTATTTTATTTTTTTTATCAGATTTTTTTTAAAGATTTATTTATGTTATGTATATCCGATAGCCTGATTTTAAATAAACCTGAACACCTATGCTCCAGTGCTGTTCCCCACATCCTGCCTTTTTGTGTTTATAACCTCTGTGTAAATAAGTAAATTACGATGTGATTTAAAAAAAAAAAAAGAAAAAGAAAAGAAAATTAAGAGGTCTTCTCCTGTTTGCCTTCGGAAAAAGATGTAGAACTCTCAGTTCCTCCTCCAGAGCCATGCCCGCCTGGATGCTGCCATGCTTCCTGTCATGATAATAATGGACTGAACCTCAGAACCAGTAAGCTAGCCCCCAATTAAATGTTGTCCTCTATAAGAGTTGCCTTGGTCATGGTGTCTGTCACAGCAATGAAACCCTAAGATAGTTTCATAAGTTTGTTTTGTGAGTGTAGTTCTAAATATAATGCCTGCGACTACAGCTTCAAAAGCTGAATGAGTCGAACTTGGGGCCAGCCTGAGCTACATGGCAAGACCTTGCTCTGCCAAAGAGAAACCCAAAAAATAAATACCCGACGGAGTATGGCTAGCCAGTCATGTGATAGCATAAGTAACACACATTTATTCCACAGTGGAGCACTGGTTAAGTGTCTAGCCCCAGAGAGCTATCTCAGCTCTGTGATGGGCAGATGGCACCACCTGCTCGCTACAAACTTTACTAGTTCCACAGTCTGCTAAAGAGACATCGTTGCTTTTAAAAACAAACAATCTGGAACCTTACTGAAAGGCTTTGGTGTTAAGTAACTCTTAGAAAATAAGATACACTCTGCAAGGAGGAACACAGGTTTCATACCATGTGTGGCAGTGGGGTTGTTGCATGTTCATATGTGCACATGTGGGTGCAGGGGTACATTTTGTGTGTGCATGGGGAAGACTTAGGGGACTTTCATTACACTCTACTTCTCTTCTTGAGACAGGATCTCTTCCCTGAACCTGTCACTTGCCAATTTAGCTAGCCTAGCTGGCCAGCAAGCCCCAGAGGTCCTTCTTGTTAGTATTCTGTCAAACTCCACCTCCATAGTTACCTGGCAACAGCCAGGTATGCTCCTCCCTACAGTTATAAATGGGGCTGTCTGGCCCCTCCTCTTTCTCTCTTGCTCCTGTGACCCACACCTGCAGGTTCTCTCTGTCCCCTTCCCTTCCCCCTCTCTCCACGTGGTCATGGCCAGCCTCCACCTCCACCTCTCTCTCTGCTCTCCCTCTCCTCTCGCTCTCTTCCCTCTGCCTAAATAAATATTCCCCTCATGGAACCCTCTGGCCTGGCATCATCTGTTCCAAGCTCCTGCCTGTAAACATTCAACACTTCTGTCTTTACTCTCCCAGTGCTAGGATGACGTGTGTTGCCACCTGTTTTTAGACATGGCACCTGAGGAGGTCACAGGACAAGTGTATGGAGTTAGTTCTCTCCCTCTATCTTTACATGGGTTCTATGGATTGAACTCCAGATAACAGGCATGTGGGACAAAGTCATCCCAGTCATCCTGGGGGCCCTGATTTAGTGTTTGTTTTGTTTTTAAGATAGAGGCTAGCCTGGTCTACAGAGTTAAGTTCCAGGACAGCCAGGACCACACAGAGAAACCCTGTCTCTAGAAAAAAAAAATAGAGTCTTGTGTAGTCTAGGATTTCCAGGAACTTGTTATGTAGCTAAGGGTGACCTTGAATGGGTTTTATTCTCTCACAACCCAGTAAGGGCACTGATTGGCTCTATCTATCTATTAAATTTATTTACTTCCTGCTCACTGCCCCTCCTCTAGGTCACCTCTCCCATAATCCTTCCCCTGGGCACAAATTTTAGAGTTAGATAATCAGGGTTTCTCCCCTAGCTCTGCCATATTCACAGCCTGAGTGTGTGATTTGGGCAGCTCACTAACCCATCTCTCATCTTGGTTGGTTAATATCCAGGTGAGGAACAAATGGGTAATTCATATCAGAGATCTGGCATGTACCTGACCTGGAGCCCTTGAGGGGTTCTCTATCTTAAATTTCCAAAGGCTAATACCAGGCTTGGCTCACTTCATCTTGCTTCCCTCCCCTACAGTGCTGTTACCTTTCACCCACTAAGGAATGGGAACTTGAACCAGATATCTAGATCAAGTGTACAGATAACCTCACTCAAGACACTTCAATCTCTTAAGCCAAAGGCAAGCATGAAATAAGGGAGCGTGTTGAGACACGGTAAAATTTAAAATATAACTATGTTAAGGAAGCCAAAAGTTTCTTTTATAGCCATCTGTTACATAACATCAGAAGAAATAACAGCTAAATGTGAATGTTTATATTCTAAAGAAAGAAAAGCACATTGTTTCAACACTGTAACATGCCGTTTTCCCATACTGAATCCAAACATCATTAGGGAGAGCTGGGCCAGCAATTCCTATAATTCCAGCAACTGGGAGGTTGAAGCTGGGGGATCTGGAGTTCAAGGTCATCTCCCCCTATTTATGGAGTCTAAGACTAGACCCTACCTCAAAGTAGGTCGCTTGCTCTAAGTGCTTGTTCATTGGTCTCGTTTTCTGTGTTGCTGAGGAACTGGCCCCGGGGCCTTAGGCATGCCAGACAAGGTAAGCATTTATCACTGACCTACATCCTCAGCCATTTTATCATTGTATTTTGGGATGTGGTTTAAAAAACCTTTTTCCCAGGCCTGTCACAGACATGTAATCCTTCTGCCTCAGCCTCCTGGGTAGCTGGATTGAAAGTGTCCACTAATGGCCTGGCACAAACTTGATGTTTCTATCACACAGAAGCGCATACTCGATCTGGAAAAATCTAGGCTAGAAAGGAATAAAGGAGAACAAAGAGTCACGTCACCCTGAAACTAAGAATTTGATGCATTTGCTCTTTAGGACTACGAATGTCTCCTATTCATTTGTTCCTTAATGTATGTCTTTATATAAATAAGGACTCAACTAGTCAAGTCTGGCCTTGAACTAATCCTCTGGCCTCCACCCTACCAACTGCTGAGCCTGCAGACTTGCATCAGGCAGGACTATCCTCTCCAAAGGGGTGGGGGAGGGTATGAGAAGAGAGAGTGTTCAAAGCTCACATACATTTTCTTTCCTTCAGGTCTGGTTGTGGGTCTCTGTATCTATCTTCATCTGTTGCAGGAGGAAAGCTCTTTGACGACCACGTACGTTTTCTAATTGTGATTGTATCAATAGTTGTCCTTGATAGATGATTTTTTTCCCTTTGAAGTTGTGGGAGTTGAACCTAGGGCCTCCAGCATGGTGGGCAAATGCTATACAACTGAGATAACTCTAGCCCCAAAACAAAAAATTTCTCTGTCCCAGTATCTAATTCCTGGGACCCTCTGTGTCTTCTTTGCTTGTGTACAATTCCCAAGGCTCCTGGATTGGTTGGACATTGGGTTCTTTTCTTTGCCTTAGAGTAGCCACCTAAACCTCTGTTGTTTGGTAGTTCTAGGGCTCAAACCCAGAGCCATATCTTCAGTTTGCTCTGGCATTAAATGAGATATTAAACAGGAAAAGCAGACATGGCTGGAAAGGTAGAGCCATTGAAGATGAAGGCTCCTGTTGCCAAGGATACTTGCAGAACCACTAATCTACTGGCTAAGGATCAGACTTGTATTCACCGTGTACCATTACTATTGAGAAGGTAGGGATGCTGCATCTGACTACCAAAATACTACTGATGGTACAGATGTATTCTTTTCTCTGTGTATAATGAGACTATATTTCCCCCTTAGAAATTAGTAAGATGAGCCAGGTATTTTGGTACAAGCCTTTAATCCCAGCACTTGGGAGGAAGAGACGGGTGGATCTCTGTGCGTTCAAGGCCAGCCTGGTTTACAAAGAGAGTTCCAGGACAGGTAGAGCTATTGCGCAGAGAAACCCTGGGAAAAAAAAAAAAACATGAGAAAGAGAGACAGAAAGAGAGAGGTGGGGAGGGAGAGAAAGATAGCTTAGTAAGATAAAGTCAGCAGACAAAAGAATAGAGGAAGCTGATTATCTAAAAGGTTACCCACATGAGTGATCTAAGGACAAATAGAAAAGCAGCATCTTGAGCTGTACAAGTTCAACTGTCCACGTGACTGTTAGCCACCCACGGAGCAGGGAGGAAGATAGTCACTTTTAGTCATCCCTGAAATGTTCCTTGGGAAAGAATGACAAACAGCACACCTGTAACCCTAGCACGTAAGAGGCTAAGGAAGAGGAGGCTGGCTCCGCTGCAAGTGAGAGTCCACCTCAACACAAACAAACACACGAAGTCCAGGGAGGGTTTGCAATGTTTTGTTTCAAACCAAGCACACGATCCGTGTGGCACATCGTCACAGGGCCCAGACTTTAGCACACTGACTCTGTGTTGGGAGTGTTAAGGCCTGATGTTCTTAATGTAATGTAAGCCAGCCATTTGATGTTCTTATTAATGCCACCAGGAAATGTTCTCATACCCAAGTTGATTGCATATTGTGGTATGTTCTGTGCTTTGGTGTTCTTGGAGACCAATCACAATCAGGCCAGTTAGAACTGCTTTGTATAGTCATAAGCTTGGACCCAAACCAATGGCCCAGTAGCACTTCCTGCATTTGTGTATAATAAGCTGCCCCTAGGATGGGCCCCAACATAAGAGAGACACATACACCAGTATAAGAAACCACTTGGAGTATGGCTTGCATTTTAAATAGGAGTCAATTAAAGTTTTAAGTTCCCAAAACCTCCCTGGGAATTGGCATCCTACTTGGCAGTGGGAGACATATATGTGTACAGTAACTGACATAATGGTTGGCAAGTTAAGACATGAATGTTAGGCAAGTTCCCTGCCACAGTTGAATATGCCAACCAATGGGAGCAGGATAAATGTACAACAAAAGACATGTTCCTCTTGGAAGTCCTCTATCCTTACATTGTGGTTGAGTAACTTAGCACAGATGTTTATGGATTTCAGGCTTAAACGTTCTGTAGGATTCCGGCTGGCTTGTGGTTAGAATCAGCTCCCGAGTCTGGTCTGTGGCACTGATTGATCAGTTCTGGGGCAAATGCTCAATAAACTATCCCTGTCTGACTGAGATCATTGTCTGTGTGGTTTGGGGGGCAACTCCTAGACCCTAATAGAACTATCATTCAGGCTGTAAAACTGCACAGAGCACCACCTGGCAAAACTAAAACAAAGGCCTATACTCCGTCAAAGTCCATATAGTTTTGGGAAAGCTTCTAAATGGATTAATCTTGCTTTTTAGCTTCTGTAGTTCCGCTTCTGGCTAACCGCTCTTGTTAACTTAAGTATGTCAACCCAGGATATGGCCTTTGTGCTTAAAAGCTCACCCCAAGAAGGGCTCAGTGTTACACTGGGATTCCAAACATCCAGTGTAGTTGCCAGCTAATAAAGACTTTCTATTGGCTTAAACCCAAGTCTGAGCAGTCTTTTCTGATGAATACCCCACAACAATATATTGTATATTTTTAAAAAATTGTCAAGATTAAAAAAAACAGCAACAACCAAACATTAACAAAGAAAACATGAATTGATAATGAATTAGGACAGACAACTTTTTGTTGTTTTGACAAGGTCTCAACAGGCTGGTCTCACACATGAGATCTTGTCTTATTCTCCCCAGTGCTGAAAGAAGCGGTAGGTGTGAATCACAAGAAATGGCTCAGAAAGCTGTTATGGGTGTTGTTTGTATTGTTTGTGAGACACAGTTCAGGCAGGCTGGCCTAGAACAATTCAGAAGCTGCTCTGGATCTCCTGATCCTCCTACACTCAGCCCCAAGTAAAAGACACTCTGAGCTGTACTTCAGTCCGTAACCACCCTCTTCATGTCGTCCTAAGGGGAGGCAGTTGAAGGACCATTATCCAAACAGCAGAAGTCCTTGATGCAGGAAGATAAGCAATTGTTTTTGAGTTCCGACTCATCAGAACGATGGTGCTAGGTACTTGGGATACGAAGCTTTCCAAGGGCAATAACAACGGTGAGTCACAAGCTAAAATAATTACTTCCTCAGCCCTGACATTACAAAGAGGATGTGAAAGCAGGAAATTGATTTTAGGGCACAGAATCCTATTAGCTGGTATTACAAGAACAAAACAACACTTGAAGGCTCCAAGTTAGGATTCACTTATAATTGTTTAGTTGGCAGAAGGGAAGAAAAGATAGGGATGAAAAGAGGAAAAAAAAAGCGATTCAAAGTAACCTTAGCCAAGATAAGAGGTGAGAAATCAAAATGTAACACTTCATTGTAAAGCTTTCCGGCTACTTCCAATTCCTGCTACAGAAATGTCAGGTTAAAACAAAACAAAACAAAACAGCGTGAGCAGAGTGCTCGTTTGATGCTGTGATAAACTACTTGGACAAAAGGAACTTAAGGAAGGGTTTATTTTGGCTCACAGTCCAAGGGAAAGGCCTTCGTGATGGAGACATCATGTCAGCAGGAGCTCAGAGCACCTGGTTATATCCCATCGACAGTCGGGAAGGAAGAGGGAGATGAACACTGCACAGCTCCTTTCCTTCTACAGTCCAGGATCCCAGCAATGGTGTCACCCAAAGTGGGTGGGCTTTCCTACCTCAATTAACCCCCAAATAATAGCCCCCGGGTATGTCCAGAGGCCTGTCTCCCAGGTGATTATAGATCTTGATATCTGATTAAGCATCACAAGGTGTCAGGTCAGTCGGGTTCTACCCCAAAGACAGAGGGAAAGTGAGAGAGAGGAGTGATGGAGATTTTGCATAGATCATGTAGTATATAAGATATTACGACAGAACTGGGTGAGGTTAAAGATAAATGAACCATTCTCTGAAAGGCATCTGATGATGTAGATGATGATGATAATGATAAGAGAGATAATCAGCAACACTTACTTTGTCCAAGACAGAATCATTTTGTTCTCCATTATCAGTCTAGGGAGTTAGAAGGTCCTGGGGTTGGGAGTACAACTAAATGGCTGCATGTACAAACTCCACGGTTTGATCCTCAGGACTGCAAAATGGGGGAAGAGTAAGGAATTGAGAAATAATGAGAAGAGGAGAGGGACAGGTGGGGGAGGGGGGGAGAAGAAGGGATGAGGGGGGAAGGAGAGGAGAAGGAAGGGGAGGGAGGAGAAGGGAATTTGAATAGTTCACATGCATTGTATTGACACTGAAATATCAACCAAGAAAATGGAGTTAAAATGAGGGACTCTATGATGGCCATTCTTGGTTGTCAACTTGACGGCACCTGGAATTAACTAAAACCTACGCTTCCAGGTACAACTGTCAGGGATTTTTGTTAATGGAAGATCCACCTTAAGTCTGGGCCTACGAGTTTCAGTGTATATAAAGAACATGGAAGAAGGCAGCTATTTGCATCTGCCTGCTTGCCCTCACACTTGCTTGCAAATTCATTCCTCTACATGTCTTTAGAGCCCGCTTCTTAGGGATTCTGGCATATACTGAAGACCAGCAGAAACAAGCAGTTTCATGAGCCAGACAAATATTAGATTTTTTAGCTGTCATAAAATAGCCATGGTTGGAACAGCTGGCCATAACCACTCTAATAATCGTGTGTGAGTGAGTGTGTGTGTGTGTGTGTGTGTGTGTGTGTGTGTATTCTATCAGTTCTTTTTCTCTAGAGAACTCTGACTAATACAGGTTTAGGATCCAGAGTCACAGAGGCTCCTGGGAGCTTTCTAGAGGATGCATGTGAGGCATAGCATAATAGCAAGGATGACAATGCCATAAAAGTCAACTACTACAGCACAGGTGGCCAAGGTCACAGAGAGACAGAAACCCTACCCAAAGACCCCAGCCTCGAAGCTGACCCAGGAGCCTACTGAATTCCACCAGCAAAGGGCCTGATGGAATGTCTCGCTCTTGCAATTCCACTCCCTTTTAACACATGATTTCAGAGAACCCACTCCGTACTGGACCTTTCTACAGAGCTCAGCCTGGCTTTGAACTCCCATCTCTCCTACCTCTGCCCTCCCCGGTGCTAAATTATTGGCATGAACAGTCATGCTTGTCTCTGATGCACTCTTTGAAGGGAGTTTACCCTACTGTCCGCTACTACATTCCCAAGTTTGAGGGTTCAAACCAAGCCCATGCTCATCATAATGGAAGTTCACACTGAAGAAAGAGAAGAAGTGGAACATTCTACAATGCATACTTTGAGCGTTTCCTGGTGTATTTGTGTTAATCAATCTGCAGTGTAACACACGTGTTCTACTATGTACCACTGCATAAACCAGCCAAATACTTATAAATTTCCAAAGAAATATCAAGCTAGTACCCAGAAGAAGACTGTATACCTTCTAAGATACAGTCTTCCCTCAGTATCCACAGGGCAGAGTCCAAGACCCCCAAATACCAAAATCCATAAGATCAAGTCTATATATAAAAAACCAATGTTGCACAAAACCTCTACATATTCCCCTGTAAATTCATCTCCCCTTAGTTCACTTATTGATAAGAATACAATACAAATGGTGATACAGTGTTTCTACTGTATGTCTTTGGAAACAATGACAAGAAATCCAGTAACAGGTTCAGTACTGATGCAATTGTATTTCCCCAGTGTACTTTACCTATATTAGTCAAGTCCCCAAATGTAGAACCTGCAGATACTGGGACCAATCAATACACATCAACTGCACAAAGACTCGGTGCTTATAGATTTTAGGACATTCTCAGCTCTAATAAAAAGTACATGGCAAATATTCAGAGGCAGACTTGGTGGCTTATGCCTGTAATCCCCAGTGCTTAGCAGGTAGACACAGGAGGACTATCATGAGTCTAAGATGAATCTCTGTTGTGCAGTAAGTCTTAGCTAGCCTGGGCTACAATGTGAAGAAATGTATGTGTGGATAAACTGAGGAGTAAAGCAGGGGATGAAGAGTGTCTTGCTCTCAGGAGGGCGTGAGGTGGAGTGGGCAGGCACCTAGGGTTACTAGGTAAACACAGTCTGGATCTACATCGACAAGTGACATCTCCCTGGCAGACAGTACACTGATGCCTAGAACGACAGAAATACAGTGATCACACTCCATGACAGAGAACCGTTCATTCCGAACCATGTTCTCATTTGAAGACCCCACCGAATCAGTGTCTCCCTTTCCCTTTATGCTTTGGAAGATGTTAAAACTTGGTGCAGCTACAGGCCCGTTTTCCTTTAACCAAACCCAACACTACACTGTGTGACAACGTCTTTGCCTGTGACCTTACCAACCCTACTTTACACATTGCCATGGGACTCTGTTCAATTTTCTTCTTCTGATTCAATTATAATAAAGTAAAAGTAGAGCTAAAGCACGTAACAGCTGGAGAGTTCTACCCCCATACACCTTGTTCATTTTTATTTTCTATTTTATTTTTAAGGTACTGTGTATCTTTGACTGGCCTCAAACTCACTATGTAGCTGGAAATTATTTGAACCTCTCATCCTCCTGCCTCTACCTCTAGGAGGCTGGGATTGGACATGGACCACCACGTCTGGTTCCTGTGGTGTTAGGGATCAAAACCAAACTTTGTCCACGCTAGATAAACACTCTATCAATTGAGATACATCCCAGTCCAAATTCCTGGAAATTCTAAATAGAGAAAATAAAGATTATATTAGATTATGGCTACAGAGGATTATAATGGAGCATAAAGAACAAATAGAAGAAGGATAAGAGGAGAAAGAGGAGGAGGAAGAAGAAGAGGAGGAGGACAAAGAAAAAGAAGAATAAGATGATGATCAAGAAGAAATTAATTGCCGGGCGGTGGTGGTGCAGGCCTTTAATCCCAGCACTTGGGAGGCAGAGGCAGGTGGATTCTGAGTTCAAGGCAGCCTGGTTTACTGAGTGAGTTCCAGGACAGCCTGGGCTACACAGAGAAACCCTGTCTCAGAAAAAAACAAAACAAAACAAAAAATTATGCTTAAGAAGAAATTAAAAGTGAGCAAATGACCTCAAAAAAAAAAAAAAAACCTCAAAAAAAAAAAAATTCTACAGGTGGCTCTGATAGTACCAGCCTGTAGTCCTAACTACTTGGAACACTAAGGCAGGACTATAGCGAGTTTAAGGTTGGCTAGGCTACCAATTGAGCTCAAAGCCAGAATAGGCTGTGGACAAAGTTCAGTGGTAGAGCCTTTTCCTAGGATGCACAAGGCCCTGGGTTCAATCCTCAGGAGTACAAATAAAAGAAAAACAAGAATGGCTCAAATACATATGAAAAGCCACCTTGCAGCTTACTCCAACGCATTATCTCAGCTCACTTATACTAATAAAGGAGTAGCAGACTTGAACGACTTTCATAGGAGTCACATAAGACCATTGGAAAACATAGATATGTACAGTATGATTTGTAACAGTAGCAAAATTACAGTTATGAAGTAGCAGCAAAAATAATTTTATGATTGAGGGTCACCACAACATGAGGAACTGTATTAAAAGATCACAGGGTTAGGGAGGTTGAGAGCCACTGGTATAGAGGTTCCTCAAAAACCTAAAACTAGATCTACCATGATTCAGCTGTCTTGGGTAAAATGAAGTCAGCATATAAAAGCTACATGGTCACACCCATGGTTATTCTGGACTATTCATAATAGCTAGTATATGCAATTAGTGTAGATGGCTATTTTTTTTTTTTTAGATGGCTATTTAAAGAGGAAAATATAGTTTATCTATACAGTAGAGTATTATTCAGGCACAAAGAAGAATGAAGGGGCTGGGCAATGACTCAGCCAGTGAAATCAAGTAAGTAAGTAAGTGTCCTAAGGAAAATGTACTAGTTTTACATCAACTTGACAGAAGCTAGAGTCATCTCAGAAGAAACCTCAGTTGATAAAATGCTTCCATAAGATCAGACTGTAGGCAGTCCAGTAGGGCATGTTCATAATTAGTGATTGACTTGGGAGGGGCACAGACCATTGTGGGTAGTGCCAACCCTCGGCTGGTAGTCTTGAGTGCTGCAAGAAAGCAGGCTGGGCGAGCTGGAGGAAACAAGGCAGTAAGCGCCCCCTTTATAGTCTCTGCATCAGTACCTGCCTCCAGGTTCCCCTTGAGCTCCTGTCCTGACTTACTTTGGTAATGAACCATGATGTGGAAGCATAAACTAAATAAACTCTTTCCCAAGTTGCTTTTGGTGATAGTGTTTACCACAGTGACAGAAACGCTAAGACAGGGAAGGAGGACCAAACAAGGACAGCCTGGCCTCTCAAAAAACTTATTTCTGCCGGGCGGTGGTGGCGCACGCCTTTTAATCCCAGCACTTGGGAGGCAGAGGCAGGTGGATTTCTGAGTTTAGGCCAGCCTGGTCTGCAAGTGAGTTCTAGGACAGCCAGGGCTATACAGAGAAACCCTGTCTCAAAAAACCAATAAATAAATAAATAAAATAAAATAAATAAATAAACAAACAAACAAACAACAAACAAAATAAAAGTCATTAAAAAAACAACTTATTTCTGACCTTACTTAAGTCAAGTTGTTGTGATCCAATCTCCCAGCCTGTAAGCCTAGTTTTAGCAAAAATTCTGCTATATCACTTTAGGACAATCCTCCTACCCCTGATGTCTGTCTAGCCTTATCTGATATCTGATCAAGGTCCCCAGCCTTCATATTTATGTGTGTCAGGAATTAAACCCAGGAATCATGAATGCTACATAAATGCTCTCTTGTTAGTTGAAATGATATCCTCAGCTCTCTTCCCCAACACTGATACACTCAGAAATAGACAGAGAAACACACCCTGTCTGCTGTCTGTCTGTCTGTCTTTCAATGTCTTTGGCTTGCCTTTAGTGAGAAAACAGGAACAGTTCAAGGATGACATGATGAGCCAGACTAAAATAAAGTGGCGTGGGACAGGAAAGGAGCCCATATACATGTATGCATGCCTACACACAAGCACACACCAGCCCCCGAAGGCTGAGAACAAGGAGAAGTCCATGAGTACAATTATGGACCATTTTGAAGTCAAAACCTGTTTTGGCTTTCTTGTGACCTATGTATAATACATATTGCTTTGACCATTTTGTTTTGTTTTTTTCGAGACAGGGTTTCTCTGTATAGCCCTGGCTGTCCTGGAACTCACTCTGCAGACAGGCTGGCCTCGACCTCAGAAATCCGCCTGCCTCTGCCTCCAAGTGCTGGGATTGACCATTTTTTAAATATATATTTTTTTATCTTTTTAATCTATATACCTATATAATAAACCTCAAAAGAAATACCAGATAAATCGTATTTATGAAAATGAGACATTTTAGATAAAAACAGGAATAGCACATTTAATCCTTAAAGCTTTTAAGCAATATAACTTCAAAAGCCACTAAAATCATACACATCATGATATGTTATATATATGTTTTTACATATATGTGTGTGTATGTGTGAATACGTATATTTACACTGAAATATGTATAGATTATGTGTGTGTGTGCTCACATGTCACCTCACAGTCGTATGGAAGTCAGAGGATAACCTGAGGGAGTCTGTTGTCTTTTCTCATCATGGGATTAGGGACTGGAAGGAAGGTTTGAAGGTTGCTTCTTTCTCTGGGTTTTCTCCACGTGTATAGAAGGTATACGTGTTATTAAACTTCTGTTGCCTCTTTTTCTCTGAGACAGTGTCTTATGTTTCCAGCTGGCCCCAAACTATGTGTAGTCTAGGATGACCTAGAACCTTCTCCCCGACCTTATACCCTAAGTGCTGATGAGTGAACTCACGCTGTGTCCGCAGAACTGAGTGATGGTCACCCACTTTCTTTCCATCTTACCTTTTGTCAGAGGGGGCTTCATTAAGAACTTAAGAACCGGTAGAAAAAAATTGTTTCTCTTTAAACCACCCCTCTCCCCCCTTCCTTCCTTTATATAATTTTTTTTTTACTAGTTACTTAATTTGGTCCAGTTGTTTGCAACCTTACGCTGACTTCCACCAGTGACCTTGATTACTGGGATGATGCTACCCATTTCTATCTGAGCCTGGCATCTTTCTTGGTAAGCAAATATCTCATCTTGAGATGGTATATGCATAGCTCCCCTCAGGGAGCTGCGAGGATTGGAAAGATAATGTATGTAAAACTGTTCTCCTGTGTATTTCAAAGTTCAATATAATTATAGACTTAAAAGGAAAAGCCAGAAGGCTTTATAACGTGTTGATATTGCTAAAGTGCTCTGGCCAAGGCGGAAGAGGAAATGATTTGTGTGGACCCAGCAGCAGCAAGAGCCTGATTATCCAGGGTCAGCTGCTGCAACTGGGAGTGGTTTACCCCTGCCATTATCTGGCTTCCATCTCTCTCCACTTAGAGCTGAGATAATGACAGCAAAGGCAGCTGAGGAAATATTCAGTATTAGGAAACTGTGTCTACCCTACTTAGCAAAAGCTACACAAAACCTTCAAGATTAGTGTTTGAGAAAAGGGTAGATTTTATGGGCTAACGATTCTTTTTTTTTTTTTAATAAGTTGCATCATCTGCCAGGACACATGAGCTGCTGCCATATAGTCAACACAGTTAAGATTTTATGAGCTAACAATATTTTCTTCTTACTGCTGGGGCTGACAATGAGCAACTGGTCCTCCTCAGTGGGAAAGAGGTAGTTTCTAAAACTTCACTGCCCTGGTTTAAACCTTGAATCTACTTGAACCACTATGTGGGTGCTGGGAACCGAAACCAGGTCCTTTGCACAAGCCACAAGTCCTTACCACTGAGTCATTCCTCCAGACCTCTGCTTCTTCTTGATAAGCATCTTATCTAGCTGAGGCTGGCCTCAAACTCATTATGTAGCCAAGATGACCTTGAACTCTCGAGCCTCCTCCGTCTACCATCTACGTGTTTAGATTATAGGCATGTGCTACCATGCCTAGTTTTTGTGCTGTTGACCATCAGTCTTAGGGTGTCAATCATACTAGGCAAGTTACTGCATCAATTGAGCTGTATCCACAGCTAAATAAGTGTCTTTCTTAGGCACAGTGCTTAGAGTAGCTATGGCTTACGTAGGCAACCATGCAAAATACCTTAAAAAGACTTTCAACCTCAGAATTTTTTACTGTTAATTTTCCATACTTATATCAGTGTCACAGAGCTACTATAAAAATTGTGACATAATGAAACCACATCTCACCTTGAGGACAAGCTGGTCTGAAACCTACTATGCAGGCCCAGAGTCCTCCAACTTTCTGCTTCAGTTAGCATCTCCTCGCCCAGGATTGGTACTTCAGGCATGTACACGGGTTTAGTAAGATCACACACACATACAGATATCACACACACACATGCACACACACACAGACACCACAGGCCACTACGCGTACATGGTAAAATGGCCAAGGAAAGAATACTTTGACTCTGATTTGATCCCAAGTCCAAGACTTGAGGCCAAAGGGAAAGAAAGCACCCTGCCCTTGGCTTGACTCAGGGCTCCCAGACTTGAAGTCCCTGCCTCTGTGACTCAGCATTAATGGTTTAAATTAAAATACAATGTTTGCTAACATACTATACTTTCCCACTAAGCTCACCGTGCATGCCCCAGACACCCTCTGTTCAGCCTTCTGCTGTCTCTCTTCCCATCAAGCAGCTATAATTCTGTCCTTCTTTCCAATATATCACTTGTGTGAGGTTTGTTGCATAGTGTGACTTTGTGCTATTCCTTGGTTCCTGACTGCCAAGATGCCCGTGGGGCAGAAAAACACAACAATATGAGTAAAATAGATATATATAGCTACCTAATATGCTAAAACCTAGAAAATATTTAGCCCAGTACTTAGCATATAGTAAATATAACAGTGTTAGAAAGTAAGAAAGAGGTGGGCAGTGGTGGGCACGCCTTTAATCACAGCACTTGGGAGGCAGAGGCAGGAGATTTCTGATTCGAGGCAGCTGTCTACAGAGTGAGTTCCAGGCAGCAGGGCTCACAGAGAAACCTGTTTCGAAAACCAAAAAAAAAAAAAAAAAAAAATAGAAGAAGTAGAAAATGCAATGTGGTACAGGCATAATCACCTACTTAGGAGGCGTAGAAGATGCAATCAAGGTCTATCTAGCATAGAGTTCAAGGTCAGCAAGGAACGGTAAGACCTAGGGCTGAAATTCAGAGGTGGATATACCTGAGCTGAAGCAGAGAGCTGTGAATTGAGGCTAGCCTAGTCATAAAGTGATTTTAGCCAGCTTGCAAGAGAAGATCCTTCAAAGTCTACACACACACACACACACCATGTCTATAACGTATAGACAGACACTTAATAGTAAGTAAGCACTACTTAGGTAAGGTATAGCACTACCTAAGGTGCCTTTAATCCAAAAAAATTTTAAAAAAGATAGAACAAATGAACTAGAAAAATATGATCATATGTTGAACATATACACATTTGTATAAGTATGTACAAATGCCTGCAGAGACACATACATGTCCATAAACTGAATGCCAGCTAATAACTCATCTAATAACTCCTGCCTGGATAAAAGCATCGTTTACCACTCATAGACAAAGTATTTCCAGAGAGGGCCTGATGTTCACACTGACTAGTTTCTACCTAGTTGCCTGATTAATTCAGAGACCTCGTAGTGGAAGCCTACGGGCTAACTTGCTTTAATGTTTAACCTCTGATAATTAATTAATGGACTACACAATTCAGAATGTCAATGAGGACTCTAACTGTGGTGTTTTCACTCTCCTAAGTCGAAGTTTAGAGATCTAGCAATGATGTCTGTGTTGGAAATAAGCTTGAAATTCTAGACTCTACATACAGAATTTTTAGTCCTCCTACAATTGGGGCTCCTGCGTCTGCATTCGGAGTCTCTATTAATAATGCCTTGGTATTATCTTCCATGGCTCACCTTTATGGCATGGAGGTTACAGCATTATAAAACCACACAGTAATTGAGGTATAATTACTCATTCCTTGGAAATAATTTGGAAACATCTCCTGGCATCTGGTATCTTTTCTCATGCACAGAACGAGTCGGTAGATTGTAGTGTAAGAAACTGGTTTTCTCATAAAACTTAGGATCATCTGGCTTTTTCTTTTTTTCTTTTCTTTTTTTTTTTTTTGGTTTTTTGAGACAGGGTTTCTCTGTATAGCCTGGCTGTCCTGGAACTCACTCTGTAGACCAGGCTGGCCTCGAACTCAGAAATCCGCCTGCCTCTGCCTCCCGAGTGCTGGGATTAAAGGCGTGTGCCACCACCGCCCGGCTCCATCTGGCTTTTTCTTTCTACAAATGAAATGATGGTGGATTCAAACCAAAAAATGTCTTTTGCTCACTGAGGAAAATGGCAGTCACTCTAACTGGTTCCATGTTCGTGCTTACTAGCAGTAATGCCCATTTGAGTACTTCTACCTATGAGGCTTCAGACAAACTGTCTAACTTATTGCTATCTTCATTTCTTAATCCATTAATGAAAATAAAGTTACCATATTGTATGTACTCTCATAGCTTTGTAAGATGATAGATCTCACATCAAATTTTCTCTTTTTTTATTTTTTGTTTTTTTTTTTTTTTTTGAGACAGGTTCTATGTGTAAGCTGGCTGTCCCTGGAACTCACTTGTAGACCAGTGGTTAACTCAATTCGCTGCCTTGCCTACCACAAGCTGATCATGTGTCATGCCCAGCACCCGCTAAACTCACATAATGCACAAATTTCAAGTAATAATATTTCTTGGATTATGAGGTCTAGGCAATATTGTAGTCATAAATGATCAACTAGGTAAGAAGTCTCATGTTAGTCATGTGTTTTGATACAACTCTTGTCATTCCGAGCCCTACATAATAGTCAAATACATCTAATCAAGGTATAATGTTTCTACTGCCTTATGGAGGATTGTGGGCATACATATGCACTCAGTAAAAACCATTGTGGGTATTGAATCACTTCTGAGCCTTGATTGTATTATTACTGAAAAGGCTGTTCGTTGAGTGTGTCAGCCTTCAGCACACAAATCTTAATCCTTGGGAGTACCACACACACTTTAGTATTCACTAATCCCAACAACTAAGTAATTAGTTTGTAGAATGAAGCCTTTGTGAAGTGATACCCAATGGAGGCAACAAAGTGATGATCAGAGAAAGATTTGACAGAATAGGACATCCCCCATTCTCAAGAGAGAGGAAAGGGAAGCTAGTAAGGAGTGCAGAGAGAGGAAGAGAGGCAGTTTTGCCTGGAGAGTTTTATAGAGGCAGGTTGAAGAGAGAACAAGCCAGAAAATGAGAAGAAGCCAAAAGATTAGAGGATATTGCCAAAGTTAGTAATGAGGACAAGCAGAGCAATTAACAAGAGGCCGAGAAAGAGAGATCCAGATTGAATCAGTCAGCATGGATAGGAGTTTTGAACCAGAAAAGCTGAGTTGACCACCAGCCAGAATTCAGAAAGAACTAGGAAGGGGTGAGCTTCTTTAGTAGTCAGTCTTAGAGGCTGAAACATTCTAGGCCTAGATAAGGTTATATGATGGCTAGAAGCTTCCAGGACTAAGCCTAAGTTAGCAGCTGAGGCAGTAAGCCTCTGAGACAACAATTACGACAGACGAATAAAAGTTAGTTTTATAACTCATACATATAAAATATCCTGTACTGTTTACAGATTGCTTCTATAAACTATTTTATATTCTATAGTCATAGGACTATTGGCTACATAAGGCCAGAGGACACACTGATGCCATGCTCCATCTACAGCTCCCATATTCACTGAGCTTAATTCAGCCATGGACATATAAGGTCATCAACAGTCAGATACGAGCTCCACATGGTAGTAATGGTACAGAAGGGAATGCCCAAGGGTACACTGAAAGCCAAAGGAGCCAAGGCTCCCACATTGGCGGCTCTCGAAATACTCGATCCTAGGTGGAACAACATACTTTTAGATGCCACAATACATATTAACTATGAATTACTCCTGCTGTAATCCATATGAACTAGCAGGATATGTTAATTTAAAAATTATTATAAAAAACATTTATATAAAAAAAAAAAAAAAAAAAAAAAGAAATTATCCTAGAGCAGAGTAACAAACAATTTTAGGATGCACCATGACATATCTATTCATACTCTTGTAGTATTACGGAACTATCAGTAGTACATTTTTAATTAAACAAGTTTGAAAATACAAGAATTACACAATGGGCACCGTTATTTTCTTGTGTGCTTAGTACCCTCTCCGTTTTAATGCGAACTTGATATTATCAAGGCGACCTAATTGCTATATTCCTGATAAGCATGCTCATGCACACTTATGAACATTCTAATTTCATGGGGATCTTGGTAAACTACAGATGAAGTTCAGCAGAACATGGAGAGGTGAGAGTTTCTTCATTTCTAACAGGTTCCCAGGTCTGCCAAGTGATTAATAATACATGTATTATTAATAATAATAATGATTATAAATAATGTACATTTTCATTAATTATTTCCAAGGCTGGAAAGGGCTTTCAAAAATTATGTCACAGGGCCAGTGAGATTTTCACCGAGTAAAGGTGCTTGTTGCCAAACCCAATACCTGAGTTTGATTCCCGGGAAGTACATGGTGGAAAGAAAGAATAGACTCGACAAGTTGTCCTTGTTATTCCTTTTTTTTTTTTTTTTTTTTTTGGTTTTTTTTCTAGACCGGCTGGCTTGACTCAGAATCCGCTGCTCTGCTCCCAAGTGCTGGATTAAAGGCGTGCGCACCACTGCCCGTTATTCTTTTGATTATTTAATGTTTTTTCTTTCTTCCTTTTTAAACATTTTATGGTTCTTTATGAATTTCACATCACACACACCCATCCCACTCATCTCCCCATCTCTTTGTATCTGCCCTCCACCCTTTCAACTTCCCCTCAAAATAAAAAACAAAACAAGCAACAACAACAACAAAAACCTATCTCATCATGGAAGCTGTAGTGGGTCCCACAGTAGGCCCTTTTGTCCACACATCTTTATTTGCAAATATTCATTACAGTGGGTCATTGTGGAGGAGGTCTCTGGCTTCTGCTACACTATCAGTACGGGATCCCCACGGAGACTCCTTTCAGATATCTTGTTTGCCTTGTGTTGTGGAGATCCTGCAGCTTTGGATCAGCAGGACTGGCTCCTTCCCGGGTTGTAGCAGTTTAGACATGGGGTAGATGCTGGGATGGACCCACTCACAGGCCTGGATCTGGGTCTGGGTGCTGGCTGAGTTGGTCAGCCTGCCATCTCTCCTGCATCCATACCACCAGGGCAAGCTCTATGCTGCCCAAGTGAGGTGCAAGGTCAGCTCTCCTGAGTGCTGCAGCCAGTGTGGGACAGGGCCAGCTCTCCCACCTGCCACAGTTGGCGAGGGGTGAGGGGTGAATGGTGAGTGGTGGGGCCTCTCTCCCACGCTCACACCCTCAGGGTCGGCTCACCTGCACCCCAGATACCAGGGTTTACTGTGTTACCCAGACCTTCATGGTGCAGGGCCAGTTCTCTGGAGGGTTGCAGCCAGTGAGGGCCAGGGCCAGCTTTGCACAGCCTTTGGACATTAGCATGATCCAGGTGGCAGCCCAGACCAGGGACATCCACATGACACTGTGGTGGTGACAGGAGTCACTGATATCACACTGAGGCCTGCTGCTTGCATGGCTACAGACCCAGACCCGGTGCGCAGCAGCAGCATGGGTTGGGGCTTTGCTATGGCCTCAGGTGGTAGGCCAGGCTACTCACATCGGGCTACTCCTCCACCTTCATGTCTCCAGGTCTGTTCTTCTTCAGGACTCGCAAACTATTCTGTTCTCTATCTCTCTCATCTCTCCACCCAATACTAGCATATGCTCATAGGCTACACCTTTGACAGACCTCTCTCTCTCTCTCTTTTATTTTTTTTAACATGGAACGCTTAATGAATTTGCGTGTCATCCTTGCGCAGGGGCCATGCTAATCTTCCCTGTATCGTTCCAATTTTAGTATATGTGCTGGCGAGCGAGCACTGGACAGACTTCTCTTAATGATTTGTTTTTGAGAGTTTCTCATAGCTCAGGCTGGCTCTGAATGACCGTGAACTTCCAATCTTCCTGCCTTCGAATTCAGAGTGACTATATGAGTTCTGAGGGCCAGTCGTGTATGGAATTGTGATGTGATATCATACCTAAGCAGAGCTTTTGATAGCTCTCTGAGAATCTGCCTTCACTGGCTGGGGAGATGGCTCAGCAGTTCAAAGCACTGTCTACTCTTTTAGAGGATCCAGGTTCAACTCCCTGCATCCATATGGCAAGTCACAGCTCCAATTCTAACTCCAGTCCCAGGTGATCTGACACCCTCTTCTGGCCTCTGTGGGCACTAGGCACTCACATAGTGCAGACACACGTGTAGCGAACCACCCATAGACATAAAATTAAAAATAAGGAAAAAAAATGAAGTGTCTGCTGGACACATCTGCCAAGCAACACATCTCTTTAAATTGATCTGAAGTGAACAGGCAAGGCAAGAAACATGAAGACTTGAACTTGACTCTCAACAAGAAGCAGGTCTCAGGGGGTACATCGACTTATGGGTCGGGCATGTGGAGTAAGTGTATGTTGTTACAAGCCTCAGGTTATGAGACTGTCTGTCACTGTAGCAAGCACTGACTGGTACACTCACCATGCTGTATGATGCCATGCTCCATAAGCCGGTGGCAAAGCTGCTCTGCCTCCTTCCTTGTTGTGGCTTCGCCTTCCTGAACCAACCAGTCCAGAATTCAGATGCCATGAAGGTTCGCTCATACTTCACCCCCTCCTCTTCCCTAGGTTGGAGGAGGGTAGTTTCAGGGCTCATCAATCTGAGAGGGGAAAAAAGAGAGAGAGAGAGAAGAAAAGTAAAGCAAATATATACAAGAGGGAAATGGTTCATTTGAAACTCAACACCATAGGCCTCCGGGAAGCACATCATAGGCTTTTGGGAAGTGTCATGGAAGACCTGTCAGACAGACAGATGGAAGAGTTGTCAGACAGACAGATGTAGTTGTCCTTCGCTGCTACAAACATCAATTCCAAGAGAGGGTCTGTGTAAAAAGCGAGCAAGATGCCTTTTCTCCTAGTAATTAGTGAAAAACCGGAAACACAAAATACAAGGCTGCATTCAAGTTATTCATTTGGAGAAGTTGGTAGCACTGGGGGTCTGACTCAGTGGTATGGTGCTTACCCTGGGCCTGGTTCTTAGCACCCACCCCCACACTCCCACAAGGAATAAAAAAGAAAAAGGGTCTGAAGAGATGGCTCAGAGGTTAAGAGCACTGAATGCTCTTCTAGAGGTCCTGAGTTCAATTTCCAGCAACTACATGGTGGCTCACAACCATCTGTAATGGGATCTGACGCCCTCTTACAGTGTTTCTGAAGACAACTATAATTGTACTCACATACATAAAATAAATAAATAAATCTAAAAAAGAAAGGAAAAGAAAAAAAAGAATGGGGCTCGTGAGATGGCTCAGCAGTTAAGAGCACTGACTCTTCTTTCAGAGGTCCTGAGTTCTTTTTTTTTTTGGTATTTTTCGAGACAGGGTTTCTCTGTGTAGTCCTGGCTGTCCTGGAACTCACTCTGTAGACCAGGCTGGCCTCGAACTCAGAAATCCGCCTGCCTCTGCCTCCCAAGTGCTGGGATTAAAGGCGTGCGCCACCACGGCCCGGCTCAAGGTCCTGAGTTCAATTCTAGTACCTACATGGTGGCTCACAACCATCTGTAATGGGATCTGATGCCCTCTTCTGGTCTGTCTGAAGAAAGTGACAGTGTACTCATATACATAAAATAAATATTTTTTTAAAAAAGGAAAAGGAAAAAAAGAAAGAAAGCAGAGTATTTAGTCAGAATTTTTACACTGCACTGTCTTTCTTAATTGGCTTACAATATTTTCCAATCCCATTTTCAGACTCCTGTGTTAAAATATCTGTGGAATGACTGTATGTGCCACCAGTCCCAATTTACACATTCACTCTCGAAATGTGATGGCACCTGAGATGGGGAGTTTGGGCATAATTAGCTTTTGAGATTAAAGCCCTTATGGTGAGATCAGAAGAGAGATGAAAGAGAATCAGTATGATGATGCCTCAGAAGATAAAGGCACTGGCCATGGAAGCCCAGTGACCTTGACTCCCAAAACTCAGGTAAGAGAGGAAGGCAAGAACTACAGAGTTGTCCTCTGGCCTCCACCCATGCATGCTTGCTGTGACATTCATATGCCCAACTCACATCCACACACCACCCACCCACACCAACAAATAAATAATAAATAAATATTTGAAAAGAAGACACGAGAAGATCTTGCTTCTTCCCTCATGGCTGTCTCCAAGTGAGGATGTAGCAAGAAGACAGCCATCTATGTGCACACAAGAAGCAATCCCTCACTGAACCGACAGGCATCTTGATCCTGTCAAGATGAAGAAACACTTCAAAAACAAGTGTTTCTTGTTTAAGCCATCCAGTACACTGAGGAGAGCTAACAAACGTCTGCCTTTACCTGGGGGTGCCATCTGGAAATCACCATGTAAGAAGCAGGTACAGAATTCTAGAAGAATGGCCCCAAGGAGAACCAGGGTGGGAGGCAATAGCCAGGACCAATTCTCAGATACCGAGGCTATCTTGGGCCTGCCAGACCAACAGAAAGAAACTCTCTGTGTGACCCACCAGCAACCACATGAAGGAGCCCAGGAGAAATAGCATATGAACCTCCATGTGACCCATAGAACTAGAAGAAACAGTACATCAGAGCTGTCTGAACTACCAAGTTTAGTAGTTTTTCAATCTCAGACCAATGAACCCCACTGTTATTAATGGAGAATACACACACACACACACACACACACACAAAGTACATGACATACCATAGATCTCTGAGCACTGAGAGAAAGACGAAATGACATCGCCCAGAACTAGGAACAAAATTATATAAACAAAAGCCCTGTAGAGATATCTGGGAGCCTGCGCTGGGATGAGTCTCAGCAGAAGGGCACGTCCACTGAAGGACAGAAGGACAAACAAGGACCACCGCCATTCCTCCACTTCTGAAGACCCTCATGGTATTTTGAATGAAAACAGAAGAAACAGTCTCCTCTGTTTTCACATTTTAGGTTTTTCCTGCCAGGACTCTCAGGTCTTTATAAATCTGGATACAGTACCTCTTCTAGAACCACCCTGGTAGCATCTGCTTACTAAACAGATAACATTTGGAGGTCATAGACCCATCTGAGCTGTTTATAGGTGTTTCCTTACATAACAGGTTTATTTAAAAAAAAAAAAATCATTTTCATGAATTCTTTGCTACTTTGTATCCAAGTATGTATTGACAAAGGACGTCCTTACAAAGCCAGGCGTGGTGTCATATGCCTTTTGTCACTATTCTCAGGAAGCTGAGATGGAAGGCTCTTTCATTCAGACCCAGCCTGGGCAACACAGTGAAACATTACCTTACATTTTTGTCTTTAAAAAAGCAAGTAAGTAAATAAATAGACAAAAAAAAAAAAAAAAAAAAAAAAAAAAAAAAAAACTTTCCACAAGCTGACAAGATGACTCACTGGGTGATGGCACTTCTCTTCCAAGCCTGATGCCCTGAGTTCTATCCCTAGGGATCATCTGGTAGAAGGACAAAATCTACTGCTAGAAACTGTCCTCTGAGCGTCACGCACACACGAAATGAATAAATAATGTAATTAAAATGATTTTTAAACATCCTCTCTTATTTCTGGTACAGGCTCTTAGCCTTTGCTTCCACTTCGGCTTCTTCCAGCATGGCCACTTTCCTTTTGAGTGCTGAGCGGACGTAACCAGAAACATGACCTGCTCTGTCCTTTTGGACTTCTGCTAAGTACTGGTGGCCTCTGGACAAGTGGCTGGCTACCTGCTCCTGCCAAGGCTTCAGGAAAGAGGCCAGCTGGCAGGCTTAGCTGGCCCAGCTTGCCATTGAAAACACCCCAGTGTCCCCAGCTCATCCCTATTCATCTCCCATTATAATCCAGGAACGTCCTCATCCTGGTTGCTCTTTAAGACCAAGACTTTCTTAAGATTGAATTTTAGTATTTATATGAAATCTTTAGGTTAGAGCAAGCATTTGGCTTCTGATTGCTTTCTGCTATGTAAAAAATTACTCTCAGCAGCTGGAGAGATGGCTCAGCAGTTAAGACCACTGGCCACTCTTCCAAAGGACCCAGGTTCGATTCCTGGCACCTACATGGCAGTTTATCACCATCTATGACTCCAATCTCGGGAGATCGGACTTGCTCTTCTGGCCACCATAGGCACAGGCACTCACATGGTACACAGACAGACACGTAGGCAAAGCACTTAAACACGTAAAAATATTCTTTTAAAAGTAAAAAAAAGCCGGGCGGTGGTGGCGC
The DNA here is from genome assembly GCA_021653895.1 of Mastomys natalensis. Taxonomy (NCBI): domain Eukaryota; kingdom Metazoa; phylum Chordata; class Mammalia; order Rodentia; family Muridae; genus Mastomys; species Mastomys natalensis. The sequence goes on from JAJTUV010000027.1 coordinate 107,990, forward strand.
ACGCCTTTAATCCCAGCACTTGGGAGGCAGAGACAGGCGGATTTCTGAGTTCGAGGCCAGCCTGGTCTACAGAGTGAGTTCCAGGACAGCCAAGGCTATACAGAGAAACCCTGTCTCAAAAAACAACAACAACAACAACAAAAAAAACAAACGAACAAACAAAAAAAAATAAAAACAAAAAAACCTCTCAAATTTGACGGGTTGAAAGAATCATCATTTAATTGTCTCTTAAGTATTCTATAGGTTCCCCAGGATTTAATTTGGCAATCCCCTCTGTGGCTCTAGGTTGGAAGGCATCTGACACAACTGTGTGAAGGGGTAGCCAGAGCCAGATATTCAACCCCATACTACATCGTGATATAGCCTCTGCCCTGGAAGGCAACCTGAGCTACACACATGGAGCTACAGGGCTCCAGGAAGAGGAAGCAACTGCTACCAGGATGCTGGCTTTGCCTCTTCCTTCTCATCCCCTCACTTCACCTCTGGATTTATTCAGATGTTATCCATATACCATATGATAATTCACTTAGCTAGGTCCAATTCAATGGTTTTTACTATGCTGTAATCCCCACAATATGGGTGTGAGCATTTTCCTTTTTGTTATTGTTGTTGAAATTTCTTTTTTTTTTTTATTGGATATTTTATTTATTTACATTTTAAATGTTATCCTCTTTCCCAGTTCCCCCACCATCACCCCCCTCCGCCCCATTGGGGGATAACATTTGGCATGTAAATGGAGCCCTGTAGCTCCATGTGTGTAGTTCAGGTTGTCTTCCAGGGCAGAGGCTATATCAAGATGTAGTGCAGGTTGAATATCTGGCTCTGGCTACCCCCCATCCCATCCCCTCCTCCTGCTTCTGTGATGGTGCTCCCCCACCTACCCACCCACCCCTGCCTCCCCACCCTGGTACTCTACTACACTGGGCCATCTAGCCTTCATAGGACCAAGGGCCTTTCCTCCCATTGATGTCCAACAAGGCCATCCTCTGCTACATATGGAGGAGCTAGGTTGCACATTTTCATTCCACAACTAAAACATCAATAAAACAATAACAAAATCCTCACAGCTACTAACAGACTATGCAGCACAGACTAGCCCAGCTCCCTGTATCTGCCTGTCTCTCCCTCCCAAATGTTGTAAACATAGATAATGGATCACCGTGCCTGGTTCTTCTATTTTAATATTATATGGTTTTTGTTCACTTCAGCTTTATAAGCTATACATACATCAATATAGCCTATACTGCCTAGGTTTGTGTAAGTGTACTGTAAAATGCTCACACATTGACAAACTCACCTAGTAATAGGTTTCTCCTATCATGTCATTAAGCAATGCATGACTGTACAGGTTGTGTGTCTGTTTCTTTTTTTCACTGTATATACAGAAATGGAATTGTTCAGCCATATGGAGGACCGTTCAGCTTTTGAGAAAGTCCAGACTGCTTCCCCATTCTCCACATTCTAGCCAAAACATCATTGTCATCTGTTCCCTTTCACTGTACTTGTTCTGTGCGTGTGACTGTATCACATCAGGTTTTGATCTGTATGACCCTGATCATGCATGGCTTTGATCATTTTCATACATCTATCGTCCATTTTGATTATTTCCTTTGGAGGGAAAATGGCTTACAGGTCTTTTGCCGGTTGTGTTGTCTTTCTGAGATACAGTCTCTCCTAGCCAATGATGACTTCAACTTTTTTTTTCCTGAGATAACAGTTTCTTGTAGCCAACGACACCTTCAACTTGTAATCCTCCTTCTTCCACCACCCAAATGTTGAGGTTACGGGCTTGGCCCAGCACACCTGGCTGGTTACACCCTTTATTATTGAGTTTAATTGATTCTTTACATGGTCTGAAGGTGAGTGTCTCACTAGACTTAGTGTTTAAATATTTTCTCCTAGTGTGCAAGGTTTTCATTTGGATGTGGTTCCATCCATCTCTTTTATTTGTTGCTTCTGCCTTTGCCCAACCACATGTGTTCCCCCACACACACCCCCAGCTTGTTCTCTTTTCTTATATTTAGTTCAATGACACAGTTTTGTAGTATCACCTAATTATGTAAGGTGTGAGGTAAGGAGCCAAATTCATTCTTACATGTGGCTATCCAGCTGTCTCAGAACCAGAAGAGGCTTTTTTTGTCCCCTATTGTATATCTTGTCATAGATGCCAAATACCAATCAGCCATGACAGCTTTACTGTCTACTTTGACGAAAGTCAGAACCTATTGGGGGAGGCCATATCCATGCCACCTCTTCAGAGACCATGAGCACGTGCAGATAGAAGGGTGGAAATCCTTGGGGCCATCGTTAAGGAATAACTGCACTTGCCTTATTTTAGTCACTGAGTGGTACTTTCTTTCTTCTTTATTTTTTGAAGAGATTTCTTCCTTTTCCTTCTCCTTTTCTTCTTCTCCTCCTCTTCCTCCCTTCTCTTTCTCCTCTTCCTCCTTTTCCTTCTCCTCTTTTTCTTCTTTTGTTTTATTTATTTAATATATGTGAGTACAGTGTTGCTCTGTTGCTGTCTTCAGACACACCAGAATCAGATCCCATCACACATCATTGTGAGCCACCATGTGGTTGCTGGGAATTGAACTCAGGACCTCTGGAAGAGCAGTCAGTGAGTGCTCTTAACCGCTGAGCCATCTCTCCAGCCCCCCTGAATGGTACTTTCAAATCTATAGCACACCAACAGTTTTGTGTTCTCTCTATAGTACTTATCTTAAAAGCATGAGCTCTAAGATCAGATAAGTACTCAGGATGCTTACTTGGTTATTTGACTAATTCCCCATGTGCACAATGGCGACAGTAATGGCGTCTAGAGTTAGAGAGATGGCTCGGCTGATACCGGTGGTTACTCTGCAAACCTGATGGCCTGAGTTTGACCCTAGAGACTATACTATAGGAGTAAAGACACAGACTGTCCTCTATCTCCACATGGCACATGTTTGCACACATGCAAAACACACACCACTCACACACACACACACACACACACACACACACACTAAATAAAAAGCAAAGTAATAATTTAAACCATAATTGCACTTAGTTGTAGGAGTTTCTATACGGTTTAAATGTGATAACACAGACAAACATCAGTCAGTGCCTGATGCCTATAATCCCAGCACTCAAAAGGAGACTGAGACAGGAGGATTGCCGTGAGTTTGAGGCTAGTTTGAGCTACAAATCCATTTCAGGCTGGTGAGGAATATGGCATAAGATTCTATTTCAAGAATTATTCTGCCCCCTTCCCACTGACAAATCATTGTGCTTAGTACATCAGAAACTTAAATACATTTAATCCTGTGGATGACGATGACGACCTTAAAAAGTTTTATGTGGCTACTACAGAGGGGAAAATTTAAACTCCATTTGGCATCAAAATTAAGATTCTCTATATATTTGTACTAACAAGGACATCAGTTCCATTTTAGTTGGTAATCCAGAGTATGGCTGTTGGTCTGAAACATCTTCCCTTTTATAAAGCAAATTGATTTTTAGCAAAGCTGTTTATATGCTAGCCCATAATCATGGCAAAAAGTCACAGCCCAACGACATGTTGTGCACGGCTGAGCCTTGCCTACTGCCAACACTCAGCGGATTCTGCTCATGCTTCTGAGCTCATTTCCAACATTCCTGGTGTGTCTCTAAGTCAGATTTCCCAGATTCACACTAACCCAGAGGAAAGGCCATACAATAGAAGGAACTGCCCCATTCAGGTGCCCAAACAGGAATAGAAATGAGCAGATAGCAATCTCCTTACACACTGAAAAAAAAATTCAAGAAGGGTCAGGCAAGCCTTGTGCAATGGGGAAAATATGGGAAATGTGTCCAGGGTCTAGGTTGGGGCAAGTAAGAGATGGTGGTATGTGTCTATTTCCAGTGCTCAGGAGAGTAAGAGGTCATGGAGAAATCAGGAATTCAAGCCATTTCCCAGTACATAAGGAGTCTGAGGCCAAGGCAGGTATAGGAAGTTCAACTTTAATCTCAGTGCTTGGGAGGCAGAGGGAGTGATCTTTGTGAGTTTGAGACCAGCCTGGTCTACATGTCACTATCTTCCAGGATAGCCAAAGCCATGTAGTGAGATCCTGTCTGGTAGGAGGAAAGAAAGAAAGAAAAGAAAGAAGAGGAGGAGGGCGCAGTAATAGAGGGAGAGAGGAGGGGATGAGTTGAGGCTAGCCTAGGTGTTCAGCAGCAGTAACAAGAACTCAAAGAAAGAAAAAAAAAAAAGCAAACAGGACTCTGGGAAGGTCAAAATTACCATGAGAGTATGAGGCCAAAAGATTGAGGGACTTAGAAGAAAGCTTTAACAGAAACATATCAGGCCAGCCTGGGATACACAGCATGACCCCCAGTGCTGAGATAGGAAGAGCGTGGGAGAGGCAAACCAGGCAAAGTAGGAAATTTCAAACCAGCCTGGGCTCTCAAGAGGGGAAAGTACTGAATAAAACAAAATAAAGTCATATATTAATGTGATCATGACTGAAAAATTTTAAAATATATCTATTCACTTAAATATTAATAGGGTTATTCCTGAGGTGGGCTAGGAATGATTTCTTTTAGCCTGACAGAGTTATCTATAACTCAAATTTCCTGTCCTCCACAGAGGACTTAACTTATATTGTTCCTAATTGGGGTATGAACTGGGAAGAGAACACTAGTTCATGAGTATAAGTACTGTCTACTGGGAAAGGTAAGGGAATGGGACAAACAGAAGGGGACACTGACAAAACATGTCGTCTGCCCATCATCCCTCTACATGCTACACAAAACAGTCCATTCATTCTGCCTTCAGACCTTGCTCCCCCGTTCTTAACAGTTTTCTTCCTTCATCCTTTTCCAGAAATATCTAAACTATGCCTTAGAAGTAGGGCTCCTAAAATCAAGCATGGCGGTCACATTGTAATGTCAGCCTTCAAGGTTGAGGCAAGACGACTTCCATGAGTTTGAGACCAGCTAAGGGTAAATGGTGAGTTTCAGGCTGCACAGTCTGGATTATGAAGTGAAATTTCTATCTCAAAAAAAAAAAAAAAAAAAAACCCAAAAAACAAACAAAAAAAAAACAAAACAAAAAAACAAAACCTGAAGAGTGGCTGGCCCTCTGATACAGGATGTTTATCGCAAACTGGTTATGGGGAAAAGGAGGGATGCAATCTAGGCTCGGGGCTCATGCCCAGTGTTGTGTGGAGATGGAGGCTGTGCTGGCGGGAAGGAAAGGGCAGAGGGGTGGAGGGAGGAGGCCCCAAGGGAGGAACTGAATGGAAGGTGGAATCTTGTTTTCTTTCTATTGTCATTAAGACCTCAAGCCTCCATCAAAGTATCTAAACTAAGTAACAACCTACATAGCTTTCACTCCTTCTCCCTAAACTTAAAATTAAAGCAACACAAAAGACTTTCAAAAAATGAATTTAAGCCGGGCGTTTGGTGGCGCACGCCTTTAATCCCAGCACTCGGGAGGCAGAGGCAGGCGGATTTCTGAGTTCGAGGCCAGCCTGGTCTACAGAGTGAGTTCCAGGACAGCCCGGGCTACACAGAGAAACCCTGTCTCGAAAAACCAAAAAAAAAAAAAAAAAAAAATGAATTTAAAGTCCGGTTTTTCTCCAACATTTATTGTGTGTGGGCCCTGTATTTTTTTCCACCCATCCCACCCCAAATAAATAATGTAGGTTCTCATTTTGTAACCCAGACTGTCTTGGGATTTACCATGTATCCGGAGTAGCCTTGAAGTATGGGCATCCTCCTGTCTTAGACTCCAAAGTACTTGGATTACAGATGTGAATCACTACAGAGCTTGACTTTCAGGGTTTCTCGTGTAGCCTTGGCTGTCCTAAAACTCAGAGATAATCTGCCTGCGTCTGTTTCCCCCACTGCTGGAAAAAGGCCTGTAGTGGCCACCACACCCAGCTTGAACTCAAAATTGAGTAGAGCTTTTATCTGCTAACTTTTTGAAGTAGCAGGTATCGAACCCAGGACTCACACTTATTAGGCAAAGGTTCTCACTCTGAGCTATGGTCTCAACCCTTCTCCCTTTCTCAGAAACAGAGTTGGAGTTCACTGAGGAGCAATTATAACATTAAGCATGGTATTTAAAGAGAGAGCTCGCCGGCGGTGGTGGCGCACGCCTTTAATCCCAGCACTTGGGAGGCAGAGGCAGGCGGATTTCTGAGTTCGAGGACACATGGTCTACAGAGTGAGTTCCAGGACAGCCAGGGCTACACAGAGAAACCCTGTCTCGAAAAACCAAAAAAAAAAAAAAAAAAAAAAGAAAAGAAAAGAGAGAGAGAGAGAGAGAGAGAGAGATGCTCATGAGGATAGTTCGTATACAAGGCTTGGGGACCGCTTCTTCAAGACAAGGTAGCCCAGGCCCTGCTTTGTGTGGGGTAGGGTCTCATGTAGTTGAGGCTGGTTTCAAGCGCTGTAATGTAATGGAGATGGCCTCAGATTCCTGGTCCTCCTATATCCATTTATCCACTGAGGAATTAAAGGCCTGTGATGCTGTGGTCCCCCCCAACCCCCAAGACAGAGTGGCTAGCCTCAAGCTCCTTACAGTGACTCTCTTGCTTCACACTCTTGACACTGTGGTTATGCGCATGAGTCATCACACCTGGCTTAATTTTTTTTAATTATAGACCTCTCTGTCTGTCTGTCTGTCTGTCTGTCTGTTGTTTGTCTATCTATCATTTATTTCTATGAAATAGGGTCTTGAACCTAGGGCTTTGTACATTCTAGGCAAACACTCTACAGGTGCTTCCAACATTATTTATTTGTTTGTTTATTTGTTTATTATAAGACAGGTCTCTCACTGGTGTGAAACTAAATTAGCTGGCCAGTGAGCCCTCAACATCTCCCTTTCGCTGTCTCCCTGCACTGAATCCTAAGTGTGCCATCATACATGATTTCTTTTAATCACGAGGATTCTGGGAGTTGAACTGACTGAGCTCTCTCTGGACTTTTATTTTACATGGGGTCTTGCTATGTTCGTCAGGTTGGCTTTCAACTTAAGATTGTAGCTACAATCACAGACCTGCACCTCCAGACCAGGTATAATACACTACCTTTACCCTTCCAACCAAACTAGGAACTCCCAAAGACAGACTATCATGGGGTCTTAAACGTTTTCATTTCTTAGAAATCTAAATTCAGGGAGGTAGACGTTAGAAGTTCAATAAATACTCTCTAACCAACTGTGGGAAGGCTAAGCAAATACCACTGGCAGCAGCCATGGACTGTTGCCTCTCTCCTCTCTGAATAGCCCTTCCTCTTTCCTTGCTATTTTGAATTAGATGGAAGCAAACAAGACACTAATATTCTGAAACCCAAGCTGTAATTTTCACATTCCCCGGGGCTTTCAGTGTTCTCTGAAGAGTCATCTTCAGAGCTTGCATGCATTTAAGAGAGAAGCCAAGTATGGATTCAAAGCCACAGCCATTCTAAAAGGCTTCATTCAACTACAGTAGCCTAAGCAAACACTATACAAGAGGGATGGAGACCAGACATGGCTGCCTTCAGCTCAAAACAACACAAGCCACAGCAAGCCACGCAGACCTTCCCTACTACAGGAGGAGGAGCGGGGCTTTATAATGATTCATTAGAAAAAGTTATTATTTATTGTGCATACTTTCATAATCATGAGACAATAGAAGTACTAGTTGTGCTATAGAAATAATATGGGCATCTCACTGAGAAGTCGCTTCACATTTAGAGATTTATAAAGGAAAGACTCTGTAACAGAACTGATTCAGATGAGGCTAACACCCAAGGTATGGCTACCTCACATAGAATATTTTTCTAACTCGTCTATACCTTAGGCTTAGACATTCCACATAAGCTGTCATTCTTAAATTTCTTTTAGCTCCTAACCTGAGATTACACTTTGAGTAATAGACTCCAGATTACAAGTCTGGTCTCTTGGGCAGTTAGGAGATTTATATTTCCTTATTGTCTACCAGAAATATTACCAGCATTATTTCTTAAGTATACCGGTGTTGTTTTCGAATAGTTATTTTGCAGGGTCATCTTGCTCACCTGTCAGAATTAAGATTATTTTTCCTAATAATAGCACACAGGGCTTAACAGACCAGGACATAACTATTGTGACCCTGAGCTGAACCCTGAAACTACCCCTTAGAGGCATGTTCTTTGATAGGAGGATGAGCCTAATGGCTGGTTTTAAGTCAGGGTTGTCTCTGTTTGCTATAGGAATGGCACCTAACTGGAGGTCAATCTTGGTGAATGAACGTTAGCAGAAACTTTCTCAGCAACTCTAAACTCCAATTATGGTATCCGTTTTCTTCCTCACAGTGTCTAGCATCTGGTTAGTAGACTTCTTACCTTCCAGCCATACTGCAGACTTCAGTCTTTTTAGTTAAAGTCTATCTTATATAACTTAATATTCCCCACTCAAGTTTATCAGTAAATCCTTTAGAGCATCGCTTTGACTACTCCTAGTTTCTCCCATATCAGTTGGGCATAAAATGCCAGCACTTGGGAGGCTCGGGAGAGAACTCAGTGGGTAGAGTGCTTGTTTTATTGTGCATGAAACCCTGAGTTTGGAGCTTAGCATCCCATTACGAGGTGTGGTAGTACACAACTATAATCTTAGTACTCAGGAAGCTAAGGTAGAAAGGACTCAGGGCTAGCCTCGGGTACATAGTGAGTAGTAGGCATCTAGGGCCACAAAGCAAGGGTTATCTCAACAAACAAGCCACAGAAGAGCGATAAAAGCTGGCATTTGAAAGAAAAAAAAAATGTGTGAGATGAGCAGAAGCCACCATTTACAGGTGAACCATCATGTGACTACAGGATGTGTGGCCCCAACTGTCCATGGAAACACTGTAAAGCAGAGGAGAAATGGTCACTGCTTTTTAAACAGCAAGTCTCCCTGGGATGTGGTTAATGATAGCATTCTTGTCTACAAGGATGTAGGTCTATATATGAGGTCCTCAGTACAATCTACAGGACCACAGGACAAACCAGGTTACATATAATTCATTCTTTAGCTCAGGCTAGACCAGAACACACTATGTACCTGAGGCTAGCTTTAAAGTCAAGGAAACTGTCCTGCTTCAGACTCCTGAGTGCAGTTCTTGGAAAGTATTGGTTTGAAGATCAAGAGTTCAAGGCCACATAAGAAGTCTGAGGCCAGCCAAGGATACATAAGACCATGTCTCAAGCTTTTTAAACAACAAAATGAGTTTCCTTGGGAACTAGTGGGCATCTCAGAGGCTCAAGGAGCAAGAGCAAGTTGACCAGGTCAGGGAGGGGCCAGATGTAGGAGGATGGAAGAGAAGCAGAGGCAATACACAGCAATTAGAGAGACTATGTATAGTGGTTGTATAGTGGTTTGAATAAAAATGGCCATAGGTCCAAAGGGACTGACACTATTAGGTATGACTTTGCTGGAGTAGGTGTGGCCTTGTTGGAAGAAGTGTGTCTCTTGGGGTGGGCTTTAAGGTTTCAAGTGCTCAAGCCACGTCCTATATCACTCTCTTCCAGTTGCCTGGCCATCAAGATGTAGAACTCTCAGGTCCTTCTGCAGGACCATGTCTGCCAACAAGCAGCCATGCTTCCTGCCATGACAATATGGACTAAATCTTCAGAACTGTAAGCTAGCCCCAGTTAGATGTTTTCCTTTATAAGAGTTACCATGGTCATGGTGTTTCTTCACAGCAGTAAAACCCTAAGTAAGACATTAAACATCCTACAGGTGAGGTGAGGAGAGCCCAGAAAAATTCTTAGCCCAGGTGCTGGGGATGGCAGCACAGAGATGCTTTTGTGCAATGGTGATCGGTCATGTGTTCACGTTCCCTTCTAGGGGTCTCACTTCAATTTAGCAAATGCACAGGCATTTCCCCATGATCTGGCAGTTGCTGCTCCCTGGGAGCAGAGAGAACAAGGAAAGGTCTGTAGTTTGGATCACTCCAGGGAAGGAAAGGAAACAAATGTCTGAATAGCTGGAATCCACTCTCACAAAGGACTGTGAGTTGGTCCACTGGCTGGAAGCCATCAGGAGGTTATCTGCACCAAAAGACCAATTGCTATGGACAGTCTTGAAGGGGAAATAAAAAGCTCACAGGCCAGGGCATGCACTAATCAGGGGTGTGGAAACTTTGCCACCAGCTGCAAAAGTAGAATGTGACCCCTCACGGCTCCTTCTGGTTGTATCTGTCCTAGTGCAGGAAGGAAGTAGGACAGATAAAGGCAGCACCCCTTGGGGTCACACTGAGGGGAGGAGGTCTGGATGGTCGAATTTCTTTCTGGACTATTATTAGCACACAAGGCTCAGGAGAGGTAGTGTTGTTTAAGGAAGTAGTCTTGTATTGAAATCTGATGGCGAAGCTGTGTCTGGCTGGGATCTAGGATCTCGGCTTCATTTGCTTTAGGTTTGTAGTAGATTTGGTCTAAAGCCCACATTAGCCTTGAGAATAGTCTTAAAACTTCTGATTCACCTGATTCTGCCTCCTGAGCACTGGGACCACAGGTGCATGACATTGCTGATTTTATGGGCGGCCAGGAATCGGACCCAGGACTTGATGTATGTATGTGAGGCAAGCACTCTACCACCTGAACTATATCTGTAGTCCATGTTTGGCTCCTGCAGACAGTCTCAGGTAGTTCAGGCTAGCCTGGAACTCACTATGCAGCCCCAAGATGGCCCTAAACTGATCCTCCTGCATCTACCTCTTTAGTGTTGGAATTACATGCATGTGCCTCTGACTTTGAGTTTCAATCGCAATGAAAGCAATGACTGCTCACCAGAGCTCTTGTGTGAATTAGAATTCATGTATTTAAAGCACTTACCATAGCTCGTGGCTCCCTGCAGCAGAGGACAAATGAATGATACCCACAAGCACCCCTGCCTCCCACCCAACAGTTGACCAGGAGTTAGACAAGGGTTCAAACTGTCCAGTAGCACTAAAGCCAAGAATCTGCTGATGGTATGCTGGCGGATGGTGGAGATTGAAACAGAAAAACCAAAAGTAGTTATATTACTTTAAAAACAATACAGTCTAGATCTTTTATTTTTGTACATTAAGCCATAAATTCATAGGGACTGGGCACCAACAGCTCAGGAGCCTCCTTGTTAGTCCTCACACCACATGCTCCTCTGGGTGGAGCTGGCTATTGAAGCCAGGTACCTTTCTCTTTGGCTTCCTTCTTAGCTCTGATGAGTTTTCGTCACCCATCTCAGCAAGCTGACTCTGCTCTTAGGGTGCTTACTACGCCCAATCTGCATATTTCTTCTCCTGGCAAGAATCTTGCCCTCAATTTGGTGGTTTACAATGTTACCCATGGCATGCTGGGTGAGGTTGCAGACTCTTCCTGTGATGCCATGGTAACACTTAAGAGGCATTCCTTTTGGGAACAACGCTCATTCCCTCCGTCTCTACAGTACCACGCATCTCGCTTCTCCCAGATTTTCAAGTATATGGCCAGAGGAACAGCTCCACGATTCCGTAAAGGCCTAGAGAATAGATATTGGGTGCCCATCCTTTTCCCTTTGCATCGTCCTTTGGCCGAGTTACTTGAAAATGGTTGCCATGGCCCAAAGGCTAAGTTACTTTAAAAAGAAAAGTTTCATATTCTAGAAAATGCTAAAGCTAATTTGTTTAGGATGTTAAGCCATAGTAGACCACAGAGGTGTTTTTTAAAATGTTTGGTCAGTGGCTCCATGGGTAATAATGTGCTCAGATCCACACTAAACTGTATATGTGTTTTATGGATATTACTGCCCAAGTTGACAGTTAAAGTTCAGCTGCAAACTTAAATTTAAAAATAATAGTCGGATATTGTTCTTGCTAGAAGGAAGGAATTTTTCAGGGAGGGCCCTAAAATTAATAACTGCTTTCTGTCAGTGTGCTGCGTTTTCCAGTTGGTAGAAGAATGCCTTTATTTCCCCTCCCAAGCCCCGTGCAAAGGGATCGTAATTAAGCACGGGTTTTTTTCACTTAACAAACAAAGCCTGGGAAACAATGTAACTGTAGTGTGTTGCAATTGTCCCTATGTTTCACTCAGAGCCACCGGCTAAGGGAGTCAGTCACCACATGAAATGATGAGAGTCCCCATCTGCTCTTAGAGATTCAGCCATGTAGTCCACTGGGATCAGTCCTCAAATGTCCAGTTGTACCTAGTTTCAATATGTGTTCCCCAGTCCCTGCTCTGTGAGGCTTCTTCCCTCTCTCGGACACTGAATGCTGATTAGCCTCACCCTGCCCCACCTCCCTAATCCAACAATAGTTGATATCCTCTAGGAGGGACTTTGTAAACATTTCCCAGATGGAATCCATGACTACCCTACTGATGAGAGCTAGATTTAAAAAAAAAAAAAAAAAGGTTCAAAGCACCCTGGATATGGTCATCAGCTTCCACAGTTACCTGCAAGCAAATCTAATTCTTAAAAATTATCATTGACATGATCATTATTGGTACTCTCATGATTTTAGTATGAAGCAAAGTTGGGGTTTATTAAGAAAACAAGATATATACCTAAGGGGTGGGTATAGGACTCCCATGCTCATTTTTTTTTCTTATTCCAATTATGAAAAACAAATGAACCTATGCTGTAAGCAACTTCTGACCAATATAACTTTTCCTGTTGTTACTCATTTTATTTAGTATTAGTGGCCTGAGAGGTACACAGGTAAAGGTCAAAAGACATGGAGGTCAAAAGACAAATCTGTGGAGTGGGTTCTCTCTTCCACAGTTATGTAAATAGCAAGGATCAAACCCTGGCCCTCGGGCCCACACCACCAGTGCTTTCACTTTCTGAGTGATATAGCTGGCCCCAGGATCAGTCCTGAACAACAGGAAGACTTCGAGTGTTTTAGTTTGCTCATCTCTAACTCATTTTCTTACTTACTGGGAATGGACGGTGAACACACTTCCTTCCTAGAGAAGTTATAAAAAGCAAATGAATCACGTGATTAATAACTAGGATTCTACCAAAGTATAACAAGGCCATGGAGGGAGGGGCTGGCTCTGGTTAGTAGTCAGAGCTTTTGAATATTCATAAGCAGAGCCTACAAGGAATAAGTCTGAACAGAGCAGTCTCACAGGAGGGAAACTCTTTTTACTCCAGTGTGACTATCCCTCAGCTTGGGGGCAGGGGGGGGGGAGTGCCGCCTTTCTTAAAGGAAACCAGCACATATTCACTTATCTACCTTTTCAACAAACATACAGGGGAGGGTATTTGCATTAGATAATGAGGATTCAAGATCATAGGATCTTGAAGTTTCCAGTTATGCTGTAACAGACTAAAACATGAGACACATTACAGTTACCCTGGAGAGCTCGCTGCAGAGCCAAGGATGATACAGCAGAGATGCAAGGAGCCAAAAACTTCATCATTGGCCCATTAAATCCATATTCTAGCAAAAAAGGGCCAGTCGGAGCACCATATGTCAACAGTAGTCAGTGTACCATGCGTTAGATATATAATCAGTAAAAGCACAAACAGCAACAATGACAAAAAAGACTACAAACAAGTGACTTTACCATTTATAAGAATGAAATAGACAGTCCAGCCCTCCTTAACTGGAAAGAGCTAGGAACTCCTTTCTGATCCCAGGATCCACCAACCAGGGTCCGGTTAGGAGGTAGCAGGATCATACACATGCACTAACAAAGGGCAGTTTATAGCCCAGCATGGTGGCCTAAGCCTGATCCAGCACCCAAGAGTGGACACTGGAAGATAAGGGATGGAGGCAGAAGGATTAGGTCATGTTTGAGGAGACGACGCATTGAGTTAGGAGCTACCAGGGCTATGTGACACTCTCAAATAAACACAGGACAAACATAGCAATATAAACAGACAGAAAGGCAGTTTATAATAAAGGAGCTACTAAAACCAGGAGCAGGGCTCAGGGAAACATGGAGGAATGACGAGGCTCAGATCTAGCCAGCTGGGTTGGTCATGATCACGGACACCGCTAGTCCTCATGGGAGAGGTTTATCTAGGGCCTGTAGGACAGGTGCGAGGAGGGTGCTGTTTGTCCACAAACATGGCCTTCAACAATGTCAAGGGAGCCGAGGAATTCATGATGCTGCCTCCCATTGATGGAGCCTCTGAGACCTTGGAGGGCCGATCTCATCTTGGGTAATACTAGGTTACATTTAACATACACAGAAAAACACCCGGTGTGTTAAAGTACAAAAGTCCTACTGTAGCTGAGACTCCATTAGATTGGTCCGCACAACAAGGCTGAGTGGGGGATTGGACACTTTCTTCCCATAGCACATAAGAAAACAGACTTAGAAAGGGGTCCAGACAGCAAAGGAACTCAGGTCCATCCTCCTTTGATTGCAGAAATCCTGAATCCCACCCCAATCCTCTCTCTACCAAATTGAAAGTAACTACAGAAAAAGTACCTACAAGGCATGAGAAGAGCGTTTAGTGGAAGTTAGCAGTCACTCTCCACTTACCAGACCTGCCTGGTTTCTTGGTCAAATGGCAACTTGTTTACCTTTAAATCAAGTCATTACTAAACAATCATCCAGAACTAGAAATCTGTAGATGACAATCTAGGTCTGATGAGTTCTGACAGCACAGATGGCTGTTGCCTGATTTGCATATTAACAAAGCTCTAATGTAATGGAGTATCACACCAGGGGGAAGGTGGCATCACTCCTAAAGAAGGGAAATGTGATTTCTAAAACCACTTGGCACAAACCAAGTGACACTTTTCTCAGGCTCATTTAAAAGTCTATTACAGGGCACGGGGAGATGGTTCTTCTGGAAAAGTGCTGGCCATACAAGCATGAGGACTTGGGTTTGGATCCTCAGACTCTGTGTAAAGCCAGACACAGCAGCATGCATATAAACCATAGCCTCAAAGGCAAAAGGGGAGGCAGAGACCTTAAGGTAACGGGCCAGCTAGCGTGGCATTATGCAGCTGCAGACAAGAGATCCTATCTCAAACAAGCCAGGTCAAGACTAACATCAAGGATATTCTCTTACCTCTTACCTCTACATGAGCAAAAGGGTATAGATTTACCCTTGCACGCGCTTGTGCACACACACACACGCACACACACAAACAAACACACATATGCACACACATTCGAGCACACATGGGTATGCACACACAAAAATGTTTTTATCTACTAAGATATAAAGATATGGCTCAATTGGTAGAAAGCTTACCTAGCATGCACAACGCTCTTGATTTGATGCCTAGCACCACATGAAACCAGGTATGGTGGTACTATATAACTGTAATTCTAGTTCTCAGGAAACAGAAGCAGGAGAATCTGAAGTTCAATGGCTATTCTCAGTTACATAGCAAGTTCAGAACCAGCCAGATCACATGCGATCCTGTCGCAAAACTAAAAATAAAAAATAAAGCCAAACTTGACTCTGCATAGCTTTGGGCAAGACAGAGACATACTAAGACTTTCTCCCCAGTTTGGCCAAAACAGTAGATAAATTCTGTTATTTTTAAATATATAATTTTCTCTTAATATGGCAAAGTATTTAAACACAGAGTTAGGCTTTATGGCCTGTGGCTCCTGCAACAAGACCACTTAAACTTTTGTTCTAATGTTTTTAAATACTATATGAAGAGGGGATAGCCTCTTCTCTTCTCTTCCCTTCTCTTCTTTTCTTTTTGAGACAAGGGCTTCTCTGTGTAAAAGCCCTGACTGTTCTAGAACTCACTCTGTAGACCAGGCTGGCCTCAAACTCACAGAGATCAGCCTGCCCCTGCCTCTGCCTCTGGAGTGCTGGGATTAAAGGTGTGGGCCACCACCATCTGGCTTCACTGTTTTAACATAATATTTTTATTGGTTATTTGGAAATTTCACATGATGCACCCCTTTCACACTCACCTCCCAGTTCTTGCAGGTCCAGCTCCACCTTTGTGACCTCCCCCCCAAAACAAAAGAAGAAAGGATAAAAATTAAGTTTAATTTGTGTTGCCCATATACTCACTGGAACATGGAACATGGTCAAAGTCCCATTGGGCAGCCCCTTAAGGAAAATAGTCCTTCCCCACCCACATCCCTACCAGAAGCCATCAACTGGGAAGAGCTTACACTTCAGCATCTATATCCCAATTCTTAGTTCTCTTCAATGGCTTCCTGTCTAGATTGTTTCTTTTCTTTTTTTCTTTTCTTTCTTTTTTCTTTCTTTTTTTTTTTTTTTTAGGGGTGGCAGTAGAGAAGAGAAGATGCCACAGATGTTTTCAATGTCTCTCATTCTCAGCTTCGAGTCTACAGTTATTGATACCACTGCAAAGAAACTTGCCTGCCCTTTACAGTCAGTGACAGCATGGATCATGCACTGCCACATGGTTTCTGGCTATGGCATGGCCATGGATTCAGCATCGATTCAGGTGGTGGCACAGATCACAGACATCTCCATGGCCTGATAGCCCTTTAAAAACTCTGGAGTTTTAAGAGCTTTTTGTTGGAATGATGGTGAATACTGTAATGCCAGCATTTGGAAGGTAGAAACAGGAGCAGAGCAGTAGGCCAGCCTTGGTTTTGTAATGAGTTCCAGGACAGCCAAGGTTACATGACACTCTACTTCTTAAACACAATAAAAAACAAAGCAGCAGCAGCAACAACACACACTTTTAAACATCAAATTTTTTTCTCAAGTGCTATATAATCTATTACAGATTTCACATTTATAACATCATTTTTATTTATAAAAATTGAGCAGTGAAACATGTGAGGTATTTGTGAACACATACACACATACACACACACAAACACACACACACACAGAGAGAGAGAGAGAGAGAGAGAGAGAGAGAGAGAGAGGAGAGAGAGAGAGAGAGAGAAATTGAATGATGTTTGGAGAGGGTCATGATGGCTTGCTCATAGAATCCCAGCACTTGGGGGGGCCTGAGTTAGGAGGACTGTGAGTTTGAGGCCAGATGGGTTACATAGAAAGTACCAAGCTAGCTTGGCTAAGACCAATTTCAAAACAAAGACAAACAAACAACATTTGAGGGATAATTATTGCTCCCTAATGGTCAGCCCCAATATTCAAAGAATTTGTACACTCTAACCATTAGGAGAGAGTCCCCTCCAAACCTCTCACATTTCCTCAAGGCCTGCAAACTGACACAGCTTTTGTTCAGACCGGCTTTTCAGGGATGTTCGCAGAGCAAACAGACCTGAAAGATAATGCGGCTTTTCCAACAGAAAGGCACATTTGTTTTCTGCTAGTCTGAAAACAGAGTGTCTCACTCCGGGATAGATGGCATGGTGGCCTGAAGACATCATGAAAGCTTCAGGTCCCTGGGTCTTAGGGTTCTGCTGTACACAACCCTGGTAGTGCGTATGCAACTGCCAACGATGATGTGATTTGCAGGGACCAAACCACAGTGATACTTTGCCCACTGACATTGCAAAGAGGCATAAACTAGCTGTCATGTCCTGACCTGGGGTTTCTCATCTTCTATGCGCACCCAGGAATGGTTATGGCAAACTTGCTGGCAGGCAAGTATGGTAAAATCTCAGTTGGAGATTAACAGTTCTGGTTTTTTTTTTTTTTTTTTTTTTTTTTTTTGGTTTTTTGAGACAGGGTTTCTCTGTGTAGCCCTGGCTGTCCTGGAACTCACTTGGTAGACCAGGCTGGCCTTGAACTCAGAAATCCTCCTGCCTCTGCCTCCCAAGTTCTGGGACTAAAGGTGTGGGCCACCACTGCCTGGCAAGATTAACAGTTCTTTTTGTTGTTTTTTTTGTTTTTTCCTGTGAGCGACTGCAGCAGTGCGCCACCGCTGGCCAAGATTAACAGTTCTTAACATGAGTAACTGGGCATCAGCATCAACTTGCTCACATAAACTATGGTAAAAGATGACTGTTAACTCAGTAATATTGGTATCACTGGATACCTCAAATACACGAAGGCAAGAATACTTATAGGAGTCTACATAGCAGCTGGGAGTGGTGGTACATGACTTTAATTCCAGCACTAAGAAGGCAACAGAAGATGGAGCTCAGAATTTGAGGCCATCTGGTTTAAATAGTGAGTTCCAGGACAGTCATGTTTATAGAGAGACCCTGTCTCAGACAAAATTAAATTAAATTAAAAAAATTCAAAAGTGTCTATATTGCACATGTGCTATGGCATATATATATCACCCTAATAATCAGAGGGAATATGAGTTTAAAGATAGACGGACCTGTAAAACAAAACTCTGCCTCAAAACAAGAAAAACAATAAGATTCCATGAAACTCACTAATCATGCAGCACAATTAAACTAAGAATGTCCATAGCATAATGGAAAATGTTTTTGTTACAGTTTGCCAAATGGCTGAAAATATTGCAAGCTAAAATTTGAATCCAGTGGTAGAACTGAAGATACTCGCTTGCGTTCATGCCTATAATGCCAGCACTTGGGAGACAGAGGCAGGGAGTATGGCTGTAAGCTTGAGGCCATTCTCGTCTATATAGTAAGTTCCTGGACAGCTAGGGTTACGTAGACCTGTCTCAAAATAAACAGCCTAAGTAACCAACCCAAGTAACCAACTGACCAGCCTCGGTTTGAAAAGTGTTTGCTAGGTAGAAACAGAAGAAGACAGGTTTAAAGATGTGTTGGAGAGATGAATCAAGCAGGAAAATGTTGCCAGGGAAACCACGTGAAAGGTTCCTTTGGTGGGCCTGCTACATCTCATTGCTGGGAAGGTAGAGACATGGGGATCCCTGAGGCTTGGTGGGCACCAGTCTAGTCAATCTATGAGTTCCACATTCAGTGACAGACAATCTCCAAGAAGAAAGTAGTCAGTGAGGAAGATGCCCAAGCCGACCTCTGGCTTCCATATCAGTTACATCAGACAGGTTTACTACCCAGCCCCTCATAAAAACTTAAGTACACTTCCCCTTTCCCGCACAAAGATATTTATATATTTTCATTCATTTTTAGTTGTTTGTGTGTGTGTCTGTATGTGGTCCGTTATATGTGTGTGTTTGTGTGTGTGTAGTGAGTGTCATGAACATGCAGATGCCAGGGGAGACCAAGAGATGGAGTCTTGTCCGCTGAAACTAAAATTAAAGGCAGCTGTGAGCCATCTGATGTGGGTACTGAGAACCAGATTGGTTCCTCTGGAAGAGCAAGAAGTGTTTCTGGTTTTTGTTTTGTTTTCTTTCCAAGACAGGGTTTCTCTGTGTAGTCCTGGCTGTCCTGGAACTCACTCTGTAGACCAGGCTGGCCTTGAACTCAAAAATCCCACCTGCCTCTGCCTCCCAAGTGCTGGGATTAAAGGCAGCAAGTGTTTCTAAGTGCTGAGCCATTTCTCACTTCTGAGCCAGAAGTGTTTAAGAGACATCTCTACCTCCCTCTCTGGGAGTCTGTATCAACCATTTCAGCTGCTCTACATCTCATATCCTTAGTATTATAGAGGAATTAATTATGCCTACTGGTTATATCACTGAAAATTGTAAGGAAAACCAAACAAATGATGTATCGGATGCTGTGTAATCTCTAGAGGCCAGACAAGGTGAAACAGACTGGCTATTGTCACTTGTCATTAAGCAGCTCTCTCATGCCAGCAGGGCAGACGCTCACAGCAACACAACACGGAAAGCCCTTTGTTCACTGAACAATATTTACTGTGCCAGGCACTGAGAAAGAACAAAAGAACCATCCTGGGAGACAGGGTGGAGAAGAGAAGACACACAGAAGGACGCTGCCTCACTGGTGACGGCTTCTCCCTTTGGTTCCTCTTCAGTTAGAAGAGAAAACGAAAAAGAGCAGCGGGAACCCTCGAACCTCAGAGCATTTATCCGTTACCTCCTTCAGTCAGGCTTAAAGTCCTACTCGGGATAAATAGGCTGGGGGCTGGAGAGAGAAATTCTTACTGCTGAGAACATCAAGGTCCTTTGGATAACAACAAAAGAACCCAACTAGACAAACAGGCTATTCACCAGATGTAGAAGGGATTGAACTCTACATTAAGTTGGGTGAAATTAGAATAGAGAAGCCATCCCTAGATTGGAAGAGAAAATCAAGGTTAATATAAAGTGTGCTCTTCATCAGCTGGTTAAGTATGATTATAATATTCCAACACTTTCCCCTGTCCTTTCCTCTCTCCAAATCCTTCCAGGTCTTACCTCTCACTCTCCTTTGAACTTATGACTCCTCTTCCATTGTTATTGTATGCGTAGATGTACAACATCTTATTTATAAACATGACCTTCTCAGTCAACATGATGTGATTTGTATGGATGTTTTCAAGGCTGACCAGTCGAAACTGGACAACCACAACCAGTTGGTGTTCTTTTCCCTGGGGAGGACCCCTCTCTCACTCCCAGGTTTCCACCGTTGATTATAGTTCTTTGTGTAGGGTTGTGTCTAGTTCTTTGTGTCTCCTGAGGTTTTCCCTGTCTGCTTGGGTGTGTTCATTGGCATCGTCCTTGCTCAGCTCACATTTGGACAGTTGCCATGTTGCCATGTCGGTGACAATGTATGGAGGTAGATTCTGACATTATAAAATCACAAAGCTTGATCCTCTCTGGCTCTTATGATCTTTTTTTTTTTCCCCCATCTACTACAGTGTCCCCCAAGTCTTAGGTGCAGAGTGTTTTTAGACATATCCCATTGGGACTACAATTCACAACTCTGCATTTTGATTGGTTGTGGTTTTCTGTAGTAGTCTTCATCTAATGCAAAGAGAAGTAAGTCCTTACGCTTAAGGGACTTGAGGAGGGATAAGGACTACACTTACTTACCTATGGTATAAGGACAAATATTTATACATTATAGTTAGGGACTATGCTGGCTTAGTAATTACTATTGTAGATTTTCACCCAATAACCATGACTTCACTAGCACTGAGTAGTTACCTAGGATTCTAGCACCAGGCATGGTTTCCCTCTTGTGAGTACAATTAGAGAGCTGTTGGTTACTGCTCAGGTATGTTTGCCACTACTGCACTCTTAGGTTAGGGTGCCAAGCTGGTTGCTGATATGGTTCATTAGCATCATAGTTGAGTAAGACTGTTGGTTGTTTGCCTCGTCCTTTGGAAGCTAGCATGGTGCCTTCTGGTACCATGAAAGCTTAGCCTCAGGAAGGAGGTATTCAGGTCAGACCCAAACCAGGTCTTATTACCAGAATACCAGGGATATAGGCCTGAAGTAGGATCTCATGCTTATGTCTGTCTGTAGATCCTAGTACACTCTCAGTAAAAATTTACAGTAAATTTTTTACCTTGACAACTTACAAATCCTCAGCCACATTTTATAGTAAGATGCATTCTGGAGTAAATGTTTATTTAATACATTTTATCTCTATAAGAAGAAATAGAAAGAATTTAGGACTTACTGCTAGTTGAGTGACAAAAAAACGCCAGGGTTTAGGTTTCTGGATGCAAACTGCATCTGTGATTTATTAGTTGACCTTAGACAAGAGACTTTCCCTGCCTGCCACACCCCCTCCCCCACTATGAAACAGGGACAATAACAACATCTAAATCAGCCATGCTGTAGTAATTCAATAACTATATTAGTCAAGCTTTGTGACAAGTTATTTTGCAAACAATAAATACCTACTATAATTATCTTAAAATAAGAATAGTAAAACACATATCTTGAAAGGCCTTCATATGTGAATGTTAGAAATACCCCAAAGAGTTCGGAGAATACTGTAGAACCAACGCCTTTAAATAAAACAAGCCACGTGGGGGCACACCTTAAGGGAGGCAAGGCGGCAGATTTCTGAGTTCGAGGCCAGCAGACTGGTCTACAGAGTGAGTTCCAGGACAGCCAGGACTACACAGAGAAACCCTGTCTTGAAAAAACCAAAAAAAAAAAAAAAAAAAAAAAAAAAAAAGAAATAAAAAAGTATCTGAGAAAATAGACAACATCACTTTTAATGTTAAAATAAAAAAATATAAAAATTATACAATAACAGTCTGTGGCGCTGCAAATCATTAGAAAGATCACCAACAAGGAGAAATGATTATGGAAGAGGCCATTTCCAAAATGTCTCCAAAATTGATGTCCAAACATCCATGCAAACCAAAAAGCAGTGGCCAAGGTTTATGGGAAACCATAGCTGGGTCACTTAAGGTTTAAAATGTGGTATTAAATTTTCTTTTTCCCAGTGCTAATTTCACAAGGAATTTGGAGAAATAAATTTACTTGGAATTTGAGACCACTGAGTATTAATGACTAGGAAGTATAGCAGGCACAGAGAGTCCTGAAATATTGATGAACTCACAAAAAAACAAAACAAACAAACAAAACATCAAAGCCAGACTCCCTCTTACACATCTACACATGCTAGGCGAGTGTGTACATCTGAGACACATCCCTGGTCCCTATTCATAGTTTTCATCAAATAGTCACCATATAATTGGCGAGGCATAGGTGGGCTAGGCTGGAAGGGATACAAAGAAGGCAGAGGTGTCAATGGTAGGGTATGTGAAGCATGAGCAAGCCATGTCACAACTAAATCGAACCTAAGCTCTTAATTCTCTTGTTCTTTTGTCTGACTTCCTAGACCTTCACTGTAACCCCTACATGCACCTTCCATGGATGGTGACACTTGTGTTATCTTTTAAGTGACAAATAGGAATTTTTCAGGATGTCCAAAGCCTTGTAAGACAACCAGAATTAAGGAATGGCATTGCTTGGAGCTCCATTCTCAAAAACGTTGCCCTGGATAAAAATAAAGATGGTTGGAAAAGCTAGAGGCAAGAGAAAGGCAGACCAGCTCTGAGACATGCCTCTTGGGAGATTGTAGACCTGCCAACCAGTACTCCTAGGCTTATATGGTATGTTTCAGCTTCCTGAAGCTAAACTATGGTCTCAGAGATCCTGCTCCGTGAAGGGCACTCAGCACTGACTGCCTGACATGACCCTAACCTTTCCCCTGTGCACAGCACGTACAAGGCTGAATCTTCAGATTCTGCAATAGTCACATCTATCAACTAAGGAAAAGGCCGTGGGCATCCCTTGATGGAAAACATCAAACAGTGCTCTTCTGTTTTCACTTCTGGAGTTTTGTTCAATTGTCTTAGGTAGAGGGAATATGATTTTGATAAAGTATCACGAATCTTAGGAAGCTAACTTTAATTTTTTGGCAACGAGAGAAGCGACTATGTGACAAAATCCTCTCCAACTACAAAGGAACAGTTATGTAACCCGCCCACATGGGAGAGCCACACTGAGGTCGACATGGGAAAAGGTAGACAGATGGGCTGTTCAAGCTCAGTTGATAGGCCGCTTGCCTGGTATGCATAAAGCCCAGATTTCTATCCTCAGCACCGCATGAAACAAGGAAGGAAGTAATGATGCACAGCTGGAATCTCAGCAGCAGAGCCAGGACGGTCAGAAATTCAAGGTTATCCTAAACTACACAGGCCTGGATACAACACAAGACCCTTTCTCAAAATAAATAAACAATCAAGCAAAAGAATAGAGCCCACTTCCCTTTCCCAAGTCAAGATGGCAGCAGGACCTACTTTTCATATAGCCTCTGTCCTCTCATGAAGGCCTTCACCTCGTTGTCCAGTGGGAAGGTCCCATCATCCTTTCTAAAGCGGTAGAAGAGCTTTACGTCCTTGAATTCCTTGTGCTCGTCACACACTGAAACACAAGACACACAGAGAGGAAAATGAAAATCTCACAAGGGACAGAAGATTAAAAAAAAATCTACTCTCTGATGAACCTTGATCACATGTATCTACTATAACCATGCTTCAGCACAGTGCCTCAGAAAGAGCAGTGCTGTTAGCATCACCACCACCACCATCATCATCATCACCATGTGCTGAAAGGCTCCCAAATTCACTCCATCATCCATCCCAACATCTTCATAAGCATGACCCTGGAACAGCATGAGCCTCAAAGAATATGAATAGCCAAGATGAGGTAGCATCCGCCTGTAATCCCTCAGGAGGCTGAGACAGAGAAACACTAGTTCGAGGCCACTGGGGCTACATGGTATGATCCTTTTGTTAAAAAATCAAAAGTGATATAAAGAGAAGTTTAGCATATGACTAAAATGACGCTAGGGATCTGTAGGTTAGGGAGAGCTTCCGTGGGAGTGAGGAGGATTCCTCAGGACCCCAGCACTGAGAAATAGAAGCTTCTCTGAAGGGTTATTTATAAAAATATGAAACACCTAACAGTGAGTGGAAATTGAATAAAAATAAGAAGAAATATAGCTTGGCTTAAAAGAACACCAGTGTGCAAGTGTCTAGGTCAGGCTCAGACTCTGAGGACATATGGTCTTAGGGTTTTGACTGCTGTGATAAAACATCAGGACCAAAAACAGCTTGGGGAGGAAAGGGTTTAGTATATCTTACACTTCCAGGTAACAGTCCTTCACTGAGGGAAGTCAGGGCAGACACTCAAGCAAAGCAGGAACTGATGCAGAAGTCACAGAGGCAGGCTGTTTACTGGGTTGCTCCTCAGGATTGCTCACCTACCCTCTGATACTACCCAAGATCACCACCCAGGGGTGGCACAATTCAGAGTGAGCTGGGCCTGCCCACACCAATTATCAATTTAAAAAAAATTGCACCACAGGCTTGCCCACAGGGCATATGGAAACATTTTCTTTCTTTCTTTCTTTTTCTTTTTTTTTTTCACAATTTATTTATTTATTTTATTTATGTGAGTACACTGTAGCTGTCTTCAGACACACCAGAAGAGGGCATCAGATCCCATTACAGATGGTTGTGAACTACCATGTGGTTGCTGGGAATTGAACTCAGGACCTCTGGAAGAGCAGTCAGTGCTCTTAACTACTGAGCCATCTCTCCAGTCCAGAAACATTTTTTTTTTTTGTTTTGTTTTGTTTTGTTTTTTTGAGACAGGGTTTCTCTGTGTAGCCCTGGCTGTCCTGGAACTCACTCTGTAGACCAGGTTGGCCTCGAACTCAGAAATCCGCCTGCCTCTGCCTCCCAAGTGTTGGGATTCAAGCATGCGCCACAACTGCCTGGCTCCGAAACATTTTCTTAATTGAGGTTCTCTCTTCCTAGGGGATTCAAGTTGGTATAAAGCCAACATAAAACTAGCCAGCACTCACATGTTCAGGATGGTCACTGAACTTTTGACAATGTCATGGTTTGAACGATAATGGTCCCCATAGGTTCATATATTTTCATCCTTAGTCCCCAGTTGCTGAATTGTTTAGGAAGGATTTCCAGGTGTGACCTTGGAGAAAGTGTGTCACAGAGGGGGTGTGGCTTTTAGGTTTTAAAAGCCCAGTGTCTGTCTCTGTGCCTTCCACCTGCTGATCGGGATGTAAAGCTCTTAGTAGCAGGCTTACTACTGCTGGTCATGATGATCACAGACAAACCCTCTAAAACTGTAAGGGAGCTCAACTTAAGTGCTTTCCTTTAGAAAAATTGCTTTGGTCCTGGTGTCTCTTCACAGCAATAGTTAGTGACTAAGACAGAGAATAACAGCAAGACTTGTAGACAACCAAAATGTCCCTTAACCTAATAGACAAGGCTACAGTGGCCCATATAGGGCACACTATGCATACAACAGCAAAATGAGCAGCCAGGGATAAGGCTCTTGATATCAGGGAAGAGCTCTTTAGGGAGGTAGAAGATAGAGAAGATCATGAAGATGTGTGATGAGAAGACAGATGTGGGCAACTAACCCAGAGGGAGAAGAATCAGCCACGGATGAAGTGGGGACAGTATGAACAGTGGGGGGTATCTATACTAACAAATTACAGTGGCACACATTTATGAGATATCATGTGGAAACCTCTTGGTTTTCCTGCTAACATAAAAAAAATTTTTTTCAGAGAAATTAACAACACTGGTGAATTTAACATATGGCATGCTGACCAAGCTGCAAAGAGGAAACACGCATCCACACGAAGGCTCAAATATGACACACAGTCTAGAAAAGCATATGAAAATAACCAAGTACCTCATGGAGGAAGGATGCGATTGGGAAGAGATACTAAGGAGATAATTTAAAGTAAAATGTTTGTTTATTATCTAACATTTGATCTTGTGGAGACAGGGTCTCACATAGCCCAGACTGGCTTCAAACTCATTATTTAGCCAAGGATTTAGCCGAGCTTTGAACTCCAGATTCTCCTGCCTCTTCGTATGCCAGCACTCCTTCCTCCCCCTTACTACTTCATGGGTCTTTACTTCGTCTCCGGCCCAGGCTTGGTGGTTCAGGGATAGAATTCTCGCCTATCATTTCCTCTCCAGTCACCTTATGGTGCTGCCTCACTCACCATGATGAATGATGCCCCGGTCAGCTAATTTCTGCATGAGTTTTATCGCCGTCTCTCGGTCAGAAGCCTCCTTGTGTTCAATGAGCCAGTCAATCAGTTCTTTTGCAACAAAGCAGTTTGGGTAGGTTTTGAGATGATGCCGTCTGTCTTTAATAACCTTTTCTTCATGGAGCCGCAGCCTGAAAAGATGAACAAGAGCTTGAGGAATGCTGACGGGAAAGGGATTCTAAACCAAATCAATCCCATGGAGAAGTATATAAACAGATGGAAGGTTGCTATCCAGCTGGGACCCGCTGTTCATCAGAGATCATACGCAGTCCTCCACATATGCATTCATACATTCATATGATCTGTGTGCATTCATTCACTAATTCATATGATAAAGACTCATACATGGCCACGAGTGACCTGTAGAGACTTCTAAGCAACAGAGGCACTCATCAGAAAAGATGGACCAACACGCTCCTCTTTGGGACCATTTTCTTTTTTCTCCACTAGAGACCTCAGTTATGTTTTTGTTGGTTGGTTGTTTTTTGAGACAGGGTTTCATGGGGCCCAGACTGGTCTCAAACTTGATTTGGATTCCTGATCTTCATGCTTCCACCATAAAGTACAGACGTGTGCTACCACACCTAACGGACTATAGCGAATCTTAGTGAGGTTTGCTTTCACAAGGTGATCTGACCAGCTTACAGTGATTAACTTACGTAATGCTCACAACAATCCACCAGAAGTTAGAACTACCCTCATTTTTTTACAGCAGAGACTTAGGTCCTATGGTTAAATGACTTGTCTAAACCCACACAGCTAACAAGTCCTGAAAATGAGATCTGAGGCCCATTGTTGTCCCTGAGTGTCGTCATACTGCCTCCAGCTAGAGATGGATAAATGAAAAGTCATACAGAAACTGATTAAAGCTGTTGGGCAAATACATACATACATACATACATACATACATACATAATATACACATAATACATACATACATAATACATACATACATACATAATACATACATACATACATACAGCATATTTCCAGGCTGGTGGGTTAGTAGAGGAAAGTGCTTTGTGGCAGCTTGACCCTCCCCTTCAATGACTTCACAGAGGAATCATGGACCTGCTTTTTCTTTAAAGTTTCTGCCATTTACCTTTTTTTTTTTTTTAATCATCCTTGCATTTCCTTTTCTCAAATAACCGATGACCCTCAAGGTCCCCTCATTCAATCCACTCATCCGATTTATATGCATCATAAATGCATCCTCCGAACAGATCTGAACTGTCTTGGGAAAGGATTGTATGGTTCTGGCAAGTGCTTCAAGGGCTCCCATGCCCACCCCAATCTGTAAAGTGGAGAGTTTCGATAGACTTTCTATCCTTGACCATGAAGAGATTTAGCAGAAACCCAGCAGAGGGACCTCTCACCAGGACTGTTCTAACCAAAGAGACTGAAGGGCTGGTGTGTGGTGTTCAATGGAAAAGCGTGTGTGTGCTATGTGTAGATGAGAGAGGAAGAAAGCCTGGTGGGAGTGGGGTGGGGGGGAAGAGAGGGAGAGAGGAAGGGAGGGGGAGGGCGAGGGAGAGACAGAGCGCCAGGTGGAAGGGAGAGGGAAAAGGGGAAAGAGAGAAGAGAAAGAGAGAAAAGGAGAGAGAGGGACGGAGAGAGAAAGAGAGCCTATTCTTGTCTAATTTTTGTTTTGCTTTGCTTTTCAATACAAGGTCTCATGTATCCTAGACTACTCTTCAAATCCATATGTAGCTAAGGATGACCTTGAACTTCTGAGCCTTTGCTTCTACCTCCCAAGTGCTGAGTACAAGTACATACCAGCAGGCCTGATTTTCAGTATGCCAGGCAAGCACTATACCAACTGACCTAGATCCCCAGCCTTTTGTGGGGAGGGGGACAGAGTCTTTTATAGCCCATGCTGGCCTCAAATATGCTATGTGGCTAGGGATGGCTTTGAGCTCACAATCCTTCTGCCTCTACCCTCCGAGCACCGGGATTACAGCATAGCATACATCTCCAATCCACTTTGAATGGGTTTTGATAACTCAAAAGTTGTCCCAAGTGGCGAGTATTCTTAACTGAAATCTCCAAGATTTAGGTGTTTTTTGCTATCCCACTGTGATGGTTTGAATATGCTTGGCCTAGGGGGTGGCACTATTAGGAGGTGTGGCCTTGTTGGAGGAAGTATGTCAAGGTGAGGGAGAGCTTTGAGATCCTCTTTGTAGCTGCCTGAGAAATTCAGTTTTCTGGCTACCTTTGGAACCAGATGTAGAACTCTCAGCTCTTCCAACGACATGCCTGTTGGATGCTGCCATGCTTCCTGCCATGATGATAATGGACTGAATCTCAGAACTGGTAAGCCAGCCTCAATTAAATGTTGTCCTTTGTAAGAGTTGCCTTGGTCATGGTGTCTTTTTGAAGCAATAAAAACCCTAACTAAGACACCCATTACCACAGATCAAAGAGTGTTCTCCTCAAATTCATACCTGCCTCCTCAGCTGACTTATTTTAAAAAAAATTATTATTTTATTTATATGAATACACTGTAACTATCTTCAGACACACCAGAAGAGAACATTGGATCCTGATTACAGACGGTTGTGAGCCACCTTGTGGTGACTGGGAATTGAACTCAGGACTTCTCGAAGAGCAGTCAGTGCTCTTAACCACTGAGCCATCTCTCCAGCCCCACCTTTTTAACTCCAAATATTCTGTGACTCTACTTAGGGAATGGGTTTCTAAAGATGGAGTTAACAGCTGGGTTTGGAAGTCAGAGGCAGATCCAAGGGTCTGGAGAATGGGTCCTAATCTACTATGACTGGAAATTAGGACAGGTATATGAAAATACAGGAAGAGTGTTACAATCTGCACACCAATGATGCTTGATCTTGGATTTCTAGCCTCTAGGACTAAGAGAAAATTCTAAACCTCACAGTCTACTTTGCTATACAGGCTTAGCAAGCTAATACAGCCACCGAAAGTGGAAGACTTCAAGACCTGGAGTGGCCTGAGAAGACAAGACTCAAGGACTCAGGCTTTGCAGAGGCCTAGGCAATAGAGATGGGGAGTAAAGAGAGTCCCAAGAGGTGGGAACTACATAGAAAACAAGAGAACGAGTTCAAGTGAATTTCTGGTCCATGCTTACTTAATGCTGTCATAAACACTTTCACACGTATTAAATGATCCAATCTAAAAGCCATTCACCTGACTGAACCTCACTTGTAAAAAACATGTGCGTGACCATGTGATCTCTTGATGGCAGATGTTGAAATTCCTGTTCGATTTAACTTCTTCCGCCTCTTTTCAGCTAAATGGCACTCTCATCTCTCTTGGGAAAATCATCCTTCATCCTCCATCATCAATCCAAGCAAGCTCATATGTGATTGGCCCCAGCTGTAATCCCCATTAGCCAATGATAGCATGCTGTTTATTCCTTAGGCTCTATGTTTGGTTCATGAATGACTGTATAATTTAGACAAGGCAAGCCTGAAGCTTTTTTTTTTATAAGCCCTTGGCAAAAAAAAAAAAAAAAAACAGGCAGTGGTGGCACATGCCTTTAATCCCAGCACTTGGGAGGCAGAGGCTGGCGGATTTCTGAGTTCGAGGCCAGCCTGGTCTACAGAGTGAGTTCCAGGACAGCCAGGGCTATACAGAGAAACCCTGTCTCAAAAAAACCTAAAAAAAAATAATATATATATATATATATATATATATATATATATATATATATAAGCCCTTGGTTGTCACTAAGCCTTATGTACCTCAGATGAGTATGGTGATGGATGCCTGCATTCCCAGCAGTAGGGTACTGCTGCAAATGTGGACTCCATCGTAACACAGGTTTCAAACAAACAAATGCTTGCAGTTATAGCTACTGGCCATTCTTGCCATGATAAAGACATGCATCCCTAAGAAAAACCTTAAGCACAGAGCAAAGCAGTCATACTATAAAAACAGATACACACACACACACACACACACACCCGGCAACGGACAAAGAGACACCTTGTTGGTTGTGACCAGAGCAGATAGCAGTCTTTTGTTTATCTTAGCCTGATACCTGGCTTGGTGGCCAAATCTGTCTTTTGCCTAGGACTCATAAAAATCAAATCCAGGCAGTGCATCACAGGAGGAAGAAGACAGAGACCTGTGGACTGCTATGCCACTCACCTGCCATCCAGTACACAGCATAGGCAGGGCACAGACACCTGCTCAAGCCACACCACAAAGCACAGACAGAAGATGTCACTCAGAGGTCAGCATGCAGCAGGGTCATCACAATGCAAAAGTATGTAGTGGTGGGAGAGAAAGAGAGTGGAGTAGCCTGGGCATTATGAAGAGAGATGGAACTGGAGACTCAAGGGTGGAGACAAGTAGCCTGTTGTAAGTAGCCTGTCCTGCCACCTGGGACCATGGTGAGGTCCCAGCCAGAACTTCCACTGAGGGCCATGTCTGAGTCCATAGCTATGCAGTGGCAGGTGTCTGTGTTGATGTCCGTGGCTCATGTTACCACTAGATAACACGGGGACGTCCCTGGTCTGGGCAGCTGCCAGGGACCATGTGGATGTCCAAGGGCTGTGCATGACTGGTCCCATCCCTCACTGGATGCAGTGTTCTGGAGAGCTTGCCCATCTCTCACAGGTGGCAGCATTCAGGAGAGCAGGCCCCATACCTCGCCCAAGCAGCAAAATATTGCTGACCCTCTTTGGAAGGGCAGGCAGGGGGCGGGGGGTGGGGAGGGGGGAAAGGAAGGGCGGGGTATGAGTATAGGAGAGCTGACCTGCTACTCATGTGCTGTGCGGTAGCATGGGCACAGAGGTGATGACCACCACCCTTGCCACCCCCAGCCATCAAGAGAGCTGGCCCTGCCTCTCATCAGTATAGCACTCAGGAGAGTGGGCACTTTGCTTCACCTGAGCAACACAATAGAGCTTCATACTGATAACGAAGGTACAGGTGAGCCAGCCCCAAAGCGTGAGAGCAGGAGAGCTGGCCCAGCCCTCACAGGCTGCAGCACTTGGGAGAGTGAGGCCCGCACCTTGACTGGGCAGCACAACTGAACTGGCTCTGGAGGAGTTGAGTGCAGGTTAGCCAGAGCTGAGAGCACGAGAACAGAAGAGCTGACCTGCCTCCTGCCACCTGGCATTGGGTGGGCTCAACAGAGCAGTGCTGGACAGCTTGCCCTGCCAGTGCTGATAAGTGAGAGGAGGCGAAAGCTTAGCTACCACTCGGGCTCAGATCCAGGTCTCTTAGTTGGCTCATCCAAAATCTGTACTGTGAATGGTTGGGATGTGTGAAAGAGCCAGTTCCATTAGCTCAAAGCTGCAGGATTTCCATGACCCAGGACATCAACAGGATAGCCAGGAGGAGTCCTGGTGAGGATCCAATACTTATGGTGTCATAGAAGCCAGAGAGTGTGAACCAGACCAGAGACTTACTTCAATGAATGAAGTGTGACTTCACTCGCAAGTGAAGATGTGTGGACAGAGTGGTATACTGCCGGCCACACTGTGACAGTATAGCTTCCGCAGTGAGATGTTTTCTAGGCTTTGGGTTTTGGGGGGTTTTGTTCTTGTTTCTTATTTGTTTGTGTGTTTTATTTGGGGGAAAGTTTGCAAGGGCAAAGGGTATATATGAGGGGATGGGGAGACGAGCAGGACTGGGATCCATGATGTAAAACTCACAAAGAATTAGTTTAAGAAAAAAAAAAAAAAAAAGACACAAACAGATCAAGAGAAAAGTTTTGTCATAGATGACAAAATATACCTGCAATTTCAACAGTCTGGGTACCAGAGGACTAAAAGTCTGAGGTCAGCCTAGGTTACAGAGAGAACTTATCTCTAGAATACAAAACAACAATAGCAAAGAGAACTCTTTCCAATAGCCTGAGCATCTGAAATCAAGAGTTCACGAAGCCAAGTAAACTTGTAATTATCATGAACCCTACTGTGTTCTCTATCTTTTGGTGAGGATAATTGTCTATTTCTACTATCAAAATGGTCAAGTCTTTCTTCCACTAGATGATTTAATGGCTCTATGACACTTGAGTGTTGCCACTTTTGTGCCTCTGGAGAACTTAGCAGCAGCCAGAGCTGTGTGTCCTGAACACTGTGGTCCCAGGGCTCTTTGGGCAGACATTTGATTTCCATGTCTCTGTGTCACCACTCTACTCTGTCGCTGCTATTGATCTTGTGGTTGTTAGTACTGCATTTGGATCTGTGAGATGGCATCTTACCACAGAGCCTAGCTAGCTTGTTGACATGCTCATTCACTCATTGCATTTGTCCCTGAACTCAAACAGTTCCCTACGTCTGCTGTTTCTCTTCTGCCATGATCTGCTCATCTAGCTATAAAAACACTAAGGAAGAATTCAGGGGCTGGGAAGATGGCTCAGCAGTGAAGAGTGTGGATTGCTTTTGCAGTGGGCCTGTGTTAGATGGTTGAGAACCTCCTGTAGCTTTCTCTCCAGAGGCTCTGACAACCTCTTCTGGACTCTACAGCCATCTGTACTCACATGTGCACACTGCTACCTCCCCCACATATAACATAATTATAAATAAAATACATCTTTGTAAGAAGGAATTCAGAAGTTTTGGCTGAAGCCCAATGTGAATGTCCATAAATAAGGACAATGAGTGTTTGGGGTTTTTGTCATCTGTTCTCATCACTCAAGGACCATTTTGAGTGGGAATAAATAACTGATGGCAAATGTTGATGCTTAATTTAAAAATTCAGCCATTTATAATTTCCTAAGGCCCAAGAGTCAAATTGCTATAGGGATCACAAAGGAGAGGGACATGGTAAAGAATCCACTAGTAAGAGACATGGGATTCCAGAGACAGGAGAAAGCATCTAAGAGGCATCATCCGACAGGCCCAGGAAATGCCCATGAGATGGCAGTGATGAAGCAGGATGGCCTGATTAAAGAAGGATGTAGGTATGAGAAGTAGAGAGAGAGGATCATCAACTATATAAGGCCCTGTTTCAGCAGTAGCAGCAGCAGCAACATGCATACACACACACATATAAACAACGCCACCAACAAACACACACACAGGGAGAGAAGAGACAGTGAAGGAGAGAGAGACAGACAGGAGAAGAAAAAAAGTTTAAAAAAACCAAACTTCAGAGAAACAACAAATAATAATTCTTTTATTATAAGCATGGCCGAAATACTCATAAGACCTACTTATACTAAAGAACAATTATTCATTAGCTCTGCAATTCAAATTTTATTCAGTACTCTACATCTAATCTGGCAATCGGATAAAGGATATGTTTTATTAAACATGAAAGCATATTAGGATTAATTTTTATGGGGAAAAGAGGGGATTTACATTGATAAGAGTGAATGATCTGAGTCCTTACTCCTCTAGGAAAATTACTTATGTAATCTTGTTGAAAACACCTGACTCACTGTGTTTATCTGCTTCTTCTAGAGAGTACTTTGGCCCACATGGTTGGAGCCAAAGCCTACACTTGCTGTACCAGGGACCAGGTGAGAAATACAAACTAGAGTACAAAACTCTCAGCTCTTAATATTGAGCTAAATGACACAGAAACAGAACTGTGAGATGCTCACCAAGTAGAGGCACTTACTGTGCAAGCCTGGAGACCTAAGTGCAATCTCTCAAACCTATACATACAACAATGCAAGAAGTAACTCCACAAGGTTATCTATCCTTTGACCTCCACATGTGCACTATGGAATGTGCAGACACACACACACACACACACACACACACAACAACCACTATACACAGAGACAGACAGACACATATACTATGTGGTGGTTTGAATACGCTTGGCCCAGGGAGTAGCACTATTAGGAGGTGTGGACATGTTGGAGGAAGTGTGTCACTGTGGGGGTAGGCAATGAGACCCTCCTCCTAACCAGGAGGGAGCCAGTTTTCTCCTAGCGGCCTTCAGATGAAGATGTAGAACTCTCAGTTCTCCAGCACCATGCCTGTCTGGATGCTGCCATGCTCCCACCTTGATGATAATGAACTGACCTCTGAAACTGTAAGCCAGTCCCAATTAAATGTTTGCCTTTATAAGAGTTGCTTTGGTCTTGGTGTCTCTGTACAGCAATGAAAACCCTAACTAAAACACATCATATATACACATAATTATAATAAACATTTTCTAAAGAGACAGATGGAAAACATATACCAAATTTGTCTAGAAGTAGCCAAACAAGGAAAAAGGTAAAAATGAATTCCACGTCTATGAACACAGATGAGCACGCATGCGTGTGTGCATGCATGTGTGTGTATGTGTGTGTGTGTGCATGCATGCGTACGTTTGCTGTTTGACATAGGGTCTCAATATGTAGCCCAGGCTAGCCTCAAACACAGGGTACTCTGTCCCCATTCTTCTGGAATGTTGAAGCATCTTTAAATATTTTTTTCAAAGTTCGTGGGGCTGGAGACTGAGGATGAGACTGAGGTCGAGAAGGCCTCACCTTTAAGTCTTCAGAATTAGCATACGAGAAAAACCTGTCAACCAAGAAGACTGCTAGAATCCTAGTGGCCCAGATCTCTAGAATGGTAAAAGCCATTGCAGCAAATACAGAGACACACCAGTGTCCAAACGTGACCCATGACTCCCAGTACCCCTGGGTGGAGATTTAAGATGCTGATAAGACAGACACCTGAGGAATGATACTGTTTTGAGTTTCTAAACTTTCTCCCCATTCCTATTCACTCCCTTCTTGGAAAGTATACTGTTTTTTATAAAACATATCCTTGCTTCTGATACCATCCATATGCCTCTGTTCAGTGCTGTGATCTGGGACACAAGAACCCAGACCCCTGAGAGGTACCCACTCAATCCTGATGACTACTGCTGTCAGTACTAGCCAAGGAACTAAGCGGAGATTCTCCAATGACAAGGTCAGAGAGGCAGTTTCTCAGCACACAGAAGTCTCTTTGCTATGTGGAACCATCTCTGCCTTAGCAAAGCAAACCCAGGATGAGGAGTTGCACAAAGACCTAGAAGCAAGGCTCCTTCCGGCTACCGTTGGCCCTTACACTATGAAGAGTGAAGGGGACAGTTAGCTATTACATTTACTGTGCTGGTTTGAATGAGAACTGCCCTCATAGGCGCATATATTGGAATGCTTAGTCACTAAGCAGAGGAACAGTTTGGAAGGGAAGAGGAGGCATTGTCTTGTTGGAGGAAGGGTATTACTGGGGGATGGAGTTTCAAAAGCCCACACTAGGCCCAGTTTCTCTCTCTGCCTGCCGCCTGCCTGACAATCAGGATGTGAAGTTCTTAGAACTGCTCTAGGGCCATATTAGTCTGTTTCCCGTTAAGATGACCATGGACCATCCTTCTACAACTAAGCAAAGTCCTCAATTAAATGCTTTCCTTCATATATATAAATAAACTTGATGTATGGATAGAGATGCCTGTGTTACATTAAATAAAAAGGGGAAGGTTATGGAGAATTCTAAAGCAAAATAATAACAACAATAACACACCAGTCAAGGAAGGAAGAAAGGAGAGAGGGAAGAAAAGAGAGAGGCAAAAAAGGTCAATCTGAAAGAAAACATAATCCGCAAAATAGAATTATCCTAACATCTAGTGAACTGTTAACAAAAAACAAAATCAAAAGGGCCAGCAAGATGGCTTAGTGGAGCACTTGTGAGGCAGAGGCAGGCGGATTTCTGAGTTCGAGGCCAGCCTGGTCTACAGAGTGAGTTCCAGGACAGCAGAGCTACACAGAGAAACCCTGTCTCAAAAACCAAAAAAAAAAAAAAAAGATGGCTTAGTGGATTTTACCTTAGTGGTTAAGCTTTTGTTGTGTAACCTGACAATCTGAGGTCAAGCCCAGGAAGCCATGGCAGAAAGAGAGAACCGACTCCCTAAAGTATACACTTGCTGGACTCCGTGGCACGCTCCTTACAAAAAAATACATAAATAATAAAATTGTAAAAAATATTGTGCTTGAGAGTCCTCCTGTGTGCTGGGCACAGTTATAACTCCTTCGTAGGCAGAGGTCCTCACGCTGATTCCCTAAGTAATCCTAAAACTGCAAATGGTACCTGAATGCAGTTACAATTAGCAAGAAGATGCTGAGCCCTAATTTTATAAAGTTAGTTCGCCCAAGTACGCTGACATCTTCACAAGGATCCTGCTAATTAATTCAGCGACAATGGCAGTGAGTCATTTGTTGAACACGCACAGAGCGGCAGAATGCAAAACACTAATTCTTAGACAGGCTGTCTGTCAGGAATCCAAGAATAATGAAGGCCAATTTATTTAGAAATGTAAATGTGGAACAAAATGCCACATAATTCAGCGGGGGAGGAATATGTTAGTCGCCAAGGGAGGAGTTTCAGCTCTTGTACACTTTCCAGATTTTTTTTTAAAATTATTAGGTAGTGTTTATCTTGAAATACTACAAAAAAGGAGAACTTCATTTACTATCCTTCCGTGACCCCTGAGTGCAGTTCTAACTCAAACTTCTCTATTTCTCCTGACAGTGGGAGCAGTGTGACATCCCAGCCCCCCTGGCCCTACATCCCTCCAGAAGCTGGTATGTTTCTTGTTTAAGGAAACAGTAGCTGTGTGTAGTTCAGTGGTAAAGAGTATAAGAGCTTATCTAAGCAAATACATATAAGGCCCTGGGCCTATTCACCAGTGCTTGGGGTGGAGATGAGAGACTGTTTGGACTGGGGCTACTCATTAGTAGTAGAGCGCTGGCCTAGCTGGAGGGCTGGGGTGCAATTCCCAGCACTGCAAAGAAACATCAAACAACAGGTACAGCCAGATCAGGTGGCTCATGTAGGAGGCTGGCAATGAGGATTGCTGTAAATTCAGCGCTAACCTGAGCTACACTGTGAGTTCAATGCTAGCCTCAGCTATCTAGTAACACTGTCTCAAAAACAAAGCAAAACCAGGGGAATCAGAGTATGTTTATTGAGACTGCTTAGAAGACAAAAGGGGCCTGGCAACTTGAGTTTCAAGTGACTCTCCCAAGCTGTCATCTCCACATGTACTGTGGCATGTACACACACACATATACACACACACATCTTCTCTTCTTCCGTTCTGGCAGTGAGGGCATTATAAATCCACATCACCGTGGATGGTCAGTGTAGAAGCCTGTGCCACCACGCATGGCTTGCTGTGGGATTGCATACCCTGTGCCACCATGCATGACTTGCTGTGGGATTGCATATCTGTCCTACTATGCCTGCCTGGCTCTATTTCCACTTTAATGTACTGGAAGTAAAAGCAATTCATTTTTATTCTCTTTCTCTTTCTGAAGTGCTAAAGATTGAACCTGAGCCTTGTATATGTCTGACAAGCAGTTTGCCTAGCCCTTGATTCTTCCTTGGTCCTTCCTTCCTCCCTCCCTTCCTTTGTTTCTTCTTCTTCCTCTTCCTCTTCTTCCTCTTCTTCTTCCTCCTCCTCCCCTTCCTCTTCTTCCTCCTACTCTTCCTCTTCTTCTCTCCCTTCTTTAAACTGAAACTAGAGATAGCTTATCCTGGAGCCATTTTGACTAACTGTAGCTCAGAAATACAAACTTAGGTTACCCCAAATTTCATGTTCCATTATGGAAGCAGGTTCATGAAGTTTTTATAGTTTTATAGAAGAAAGACACATTGTTGTGGACATCAGAGAGGCGGGTACAGCAAGATGGGGGAAGCTTTTCTTTAGGTCCAAGATGTCATCTGATCTATTAACTATTAGGTTTGTAGAAGCTGAATTAACAGATCCTGAAAGTTTTACCTATTAAGCACAAGATGCTATTAGTCACAAGTTTCTTTCCAGGAGGGTTTTGCTCACAGTGCCCCCTGTTGGTCAAGCATCACAATTTATGCATTTGGGAGCCACATACTATTTATTAAATTTTATGAGGCCCCTTGTAGCTAGGAAGGCTCCTCCCTAGGAACTGATGTAGATGAGACTGAGTAGTGGGGAAGTCAGAGATCTTCAGGAGAGGGAACAGCTAGTTAAGGCCATCAGGGAAGAAATGGAGGGATCATATCAAAACTATCAGCCATCATGATCCGAATCTGAATTTTTGCATCCTCTGTATTTGACATGGCATTTACATAAGACACAGGATGACTATACCTAAAACTAAGTAACAGTTTCACCTAATCGAGTGACTAGCCTTTGGCTCATTGATACAAAGTCTTGTCTAGAGCTTAGGCTAGCCTCAAACCCCCTTACCTCTCCTACCAATACAGCTGCCTTGAACTACACTAATTTATTTCATATTTTCATAACTTTTGTGAAACAGGGTCTCATGAATCCAGGCTGGACCTCAGTTTGCTACACAGCTAAGGATTAGATCATTCACCACCATGTGTTTATGCAGTGCTGAGGATCAATCCAGCATTCCTTGCAAGTTAGCCGGGCATCTATCAATCGAGCTATAGCCCCAGGCCCATATTTTCATTTCTTTTTTCATTTTTAGAGTTTCATTATGTAGCTCTGGCTGGCCTAGGACTCCTCTAATGTAGACCAGGCTAGCCTCAAATTCATAGAGAACTGGCTGGCTGTGTTTCTTGAGTGATGGGAATCAAAGTTGTGGGTCACCACACCCAGCTTAAAGCCACACCTCTAAATATAGCCTGCAGCCTGGGTACAATGACCTGCTTGCTGTACCCAACATCCTTTTTTTACTTAAAACCGCCTTCCTCAAATCCAGGCAAGGCTCAAAATCCATATCTATGTCACTTTCCTAGAACAGAGTCTGAGCAAAAGATGTCCCTGACCTAGATGGTCCTCACCTACTTTCATGGGTGGGCTAAGATAAAGGACAAGGATACTCAGTCCCTCCCATTCCACCTGGCAGGAATTAAGTGAAACTAGCCAGATGGCTCTGTCCCCCAGTTAAGACAATACCTGCAGTTTTCAAACTGTCTTTGTGCAAAGAAACACTTCAACAAAGAACAATATTGAGCACTCTGGTTTAAAGGAGTTTGGACAGACGAGTCCAGAATAGTTCCCAGTTTTCCCACACATACTTTCTTACATCCTTGGTCTTCCTAGAAGTATGAAAGAGAGGTTTAAAACTCATAGGCTCACACTGGCTATGGTGGAGAACCTCTGTGATTCAGCACTTGGGGAGAAGAGGAAAGGAAGGTTAGATGTTCCAGGCTAGCCTCAGCTATGTACTGAGTTTAAGGCTATACTCTGTCTCAAAAAAGCAAAAAGAGAAACAGACAATCACAGAACTAGCAAAGCCAGAAGACACCAAGGAAATGGGACTGGTTGATTTGGGAAAAAAAGGAAGGCTGACCAGCACAGAGAAACAGAGAGGGCGTGCCCGAGGCTGGCCATGAGAGCTGGAAAGGCACAGGCATATCTGGAGAGGGTTTATCCTTCAGTTTTCTAGTTTTTCTTCCAAGACATGTGTATCCTTTCAATAATTTAGACTTGGGTGGAGGGTTGGGATCATATGGCTCTACCCTTCCTGTTCCACTCTCCATTGATAGATTTCAGAGGTGCTAGGGGTGGGGTCAGGGCGATACATCACCTCAGAATTCTGTATATATTCAGGGGCTTGTGTGAGCCTGGATTCCGTGGATCCGAGACCTCGCAAAGCTAGGCTCTAAGCAGGCTTCCCTTGCTAACCAAGGCTCTTCTCTCACCTCCAACCACAAGTGTGTTTGCTTTGCGCCAGGAGATTCAGAACGCTTCTTTAACCCCTAGGATGTAATCCAGCCTCCGTACTGTGGCTCAGCAGAGGTCCATGTCTGTGTTCAAGTCATTTTCTCTTCTGTCCTCTAATAACTCAAAAACCTCGCTGTTCCAAGGGCAGCCTTGCAAGGGCACCTGCTTGGTGAACGTGTTTCCACACTGAGATCAGCCTTGATCCTGCTCTCCCTCAAGGTCTGAGGGCCACTGGTAAAGCATGCATCACTCTGCATGACCTCTGACCCAATCACGGACACTAAGGGAATGATGCTTATGGGCTACAACAATTCCAGTGGACAGCAAAAAGCAATGAGTCTCGATAATAATAAAATCCTCAGGGTGACCTCTGCACAGTGGGACGCTCAGGTACAACAGCCCTTGGATTCAGAATCAAAAGCCCCTTTCAATATACCAAGGAGAGTAAACGCCTCTATTTTATTTGAATGTTCAATCCCACTGGCCATGGCATTTAAAAAAATAAATAAATAAAACCACCTTCCCATCATTCATCTCAGACAGCCGGTTCACAGGCTTTCAATTCAAGGTGATTCTGTAATTTTCTATTCCTGTCTCGCTAACCAGCTGGCTAAATGACATCAGACAGTTCCCTATCCCAGTCCTCAGAGAACAAACATTAACTGAAGGCAGGGTGTTAATAATACCTTCAAAATCACTGTCCATCTCATAAGAAATGCTGGAAATATTTTTTCAGAAAAACAGCTTCATGAGGTTACAGCAGCTTGTGGGACCCAGAGAACAAACGGGGCAGTTGAAATTGCTGATTGTTCTTTAAAAACTGCGTCATGAATCTCAACCAAAGTAAACAGTTTGAGCAAACAACACAGAAAGCCAAACAGGGAGCCAGAGTGACCCTGGTGACACAGGAGTGGGTGACTTAAACCAAAGCTGCTGACCCTTCCAGATGTTCTAAAGTGACCAAAATCTGTTCTCTGGGGATCTGAGAAACCAGAGAACGCCGCTCTCTATCACTTGTCCTTGAAAGGGTCTGAATCCAAAGCATGAGTCTAAAACCAAAACTACACTTAATTTAACAGACAGCCTTTCCTTTCGATGTTTGAATTTGTTTTACAATTGAAACCTTCCAATTTTCTTTCCTTGTTTTGAGACAAAGTCTCATGGTGTAGTCATGTCTGGCCTGGATGTTGCTAGGTAGGCCAGGTTTGTCTTGAACTTGCTATGATCCTCCTGCCTCAGCCTCTCAAGTGCTGGGACCACAAT
Source organism: Mastomys natalensis (assembly GCA_021653895.1). NCBI lineage: Eukaryota > Metazoa > Chordata > Mammalia > Rodentia > Muridae > Mastomys > Mastomys natalensis. The sequence continues at coordinate 149,063 of JAJTUV010000027.1, forward strand.
TATGCAGAACCACACCCATTTGCATAAAATGAAAATGAAAAGTCTCTTTCTAGGTTGGCACAAATGGACAATTACTGAAGATGGGAAACTATCAATGAACTGTTAAGCTAGCTGACAGATAAATGAGAATTTGGGAAATTTGGAATTTTCCTCAAGTGCTACATTCCCAAGGAACCTGAGCTCTCTAGTTGCTGTGTGTTGTTGCTATGTGTGTGCACACATGTAGCTTCATAAACATATTTCTGGAAGAAATAAGTCATGGTACATATTTTACATAATTTTGTTTATTATTTATTTATTTAATTAATTTAAAAGCAGGCTCTTTATGTAGTAAGCCTGTACTGGAACTTGCTATGTAGACCAGTCCTGGCTTTGAACTCACAAAGATCCACTGCCTCGGTGATTGGCATTAATGCTTGTGTTTGACACAGTTTTTTCTTCAAGAAAAATGGTCAAATGTTTCAAGACTGATTAAAACAATAGTAGCATGTAGCAGGAGTAAAGACATGAAGAGAGTGCTGAAGAGATGGCTCAGCATGTAAATTTAATATAATCAATAACTGATCCTGTAAAGGCCCAATTTTTTTTCCCCAGAACCCATGTGGGTAGTTCACAACCACCTGTAATTCCAGCTCCAGGGCATCTGATGCCCTTTCTGACCTTTTCAGGTATCTGCAATAATGTGAGCATACCCCATCCTACCCCAACACACATACACATAATTATAAAACAATTAAAGTACAGCATAAAAAATGAATAGAAAGAAAAAAGTATAAATCTGTAAACAGAAGAGATGTGACTGTAGAGAGCCAGAAGGAGCTGACCTCCGAACACACACACACACACACACAAAATCTGAAGCCTACGCCCACTCCCTATAGTTTCAGGAACCACTTTAAAGAGAGTCTTACCAAATATTCTACCAAGAAAATATTCCTTCCCAGGAGGTGGTAAGCAATGGTTTTGTGAATGAAGCACAAATATTGAATCAAAGTTCTAAAAAGATCCCTTCAAAGACTCAAAGGTTCATGACAAATCAAGACAAAACAAACCTCTCTCTCTGTCTCTCTCTCCAACGCATTTGTTTGTTTGTTTGTTTGTGTTGTTCTGAGAGAGTATCTCACATAGCCCAGGCTGGCCTTCAAGTTGCTTTGTAGCCAAGCATGCCCTTGAACACTTGATCCAATCCTCCTGCCACAATATCCACAGGCCTGTGCCAGACGTCCAGCCATCTGTTTGACAAGTCACAGGGATGCTCTAAGACTGTAAACATATGCAGGAAGGAAGAACACTTCTCTCAGAGCTGGGCATACCATATGCTATATGCTAAAACAGTATTTACATAAGTAAAAGCAGTCATGTCCCGCATGTGCATGGAGCTGTGAACCATGAGAAATGACCCCAACAATATTCCTGTGACAGGATGTATATGGTGGCTCACACCTGTAACCCTGGTGGGTATTTAGGAGACTGAGGCAGAATTGCTGCAGATTCAAGGCTAGCCTGGGCTACACAGTGAGTTCCAGGTATCTCAAACATAAATCATAACAACAAAAGTCTATCCCTGTAACTTAGGAAGACAGTATCACACTCATTTGCACTTGGGAATTGGAAGTTCCCCGAAAAGGCTCCACCCACCTTTTCAGGAAGATGTTACAGCTGGATGGATTAGAACTAGTGACAGTGCATTAATGGAATGTTGCAGATCCAAGGGCAAAGTTATCGTAGGCTAGCTTAGTCTCTTTAGTAGCCATTTATTATCTACCCCTGTATCTGATCTAATACCTTTCTAATACCCGGTAAAACCTCTGGAGTTTGCTAATTAACTAAGTTGTCAGGAGACCACTAGCCTCTGCCAGCCTGAGAGCTCAGAATTCTCATGAGCACCTGAAACTTCTAACAGAGATTCTCCCGACTTGCTCCAACTCCCCCACCTCATGTCCCACCAGCGTCCTCAAGGGATGCTGTTATTGATGTCTGTCTTCTGTTCTGTCACCCAAGAGTTTGTGTAAGTGCTTCTGTGGTGGAGCATGCCATTCCTGAGCTGTGGACAGTCATCTTTGACTCAGGGCAAATTGTCTCTTATTGCCTTTATGCTTTGTATTGACAGAAGACATCGAAGGGGAAAAAAAAACAAAAACAAAACCAAAAATCAGCCAAAACCAAAACCAAAACCAGAGACTTGTTCAACTTGTATTTTAGTCAGGGACAGAGAACACTTGAATCTTGATCTGATATTATTTATTTATTTATTTATTTATTTATTATTTTAATACACGGGTTTTTCTTCACAGCCCTGGCTGTCCCAGAACTCACTGTGTTGTATTTTATAAAAAAAGAAAAAAAGAAAAGGAAGCTAGGATATGTTTGATAAAGTGAGGTATGGTGAGGTGGAGAGGGTACCAATGCGGGCCCATGTTGAGGCATCCCTTCCCCTGAGGTACCTGACATATCACAGATACAGTATGGAATAGTGTTTATTTAGGGCATGGAGACGGGAGTTGAGAGAGAGAGAGAGAGAGAGAGAGAGAGAGAGAAAATATGAATATAGAGGAGTAGAGGCATACCTGGCTATTGCCAGGTAACTGTGGGGCAGATCCTAAAAGGAATGCGAATACACTCTGTAGACTGGGATGGCCTCAGACTCAGAGATCCACCTGCCTCTGCCTCTCGAGTGCTGGGATTGAAGGAGTGCTACCACAACTGCCTGGCTAGATTGATTCTGTGTGGAGAGCTGTCCATGACATCAAATGCTGCAGGGTTGAATTGTCAGTATTCTGCCATACATTTTGTGGCCATATAGACTCAGAAAAGAAAACATTTATATACCACACAGATACATACCAATATAAATACAAAGGAGACCCACAGAAGAGCCTATAAAAGACATCCTCATTCTCCTGTTTGTACTAAGTCAATGTTCTTTAATTAAGCCAACAGGAAATGCGTCAGAGAGTTCTACCTTACTGGAGAGTCAGTATCAGTGTATGCAGGTCATAAATCCAGAGCTTCAACGTCTGCATAAAGACTTGGGCCTCTAAATCTCTCATGTCATCCTGGAGATAAGGAATAATGCAAGATCAAGACAAGAAAGCCTCAGTGTCAGCCTTCCTTGGGGCATAAGACCTGTGATTTTTCCATTTAGCTTCCTCTAGAGCTTTTTCTCAACAGGTCTCCTAAACAAAGAGCCAAAGAGAGATCACAACAAATCTCCAGCTGATCCTATGATGAGTCAGAAAAACACCCTTCTTACTTGCAAAGTGCCTTTCCAAGAAGCTTCAAGAATTTTTAAAAGCAGGTCATTATTTATCTGCACACCACACCCAGGAGTTTGAGGCCTCTAATTGCCTTACAGGTGAAGAAATGAGTCCACACAGTTTGGGGGAAGCTTGCAAAAGATACACGATGACTCACAGGACCATGTTGGTTGCTATGACAACTGCCTCTTGCTTTTTCTTGGTAAAGGCCAGAGACATACTCTCCATTCTGCATCTGCTGTCTGTCCCTGCCGTCCCCTTCTAATGAGCGTTGAATGTTTTCTGACCCCTCCCTCCACAGACACGAGTTCACACTTTACAACAGTGGGTTCTCACACTACTGAACACATTGTTCTTCCCTTCACCTCTGGCCCCAAGATCCTGCAGGGTATGAATGAATAGTGCTATTCAGATGGCAACAAATAAGGGAAAGAAAAGAAAGTACAGCTTCCAGGTAGGAATGAGAGTCTCAGTTGAGTCAGCAAAGGAGAAACAAGCTTCCTGTTCTCACTCACTATGCACCACTGACTCATGACAGAACTATGCAGCCAGAGAGCCAGTACTCAAGGTTGTAGCCACTGTTCACTGTGGAGTTATAGACAAAGCATGTGACTTCTCAATACCTTGACTTACAAAACACATCTCATTGGGTTGTTGTTAAGTATCCCATGTTGGCTTTTATTAGTTATTTTATATGTATGTCGTTATCATGTTTTGCCAGAAGCATCATCAATCTCCCATTAACTACATATCTCTGTGACTTCTTAAACTCAGTGTATAGTCTTGAATCAAGGAATGACTGTAGTGGGCTAGCAACCTGCATGGACCTGGCCATTCCCTTGTTAAAGGATTAGAATGAAGGTGAGAATGTCAGGCTAAATCCAGAGAATCCTATAAGGCAGCCCTTGGTCACTATAACCAATCTCACCACTTCTATGTATTACTCAAACAATTAACTAATGTCAAAGAGTTACTTTAATTGAAAGAACTATCAGTCCATCTGGTTCAAGCTTTTACCACGTCCGTTTTTAAGAGATGGGAAAAAGGAGACGGAGTGAATTTGAGTTATTTGCCCTGTTATCCTAGCTAAGGTATAAACCTTGCCTGTTAACACAATGGTTCAGTGTGCTACCTAGCAACATGATAGGAACTGCAGCTGCTACCCTATTACTCTACCCAGAACAAGCCCACTGGTGACTAAGCTGGCCTGGACTGCAGAGAACTTTGCAAGTCATTTCTGATAACACCAGACTGCATTCATCCTTGAGAGAAACATCCAACCACCAACCAGAGGCTTATTAGTTCTGGGAAGCTCTTTCCTAGGAATAAACAGACTCTTGGCAATTTTAGCCGAGAGAAAAATATGAAGACCTATTATGAAACATCATTAGACAGTTAAAACATTGTCTCTTGTAATTAATATATGCCAGATGACCTGTAGGCTGAGATTATTACACTCAGAGGAGGAAGGTGATCCTCAGAGTATACCTGAGAACCACCAGGAGGACTTGTTTAGACACGGAGGGTGGCCCCTAGCCTACTCTTCTAACTGAATTGGTCAGGGTGGCCCCAGTATTTACATTTCTAACAAGTACCTCCTGGTGCTGCTGCTGATTTAGCTAGTTTGTAAACACCTGGGCTGAAATCAAACCAAAAGATGCTAGAAGATAGGGAATTGAGACACATGGGCCACAAGTGAGGCTGAGTAGGCAGATCTCTGCTGGGCAGGGTGTGGTGAAAGACATGACCACCCCACCCTGCTTTTATATTCCCAATTTCTTGGCTCCTTTCACACACCAGCAGGGAACACTGGGTCTAAGGCTCACACCTTGCAAAAATCACAAAAAGCTGACTCCATGATCTGGCTTAGTGTGAGTTTTAGCGACACTGTTCCTTTCGTGAAAGAGATCTCCCTACTTGCTAATGATTAGCAGGCAGTTCATGCATAGAAGCCCAGCTTACGGATGTTGAGGAAAACCTGGGATATGTAATGACACCTATTCTCAAACAAGCAAACAAACCAATGACTTGATAATTAGTTAATTAAAAGGAAGAAAGGGGAGCACGTGTTGCTGGAGGGAAAGGATGCATGCTGGGAAAAGCCTGCTTAAGGGTGACCAGGAGGCCGGCAGTGATCGGGATGTAAAGTGAATAAGTAAAAAATTAAATTAAATTAAAAAAAAAAAAAAAAAAAGCTACAGAGAGGTGTGCCTGAAACAACAGAAGCCAAGTACAATCATTTCTGGGAGAGGCTGGGACACCTAACTGTAGTATGCACTTCCTGTCTACTGGTCGGGGAGACCTTGTACTCAGTCAGGGCCCAAGTTTCCTGACCTGGAAAATAAAGAAGCTAACTGGATTTCTTTCACAAATCTTTGTACTCTCCAACCTCTGTTTTTGTGGACTCCCCGATGAATCTCCAGGGAAAAGTCTTCCCTCACACGATCAAAATAAAACAGAGCATTTGGGGCACATTTTGTACTGAAAAGATCAACCACAAACCACAAGGCTGGGAACCATGTAACAGCAAACATTTCCTTTAGCTTCCAAACACAGATGAACAGAATTTAATGGGAAGCTTGTGCTAATAGGCAGGCTGCAAACCACCATCTAGGGTTACAGCCTATCTATTTTCAGTTCATAGGACATTGGAGCTGCCACAGTGCCCCTAGACTTGGGTGTTGCACACTTATTATACCATGTGAACACCTGGCGAGGCTTCTCTGAGTTTAAAAATATTACCTCATAAACCCTTAAAAGTGATATCAGAAACACTTGCAGCTATGGTTGCTTTTGGTTAAGGGGCGTACAAAATTTCACCGGTGTTCATGCATGTGACACTCATACCAGGCAGAGAGACAGATGCCCAAGGAGGGCTAGTTTCCATAGTCATTGTGGTTTGAATGAAAATGGCCCCCAAAGGCCCATAGAAAGTGCCACTATTAGAAGGTATGGCCCTGTGGGAGGAATTGTGTCACTAAGGGTGGGCCTGGCCCAGTGGCATTCTCAGCTGCCCCGTGAATCAGATGTAGAACTCTCAGCTACCTCTTTAGCATCATGTGCCAGCATGCTGCCATACTTCCCACCATGAAAATAATGGACAAAACCTCTAAACTGTAAGCCAGGACCACTTAAATGTTTTCCTTTATAGGAGTTGTTGCAGTCATGGTGTCTCTTCACAGCAATAGAAACCCTAAGGCAGTCACTGTAACTGAAATAAAATGCTGGAACCTCTGTGTACAGGATGCACACACAAGTAAAGGTCTCTATACTAGGTTAAAACCAAATCTAGCGGATATTATTTTCCCTCTCTATGATCTATTTTAGCTAAATGTGCTGCCCTCGTTTCTGCCTATCTCCATCCTACAGAGGATAATGTTCTCCGTCAATTCACCACATTCATGCTTGCCTCTCCTTCCTTCCCTGCTAGCTTGCCAACCAGAATAGATCAGTGTCTCTGACTCTTTCAGGACCTACTTCCTCTAATGCTTATGTTTGTCCATGTACCTCTCTCTATTTCCTCTCCTTTGCATTAATCTCTGTTTTTCAACTTACTACAGAACCTGTGAGTACAGAGCCACCTCTCTAGCCATGTTGGCTCTTGCCGTGATTGGATGACCCTAGAAAGTAGAAGCAGGAGGGTCAGGAATGGGTTCAAGGTCAAGCTCTGCTACACAGACTACAAAGCAAGTTTAAGGTTGCCTGGGTTATATAAGGACTTTTCTCTCTCAAAGAACATAGGAACAAAGAAGAGGAAGAGGAGGAAGGGGAGAAAGGAGAAGAAGAAGGGGAGAAAGGGGAAGAAAAAGGGTAAGGGGAATGGGAAGAAAGTGGAAGAAAGAGGGGGGTAAGGGGAAAATACTATTTCATTCTTCTATCACCTTGTCTCAGTGTCCAGTGCAGGGTTAAAGGTAAGAAGGTCCAGGCTGCCATGTTCCTTTAAACCCAGGAAGAAACCAACCATACAGTACAGAATGCCAAGGTCTAGTCTCTAGGTCTGGCCTTTTTGTGGTTAGTAACGCACCCAGGTGAGAACAGGTTTTCTTTGAGAGGTTGCAGTTCCCACTTTTCTATGATGACAAACACCTGCGTGTTAGTTTGGTTCACCCTGGAAAAGTGTCACGTGATCCTTTCTTCACTCTGTTCCTTACAGAGTGTGTCTTACAGTTATGAATTGCAGAAACAAAAAGGATTTTATGGTTGGGAGTCACACAACACGAGGAGCTGCATGCATTCAGGGTCAGAAGGTTGAGAACCCCTTGTCTAGAAGACACTTGGATGAAGTTAGCTGAGACATGGCAAACCCCTATGTATGGAGAGGAAGAGTTGCCAGGTGATTGAATTAGTCATGAACACTTTGCAAGGAGCAAAGGACACAGACACGGAGAGCTTAAGACTTCTCAGGAAGTCTCAATATTTCTTGGTGTTTGTTTTGTTTTGTTATTGGTAATAGAATCTCATGTAGCTTAGGCTGGTCTCAAACTCATTACGTAGCTGAGGAAGACCTTGAACTGCTGATCCTCCTACATCCACTTCCCAAGTGATGGGGTTACAGGTGTGTAACTCCAAGACCATCCTTGGCTCGCTTTAGAAAAAACGTGCATGCAATGGATTTGTTGTCAGTGCTGGAGACTGAACATAAGGCCTGGCCCGTGTATACACGTATTCCACCACTGAGCTACACTGTAGCCCCATTTTTCTTTTTATGTTGAGTCAGAATCTCCCTAAGTCAGTCAGGCTTGCTTTGAAGTCACTTTATTGCCTAGGGAGACCTTGTCCCTGTGATCCTCCTGCCTCAGCCTCTCAAGTAGCTGAGATTTCAGGCCTGTGCCATGGGGATTGGTTACACTGTTTTTTGCAAGAATATTTCCAAAGCCAAGTGTGGTGGTGCACACCTGTACTCCCATTTCTTAGGAGGCAAAGGCAGGAAGATCAGGAGTTCAAACTTATCCTCCCTCCCTTCTACGTCCAGAGTTCAAAGTCAACCTAGGCTACAGAAGACCCTGTCTCAAAACAAAACCAAACAAAACAAAATACACAAAAGGACTTCTGCATGGTTGCCTTGGTTATATCAATGGTTGTCTATGTGTGTGTGTGTGGTGTGTGTGTTATATGCATTTATATCTTTCATATCTTTCTCCATTATTTTGTAAGTACTCCACACACTCCCTTTTCTGTATAATTCCCTAGTAGTTGGCGGTGGATGAGTAGGTTTTCATTCCTGTTGATTATATAAAGAATCTGAAAAGGTACCAAGCCCTATTTAGAGCCCCAAGAATGCCTAGCATGGCTCTAAACACCTGTGGCTACTTTTCAAAAACAGCACCCACTAAGCCAAAGACAGTATCTTCTAAAGATAGCCAGGCAAAGATCTCATCAGCTCTCAGCCACATTCTCCTGACAGCTGTCATTTGCACTGGAGTGACATTTGGCCAGATCTAGAAAGTAGAAGTCTGTTAATTAGGCTAGCAGAAGCAAAGTCGGCAAGCTAGACAGGGATTCTGGGAAATCACTGAGATTCTAACAGGTCTTTGAGAGGCTTTTCTCAATTGAACACCACTCCGCTATTGTACACATCCCCAGTATCTTTTCATATTTACTTTATTGCACGCAAGATGCCGGGATGAAGACTAAGTCGACCAGCCCTTAAGCTGCACACCAGAAAGAAATGATACTTGTGTTCTGAGATTCAGCAGGCTGTCCTGGATCCTCAAAGATGCTCAGGCACCGATTTCATCTTGGGGATCTGTTCCTTGGTGATCCTTGCTGGCATCACAGTTACAGCTGTCCTGAAGGATTCTGATCAGTTAACACATTTGTTCTCCCAGAAACTTAGACCACCTGTAGATCAGCCCACATTTATGAAACTAATAGATTTTCCACAGATGACGTAACAGAATTCAGGGACTTGGAACTAACCTCAAAAACAGTTTCCTTATTTTAGGGATGAGCTGTAGCAAGTGGAGCTGGTCCAGAGCAAGAGTTGTTCAGACTGAAACACGAACTTTAACAGAGTAAAGCATCCAAAGGGGACTGGGAATGTAGTTCATTGGTCAAGCACTTGCTTGGCATGTGCATGATTCTGAGGTTGACGCCAAAACAACAAAACCCAGCAAGCCAGAGAACAACAGTTTGTGTGTGGTTGATATAATGAGTTCCTGGATGTAATTTAGAAGCCACGTACAACTGAACAGTGTCCATGTTCAGAATGGCAATATTCTATGGTCCTTCCTTGACTGCTGTAGTTATTTCTAAGCTTCTGCGTAATATAAGAATAATCTCTCTTCTTCCTGATTACTGCCATCACATTTTTTTTTTTAAATTTGTCACCAACAGCACACTATCTAGTTTCCTGAACTTTCTTCTGACATTTTATGTTACCTGTGACTGATGGCAAAGCTCTAATCCAGACCAAATTCAGCCCATTAAACTTTCCGTAGCAAATTATAAGCCAATGTGGAAGTTCTGCACATCTTGTTGGACACAGCATTAGTTGGTTTGTTGGGCTGTGTTGTTTTGGTTTGGTTTGGTGAGACAGGTTCTTATGTTGCCATATAGTCAATGATACATATCACTGTTTTGAGTTCCTCGTGTTCCTGTTTCCACTTCCCAAGTGCTGGATTACAGATGTGCACTGCCTTGCGCAGCAGCAGATTGCTCTTTTATGTCTGCCTGTGGTGTCTATCGTGACCTGACAATAAACTGTTTTGGAAGTGCATCATGTTGGGTGAGTACTACCCTGCAGAACGGCTGAACCTTTCAATCGATACTTGTTCTGCGGTCTCTGAATGCATGACCTAAGGGGTTTGAATGTGACCATGATTATAAAGAGAGCCGTAAAAGTTGGAGATTGAAGCAGAGCATGGGGAGACACAGCCATAAGCTCATCACTTATGGAGAAGGATGAGGCAGGAAGAATACCTCTCTAGATCCTCAGAGCAAAACCACAAGAATGAAAAGTCTGTAGTGAAAACGAATCCAGCCTTGATAAGAGCACTGACTCTGTACTTGAAGCCCTGTGTGTTTTCTTCTTGTTGCTCCTAAGTCTTTGTTTTCTATCCCAAGGCCATTCTAAGCTTCTTATAGTTAGTTCCATGCACGGGAGTCAGTTCTGCAGTTAATATTCGTCTAGTTCTCACAGTTTTGGCTAGAGCCCTCCAAACAGATTTCTACCACAGAGTGCGAGGTAGGGCTGAGCTTTATCCCGTTACTCCCCTCAGCACTGGGACTTTTGCATGATTTAGCTCCACCCTGAAGGTGTCTATTGATCCCACACATTCTCACTCAGAAGCATATTTGGAGTCTGTGAGGAACATGGGTTAAGACCAAATGAATTTAATAGTTAAAGGTTGCCTTTTTTTTACATTTAAAATTTGTTTTTACTTTCTGTGTGTGGTGTTTGACCTGCATGTGTGTCATGTATGTGTACCACATACATATCTGTTGCCCACAGAGGCCAAAAGAGAACATCAGCTCCCCTAGAAGTGGAGTTACAGAAAGCTTATGAGCTGCCATGTACATACTGGAAACTGAACCTGGGTCTTCTGGGAGAGCAGCTGGTGCTCTTAACTATAAAGCAATCTCACTAGCCCCCAAATTCACATTTTACTATAGGAATATTTTATTCAATTGTCTTCTACCAATATGTGGGCTTTTGTTAATTCTATATACTTAAAGTGTCATCTTCAACAGCCAACACAAGGGTGGCGGGAGGCAGGGTAGATTGGGAGAGCAGCCATTCCTCAGGGGCAAGAATTAGATTGCTTACACCTTGTTATCTTGTTCACTATGATCAAAAGCAGGCCTCATAGGGTCTCAGTATATATAAGCTGATTAAAGATAAAAATATTTATCAGAAAACCCTTCTCACGGTAAAATAAAAAAAAAAAAAAAAAAAAAAAAAGAATGCTTCCAGGCTTCCCTGCTCTGTGGTGCATTCAGATCCACCAACCAGAGGAAAGCTGTCACTAACCCTGTGTCTTGTTGGTTGCCACGTGAAAACAAACAGTTCTGTTACTACATCACCCATCCCGAGATGTAAAGGTCAACAGGAAAAGAAATATGTTTTGGATGTTGTTATCACTCCCGGCAAGAGCAACCTCAGGAGGAAGAATAGCCCCATTCTGTCTTCCCGCTTATACAAGGGCTATTTACCATCTCGAGTGGCCTTTTCTCTGTGCCAAGTGCATCACAATATCCCTTTCATCAGTAGCTTGCCACAAGCAACAAGTGACAGAAATATCACTGTCCCAGATGAATATCAACACAGGCTCAGAAGACCTGGAGACTTTTATGAGCGACTTGACCACTTAGCATAAACAGTGGCACATCTGAGGTGAAGACCAGAACAAAGCCCTGGAAAAGCCTAGAGAGGTTTTCCTTCACAAAGCCCTGGGAAACAGCTCTTCACTTTAGGCCCGGTCCAGCAACACTGCAGACCAACTCAACCCAAGAAATTTGGGATGCCCAGTAATATTAGACACGGCAAGATAGGAGGAACTATACTGAATCTGATACACATTGTCATAGGTTTTTAAGGTCTCAATTGTGACCTAGAGAGTTGGAGAGATGGCTCAGAAGCTAAAGGCACTTGCTGACAAGCCTGACAGTATGAGTTCAATCCTTGGAATTCATTCAGCAGAAGGAGAACTCTATAGCCAGGCATGGTGGGGCACACCTTTCATCTTAGCACTCAGGAGGCAGAGGTAGACAGATCTCTGAGTTCAAGGCCAGGCTAGTCTACATAGTTCCAAGACAGCCAGGGCTACATAATAAGACCTAGCTTTGAAAAACAACACAACAAAACAAAAACAAAACAAATAAAAAAACAAGAGAGAGAATGAAAGAAAGAAGAAAAAGGAAAGAAAAATAAAATATGTGAGGTATAAAAGAAAAATCTAGGGTCAATCTTTGAAAACAGCAAGAAAATATGAAAATATCTACATTTGTTTAATTATTGATTTATATTGTCCTAAAAATTTAAATATTACTTTTTTTTGTGAAGGGTTTTGAATCTACAGCACATCAGAACAGTACATGTTGGTATCTATTAACTTAATCTGCCTGTTCGTTATTGTTTCATTTTGGAAGATAATTTTGTAATTATATTTATGTACAGAAAATTTAGCAGTGTACATTTAACCCAATTTTGTGATGAGTTCTTTAGCCTTTGCCTTTTCCAGCTTGGCAATTCGAGTCACAGACTTAGGACCCAGGACGTTGCTTCCCCAGTGTGGTGGATCTCATTGTATCTTTCTTTTTTTTTTTTTTTTTTTTTTTGGTTTTTTGAGACAGGGTTTCTCTGTATAGCCTTGGCTTTCCTGGAACTCACTCTGTAGACCAGGCTGGCCTCGAACTCAGAAATCCGCCTGTCTCTGCCTCCAAGTGCTGGATTAAAGGCGTGCGCCACCACCACCCGGCTTCATTGTATCTTTCATTGTAATTGGTCCTAACAGCTTCCACCAGCTTAGCCCAGAGTGTAGGCAGCCGTGTTTACAGTTAAAGTCGTATGACCAGCACCTGACAATGTAAGCAGCTGGCTTCCAGAGTGGTCAGCTCAGAAACTGGTAAACAAGTCCTTTGAGCATGCGTCGGCCTCGTGCCCCTTCGGAGCGGGCTTATGCTAATAAGGTATTGGCAGCTTAACCTATCCTGGGAGGACACATCACCCAGCCCGCCTAGGGCAGTTATATAAGCAGCTCCTTTCTGCTGCTTGGGGTCCAGGCCCTTCCCTTCCCTTCCCGGTCCAGGTCCCCCGTCCAGTTCCCCATCCCTATGTCAAGAGTCGTTCCTGGAATAAAGCCGACTGAGAAGGATCCTACCGTGTCGCGTCTTACTTGCCGGCCAAGGCGGACGCGACACCAGAGCACCCTTGTTTTCTGATTTAACTTGTGAGAAGCAACAGTGGTGCATGTCTTCCTGTGGACCAGGTGCTTGAGCCTGGCCTTTCCCTTGATAAAGCAGTAGGGCACCCCCTTCTCTTGCTTTGTCTCTGGTCTGTACCTGTGGGCAAGCTTAAGCAGCTGAGTTGCTGTTTGCCTGTCCAGGACCTGGGTGAACTGGTTAATGGCAGGAGGTACTTTGAACCGCTTATAGAACAATAAGTATTGCAGAACTTGGGCAGGGGATGTGTCTCAATGGATAGAGTGCTTCTCTAACATGGATAAAGCCTTGGGGTCAATCTCCCAAATGGCAAACTGGGTATGGTGGTGTTGTAGTTAGGGTTTCCATTGCTCTGAAGAGACACCATGAGCAAGGCAGCTTTTATAAAAGAAAGTATTTAACTGGGGACTGGCTTACTGTTTTAGAGGTTCAGTCCATTATCATCATGGCAGGAAACATGGCAGCATCCAGGCAGATGTGGTGCTGGAGAAGGAGCCAAGAGTCTTGATACTAAGGCAACCAGGATAGACTCTTTTCCACCCTGGGCAGAATTTAAGCATAAGACCTCAAAACCCATCGCCACAGTGATGGCATTTACTCCAACAAGGCCACACCTACCCCAATAAGGCCACACTCCTAACAGTGTTACTTAGTATATTCAATCCACTCCAGGTGGCATACAACTACAACCTCTGCAGGTGGAGGCAGTGGAATCCGAAGCTCAAGATCATCCCTAACATGGCGAGTTCGAAGGCCACCCCATGATCCGTAAGACGCCATCTCCAAACACTGTTAAACCAACAGGGAATCTGAGGGATTGGTCACAATCCTCCTTAGCGAATAAGTCTAAGGATCAATAGGTACAGAACCCACAGAATGCATGTAAATCTTTTTCTAAATTATAACGTGCTGTTTAAATGCTAGCTTACGTTCTTAAGTATATCACAGATATTTATCACAAGAGTAAGAGGAAAGAAAGGAAAATTAGTACAGAAACAATGTGGTCCCCTTATATTTTCCTCTCAGCTAGTGAGTGTGATACAATTATGCAGGCCAATGGTTAATAAGCAACATCACCTCCCGTTTTTTTTTTCAGACAGCATTCGTGCTGTCCGTTCTAACGGCTGCTCTGAGTGCACAAAGTGGGCAAGCTAAACATTAATGCTGTAACTACCGTCCCATCGTCAGCTGACTCTAAAGTGGGAGGCTGTGTTCGTACTAAATCCTTAGCGGCTCCAACAACATACTGGCGTGATAGACTACACAACAAAAAGAGAAGTAAGTGTTAGGGGCTCATGATAGAACTGCCAAGTGTCGTTGTCTTGCGTAGATGCAAAAACTGAAGACGAAGAAGGAGACTTGGTTAAATAAAAACACTCAGTTAGTATCACTAAATGAACGGCAAAGAACGGAAGTTCAATGCCAGAAACCCTAGTGGTTCTCTGGTGTGACATGAGGAAAAAGGAGGATTGAGACTCACTACGTGAAAACTAAAAGCAATTGCACTTTCTATTAGGGATTGACCACCAAACATCTATTTGTATTTTGACTCGAGTCCTAGAATAGGGAGGATGTCATTAGAGTTACAAAGATGGAATGACAAACTGCCATCTACATAGCTGCTGGTTAAAAGTAAGATAGTCCCACCCCCTTGACCTTGCACACACATGTAGGACTGTCCCCACCAAGGAGAATTAGCTTTTGTTTATACTTGTGCCCGGGGACTTCCATTCCCTAGCAAAGAAAAAAAAAAAGACATCAATGAATCAATGAAAGGGTGTATTTATTTAATGTCTGGCCCTTATTTCTGTGGCACCAATGGTTTTTGTTTTTATAAGAAATACAAACTTGCCAGGCATAGTGGCACATGCCTTTAAATCCCAGTACTCAGGAGGCAAAGATGGGTGGACTCTAAGAGTTAGAGTTTGGTCTATATAATAAACTGTAGTCCAGCTAGGGCTACATAATGAACCCTATGTCAAAAGCAAACAAAAAAGAAACATAAACTGTTTTGGAGTATTGGTGCGACCCTGCAAATACAGCACTAGGTAAGCTGAGGCAGAAGGATGGCTGTGAGTTCAAGGGAGCATTGCTAGTTAGTAAGTTACAGAAGCCACTCTGGGCATCTCTAGTGAGATTCCATTTCAAAAGCAAACAAACTGCTATTAGTAGAAATTCAGTAGCAATATTTCCTTTCCTATAAGTTACCGATAATGATACATTGCCATTTCATTAAATGATAATCAGATTCTGTACATGTGACTATTACAGAGATGGAGACCCTCCCTGCACAGTCCGCACATATAAAAGAAGCTCACGAAGAAGAAACTGAGAAATTGCATATGGTGATGTAGGCCTGCACTCCTAGCACCTGGGAGGTTAAGGCAAGAAGACCACAAGTTTGACAGCAGCCTGAGCTAACCAAGGGTCTGTCAGAGGAGGATGAAGAGGAGATTGAGGGGGAAAAAAGAAGACAGGGAGGAGTTCTGGTTATGAGAAGTTCTCTCCAGCCTCTGCTGGAGGTCCCCGAAGTACCAGCGGGTGAGAGAGTTAGGTGGTCCAGGAAGAGGGTTCTTTAGGAGCTAACTCTCCATTTCCTAACCATTATTCTGCGGTCTGGCTTCCACCAGTAAATCTGAGAATACCAAAGGATGGAATACCAGAATGGAAGAACTGAAAACATCCAGATGATCTCCAAATCCTCCCAAATTTCTAAGTCTTCCCTGGATAAGCATTCTTTCAGAAGTGCTGATAAGTAGCCAAACCCAACTTCCGCCCCTCCGTGTTCCCCTTAAGGAAGATAAATAATCTAGCAGCAAAAGAACCACCCCACATGAGGCTAACAGGAAGAGAGTGGGGGAGATTCCCTTGGGTTCATTAAGCATGTAAATTAGTCAACTGTTTTGTTCCAGGATAAACAGTGACTCAATAAATCCTCCCGTTCTAGAACTGCGGTATCTTTTCCTTAATTAACTTCTCTTGGGGGTGGGGCACATGTGAAGATCCGAGGTTCAACCTGCAGGTATTGGTTCTCTCCTTCCATGGTGTGGGTCCCGGAGACTCTGGCTATCAGACCTGGAAGTAAGCACCTTTACTCAGCCAGCCTTCTCCGTGGCCCTAGACTAGTGGTTTTTATTTAATTCTTATCCCTAAGTGGTACGTTGTCACTGGAAAGACACAGTGATAACTTACAAATGAAGTCCTCAGTAAGCAGGCACTGTGCCTCTTGGCTGGAAGCCACTGTTGGTGCAAGTCAGCAAATGTTGAACATTCAACAAATGTGCTGGATCCCAGCCCCACTCCTTAGATTTCATGGGTGTTTCTCCATCATTTCCTTTCTGTAGTAAACACAGCAAAAGAAAGATAGAGCTTCTTATAGGACACCAGCACTGTCAGCAGCGGAGCGGCAATGCTTGGGCACTTCAGACATATACCTCATATAAAAAAAACCCAAAAGGTTATCAGTTATCAGACAATAAAACCACTTTTACCAGGATTCATTTCTTAGTTACATTTGGAAGGACACAGTACAAAGTCTGTGCCAAGGTTTCTGTTCCAATGTGACTGCAGCTTAAATCTTATTAACAAGAGACAGAGAGAAAAAATGCTCCCTTGGTATCAAAGGTTATCTTCAGTTCCCAAATTAGAGAAATGGAAGAGAAGGACTTGATAAAATAAGTTGAAATGGCTGACCTGCAGGACCTTCCCGCAGATTATGTAAGTAAAAGTCCACTGTCAACTTTTTCAGAGCGCCCACATGCTCTCTCCTTAATTACTCTTGATACAGCTTTGCTTCTACAAAGAGATAACCGGCAGCCGTGGCTGGGCCTTTTCTGGACGCAAGTATTCCTTAGAAAGCTATCACAATTCACCTAGTTTAAATCAGGTTTTGAACTGAAGCCATCTGAAGCTCCTGCTCTTTGCTGACAACTTTGCTTTTCTTGTTTTGGGGTGTGGAGAGGAGTAGCAAAGAGAGTCATGAAATGCAGCCCCAGCCTCCCTGATACTTAATATGTAGCCCAGGGTAGCCTTGAATTTATGGCCTTTGGAGTCCTGGGATTACAGGTGTGCATTACCACCTCTGGTTTATTTTATTTCTTTATTGAACAGATTTGAATGGCAGATCTTCCAAATCAGAGGCAGGTAAGGGTTGGGGTGATGGAGAGTGGGGGTATCTCAGGACAGGCTGTCACCGTAGGGAGCTGTACAAGGAACACGGTGCTAAAAGCAGGCAGTTCAAAAGTTCACGCCAATATCTCCCATCCTGTATCTTTTCTACAGCTAATTTCTTCTCTGCATAGATGCCACTGTTCAGTATTTTTCTCTGAATTTTACTTTAATCACATTATACTCTGGGTGGATAGAGGTGAAAAGGGGACATCCGGTTTGTCACCACTGAACCCAAATGACCTTTCTGTCGAGGACATAATTATCCCAACATGTCCTCGCTCTATAGTACAGCAGCTATTCTGTGTGGATAGGGACAACCTCAACTCTGTCCTGAATCGAGATCCTCATTGAGCTAAGGTAGACAGGAGAACAATATCCTCCTCACCATGATATCGAAGGTGGCCAGACAGTCACAACGATGTGCCAGAGTTAAGATGGGCCAAAAGATCAATACTCAAGGCTTGTGTAGGTGAGTGACAGCTGTCAGACTTGATTCAGGCTTCATCAATGTCAGTGGCCAATGGGTGACATAAGGAGGATTTCAAAAGACAAAGCTAACACCCAAAGAAGAGAATCAAAAGCATGGAAAAGGAAAAAAATGGGAATTCCAACACTACCGGCTGGGTTTGTGTGTCAACTTGACACAAGCTGGAGGTATCACAGAGAAAGGAGCTTCCTTTGAGGAAAGGCCTCCATGAGATCCAGCTGTAAGGCATTCTCTCAATTAGTGATTAAAGTGGAAGGACCCAGCCCATTGTGGGTGGTGCCATCCTTGGGTTGGTAGTCCTGGGGTCTATAAGCAAGCAAGCTGAGCAAGGCAGGGGAAGCAATCCAGTAAGCAGCAGTCCTCCATGGCCTCTGCATCAACTCCTGCCTCCAGGTTCCTGCCCTGACTTCCTTTGGTGATAAACAGCAATGTAGAAGTGTAAGCTGAATAAACCCTTTCCTCCCCAACTTGCTTCTTGGTCATGTTTTGTGCAGGAATACAAACCCTGACTAGGACACCAACCAAGCCTCCCAGGAAACTGAGTGTCCTCTCATCCAAGAAAATTAGTCTTCATATAGTCTTTGTTGGGAGCCAACTTCTGGCAGAAAGCGGCTATCATCTTTGCAGCCATCTCAAGCCATATACCCTGACAAGAGACTTGTTTTCAACAGCCTACAACAGCTGAGCACACTCTGATAAACATCATGTTTTTCTCCCATATCTTGTTTTGTTGTTTGGTGCCCCCAGCTGCAAGGTGCACGTGGTAAAGTGTCTTCAGCTGTGTCCCCCTGCTTATGCTTATATATATCCATGATTTCCTTTCAATAAAAAGGATAAGGGGAATGAGGAACAAGTCTTGAACAGACTCTCTGTCTTGTCTCCATTCTTCGTGTCTCTTGCCCTTCCACTCCCCACTCTCTCTCTTGCTAGACCCTGACCCACAGGCCAAAGCAGCAGCTCAGGCCAGGATATAGTGACTCCCAAACCTGGGGCAGCTCCGGGCAGGTACAAAGTGATGCCTCAACATTAGGCTCCAGTAAGCAGGATACAGTGAAGGACACTGCAGGAATTGGAAGGGTGTATCCTCACTCCTGCGCTGGAGACCCTGTTGACTGACCCGAACGGAACGGGTTGGTCCAAGTCTTCATATAGTATTACTAATTACTTAAATACAAATTATGCCCTGCCACATATGTGCATGGCTGTAAACTATATATCTTATTCAAAGGTAGGGACGAGATGATTTATCATGACCCAAAGGCGAGTGAGTAACCATGGGCAGAGAATGGGACTCAGGTTGTCCTGGATGATATGTTTCGTTATGAGGTCAGATGAGCTCTAGCAGTCGTTGAACACAAGTCATGAGCCAGTGCATCTGCAGATGTGTCGGTGGGAACATCAGATGGGCAGGTTACAGCAAAGTGGGGAAATCTATGCTACAGGTCTCAGATGCTATCTAGCAACATTCTTAGCTTCTTAGTTGGTGGAAGCTAAGTCTGTTACGTTTAAACATTCCAAAGGTTTTTACCTGATAAAAAGATATTAGGGCAGATAAAGAGGTTAGCAATAAACAGCTAGGAAAGAGGTAAAAGGCAGCCCAAGATAACTTTGGTTCTAAGTCATTCCAACTCTGGAGAATCACAAAGTCCTGATCAATCAGCTGGCATGCATGGAGTATACTCAAAAACAATGTAGCAGCTTCAGGGAAATTCGGTTTACAAATGTGACATGCCCAGGTAAATGTCAGAGAATGGAAACTGGGAGGGCTTTGCGTTTAAATCCAAGAAACCAAAGTTTCATTTGTAAAATCTACAGATATGAAAAACTATTCTTGGGGGGTACATCCAGATCCATTCACCATCTGCCATGACAATAAACTCTTTTGGAACCAAGGACTTCCTCGTATCATTGGGGCCTGCCGGGCCCGCCGCCGCCAAAGCCTCCAGCCACTGGAACCAGGGACCTTCCTCCGGTCTTGGACATTGTAGCTGACACAGACATATGCTGCTCAGATTGCCTTTCAAGAAGGGTCTGGCAGCTGAGGAGATGGCTCTGTCAATAAAATGCTGTCACATACAGGACATCTACGTGAGTAACCATGGCAGAGAAGGGCTCAGTGTCCTGGATGAATGTTTCGATTAGAGGTCAGATGAGCTCTAGCAGTGTTGAACACAAGTCATGAGCCAGTGCATCTGCAGATGTGTCGTAGGGAACATCTAACATAACTGTTGCTGAGAGGTTCACCTAGCAGATGATGATCAGATGAGAAACCACCAGCCAAACTTTAGACAAGCTCGGAGTGTGTGAAGAGTTGAGAGGAAGGATTCAGGGTACCCAACGGCGATAGGAGCTCTACAAGAAGACCACGGAGAAACTAACCTGGACCCTTGGGGATCCCAGAGACTGAACCACCAACAAAGCGATACAGGGCTGGCCTAGCCTTGCATGCATGTGCAGATGTGCAGCTTCGTCCCTCATGGTGGTCCCCCAAGAGGAGGAGAGCTGTCATGAATTATTGTCTGCCTGGGATCCTGTTCCTTAATGGACTGTCTGGCTCAGGAAGGAGGGTCTCCAGTGGCTTGATGTGCAGGGGTGATAAGGGCCTTGGAAGGAGGGAAGGCTTGAGGGGACAGAGAAGGAGTGCATTGGATGTAAAATGAATAATAAATTAATGGAAAAAGAAAAAAAAAGAAAAACTATTCTTGCCTTGGACCTTTCCGTGTTAGAATAGAGATAACTGAACGATTATAAGGAATCAAAGACATAACTATATACACACACAATGCACAGACTAGGACCTGACGTTTTGCTGTCATTTCTCACTCAGTAAATGGCTGTGTTGTTTAGTGTTCAGATACCCAGCTCCTTACAAGCCAGCTAGAAAAACATAGACTTGCGCTGGGTGAGGGGCCAGGTTTCTGCAGTCATAGCTCAGAGGATAGATAGGGTACTTCCGTGGCAAGCATAAGGAATGAAGCTCAGATCTCTGGAAGCTACGTACAATGTCAGGCGGCATGGGACCCTTGTAAAGCAGAGACAGGACATCCCTGAAGTGTGCTTGGCTGGTTAGACTAGCTGAAAGGACAAATTCTGGGGTCAGTGAGAGACTCTGCCTCTATAAAGTGGAGAAGTGGAGATTGACTGAGAAAGACACAGAGATGTCAACTTTTGGTCTCCCCTTCTCACATTCACACACATGTGTACATGCATCACATACATGTAAATATTCACACACACACACACAGGCAAAAAAAAGAAAAAAAGCAAACAGGACACCAGAAAATTTTTTTTTAAAAAAAGTACACATCTGTTCCCCTTTTCTACTTTGATTACGATCACATCTTGTCCCAAGTTCCTCTCAAAGTTCCAGGAAGATATTTACACTGTGCCAAGAGTGGCCACAAACTTGTAAGGCCATGACTTCAATGTCAGAATAGCCTAGAACATGTGGGTTTCCCCACAGAACTTGCGTGGGTTTCCCATAGTGTAGATCCTAGGTTTATGGGCTATGAGCTAAATTTCTCTTTGACCCCTTTGCCCTGCAAAAGTTCCCCTAGCAGTTATCTTCTCTGTTCCAGAAGGATTCCTTCCTTATGTCCTTCCTCACCACAAATGTCCAGGGGGCAGGATCCCAGGAGGCGGAGCCAGGAAAGTAAGTTCTAGGCCAACAGGCTACAGGACAACAGAACAGAATGCTTGTTAGCATCTTCTAGACTTCCAGTACTTGGACTTACAATAACAGTCTCAGTGTTTCTCAGCTTTCCTGCTTAGTGAGTTATGTCCAATTGTTGTTTTTTTAATATTTATTCTAATAAATTAATTTTAAAATGTATGTGAATGCATATGTCTTTATGTGTAGGTGTGTGCACATGATAGTAGTGCCCTCAGAAGCAAGAGGCATTAAATCATCTGGAACTGGGTCTTATGGTCACCTGTAAGGGCTCCTCTGGGATCAGTTTCTAAGGAAACTGCAAGGTCCTTGGGTTCCAAATTCAACAGAGTTGGAAGGTCCTTAGACTATGCCTGTGGGATTCTCAGGAGCCATCTTGCGTGTCTTTGTGATACCCATATGTGTGTCTTTGGTGGGTTCTGGTTATATCTGAAGGTGCTACTAGGGAATCTAAGTGAGATCTCAGGCTGGTTCCTGGTGGACAATGAACAGGGTCATGGCTGATGATAACCCTAGGCCACTGTTATTTCTCGTTTCCCTAGTCTGTGTATCTAATTCCTATTTCTCTTATTTGAGCTATCTGAGAAATCTCTTTGGCTCTATCCTTTTGTACATAGCAAGCCAAGTGTCCCAGGACCCTGGAGGTTAAGTGGAGAAGATTAAAGTCAGTCTGGAGGACTTGGTGAGAGTCTTTCTCAAACAAAGAAATGAATAAGAGAAAGCAAATGTAGAACCATTCAGTGTTTAGTAACAGGTGTGTGTGTGTGTGTGTGTGTGTGTGTGTGTGTGTGTGTGTGTGTAAAGGCAAGATGGTAAGAGTTTGGGAAAGCAATCTGTTACAGAAAAATGGCAACAATATTACACAGTTTAAAAAGTTTACAATTGCCTATAACTTGGCTAAAGCTCACCAGGTGGTGAATCACATTAGGAAAGCAGCTATTAGTGATGATACATGCTTGCTCCAGATAGAAGAGAATAATAGAAAAAAGCTTGCCACATCTTCCTTGCTTTCTTAAGTGTTCCTCAGGGCAGTGGTAATTCCTCTCTACCCTTTCCAAGCTCATGGACAGTGGAACCCATCTGTGCAATCCAAAGCAGGCTTTCAATACCACATGGCATGGAAGACTCATTTCATACCAGAGTGAGGAAAGCGAGCCATCTGTCTTATCAAAAACATGAATACTTCCAGGGATAAATTAGATGCTCACAGGCAAAACAATTGTTCTACTTTTTGTTGGCAAAAGTTGTCGTACTAGAATGTGACAGTCTCAGACGCAGGACTCTTTAAAAATGTCTTAATATAATATTCCTAATTTTTGTGTGAAATAAGTGTGTGTGGTGCAGGCACATGAGGGACCAGAGGAGTATATCTGGTATGTTCTCACTTTATTCCTTTGAGACAGTGTCTCTCACTAAACTAAGCTAAGGTGGCACCCACAAATCCTCAGTGATCCTCCTGTATCTATCACAGTGGCACCGGGTTACAGGTTTGCAGGCTGCCATATCTAGTTACAGATTCTAAAGATCTGAACCAAGGTCCTGATGTTTGCACAGCAAATGCTCTTCCTACTGAGGGACCTGAACCCTAAAAACTTATTTTTATTTTGATCTTCCTCATCACTAGTCAGGAATGGCAATCAAACTGTGGGTTGACACACTCTGTAAGGACCCAGATTCTCAATTCTACCACTTCTTGACAGAAGAACCTGTAGCCGGTTACTTTATGTGTTCAGTGTTCTCATTTATAAGTAAGGGCAATAGGACTTGTTACAGACAGTAATACATTTTGTTGTTGCTGTTGTTGCTTAAGATGCAAAACCATGAAAAATAATTGGCCAAGATGATCCACCAGCAGAACTCAAGCCTGGTGCTTGGGCCAAGAACAGGGTGGGTAGGTTATAAGCCCTAGGAAGAACCTACTATTATTATCCTGCTAAAAAGACATAGTTATTAAAATACCCAACTCATCTTAATACCCATAGAGCAATGGGTTCAGTTCTCAGCCCTTATCAGTGCTTCTACAGTAGATGGTAATCAATACAGACTCAAAACTGGTCAATGTGCAGAGAACAAGAGACTGGGAATACTCAGCATAAATCTGTATCATGCCCCCTACACCCATGGTTCAGGTATTAAGGCGGAAGAGGAGGCCGAAAGATATAAAAGCCAGAGAAAGAGGACGACTGTTGCTAAAGAGGCTCTTTCAGATGTGACAGGCGAGGGCGAATCAGTTTTCCCCAGTGATGCAGCCTCTGGGAGGTTACCCACGCCCCAGTAGATTGACCTATGCTCATGCAAATACTGGCAACTCAGTGGACTAAGTTTAAAAAGAATACATGAAATACAACCGTCTGTAATGGGATCCAATGCCCTCTTCTGGTGTGGCTGAAGACAGTGACGGTGTACTCATTACTAAATAAATAAATCTTAAAAGTGAATAAATAAATAAACAAATGGGAAACCTATGGGGAGTTTAGAGAAGTAGAGATGGGTTCAATCAAAATAGATTACATGCTTGTATGAAATTCTGATTTTTCTTGTTGTTGTTTTGGGTTTTTTGTTTTGTTTCTTTTCTTTCTTTCTTCCTTCCTTTCTTTTTTTTTTCTTTCTTTCTTTCTTTTTTTTTTTTTTTGGTTGTTGTTTTTTAAAGTTCTGGGCAGGGAAGCAAACTCTTTTAAGATGAGGGAGGAACGTGAAGAGAATTAGGAACAGCTCCTACCGGAAAAGAAAGAGACTATGTATGTGGTGACTTCTGTTGCCCTTATGCACCCAACTGCAAAAAAGTGTCAGCCCCGTGCAGCATGCCAGCTCCACGGCTGGAGCCAACAATGGGCAGAGCATTCCTCCACACTCTTTGCTTTAGTGTACTGAGCTCTTTCCAACTTGGAGCCCACTTTGTCTGATACCGCAATCTGAGACGGGAGGATACTATCTGCCCATTCTGCAGGAACAAAAAAGGCCAAGGGTCTTGGGGTTCACTGGCTTTCCCCAAGAGAACACACTACAAAAAAACAGAAAAGAGGAGCTAGGTGTGGTAGCTCCCTACCTATATTCCTTGTACTTGGGAGGCTGACGCAGAAGGACTGCCATGAGTTCTAGGCCAGAGTAGGCTACATAGAGTATGACCCAGTCTCTAAAAAGTGGAAAAGAAGTTGGACATAACTCAAGCTGGAAGTGAAACTTCTTTTACACGCTAGGCTTGAATTTCCCCATTTTTTTTTTTTTTTTAAATCACCTGCAGTTCACTGTGATGATCCAGAAACCATGGAAATGTAAGCCAGGGCAGTAGTAACCTGTGGTTGTGTGAAGCAATCAGAGGCAGAAAGCCTGGTTATCACTACATGTCAGGAATCATACAAGATGAGCACGGTCGGAACAGAAGAAGCCATTCTGGCTAGAACAATGAGGATGACCAGACACCTAACACCAGGCATATGGCCACTCCAGTTACCAAAATCTAAGTATTATGTAACCTTGTTTTGTTGTGGTTGTTTTGAGACTGAATCCCACAAGCCCACCCAGGCTGGCCTCAAACTCGCTATGTAGCCAAGATGACTTTTAACTCCTAACCTCTTTGCCTCTAACCCTGGGGGTGCTGGGATTACAGACACGAGCCACTGTGCTGGGCCTGAGGGATGGCTCCGGAGTTACAGGTGCTTGTTGTGAACTCCTGGCAACCTGAATTTGATCCTGGAACTCACGTCAACACGGAAGGAGAGAACCAGCTCCTGAAATTTGTCCTTTGACCTTTACATTGGCACATATAACCCCTGCCCTTCCACACATACAATACGATTTTAAAATTTGCTTTAAAATGACTGAAACAAAAAGTGAAATTCAAATCAAATTTAAATGGCTAATATTTGCTCAGACGATTTTAAAAAAACAAAAACAAACAAAAAACCAAGGCCTTGCTAGCCTAGTACTTACTATGTAGGTTAGGCTAACCACAAACTTGTAATTCTCCAGTCCCCGCCTCCCAAATGCTGGGATTTGCAGGTGTATACCATCAGACTCAAATTTGGATGTGACATCTTAGCCTTCTCAAAATGGAAAGTGAATTGTCTTTTAAATCTCCCTTCTATTAAAAAAAAAAATAAAAAAAAAAAAAAATAAAAAAAAACTGAGGCAAAAGAGTAAGGCAATTGTCCCAAAGTTGCAGAAGTAACACATGGCGGAGGCAGAAGGAAGAAAAACCCTGGGCAGCCTGGTCTTACATCTTCTGCCCTTCAAAACACACAATCCTCTGGACACTTCTTACCAGGCTGGAAGTCAAAAGTGGTGGTGCGGATGGACCAGGAACACCCATTAATTCCAGCAAGCCCTTGCAGATTGCTAACTAATACAGGAAGCCCTGAAGTCAGACTCTCAGAAGCACCCCCTGAAATCTTCATGCCCACTTTACAGTTGAGGAAACAGCTCAGACAAGTAGATTTGTCCAAACATGGCTACTCTGGCTAGAGATCATACGGTGTGTATCAGCCCTCACTGGTGTACACACTAACTCCACATAATGCTCATAACAACACTACCAGGTAAAAGTTATTGTTACTCATCCTCCTCCAAGGCCCTACACTAGCTAAGTCAAGGGCAAGGCTAGGATTCTGTCAGGCTCAAAGCCTTCCTCAAAACAGAGTCACGGTACCTTGGCTTCATGGTGGAGGAACAGAAAATCGAGCCTGGGTCGAACTCCCAGGTCTTGTGGTGAGACTTGTGGTGAGAAAGTCTGCGAGCGCTCTGGGGAGGCTGGAGAAGGCTCATTACCATTACAGGAGCAGTATCATGAAGGAGAAAGTAATTTGGGGACATAATGATGTTTATAAAAGAAATAAAAAGCAAGGAATCTCACCCAAACGAAGCCTTTTGAAATAGCAATATAGTGAAGAACAAAGCAATAAACTATTAAGAAAGCCAGATTAAATCAGAAAAACTTTATGTCATCTCGATTACAAAATACCCTTGATGAAGGAAAACAGGTTTTTAATTCCCTTCAATTTTGGCCACACACACTTGAGATTCAACGAGGAACTGAAATGCGTGATTTTTCCTTCGGTCACACTGGACTCGACCATCCTGAGTGCCAACAGCTACTTCCTCAAACTGAGCCCTGCAAAGCCCGAGTGCTTTACCAGACCTCCAGGGACTTTTGTAATATTCTCTGTCAAGTCTTGAAACAGCCATCTAGAAACTGAAATAAGCCGGAAAAAAATCTAGCCAAGAGCTAGAGGGAACTAGCACACCTCTTTCAGGTGGGACCGGGCTCATGGTTTAAGTTCCAGCAGAGCCGGATTCATTTTAAGTGGCAATCTGATTTATAACCCCCAATGCCGGCAGCTGTGAAAGCACAAGTCTTAAGCATATGCTCAACAAAAAGGAACAGGAAGCGATGGGAATGTCAAAGGAGCTCTGCGGTAAGTGCTGGTTCCTGGATTTGTGAGATGGCGAGTGATAATTCTAGGAAAAGTGTATGGCGATGGGCCAACTCCAGGGTCCCAAACGTGGCCACTGAACAAGGTACTTTCACGCCCCTTGCGGATCTAAGTGACACCTGACGGTGTGCCAATTAAGGGATAGGTAAAGAGCTGGGAAAGGTTCTGGAAGAGAAGCAACCCTTCTCTGAACTCGCAGAGATCCGCCAGGTTTTACATAAAAGTAAACTGAGGATCAAAGAAGGGAAGCATGCCTTGCTAGCAAATAAGAAAGCTGAACCGAAGGCAATCACGGGAGCTGGCGCCTTTTATCTGAAAGTGCAGGGGCTGGGGTCCCACCCGATATCTCTTCTCTTTGGAGTGAGCAGACTAGGCAGTCATCAGGGACACCTGGCAAGGGGTTTGCGCGTACTGAGTGGCGGCGAGTCTGCGGGACGCGTGGCTGCAGGAACCCAGCTAGGGCGCAGCCTGCACCGCGCGTTCCCGGCATCTGTCCCCGCAGCCTTGCTGAAGCTGCCAGCCTCCGGGCTGCTGTAGCCAGGCACCCGCGCGGCGCGAACCAACTATCCCACTCGCTTGCAACTGTCCCTACGCCCCGAGCGACACGCCTGCCCGGAGCCAGATCGCGTGTGTGCTCTGGACCGCGGCAGGCATAGTGCAACCGGGAGCCCACTGAGTGTCTTTCCTTACCGGAGCTGCTCTCCGGTAACTAGGACTTCAGCCATGCGTTCCAGCTCTCTCTGCTGCGCCCCGCCACTCCCGCCGGCGTTGCTGTCGCTGCCACCACTGCCGCCGCTGCTGCCCTCCTCCATGCTCTCGGCCGCGCGGTTGCCACTCTGTCTTTGCTGTCCCGGCGGGTGCGCCTGGCGTTTGGATCAGTGTGCCCTCACCGAGGCCCCCCGGCCATCTTTGTTCTGGGCGGTCCCGTGGCTCAGACGCGATTGGCTGGTGAGGGAATCCCTGCGGGTAAGCTGAAGAGGTCTGCGAGTTCGGACCTGGAACTTCGGCATGGGGGCGTGGCCTGGGCGCAATCATGGTCGGGGGCGGGACAAGGAGAAAAATATAAACATCGGGGCGGGGCACTGAACCCTGTGTTTCTGCAGGTTGAGCATCTCTTCCCTTTTATATTTCCTTTTTTACTCATGCTGGGGAATTTTGCAGTTTTTCTCTATTTTTCCATTTCAGAGTTGTAGAGAATAAATATGAGAACGGTTTACGAGAGAGAGAGAGAGAGAGAGAGAGAGAGAGAGAGAGAGAGAGAGAGAGAGAGAGAGAGAGAGAGAGAAAGAAAAATCGAGGATTTTGCTGAAGGGCATTTCAGGCTTCCTGACCCCTTTCCCTACAGATCACCTAGTACTACTTACTACCTTATGGTGGAGTCAATAAAGCATCCTGGCCTGCAGTTCAAAAAGACTAAGAACCTGCTTCATTACTTCGATTTCCCACCTAAATGCTCTTAATCCTTTCTTTACACTAATTGTAGCTCTCGCCTGACCACACCTGCTGCATTACAGATGTTTTAGATAAATTGTCACCTTCTTATTTTTCCCATATCATGATCAGAGCATTATTTTCCATTTACATCGGGAAGGCGATTTCGACGAGTGAGGTCATTTGTCTCAGGCAAGCAGGCAGGATCATTCTCCATTTTAGGTTGTGTTTTAAAACAACTGTATCTTGGCAGGCTTGGTGACACACCCGTGTTCCCAGCTCCAGAGGATGGAGCAGGAGGACCATGAGTCTGAACCAGACTGGGATAAAAAGACAACCTTGTTTCATAAAACAAACAAAAACCAAAAGCAGCTCAACTGACAAAAGTGAGCAATACAATAAACCTTTAGAAGTGTGGCTGAGCTGATCCAGAATGTTCATTAAAAGTCGTCATCATGTCTCTTCATTTTTAGTTTGTAAACTTCCACATAACTTGATTGAGAGGTCTTCCACAGTCATATAAGTTTGTTGAAGTATCTTTGGATTTCCCTTTTGAAAGATACAGGGACTTGTGTCTATGATAACTGTCACAATCTTCAGGAAGCGTCAATATATAACAGAACACATGCTACAGTGAATGTTACATGGCATTCCTGAAGACTAGGCTCTGACCCTGCTTGGGTCACAAAAGTAGAACATTTCGCACTTTGCAAAGGCCCACTCTCTGGCAAACAAAACTATTGTTCTGGATAGCATCTTGCTGTGTAGCCCAGGCTGGTATCCAACCCATGATCTCCCTGCCTCTGTCTCCAAAGTGCTGAGACTATAAACTCTGCTCTGTTTTTTTTCCCCAAAGGTAAATGCACACTAGTCTTCTAATACTCAGAGACCACTTCCAAGGCTCACTGGAGCATTACAAAAAATGGTTGAACATTTAGTTTATGCTTTACCTGATACCATGAACGTTTTTAATATCGGTTAATTGATCTTCACAGAACCCTCTTAGGTATCAGTGCTTCCAAACACAACAGTGAAATAGTCTTCCTAAGTTTCACAGCTAGAGAGTTAGGCAGCATTTCGATGCTTAGTGTACAGAGTGTTCGAGATATGCTCAGCCACGTTCCAGAAAGGAAATAACTCCCTCTAACACAGCATCTTACGCAGTTCCTTTACCTGAAGAATTTACTTAAACTTACTAACTTTATAATAAGCAGACAATCTTTTAAAAGGTGTACCAAGAGCGAGAGCGAGAAAGAGGGGGAGGTTAATTCAATGTGATTCTAAGAGCCCCATTCTGATAGTACAAACATCATGTGACAGAGGGAGATGGTCTAGACTTAATGAGCTGTCTTTTGTTTTTGTTTTTGTGTGTTTTGTCGAGGTAAGGTTTCTCTGTGCGGCCTGGCTGTCCTGGAACTCACTCTGGAGACTAGGCTGATCTCAAACTCAGAGGTCTGCCTGCCTCTGCCCGCAGAATGCTAGGATTACCGGCCTGCACCGCCACACCCAACTGTTGGTTCTCAGGCTTTAAACCTTATCCTTATTACACAGAATGTTGAGATGTGAGGTGGGGCATTGGTGTGTCAGTCAACCATGCAACCTTGGTCCTTACCTATCACTGTCCAAGTTTATAATGTTTTGTCAATCACCAAATCTCTATGGATTTCAATTTTCTATTGATAAAATGAAAAATAATTTTTATTTTCTAGAGATGGTCTGTGACATTCATGAAATAATGGTTCAGTTAAAGTTTGGAAGATCCATTTTAATGAAATTTTGTACATTTGTGATTTAAAAACAAAATTACCACAACTTAAGGCTAAAAAATTTCAGGTTAGTAAAATGCCTGATCTGAAAGGGAAAGTAGCTTTTAATTTTATCTTTAGTTTTAGCTTTTTGACACAGACTATCTCATGTAGCCAAAGCTGGTCTCGAACTCCTGATTCTCTTGCCTCCACATTCCAAAGGCTGTTGGGGCCTAGATATGTTTTCTTTTTCTTTCTTTCTTTCTTTCTTTCTTTCTTTCTTTCTTTCTTTTTTTTTGGTTTTTAGAGACAAGGTTTTTCTGTGTAGTCCTGGCTGTCCTGGAACTCACTCTGTAGACCAGGCTGGCCTCGAACTCAGAAATCCGCCTGCCTCTGCCTCCCAAGTGCTGGGATTAAAAGCATGCGCCACCACTGCCCAGCGATATTTTTTCTTGAAAGCCTTTCCTATGTGTGTGTCTGCATATTTTCCTTTTTAGCCCTCAAGTGTATGTGAATGTGTTTGTGCATGCACACACGCACATGTGTGTGTGTGTGGTGTGTGTGTTGTGTGTGACGATACCTGTAGCTAATGAGAACTGATTTGCTGTTACACATTAAACTTTAAGCTTACATGTGATACAGGGAATACATTATACTCCACTGTTTAAGTCACTCTTCTAACAGTGACATATGGGGGAACTGCCTGCTAAGGACACATAGGCATCAACGGCTGTCACTGTCCTGGAACAACTGGGCCTGAAGAAACTATGTCTGTGGCTGATGACAGAAGACAGGAGGGCATTGTTGTGGCAACTAATCCTACATCAAGGTTTCAGAAGAGCTGAAAATCCTGACAGACTTCCACTTGCAAGCCAGTTACCTTCTCAGAATCTTCTGTTCTCAGAGAGAAAGGTTATATAGCATCAGTCTCATTGGTTATTGAATAGATTAAATGAAATTTTGTAAATCTTTACAGGAGGAAACTAGTAGAAGTGAAGGCACCTTTCCCAGATCTGCTGACTCACCTGCAAGTGCCTCCTGGATGTTTTGGTTCTTAGAGGCCAATATCAACGTCTGGATGAAGAAAGTCTGGGTGTCTGCATTTCCAGGTGATCATAGTGTGCTGTTTTGATGAAATACAAGACAGATTACATTAAAAAGGCACGCTTAACATATGCCCAAGTCTTATAGGAGTCAAGAGACAAAAATACTCTGTAAAATTGCCATGTTTCTAAGTGAATTCTTTCAGTAACAAAAAGTATGTCTCCTTCTTTCATTTAGGTACCTGACCACTCCCTACTCAACCATATTTTGAGCAGTGCTGGTGCAATGAACTCTTCCTAAAGGTTAGTCACAAAGTGAAGAGATGAAATTAATTACTAAAAAAGTGAAAGTATACTGTCAGCCATAAAGCTTAATGATAGGGTAGGTGCTATCTGGGATGGGTACCACATACTCAGACTGCAGCATTTGGAAGCCGGAAGGAAGGTCAGTGTTTGTGGTGGTTTGAATATGGTTGGCCCAGGAAGTGGCACTATTAGGAGGTGTGGTCTTGTTTGAGTAGGTGTGGCCTTGTTGGAGGAAGGGTGTCACTGTTGGGGTGAGCTTTAAGACCCTTCTCTTAGCTGCCTGGAAGACAGTCTCCTGTCTTCCTTTGGATGAAGATGTAGAACTCTTAGTTCCTCCAGCACCATATCTGCCTGGATGCTGGCATGCTTCTTGTCATAATGATAATGGACTGAACGTCAGAAACTGTAAACCAGCCCCAATTAAACATTGTCCCTTATAAGAGTCACCTTGATCATGGTGTTTCTTCACAGCAATGGAAACTGAAACTAAGACAGTATTCAAGGTCAACCTTAGCTACATAGTGAGTTCAATAGGTTAGCCTGAAATACATGATATCCCACCTCAAAAACAAACTCACCAGAACTATTGCTGTTGATTCTAAGAGTCTATCTCGTTTCTGCTTGATCTTAATGAAATGCCTTCTGTCTGTCTGTCATCTTCCTGGGCTCTACTTCACAACAAGTTATACTCTCCTAGGAATGTATATTTTCTTTAAAAAAAAAATGTTTTATACCAGTTGGTGGTGGCACATATCTTTCATCCCACCACTCCTCCTTGGGAGGCAGAGGCAGGTGGACCTCTATGTTGGTTCCAGGATTGATCTCAGGTTCTCAGCCTTGGCGACCAGTGCATTTATCTCCCTGTCCCCTAAATTTATATCATCTTATAAGAGAGTTAGACTGTTCTCAAACATTAATCAATTCCTCATTCCTTAGCCATTATACTTGTTATTGGTTTTGTGAATGGAAAAAGCTGATGGTTTAGAATATCCTGTCCAATGCAGAGGACAGGGTACAGAACCTTGCAGGCCCTGTGCATGCTGCCTCAGTTTCTGTGAGTCCATATGAGCTTTGCTTTTATTGATCTAGAGAGCCTTGTTATCCTGGTATCCTTTGTCCCCTTTAACTCTAATACTCTTTCTTCCTTCTCTTCTCCAGGATTCCCTGAGCTCCGAAGAGAGGAATTTGATGGAGACATCCCATTTAGGGTTGTGTGTTATTCCTATCCAAATATTTTTTGTTGCTAGAATTGTCAAGAGGGGTCTAGTCTTAAACAAAATAACTTTAAGG
The DNA here is from genome assembly GCA_021653895.1 of Mastomys natalensis. Taxonomy (NCBI): domain Eukaryota; kingdom Metazoa; phylum Chordata; class Mammalia; order Rodentia; family Muridae; genus Mastomys; species Mastomys natalensis. The sequence goes on from JAJTUV010000027.1 coordinate 181,773, forward strand.
TCTAGAAGTGTATCTGAGTCACAGAGCACTTGCCTAACATGGCTAAGGACTTGGGTTTTATGCCTGGCCCTGTCAAAAAGCTCCTACAGGAGATCTGAAAATTGTATTTGACAACAAAGAAATGACAAGAGGTAAAAACTAATTGTAAAGATAGTGAGAAGTAAGACATTCATGACTTCATAATTCATTCTCACTGTAGTGTTGTATTGTGTTGCTTTTGTCTTTTTGTAAGAAAACATCACAAAAGAAGCTGCTTTCTCCAGTTCAGTCCTCTTTAAGGCTCCAGATAATTAAACATATTGGTTTGTGCTGCCATCTACTGATTACTTTTGCAATGACACTAAATATTATGGAGAAATGGCTACCTCCCAGAGGTTATTGGGAATGTTTACAGTCTAATACATTTATTGGGGGTGATACTGGCTTTTAGTGACCTGGTACTAGGTATGCTATATATCACATTTCCTCAGGACAATAACTCTCAAAGAATTGGATTATCCTAAATCTCAACTGTCTTTCTTAGGAGATAGGTTTTGAGAAATTTTAACATAATACAGAATGGTCAGGAATATGATTATTATATGTGTTGATAAAGAACTGTACCTTGTACTGTTCCAGTCTTAATCAGCAAAGGTTTGCCTTCTGGGGTAAATGACTCTATTTGCTATCTGCATGTGGTGGCTGTAGAATGCACGAAGACTACAGCTATGTTAAAGTGCACGCGTGTGTGTGTGTGTGTGTGTGTGTGTGTGTGTGTGTGTGTGTGTGGCTGGTGTGTTATTTAATTTATTTATTGGGATTATTTTGTGTGTGTATGTTTATGTGCATGTGTAAAAGTAACTTTAGTTGTTGTCTCAGAGGCTTGCTGCTGAGTAAACTCACCCTTTCTGGTTCTTTCTGAACTCTGGATGGCTGGTTCAACTCAGCTGTTCTGGCTCAAACTCCTCTCCAAGCTGACTGATTCAATATAGCTACTCCTGGCTTCTCACTGAATTGTTCTGCTTGGTCTCTAATTAGTTCTGGAAATTTGATCTAATCTTCTGGCTCCTCCTTATTCCCTGGCTTCAACTGCTTCTGCTGACCTGCACTGAATTGCCTGGACTAATGAATGAACTCAACTCCACTGCATGGCCCTCACTGCACTGACTCCCGATTGACTCACCCTCTGTCCCTGTGCTGCTCTTAAATAGTCTTTCTTGTGCTGTTCTCATGAGAGCTGGGCATAGCCTATCTCTGACTCATTCTGTCAAACCTTTCTCTGAATTGTCACTTTGTCTGCCCCTTAGTTAGACTTTCAAACATGACTGCTTCCTTCTACAAACTAAATTTACCTTAAATGTGTATACTAAGGGCATGTCTATGTTCCAGCCAGAGGGATTAAAGGTGTGTGGCATGTCTGCATCCCAGCCAAATCACACAGGCTGTTGGATGCTATCCCTTCCTAGAACAGCCATATTGCTGGATTAAAAGTCCTCTACATGCATGCATATATACAATGCACCCAAGGAGGTCAGGACAACTTAAGGAAGACAACTCTTTTACCAACATGTGGGTTCAAGGGATAGGTTACAGGGCATCAGGCTTTGTGGCAACTGCCTTTAGGTCCTGAGCCATTTCTCCAGCCATTGCAGGAGATTTGATTATACTGTGAGCTCCAAGACTGTGTTATTTACTTTAAGAAAAAAAAAAGCTGTTTCTGGTTGTGATATGGCTGAGCCTTAGCATCCACCTTTAAACCCTCTGAATGGAGTACACACACACACACACCACACACACACACTCACACACTCTTAGAACGCATCTTTAACACCAAATAATGAAGGTAAAATTAGTTTGTAGAAGGAAGCACCCATGTTTGATAGTGATGTCTAATTGAGTGGCAGACAAAGTGATGAATCAAAGAAAGATTTGACAGAATAGAATATACCTACCCTCATGAGAAGAGAGAGGAAGGGGAAGCTACTTAAGAGTTAGTGAAGGGAAAGGAAGAGGAGGCAGTTTTATGTGCAGACAGAAAGAACAAGCTAGACACAGGTGAAGACAGAACAAGCCAGAGAATGAGAAAGAGCCAGTATCAGAACGTATTGCCAGCGTTAATTCGAGGCCAAGCAGAGCAAAAAGAGGCTGGGAAAGAAGATTGAATCAGTCAGCTTGAAGAGGACTTTGAGGCAAAACAGCTGAGTTGAATCAGCCAGCCGGAGATCAGAAAGAACTAGAAAGGCATGAACTTATTCAGCAGCAAGTCTCAGAGGCCGAAAACATTCTAGGTCTAGATAAGATTGAGCAGTGGCTAGAAGCTTTCAGGATAAGGTTAATGGACTGAGACAATAAGCCTTTGAGATGACAATTACATCAGGTGAATAAAAGATACATTTATTGACCCCCCCCCCAAAAAAAAGACAGTCTCACTAAGTAGCCTAAACTGTCTCAAAATCACAGCAATCCTCCAGCCTTAGCCTCCCAGGTGTTGGGATTATAGACCTGAACCATTATGCTTGGCTTGTTATTTCATTAATTTATCCATTTACTTACATGGATTGAAAACTAACCCAGGGTCTTATATATGCTAGATAAACACTTTACCAATTGTTTCAGCCTTCTAAATACTGGGATTATAGGCCTGCACCACTAGACCTGGTCAATATCTGCAAATTAATTAATTAATTAACTTTGTTATCTAGGACAGTATCTCCCTTGGTAGCCCACTCTGCCCCTGCCTCTTTAGCGCTGTGGTTACAAGCATGAATCACTATGCTCCTTGTATTATTTTTATTTTGAATCAAGACCTTAAGTTAGGGAGGGTGGGAAATTTTTTTAAGTGAGATAGTAAGAGATTATACTTACTGAACCGCTGCTGTGTCTGGTCATATGGAAAAAAACATGACATGCTAAACATTTATTTCTCAATCTTGTGAATCAGCCGCTATTTACACTGAGAGCTGAGGCGTGGGAGGGATGATGCGCAGCAGAGGAAAGGGAGGTTGGGAGGTGAGACTCTTCCGATTGTAGAGACCACTCTGATCGATTCTCTTCAGAGGCCAGGTTCCCTGTCTAGATGCTTTTGTAGGCCAGTCCTATGCCTGATGTACATTCCTGTGTCTTCACCGAGTCCCTCTGATGCAGATGCTTTTGTTTCCAGCCTCTAGCTGCTGAGGACTGTCCACCTCAGATGGGGATGTGCTGGCCACATCTAACGGAAATGGAGTTAGGTAAGCATCATAATGATATTGTCTTACCAGTTTATACCGGCCTTTGCTTTCTTTCTCTCTTTCTTTCTCTCTTCCTCTCTTTCTCTCTCTCTTTCTTTCTTTCCTTCTTTCTAAAAAATATTTATTTATTTATTTATTTATTTATTAAGTATGTATACAGTATTCTATATGCATATACACCTTCAGGCCAGAAGAGGGCACCAAATTTCATTATAGATGGTTGTGAGCCACCATATATTTACTGGGAATTGAACAAAGGACCTCTTGAAGAGCAGCCAGTGCTCTTAACCTCTGAGCTGTCTCTCAAGCCCAGCCTTTACTTTGTTATCACAGAATAAAAAGAGGTACCCCAAAGGCAGGGATATTACAAGGTCCAGGCCTGCCTGAACTCAGTGAGTTCAAGTCAGCTCAATGGTAACATCTTTCTGAGTGTTTATTTTGGGACAGGAACTTTTCTGTGTCCAGGCCAGCCTCTAAGTCACTCTGTGGAGCAGGCAGCTGAGCCTGGTGTGTGTGTGTGTGTGTGTGTGTGTGTGTGTTCCTCTGGCCTTAGCCTCTGAGTGCTTGGATTACAGATGTGAGCCACCCTGCCCAACTAATTAGGATCTCTTATTGCCCAGTATATCACAGTTTTTCCTCTTCCTCCTCAGTCCATCTACATTATAAATTATCCTAGCATCCTTATCCCTCTTCATTGCAGTTTCTTCACCCAAATTCAAGGCTCAGAAAAATTCACCTGGACAGTTGTTAAATGCATATTAAAATTTGACTTTCAACTGAAAAATAGATTCAATTAAGAAGTTATCTACCTTTATTATCTTGTGAGTTATCTACCTCACAAGAGATGGCCTAGGAAATTGTTTCATTTTGATATAAGAACCTGTGTTCTAGAAAGTTCTGTTATATGCAGAAGAGTTCATTCTTTTTTTGTTTTGTTTTGTTTTTTGAGACAGGGTTTCTCTGTGTAGCCTGGCCATCCTGGAACTCACTCTGTAGACCAGGCTGGCCTCGAACTCAGAAATCCGCCTGCCTCTGCCTCCCAAGTGCTGGGATTAAAGGCATGCACCACTACCGCCTGGCTAGAAGAGTTCATTCAATGGATACTCTGAGAAAAAGGAAGCTTAGAGCTTTACAGGTGGTTGACAGTAAAAAAAAGTCATCACATCTCATATTTAAGGGCTGGTAAAGTAACTCAACTGTTAGTGTTTGCTAGGATGTAGGAAGCCATGGATTTGTCTCTAGTATTGTGTCCTGTTACTCATGCCTGTATACCTCGCACTTGGTGTCAGAAGCCATCTAGGAGAGGCCAAGACTAGTGAATGACTTTCCTGATATGTCCACTGTTTTGCATAGACTTCTATGGATAAGCTCCAGAGACAAGGCCCTAAGAAACTAATCTCAGGATTGATTCTTGCTATTGATATGCTTATCCTGTCATTATTAAATTAATATAAAAATCCCTGGGTATTAGCTCACTCCGTTGGGCAGATTTTCTGCAGATCAATGAAGACATTCTGTTTTGTAGTGATGCTAGATAGATAAACAGATGATTTCTTAATTATTAATGATGATTCTATAAGAATTCCTAAATTTATACTAATAATATTATTGAGGGCTGCAATTAAGGTCCTCTGTGATGTGAAAACTGCAATTAGAACTCTGCTAGTTGTTAGCTGGAGAGATGGCTCAGCAGTGAAGAGCACTGACTGCTCTTTCCAGAGATCCTGAGTTCAATTCCCAGCAACCACATGGTAGCTCACAACCATCTGTAATGGGATATGATGACCTCTTCTGGTGTGTCTGAAGACAGTTACAGTGTACTCATATAAATAAAATAAATAAAAATTCTTAAAAAAAAAAAAGAACTCTGCAAGTCTTCACGTGTCACGAGTTAATTTTTCTGAAATAGAAAGCAGGCATTGATACAGATTTACAGCTTGGAAATACATTCTGCTAGGCTATAAAAGTCATTAACCAAGGGTCGTTAAAGGAAGAACAATTTAGTGTAGGTGCAAGAAGACAAGATAACATATTGACTAGGCTTATCTATACAAAACTTCAATGTTAACTTGGTTCTAAGAATTATAGTTTTAGACTTTTAATGAACCTGTGGAGTTAGTAACAGATAAAGTACTTAGGTAATTACTCTTATGTAAACATCTCTGTTGTAACTTCTTGTTCAATTTATGATTCAAATTATGTTTTAAGCTTGTTGTGAACTTTTCGGAATACCATGTGATCTATTCTCCTGAAAAGGTACAGGAAACTAGGAATGATGACCTTAAGTAGGCAGGAGAATAGGTCAGAGGTTTTACAGAGATGAGGGGCTGTGCAAATGAAAGGCAGAATAGAACACAGAGAGACTGCAGGATACAGCAGAGCAGAGTGCAGTAGGCAGGCTTCTTCTTACTATGAGATAGTTTTTCCTTGCAGATTTTTGTTTTATTCATTGTAGCAATAGAAAGGTAGAAGCCTTTTCTTTCTCTATGCAATAAAAGTTGGCGCTAACTTTTCTTTTTTTTTTTTTTTAGGTTTTTCGAGACAGGGTTTCTCTGTATAGCCCTGGCTGTCCTGGAACTCACTCTGTAGACCAGGCTGGCCTCGAACTCAGAAATCCGCCTGCTCTGCCTCCCAAGTGCTGGAATTAAAGGCGTGCACACACCGCCAGCGGCGCTAACTTTTCATCCAGAATGACTGAGTTCTTTCTGCACTGGCGCTTGGGCTTTTGTCCTATCCATAATATATGTACTATATGTAAGTATAGTGTGTGTGTGTGTGTGTGCATGTGTGTAAGTATGTAAGCTGATGACACAGATTGTTGGGCTCAATAAATATGTGATAATGAGTATGATTGTATGAGTGTGTGTATGAATGTATGTGTGTTTATGCATATTTGCTTGTGTAAAAGCTTTCCTTTTTGTGAGCATGACTCTCTTCTCCTGGTTCAATAAAAGTTAATTGCTCTAAACCTCCCTTTTGCCTGGGCAGTGAGAGGCGAGGCTTCTGGGCGGTAGAGAAAGGAGACTTAGTAATTAATTCTCCACTAAATTCCCCTCAGTTATACAGCATATGTTAATTGCCAGAGAATTATTACTGTGATGGTTTGGATATGCTTGGCCCAGGGAGTGGCACTATTAGGGGGTGTGGCCTTGTTGGAGTGGTGTGTCATTGTGGATGTGGGCTTTAAGAACCTCATCCTAGCTGCCTGGTAGCCAGTATTCTGCTAGCAGCCTTCAGATGAAGATGTAGAACTCTCAGCCCTCCCAAACCATGCCTGCCTGGATGCTGCCATGCTCTGACCTTGATGATAATGGACTGAACCTCAGAACCTGTAAGCTAGGTCTAATTAAATATTGTCCTTGTAAGAGTTGCCTTGGTCATGGTGTCTGTTGGCAGCAGTAAAACCCTAACTAAGACATATAGTAAGTTTAAAGAGGAGTAAGAATTAAGTTTTGTAGCATGTAACAAGCACAGAGAATTATAAAGTAAGCAAGAGTTAAGTTTTCTAGCACTAATCAAGCGCGGAGATTTACAACATAATAATAGAGTGATAGAATCCTCAGCACTTAATGAAGCACAGAACAGTAATAAAGAGCTAAGTTTTTAGCACAGAACAGTAAGATAGAATTAAGTAGTAAAATAAAACATAGAGGGTTATAGAGAAAAGAGGCCAGTGGTTTTCAGTCACAGAATAAGCAAGAAAGTTAATATTTTTTTAGAAGCCATCAACTTCAGCATCCAGCATAGTTAGAGAGTTAAGAGGCCAGAGATCATCAATCTTTTGACCTGTGTATGTTCGACATATATATGCCCACCTCAGCTCCTTACCCTAAGGCCAGGCAGAGGCACCCAGCAACTAGGAGTGGAGCCAGAGAATCAGAATCTACAGTCACCCTGGCTACATAAAGAGCTGAGGCTATCACAGGCGTGCAATAGGCCAGCCTTAGCTGGAGCAGGGCCTGTGACACAGAAAATTGATCTCCATCAACAAATAGGTGGACATTTGAATAAACTAATACCAGTGCTAAACTATCTAACATGACAAATGTATACAACTTTCATCTACTATCATTTGGGAATTGTTCCTGAGAAAAATTTGTTCCTCTGTTACATTTAAGACATGAGTGTATAGTACATAAGTGGCTGCACACTTTGTCTCAGTCACTGTCTATGCTTGAAGAGATACCATGACCAAGCAAAGCAACACTTATAAAAGAAAGCATTGTATTGAGGGCTTGCTTACAGTTTCAAAGGCTTAGCCCATTACTATCATGGCGGGGAACATGGTGGCCTGCAGACAGATGTTGTGTCTGTATCTGAAACCTTTATGTCCTTAGCCGAAGGCAAGAGAGACTTGGCCTGGCATGGCTTTTGAAACCTCAATGCTCACCACCAGTGAGTGACACACTTTTCCAACAAGGCCACCCCTCCTAATTCTTATCAAATGGTACCACTCACTGGTAAATACACATTCAAGTGTATGAGCCTATGGGGCCCTTATTCAAATCATCACAGCAGTATTTCTGGCTGTTAAGATTGTGGATAGATGTGAGGATTGAGACTTCTAAATAAGTCCCTCAAGAGAGTGATGAGACGCTGGGACATGTGGGATAGAAACAAGGCTTCTGGGTACTGCTGAAGTCTTGCTGAGAAGTCAGAATAAAAACATCTCCAGAACTTGTTACTCACTAAAGCCTCTTGTAGCCTCCAAGGTTCTGTTGTTCCTGAATCTTTAGCAGCTTAAAATACTTGGAAGCATAGAAGCCAGTTTGAGTTTTCCAGTACAATAACATTTTTGTTTAGTTTGTTATCTCTATGCTCTCTATGCTTTTCTTTAATAAACTGCCATTTCCAACTTGGAATTAAATGTGCTTTCATTTAGGGTTTTTCTTTGACCCTGTAACCCAGGCTGGCCCTGGACCTCTGCAGCCTTCGTACCACAGCCTTTTTCGTGCAGGGGTGACATGCATGTGTTTACCATGCTGCTAAAATTAAAGTCGGGGGCATTGATTTTTTCTACAATGGGAATATATTTCTAATGAGGAAAAGACTTTATATAAAAACGGCTACAGTTAATCATTCCTTAGAACAGATCTATTCTTTTTGTAAAGAGAATAATTATGTTTCCAAGGGGAAGGTTCTCAACAGTTTTGCTGTTTGTTCTTTGTGTGTATTTGGGAACCAAAAATATTGTAGAGTTTATAGACAAAAGTATATCTGATCTTGAGTAAACTAATAAAGACTGTATTTTAGAAATTAAAAAAAAAAAAAAGAGCTTGAGGCTAGTCTGGGCTACATGAGATCCTGTCCTAACATTTAAAACAAAACAAATATAAAAGCAGTCTCACGAATGTAACAGCTGAAAGTAATACTGCCTTTATTTTAACAGGTCCTTGTGACATCATACTACATGTGCTTTATAATTGATTAAGTTAAATTATTTCATTAAAACAGTCTCATGAGGGCTGTGGATATAGCTGCCTAGCATGTGGAAATTTTGGGTTTCTTACAAACAAACAAACAACAACAACAAAAACAAAAACAAAAGGAAGAACCAACATGTTAGAACATAACCCAAAGGGATGGGCTCAGAAGCTAGGTTCCTCAGACCATTCTGACTTCCTGGTGATTACTCCTCACACAGAACTGGGAAACAAGAATTATTCCTCTCCCAGGCATGCCACTGGAAACCAAAACCCCTTTTCCCCCAAAGTCAGCATAAAACCTGGGAACATGGCTCTAACTCTGTCCTATCTGTGTGACAGCTGCCTATAAAGAAATTTTCTGATGTTGGAGAGACAGCTCAGTGATTAAAAGCACTGCTGCTCTTCTAGAGGACCTGGCTTCAGTTCCCAGCACCTACACGGCAACTCACAACTGTCTGTAACTCCAGTTCCGGAGATCTGACATCCAGACATACACAGGCAACACACATAAAATCAGGTCCCTTTCTCTAATAATCTTTAAAATTAAAAAAATAAAAAGAAGAAGGAAAGAAGAAGAAGGGAAGAGAGAGAGAAAATAAAAAGACATTCTCTGATCTTACTTGTTCAATTGTAGGCTGCAAGGCCGTCGTTCTAGAGACTGGACCATGGCTTCTTAGTAAAGTCTTTGCTGTGCAGGTGTGAGGAACCAAATTTTGATCCCCAGCACCCAGATTCCATGAGAGAAAATAAAGTGGAGAGTAACTGAGAAGACACTCAACATTAATCTCTGTTCTGTGCATACAAATATACACACAGAGACACAGCCAGAGACACATGAAAGAGAGAGAGACAAGAGAGACAGAGAGACAGAGGCACAGGTACATATCTACATCATTACATCATTTCAGGAGCCTTATCCTATACCTGGGAGAAAGGAAGACTATCTATAACTACATTAAGAGGCCAAAAAAGAATGTTCAGATAGGCTGGGCTGGGCTGTGTGTGTCCCCTCTCCCTCAACTGGTAATTATTATCCTATTGATAACTTATACTGCTAAATGGCTGCATATACTTCATCAAACCTAAGCATAAGAGTGGGGGCTCACACTGTTCTTTGGGTCTTTTTTTTTTATTTGTTATGAGATTTTGCGAGACAGGGTTTCTCTTGTAGACTGCTGTCGGTGATAGAATCTCACTCTGTAGACCAGCTGCCTCGAATGCAGAAATCAGCCCGCCACGCCTGCCCAAGTTGCTGGGTTAAGCTTGCCCACCAGCCACCGCCCTCGTTTTGGACTTTTATTCTAGTCAAATAGAGAATTTTGGGAAGAAACTTGTCTACGAATCATTGCTGTTAGAATTTCACTGAACCAATGGGATGAAAGTTGCAGCTCAGACTCACATTTATCTGGGCTACTTTAGCCCACAAGAGCCATTTCCTTGTAGCCCCTCTGTGTGGACTTACCCTGACTACAGATTAAAATCTTGTTGGATATATTACAAAACTCTTATGTTCCACCAAGCTAAAAGTCTATACATCTGAGGCTTACCAAACGCCATTTGCTGTAGCACCTCATTCATGAGTCTACCAGAGTATTTAAGAGTCTTGTTTTAGAGTTCTTGTTCTGTATACAGGTTCAAAATGTTCCAATGAGAAGCTAGTTAGGGTTCTATGCATATGAAACGCCATGATCAAACAGTTGAGGAGAAAAAGGTTTGTTTGGCTTACACTTCCACATCCCTGTTCATCACTGGAGGAAGTCAGGACAGGAACTCAAACACGCAAAACCAGCCAGTACAGACATGGAACTTGGGGCAGCCTAAATCTGTGTTCTGAGCTATGGTCACTCCTATTTGCTCTAGAATGAGCTATCTTTTGTTGCTTTTGAAGTGAGAGCTGTGCTTTCCCGCACTGACAACAGGCTCCCATGTTGTGTAAAATGCTTATTAAATAAGTACATCATGTTTACGTTTGCTGACTTTTTATTATAAGATTTTGAGCTCTGGTCCTTCTGATGGTGAGGAAAGGTCTCAACCCTTCCCTCCTCCGCTGCAAGACAGCGGGTTCATCTTTTAGCATCCGTTTGCCCTCTTATTCCCAGATTCCTTCCTCACTGCACTCTCTATCCTAAGTGGTTTGAGACTGAAGGTTGCATTTCTCAAATTCCTATATCACAAAGCAGCTTCCAGCTAGACTCGTAAATAAGAGACTACATTGGTTACTTTTATACTGTTGTGGTTAAATTCTATGACTAAGAATATAGAAAGAACGGTATATTCGGGCTTAAATTTCCAGGGGGTTTTCAGAGTCCATGACGGTAGCAAGTGGTAGGTACAATTGCAGGAATAGATGAAGGGGTCAGAACCAGGCATGATGGGACAAGTCTGTAAACCATGACTCCCACTATCCTCCCCGCTGTCTCCACCTCCTACTGACCCCCTTCTTCTTAGCCCATATCTGTTTTGTGTTGTCGTCGCTGTGGTTGGCTGGCTCAGGCTTTGCGCAGGTAGCTGCTATGTACTGATGATGACGATGGTCAGGTCATAGCCGGGAGACAGCACGGTGTGGCACTCCCATTCATCTTCCAGTTCCTACCGTCTTTCCACTCCATCTCCTGTGACTCTGTGTTTTAGAGGGAGCGATACAGATGTTTCCTTTACGGCTGAGCAACAACAGCCATTATTTTCAGTACATGACCTTGGCTTTTCTTTGTATGATGACAGAGAACTAGACTGTCTTAGTTAGGCTTTGCATTGCTGTGATGAGACACCATGACCAAGGCAAAGGACAACATTTAATTGGGGCAGCATCCAGGCAGGCATGGTGCAGGAGGAGCTGGGAATTCTACATCTTCATCCCAAGGCTTCTAGAAGACGGGCTGCCAGGCAGCTAGGACAAGGGTCTTAAAGGCTGCACCTTCTAATAGTGTCATTCCCTTGGCCAAGCATATTCAAACCACTACAAAGAATGAAGCAGACTCTTTGTAGTCTGTGAAAGACTACAATACAATACAGCAATACCACCACCTAGCGGTAAAATATCGGAATAGTTTTACAAGCACAATTTTATTTGTTTTGACAAGCAAAATTCCTAATGGTGTTTGGCAGAAGATATGGTTAAGCTATTATATTCCCTACAAATGAATTAATCTTGTTGCAGACTGGAACTTCCTCATCTGAAGTCATTTAATGTCAACACAAGGTGGAACAGATTCCAAGATATTAAGACACTATTTGATTCTATTTCTCCTAGCTCTTGTAATTCTTGCCATTGACTTTTTTTTCTCTCTGTTCTGGAGATTCCTGCCATAGCCTTTTCATGCTAGGCAATCTGTCCATCATGACAATACACACTCAAACCTATTACTCATTTTTTTAAAAAATGTATTTTATTTGCAGGGAGCCTCCCAGCCCAGAGAGGGTAGTGGTGGGGGTACAGAGTAGAACTCTGGTGTGGCTTTAAAGTCTGAGGGTCTCCAGATGTTCTAGTTCTCTAAGTATACTGAAATGTGTTGATGATAACTTTTAAAAAATCCTAAAAACTTTTTTGCTCTTACTGAGAGTAAAAAGCTTACTGGCAGCCGGGCGGTGGTGGCGCACGCCTTTAATCCCAGCACTTGGAGCAGAGGCAGGTGGATTTCTGAGTTTGGTCTACAGAGTGAGTTCCAGGACAGCCAGGGCTACACAGAGAAACCCTGTCTCGAAAAAAAAAAAAAAACAAAAAACAAAAAACAAAACAAAAAACAAAACAAAAAAAAAAGCTTACTGGCTTGGGCAATTGACACCCGTAGCCTAACACTGGGGAATTAAGTAATGTGGCCTTTGTTCTATCTCAGCAGGAACTGCATGGCTCTAATTTTCAGCCTGCTAGTAGAAGTCACAGGAAGAAAAAGGAACACTTTAAAAAGTGATTATAACATTTATTTTTAAGTTGTAAAACGTTTCCTATGAATGCTATCTAAGAAAAAGAGAGAGAGACAGAATGAATGGAAAAAAGCACATAAGGAAAAATTCTATTATTCTCTTTGTTTAAGAAGTGTTCTGTCTCAGGCAGTGGTGGCGCACACCTTAAATCCCAGCACTTGGGAGGCAGAGGCAGGAGGATTTCTGAGTTTGTGGCTAGCCTGGTCTACAGAGTGAGTTCCAGGACAGCCAGGGCTATACAGAGAAACACTGTCTCAAAACAAACAAACAAACAAAAAACCAAACAAACAAAAAAAGAATTAAAAGAAGTGTTCTGTCCAAAAAAGTTCTCCTCAGCTCAGTTCTTCTGACTCTTCTCCTTGTATTCAGCACTTAAACATCTTAAAGAATACATAATTACATGTTAAAAAGCTCACCACAAGTTCACATTAAATAGTCAAATCATAAATTGAAATAGAAGTTAGCAACAGAGAATGTTTACATGCATATCCATTAGGAGTAATTATCTGGCTAAACATCCATCACCTGTCTCAGCTCCACAAGTTCATTGAAAGTTAAAAACCAGAACTAAGTTATTAGTCAAGTTTTGTATAGATAAACCCAGCCAATATTTTATCTTGTGCCCTACCACCTATAACAAATCGTTAGTTCCCTCTTTATGACCTTTGGTTATTGTTTTACAACCTCTTGGAATGTGCTCTGAGTAGGAGAAAGTCTGGTTACTATCTAAAAGTAATTAACTGGTGACACATGGGAGACTGGCAGAGTTATCATCACAGTTTTGACTATCAGAAAAGGACCTAATAGCAGTCCCACTATAAAAGAGCTTAATCATTGATATAATTTTAGGAATTCTTATAGGATTATCATTAAGACTCAAGAAGTCATCTATTTGTCTATATAGCATCACTACAAGACAGTACGTCTTTGTAGATCTGCAGAGATCTACTCAAAAGGGGTGAGATAATACCTAGTGATTGTTATATATGTTTAATAATAACAGGAAAAGCATATTAATAGCAGGAATCTTTCCTAAAATGAATTCTCTCGGGCCTTGCCTATAGGAAAAAATCTGTTGTGGATTATAATACAAAGCAGACCATCTCAGGAAGATCACCTGCTAGTTAATTAGCTTGTTCTAGGATGGCTCCTGGCGCTTATTAGCAAAAATTAATTACAGAAAATATTGGGTTCCACTATGACATTTTCATACATGTACATCACGTAGGTTGATTATGTTTAACCCTCATTACCCTCTGTGGTGGTTTGAATGAGATGTGTTCCCCACCGTCTTGGGCATTCCAACAGTTGGTGGCACTGTTTGGAGAGGTTTAGGAGGTGCAGCCTTGCTGGAGGAACTGTGTCATTGCAGGAGAGCTCCGAGAGTAAGAAGCCACGCTGACCTGCAGTTTGATCGTTTTGCTTTAAGATGTGGTCTCTTAGCTTCCTGATCCTGGGTGCTCGCCTCAGTGTATTCCCTGCCAGCATAGAATATTAGCCCTCTGGAATCCTCAGCCCAAATAAACTCTTCTCTAAGCTACTGTGGTCAACTGGTATTATCACGACAACAGAAAAGTGATGGATTCTCTCTCTCTCTCTCTCTCTCTCTCTCTCTCTCTCTCTCTCTCTCTCTCTCTCTCACCCCTTACCCATTCTCATGGACTCCCCTCCCTACTTCCTAACTAGCATCTCTTCTATGCTCCTCCCACTCTGTGACCTGGTGAGTTTCACTAGAGTAGAACTAGAGTAGAGTAGTAGAGTTTCTACTAGTTTGTAGAGAGAGTATCTTATGTCTGCATGGATGGGGCACCTGTCAATAATAAATCTGAGGGAATTCTGGGATAGAGCCATTCGGGAGACCAGCCCCTCACATCAGAAGATGTGAGGAGATGGATACATATGGGAATGTAGGTTAAAAATGAATGGGTTATTCCAAGTTACAATCTCGTCAGAGAAGAGCTGAGCTATGTGGCCAAGGTATTTGTAAATATATTTTGAGTCTGAGTCTTATTTCTGGGAGTATGGGGCTGGGAGGAAGAACCAGACCATAACTTGTACAAGGGTTGCTTACTGGAGTGTGAGTAAGAAGTTCCTTACATGAACATGAGCAATTTGCCAGTGGCCACTGTTAGCATTCTGTCTAAACTCCACTCCACAGTTACCTGGCAATAGCCACGTAGGCCTGACCCACTATAAAAGGGGCTGCTTGCCCCCTTCTTGCTCTCTTAGGCTCTTCTCTTCCCCTCTCTGCTTCTCCATTCCATGCTCATGGCCAGCCTCTACTTCTCTACTCTCTCTCCCTCCTTCCCTCCTTCTCTCTCTCTCTGCCTCTACTACCCTCTTAACTCCCCTCCCCATGCCCTGAATAAACTCTACTCTATACTATACTGTCCTGTGTCTGGTCCCTCATGGGGAAGGGATGCCTTGGCATGGGCCTGCTGAGACATCCCCTTCCCTCATACCTCACCACACTCCCATAGAACATATTCTATATCTCTTAATGTTTTTTTATAAACACACCATCTACATCACTAAAGAAAATGTCTTTCCTTTCCCTAAGTAACCACTAGCTATCTATAAATCCTCAGAGATGGGAAGGGTCCCCCTAAGCTCAATCCTTCATAGGTACTGCAGGGAATCCCAGTTACTGTGAGTTCAAGAGCACTGTGACCATTTATGCCCAGAAGGCAGCATCCCACAACAGTCCACCCTATCCTCTGGTTCTGACATCCGTTCTACCTCCTTCTCTTGCAAGGTGTTCTCTGAGCCTTGTAAGGGATAATGCAAGTGTAACATTTATGGCCAAACACTCAAGAGTCACTACTCTTAGCACTCTGACCAATTATGAATCTGTATAATCGCCTCTGGTCACAGCAAAAAAGAAGTCTGTCTGATAAAAGCTGACCAATCTACAACAATAGACATGGTTATTTAAAAGGCAATTTGAAAGGCACACCATGCCCACTTAATAAAACAACAACAATAGCTTCCCATGAGAGCCTATGACCTCCCAAACCAGGGGCTTCTTTCTTCCTTCCTTCCTTTCTTCCTTCCTTCCTTCCCTTCTTCCTTTCTTTCATTCCCTGACTGAGGGTGCAATGTGACCAGAGACTGCTTGCTCCTGCCACCACACCTTCCCCTAAGAAGATAGACTGTATCCCCTTTGAATTTCAAGCCAAAATAAACCCTTCCTTGAGTTGTTTTTGTCAGGGTATTTTTGTTGCAGTAATAAGAAACTCAATTTGGCCTCATTAAAGAGACAACGAAATTGCTCAATTAGTGATGATAAATAAGACTAAAACCTTAGCTGCCACTTAGTAAGCACTTCAGGCTTTCCTCGCGTCAGCATGAGAGACTGAAGCTAGGAAAAATAAGCAAATTGCTGGATGCCACAAAACTCTGAAGGCAGTAAGGATTCCAAGCCTGATCTGTCGACTGGAAAATGTGCTTGATATCTCTGTATGTGGTGGTTTGAATAGGAATGGCCCCCATAGACTCATGTGTTTGGATGCTTTGTCCATAGAGAGCTTCACTCTTAGGAGGTGCGGCTGACTTGGAGGAAGTGTGTCACTGTGGGGGATGGACTTTGAGGTCTCCTATGCTTAAGCAACACCCTATGTGACACACAGTCTCCTTCTGCTGCCTGTGGATCAAGATGTAGAACTCTTGGCTTTTCCAGCACCATGTTTCCCTGCACATTGCCACACTTCCTGCCATGATGATAATGGACTGAACCTCTGAAACTGTAAGCTGTCCCCAGTTAGCACACTTGTTATGGTACGTGTGTGGTGGTCAGAGGACAACTTTCAGGAGTTGTTTTTCTCCTTCTATTGTAGGTTCTGAGATTTGAACTGAGGTCACCAGGCTTGGCAGTGAGCTCCTTTAATTACCGAGCCATGTCACCAGCCTGAATGTTTCCATTTTAACACATTTTCAATGGCTGGTTATCTTCCACATATTATTATTTTATTTAGTATTACTGTGTGTTTATAAGTGTATGCGAAAGTACATGTGTATATGTGCCATGGGGCATGCGTACATGTCAGAGGACAACCTATGGGGAGTTGGGTCTCTCTTTTCCACTGTATCTTCTTGGGACTGACGTCAGCTTATCATCTGGCATGGCAAGCACTTTTAACCTTAAGCCATCTCAGTGATAACCAGTAATAAATCCTCAACACTTTCATAGTCAGTCTATTGCTCCATCATTTTTCTTATGTGATCCGATTTTGTGTGTGTGTGTGTGTGTGTGTGATGGGGTCTATCTAGCCTTGGCTGGCTTGGAGCTCACTATGTAGACCAGAGTGGCCTCAAACTCAGATCTGCCAGCCTCTGCCTCCTAAGTGCTGGGATTAAACTACTCTGCCTGGTGGTTCAGATGTTTGTTTGTTGTTTTTTTGAGACAATGTTTCTCTGCTTAGCCTTGGCTGTCCTGGAACTTGCTCTACAGTCTAGGCTGGCCTCAAACTCAGATCTTCCCTTTGCCTCCCGAGTGCTGGAATTAAAGGTAAGGTGCCAGCACTACCTGGCTCATGTTGATTTTTAACCTGATGGACTACGATCACCTTGGCCTTCGTATTTATTTTATTATTATTATTATTATTATTATTGTTTCAACTTTTATGGGTAGCCAGTCTTTGGGAGTCTGCCAGTGGCATCCCTTAGAGAGCTAGCACATCAGTTACAAGTGCATGGATATGGTCTATGAATGAGTCTTCATCTTGAATCAGTTTTAGGTCACTGTAAACTTGGGCTAAGAAATATTACGCCCTGCAGTGCTGAGTTAGCCAGCCTCTCCCAGGAGCATACCAGGAGGGCTGTTTCTGCGGATAGACGTCTCAAGTGCCACTTAGGACAAATGAAATATTTAATGAACAGGAGGCAAGTTACATTCCATCTAGGATGGTCTCCAAGCCCACAAGAGATGCCGAATCTGATTCTGCCAGGATCTGGTTCCTGGTCTGGACTATCTATCTGCACAACACTGGGCAGGGGTATTTTGGAGCCACCATAGACCAAGCTGGATTCAGACTTTGCCATCTCAAGGCTGTG
Organism: Mastomys natalensis; assembly: GCA_021653895.1. Taxonomy (NCBI): domain Eukaryota; kingdom Metazoa; phylum Chordata; class Mammalia; order Rodentia; family Muridae; genus Mastomys; species Mastomys natalensis. The sequence goes on from JAJTUV010000027.1 coordinate 199,381, forward strand.
CCACCATTGGCAAGCATCCTGCTCGCTTCTGCATGACGGGATCACTGGGTTGTGGTAACGGCTTAATGAAATTCTGCACACAAATAGCTCATCGCAGAACCCACTGCAGCAGGCGACCCAAAGGAGTTTTGGCGGGAAAGAAGGGGGCGGGCACAGGGCGGCGGAAGGGGTGGGTGCAAGTTCCGTGCTTGGCTCAGCGGAGGACACAGAATTGCTAACACGACCTTCCAGGAGTCCTCGGGGAAACCGTGCTTCCCTTCAGCAATCTGGGACTTGCACGTTGTGAGCCGACAGCAGAGGGACTCGTGAGTCCGGATGCTCTCCGACTTTCTCGGGACACGCTCCACCCCGTCCCGGAAGTCGGCTCCGGCGGATTTGGCGCGCTTTTGAAGTCCCAGGAGTTCGGGTCGAGGACACGCCCCTCTCCGTGCTGCGGGATGTCCCCGCCGCTCGCTTCCCGGAGGACCCGCGAGGAAGTGGACGCGACGCTGCAGGTCGCCAAGCTGAACGCCGCCGAGCTGCTGCCCACCGTGCACTGCCTGAGCTTCGGCCCCGGGACCGGCGGCGCGGCCAACGGCGACTACTGTCTGCTGGAGCTGGAACCAGCACTGTGTCAGCAGCTGGAGGCCGGGGACAGGTGAGCCGGGATGGTGGGGCCCGGAGCGCCGATTCCCCGGCCTCACAGAGGCTTCCTGCCTGCTGTGTGTAGCCCGGAACCCCAATGAGGAACTGGTCCAGAGACTAGCTTTGATTGGGCCGGTACAGGCCGGTGGGCGGATCCGCAGCTTGCTGTCATCTGCCAGGAGGAATCATTGACTCCGCTGAACTTGGAGACAGGTGCCGGCGGCGGGAGAATGTTAGCTCCAGGGAGTTTTGGAGGACTTAATAGTGATACCAAGGACTCTACAGAACGCTCATTCTATCTCTGAATATAGAGCCAGTATCTATATAGAGAGTTCCTGGCTTGCACTTGAGTTTCTTTTATTTGAATAGTAGGTGGGACAGACGAGGTAAAAGTTTAAAGCCTCATAGACTGCTGCATGTGGCCCGGGGTTGGTTGGAGTCACATACTGAAGATCTGGAACTGTTTTTAATTCCGGTTCAACTACAAACTAGCTGCCAAGACTTTGAATTTTAAAACCCAGGCCTCTGGCTGGACTAGTCTGGGCTTAGAGGTAGGGTATTTACGTTGTAGGCTTCTAGCTGGATCCCCAGTCCTAAAAGAGAAAAAGATGAAAAATAGGAGCTGCCTGAAGAGATGAGTCCTAGTTAGTACTTAAGTGGTAATGCACACGCATTTAATCCCAGCACTTAGGAGGCAGAGGCAGGCCAATCTCTTGATCTCTTCCCTACCATGTCTTTGAGTGTGTCTGAGAAGTAAAGTACCACTTTAGTCTGTTTTAGAAGACTTCTTTTACTTTTTGGTTTGTTTGGTGTTTTCATTTTGTTATTGTTTTATTTTTAGAAAGGATCTCAAGTAGAGCAGGCTGACCTCAGACCCACTGTGTACCATCTTACTGTGTAGCCGAGGATGGCCTTGAAACTTCTGATCCTCCTGCCTCCACCTCCTAATTGCTAGGTCGCAATCGAGTGTCACCATTGGCCCTTCAGCCAACGGAATACCGCAGCATCTTGACAGAATTATCTTCTGATTTTTCTCAGCATGTTTCTGGTCTCTTTGAATCGTTCTGGCCTGTAGTTGTTTTTCTTTGGTTAGGCCAGAAAGCTAGCTACTAGCTAGCTCTCACATGTCCCAGTATTTTTTAAAGATAGATATAGATATAGATAATAGATATAGATATAGATATAGATATAGATATGTAATTGTACCTGTCTTCAGACACACCAGAAGAGGGCATCAGATCTCATTGAGCTACCATATGGTTGCTGGGAATTGAACTCAAGACCTCTGGTAGAACAGTCAGTACTCTTAACCACTGAGCCATGTCTCAGTATTTTATGGACTCTATCATTGTATCATAGGGGCCTGTATCAGTTTCTTTGCAATTTTCACACACCTTGATCAAGGCAGCTTATGAAGGAAAAGTGTATTTGGGCTTATGGATCCAAAGAGGTAGAAGTCCCATCATGACAGAAAGCATGGCAGCAAGCTGCAGGCATGTAGCGGGAGGAGGAAGCTAAGATCATGTCTTTTATGGCAAGCCTGAATCTGAGAGACTGGACTGGAAGTGGGCAAGGCTCTTACTCTCAGAGCTCCTCCTCAGTTACGTATTTCCTCCAGCAAGGCTACACCTCCTAACCCCTCCTCAAATAGTGCTGCCGACTGGGACCAGGTGTTCCTATGCCCGAGCCTGTGTTTGGGGGTTGGGGGATTCTCCTTCAAGGTACCACACTCCCAAGGCTTAACTTTAAATCTAGCAGCCAGAGGACTTGGGAGTTAAAACTTAACGTGAGCTATCCACTAGAGTCTCCGTAAGCCGAGTCTCTTCCCGCTCCATTTCCCTGTAGCTTGGTGATTCGAGGCGATAAGGATGAACAGGCTGTGTTGTGCAGTAAGGACAAAACCTACGACTTGAAGATAGCGGACACATCCAATATGCTGCTTTTCATCCCTGGTTGCAAAACTCCAGACCAGCTGAAGGGGGAGGAAACACAGAGTAACATCGTTCACACGGAGGTACCGCGACGTCCTGTACCTGAGTCTCAGAGTGGTGGTTTGTGTTCCAAGCTTACCTTGGGTTAAAAACTTTTGGTATATGATATGGGTTGTCATGGGGAATCTAAAACTGTCTTATTAGAGTTTGAAATTCCTTAGTATTCTTTTACTTTTGTTTGAATTTGCGAATTGTCTTTTTATTTCCACTTTTCTCCCCTCAGACACATCTGGTTTTCTCTTAATGTAGTAAGTTTATTAGATAACTCATTCTTCTTCTTTTTTTAAAAAATTGTTTAACTTACTTATTTGTAAAAATTTTGTGTATGTTGGGGTGGGGGGTGTCTTGCCTGCATGTATGTCTGTGAACCATGTGCATACAGTGCCCTTGGAAGCCAGAACCCCTTAGAACTGGAGTTATAGATAGTTGTTAGTTGCCACGTATATGGGTGTGTGTGGTGTGGGGTGTGTGTGTGTGTGTGTGTAGCTGCCACGTGTGTGTGTGTGGGTGCAGTGTGTGTGTGTGTGTGGGAATAGAACCTGGGTCCTTAGGAAGACCAACCACTTCTTTAAACCACAGATTAACTCATTCTTAACATTTTACCTATTTTTAGTAAATTATGCTGGAGATAGTGTCTTAGTTAGGGTTTTACTGCTGTGAACAGACACCATGACCAAGGCAACTCTTATAAGGACAACATTTAAATGGAGCTGGCATACATCTTCAGAGGTTCAGTCCATTATCGTCATGGCAGGATGCATGGCAACATCTAGGCAGGCATGATGCAGGAGGAGTCGAGAGTTTTACATCTTCATCTGAAGGCTGCTACTAGAAGACTGACTTCCAGGCAGCTAGGGTGAGGGTCTTAAAGCCCATACCCACAGTGACATACTTCCTCCTACAAGGCCACACCTCCAAATGGTGCCACTCCCTGGGCCAAGCATATTCAGACCACCACAATACGTTTTGAAAAATGAATCCCTTCGACCCTAACTAGTATGTTTGTATTCTTTATGAGGTAGGGAAATGAAGAAGCTTGAGGCTGGAAGGGAATGTGTTTCTTAGCTTTGAAGTTAGTTCGTTAATATAGAGTCTTCAGAGAAAGCTGATGGTAGTTACCAAACAAAAGTCTCCCCTGTCTTGGGTGTCAGTCACACGTACCACAGTTGAAGCAAAGCCTTAATTCTTTCAGAATGAGTCAGGTTAGCTGTTTCCTTAAGAGCAGGATTGGAGAGAAAAGAAGGGAACTTGCTGGGAAGTTTTAGTGATTTATGAGGTGTTAGAATAGAGGAACTCCCAGATATGAATTTCATGTATATCTGTGGTGTGTGGTGTGTGTATATGTATGAAACAGTGTAGCCCAGGCTAGTCTTGAACTTGCTATTTAGCTGAGGATGACCTGAATGCTCAAGTGCTGGGATCTCAGGCATATGTCCCCATACCTGGTTTATACAGTAGTGCTCAGGGTCAAACCCGGGGCTTTCTTGCATGCTGGGCAAGCACTCCACCACCGAGCTACCTTTCCAGCCTGTTGTTTTTTGAGACTATCTTTCACTGTAGCCCTTATCCTACTAAGGGCTAGGACCAGGCAAGCGCTTTATGTCCCCCACTGTGAATTTGTGAATTTGTGTCTTTGTTTACTTGTTTTTCTTTTTGGAGGTTTTATTTATTTTTATTTTATGTATATGGATGTTTGGCTTTCACGTATTCTCTGTACCACGTGCTTGGCACTTCTCTTATTGACTTTATATGTTCAGTTGTTCCCATCTGGTTGGTGAGATTGTCATGGATGCCCGGGAAGGATCGATGGCTGCTTTTTGTATGTTCTTGAGCAAGGAGGGCTCTCTTTATCTTTGGAAAGGCCACTGAAGGCGTATGCTGCATTGTGATTTCCAGATCTTTGGTTTCTCTAATAATTATTGGGAATTAAGAAGATGCAGACCTAAGTTAAAAAAGCTGAAGAAACTTCTAATGGAAAACACCTACGAAGGCCCTGACAGTCAGAAAGAAGAGGATGCAAGCCGCTCAAAGGTAAGAATTGTATTTCTCAGTTTTATTCAAAAATTCAAAATGTAATTACATTTTTTTAAAAAATTAAAATTTGGCAGGGAGGCAGGGACAGAGGAAAAGTTCTCGCTCTGTAGACTTGGCTGGCCCGAAATTTGCAGCCATCCCCCCTGCCTCTGCTTCTTCATGTGCTAGGATTGTAGGTGTCTGCCCCCATACCTTGTTATCATTGGCGGCAGTCTCACTTCTTTAAAGTGAGACTTTTTTTTTTATCACACACTTCAAAGTGTGTGATAAAAGTTTCAAACATAGAGCAGTCTGGCTAGCTAGAAAGCGGCATGCTGTCGCCGCCATTTAAATGTGGGGGACTTCACGTGACCTCCGCAGGGAATTGGGAGCCTGGCCTGCTGATACAGGCCGTTGTAATCCCAGTCTCACAATATTGCCTTCATTGGATTAGAATAGAGGCAAAAAAAAGAAACGGAGCAGGATGGGGCAGAGTTAGTACTTGGATGGAAACCACGTGGTACTACTGTGTGCTTCAAGCTCCTTTTATTTATTCTCCAAAACTCAAGCAAGATTAAGAAAGTCATTGTTCCCAAATCATGAAAATGTGTATCTGTTTTGTTTGTTTCAGTATACGACTGAAGATTTGCTTAGTCAAATTCAGGCAAGTGAGGAAGAGATAATGGCTCAGCTACAAGTCCTAAATGCCTGTGAGATTGGAGGTAGTGTAACTGGTACCATTCATAATGGTGGAACTGTATTGTATGCAAGAGAGAGGCATTGGGTCCCTTCCCCATGGTGCAGGCTTGTTTAATTTCTGAAGGTAATGATATTACGAGTAGATGAGTACTTGCTGACTATGGATGAGCCCTTATGTTTGAATCCCATCACACACACACACACACACACACACACACACAACAGCACACACACACTAATCTAAATTCTATATATTAGGAAAACATGATACTTGTCTTTCCTGTCCAGTTCATTTCTCTTAACATATTGTTTTCCATTTCTGATCAAATGTCCTCCTTCCCTTCTTTACTGCTGAAGAAAATTCCACTGTGTATATATGTAGGTTTTTTTTTAGGAATGAGAAAGCCATCTTATTGCCAGTGGTTATGTTTCTTGTCCAACTTGACAGAATTGTCACTTCTGTGGTGAACTGAACTTCTTTGTGCTGTGAGAACTAGTTGTTTTCACACAGCTCTGGTCGAGTTATCAACATCATCACACCACACAGATTACCTCAGGCCGTCCCTCTCAGAGAGTCTCTTCCCAGGGGATTCTAGGTTGTATCTTGTTGACAGTTAACAGTAACCACTGCAATGCTTTATGGGTAACAGGGTGTTGCTGCTTTGTTTATTGATTGTCTAATAACTTCACTTAAAAGGTTCTTTGATAAGTTTGACATTTGGAATTTGTAGGTTACTGGAGGATTCTTGAATTTGATTACGAGATCAAACTTCTGAATCATGTAACTCAGCTTGTGGATTCTGAATCTTGGCCGTTTAATAAAGTTCCTTTGACTGTGTGCCTGCAGGAACTTGGACCTTTGGAGCCAGAGTGAGTATCTTCATTATGTGTCTATGCAGACTTCTTTAAGACAGTGAACATTTTTTGTTCAAGACCAGAAGTAAATTGAGTGCATAGCATTTACATTCTGATATTTTAGAAAATTTTAAAAATGTTTATTTTTATTTTATGTGTGTGAGGATTTTTTTTTTTTTGCCTGTATGTATGCATGTGTACTGTGTACATACGGGCTGCCTGCACAGGTCAGAAGAGGACATCAGATCTCCTGGAACTGGAGTTAACTGATGGTTTTGAGCCACCAGGTGGGTTCGGGGAACTGAACCTGGCTCCTCTGTAAAAAATAGCAAGTGCTCTTAACCTCTGAGCTGCTCTGTAGCCCCAGGGGGAAGAGATAAAATAATTTACAAATAGAAAGGATTTGAGACTTTTGGTCACCGCATCATCTTTTCTACTTTTTATTTTAGTCACTCAAAAAAAAAAAATTAATGGTTGTAATTTGAGCTTTTGTATAACAACAAATATATGACTATATGATTCATGCTAAGTTATATAGAACAGGCCTTGGCGTATAGCAGTTTCCAAAACCTTTAAGTAAGTTCTTAAGTTTTATTTGTCATCAAAGGAATTTAATAGTTTAAATCCTTAATTGGTATCTAAGTTTTTAGTGTGGCTGCATTGTTTAAAATATCTGTAAAATGCTCATAAGTTCTCTTGTGTGTTCGAAATTTTCAGGGAAATGATTGAACACTGTCTCAAATGCTATGGAAAGAAATATGTAGAAAAAGGTGAGGCATGGGAGGTATCCTGGTGGGTGATCTTACTTGTGTGATAGACAAGTATGTTGGTGGTAACAAGAACCATGGGTCTGTGCGAGGTGAGCAGAGATCATGATTCCTTCCAAGGCATCTTGTTGAGTTAAAGGAAGTGCTGGTATTGTATTGGATGATAAGTGTCTTAGTTATGGTTTTACTGCTGTGAACAGACACCATGACCAAGGTAGCTCTTATAAGGACAACATTTAATTGGGACTGGCTTACGGGTTCAGAGGTTCAGTTCATTATCATCAAGGGGGAGCCTGGCAGCATCCAGGCAGGCATGGTGCTGGAGGAGCTGAGAGTTCTACATCTTCATCTGAAGGTTGCTAGCAGAATACTGGCTCTCAGGCAGCTAGGATGAGGGTCTTAAAGCCCACACCTATTCCAACAGGACCACACCTTCTAATAGTGCCACTCCCTGAGCCAAGCATATACAAACTATAACAACAAGCCAGTGGCAGTGAGCTGGCTGAGCCAGGCCTGGTGACCTGAGCGTTAGCCCTGCTACAAGGTGAGAACAGACTCCTGAACATTGTCATCTGACCTCCACATTCATTCGGGGCACACACAAGCCCATGCATGTACAGAAGGTACACACAAGCAGTAACTAAATGAATGCCATTTAACAGAAGAAGATGTCTGACTCTATCTGTTACCGTTTCCTTAGATGAAGTCTATTTTGAATTGAACGCCGACAAAATATGCAGAGCGACCGCGGAGATGCTGCTGCAGAACGCCGTGAAGTTTAATCTTGCTGAGTTTCAGGAAGTGTGGCAGCAGAGTGTTCCCGAGGGAATGACAACTCGGCTTGATCAGCTCAAGGTAAGGTCGTCAGGGGGTGTGCCTGGGATTCTCCAGGTGATGTCTGACTAGGGGAGGTGATTCTTGTCCTGGAGCTGAATGGGGAGCTATTTTATTGTCCTAGAGACTCATTAGGGGTACAGTCTTCATATACTCCACCAGAGGCCTTTAACTCCCCTAGTACTTACAGAGAAATACTCTATTGTATCACAGATTTTTTTGAAGAAAACTTGGAGTTTATTATGCATACACATTCACTTTCTTCCTTCCTTTCTTTGTTTCTCTTCTCTCTCTCTCTTTCTTTCTTCCCCTCTCTCTCTCTTTATTTATTTATTTATAAGGCAGAACTTTGTATGTTCCAGGATAGCCTTGAACTCCCTATGTAGCCAGAGACAGCCTTAAGCATCTGATCTCCCTAGCTCCACCTCGCATGCACTGGGATCTTAGGCACATGAAACTACTCCTGGTTCTAAGTAGTGCTGGGGATTGAATGTAGGGCTTTGTGACTGCTACATACGCAGTCTGTCCCAAGTTAGGGTTTATGAAGGAAGGGTGTGCAAACAGACGTGAGCACAGGAGGGAAAGGGACTATGGGGGACTATATTAAAGAAAAGCACAGGAGGAAAGGAAGGAGGAAGGGAACTATGGAGACTATAATTAAAGAAAAGGATAGTTGCTGGGCCTCCACTGTATCATTGTTGGTCGAGCACTTATCTAGTACCCACAGAGCCCTGAGTTCAATCCCAGCCACTCAAAACATTAAGTGTGGTGATGTACACCCATAACCCAGCATTTAGGATAATGGCCAGAGGATCAGAAGTTCAAAATCACCCTTGGCTATACAGTAAGTATATATCAGCCTGGGCTAGAGAAGACCCTGTCTCAAAAATAAGCAACAAACTCAAAGAATACTGGCCAAAGAGGGAGGAGGTATGAAATGGCTCAGTAGGTAAAAGTGCTTGCCATCAAACCATTATAACCCGAGTTTAATTTTAGGAATCACATGATGGACTCACTTAATTTGTCCTCTGATTTCTACATGTATGCTGCTGTATGCATATGTTTCTTCTCTCCTACACACACACACACACACACACACACACACACACACACACACACAAAATGTAAAACACAAATGAACAAAACAGAAGTAGATATTGGGTGATGGGTAGGGAAATCTTGAGGCTTTGGCATCTCTTGCCACTCCTGACCACTTAGATATCTGGTTTGAATACTTGAATCTCAGTTACCTAGGTTTCCTGACACTCCAAGGCAGTGGGGATGAGGGCGGTATCCTCCGTAATTCGGATGTGTGGGTCTGGGGCTCAGAAGAGGTATCTGAGTAAAAGATGCAGATGAGTCATGAGCAAGGGCACCACAGGCTCTGGGGTAGGATGAGGTTATCCGGACAGGTGGAGAAACGGAGGTCTGGGAAACTACACATTAAATAAGAAAAGAAGATGGTGATGTTAGAGATGGGGAGAGAATTATAGAGGAAAGAGAGATGGACATTAGCAAGAGAATAGGGCTGGGTAGGAGACTCTAAGAAGCCAAGGAAAGGGCTTGCTGCATTTGGCAGTGACTGGCCACTGGTGACATTTAGCACTAAATCTATCTGGGCAAAGCAGACATCAAAGAAATCCCAGCTTAAAGGAACTCTTTCTTTCTCTTTCCTTCTTCCTTCCTTCCTTCTTCTTTCCTTCTTCTTTCTTTCTTTCTTTCTTTCTTTCTTTCTTTCTTTCCTTTTTATTTATTTTTAGCATAGAATAGAGTTTATTCAGGGCATAGGGAGGGGAGCCAGGAGGATAGTAGAGGCAAGAGAGAGAAAGAGAAAGGAGAGAGAGAAGAGAGAGAGAGAGAGAGGGGGGGCACAAGCGAGAGCAGAGAGGTAGAGGCCAGCCTTAACCATGTGGAGAGAGGGGGAAGGGAAGGGGGGAGGGGGGAGGGGACAGAAGGAAGCTAGAGGCAGGAGAGCAAGAGAGCAAGAGCAAAGGAACTCTTATGAAACATGCTGCCTGTAAGCCTCTGGATAGACTTTCTGTAAAGTTTCACGTAGGTGGTATTTTAAATTCCTTAGGTTAAATGTAACGGAAAAGAAATATTTAAATATGACATCATTACTTTAACAGCCTTTTTTTCCTTTTCTCAAACTTCTTGTCTCTTGTAGGGTTTAGCACTGGTGGACAGAAACTCAAGACCAGAAATCATATTTTTGCTCAAAGTAGATGATTTGCCTGAGGGAACTCAGGAGCGTTTTAATAGTCTATTCTCTCTGAGAGAAAAGTGGACGGAAGAAGACATCTCTCCGTATATCCAGTAAGTAACTTATTCAGGATAGGTTATGGTGGTTGTTCTTTAAAATACTGCATAGGGTTTTAGGTTTATGACCTGAACAGAGCATTGTTGTTATTCCCTGAGGATACAGTGTCCCTGCAAACTTTCTTAGGTGGTCCCCTCTATCATTGTCTGATCCCTCATTCTGAAGGTGGAGTTGTGTTATCTTTTCTGCTTAACGTTTCTTCCACAATCATCTCCTGCTCTCCTTCCTGTAAAATCACCGTTCCTTGGGGGAGAGAAGATATACTTAATATAAATGTTCTTATTTATTTTTGAGACAGGTCTTATCTGATAGCCCAGGTTAGCCTCAAACTCATTATGTAGGTTAGGCTGGTCAGCAATTCATCATCTTTCTGCCTCACTCTCCAAATGCTGGGATTATAGGAATATCCACTACTACACTGACTCTTGAATTATTCTTTAATATCACGTAGAGGCCAGATTCCAGAAGAGCAAGTTAGCCTTGATGTCTCCAGTCTGCCAACCCTTGAAAGCCATTGACACCGCCATCACTGTTGGGCATACCTTGCAGGCCGTCTCTCTTTTCCTACACAGTTTTTACTCTGCGTTCTCTCTAGCTCCTGCTTTGTACATGTTCTTCCTCACGTCTCACTCCTCTCAATGAAACCCAACGTTCTGCTGATGCTGTGGCCGACATCAGTAGCTGAAGTGTCTGGAGAAAACTCTCCAAGGGGATCACCAGAATTATATAGAATTCAGCCTAAGCCTGGCCTGTCACTCTATCTCATGAAACCTTTACCCTTAAACCTTCATCAGCCTTTTATCTTCAGATATCACTGACACCCCATTTTGTCTTCACCCCTGGCTTATGATCTGTTCCTGGAAGAAATGGAAGCAATTAAACAGGAACCAGCTCCTTTCCCACTGCCAAGCCTTCAACCCCTCATGTCTGCACCTTTTCCTTTCAGTCCCCCTGTACGGTGTATAAATTGTACCTCCTATTTTTGGGGTGTGTTTGTATTTATCTGTGTGAGTGAGTATGGGCACACATGTGAGGGTGAAGATGTCCAGGCACATGGAGGCCAGAAGCATCAGATGTCTTTCTCCATCACTCTGCCCGTTTCTCCGAGGCAGAGCCTTTTCATGAACCTAGGACTTGTCTTGGCTATGCTTGAAGCTAGCAAGTGTTATGGGGTTTGTAACCCCTGGGAAGAGACCACAGACTCAATCCAATTATAATTAAAAGATTTATTGATGAGCTGCTTGGAGGACGAACAATCTCTCAGCCAAATTTGAGATGGCCATGTAGGAGGGGACTGGGAAAGGACTTTTAGAGGGGAAAACCACATGAAGATCTTCAATATCTATGCAAGCAAGTAAAAACCTGTTCTCTTCTGTTCTGCCAAGTTAAGTGATCAAGGCAACTCAAAACAGTTTTTGAGTATCTGCATTAGCAAGGTACTGAAGCAAAAAAGTAGTTAGTCATCTAACAAGTAGGTAGTCATGGCTGTATGTTTTGGGTAGGAGTCACTGAGTCAGGGTTACTGGGAACTTACCTTTTAGGGACTGGAGTCAGAGACAGACAGTTAGTGTATACCAAGATGGGCACATAGCATAACATGTGTTCTTTAGCCATAACACAAGCTCTCTCCTATCTAAGGTAGGCTTACGTTAGGGTTAGGGTTCCTGTATCTGCCTCTCTTGGAGCTAGGATGTTTTGGAACAATTGGTTTGATACCATCAGTTCTGGGATTTAAATTCCAGTCCTCATGATTGTGGAGCAAGTACTCCTAACCACTGAGCCATCTCTCCAGTCCCATTGTCCCTCTTCTTGAGCCCAATCCTCCCTTTGCACTAGATTCATCTCTTCTGGCCTTTTCTAAGACTTAGCCAAGTAATCTCTTTTCTCCAGTCCTGGGATATCCCCAGGACACGTATTCTATAGTGTCACCCAGACTGCAAGGCAACCCATGTATGCAACCCCATGCTCTTTTTCTCTCCATCGTAAGAAAATTCCTGATTGAACTAGGCAAGTTCCCTACCTCTGAGCTTTGTCTTCAGCCCTGCTTACTGATTTGTTTATTTGTGGGAGCAGGAGAAGAGTGTGCCATGGCTCATATGTAGAATCAGATGACAACTTTCAATAGTCGGTTCTTTCTTTTTACAATGTTCAATCCCAGGGATTGGACTCAGGCCATCAGGTTTAGTGGTAATGCCTTTATCTGCTGAGCTATCTCACCCTCAATGGTTTAAATCAATTAGTCAATCTATCTATCTATCTATCTATCTATCTATCTATCTATCTATCTATCTATCTATCTATCTCTTCCTTCCTTCCTTCCATTCTTCATTCTTTCTTTCCTCTCCTCTCTCTCTTTCTTTCTCTCTCTCTCTCTCTCTCCTCTCTCTCTCTCTCTCTCTCTCTCTCTCTCTTCTTCCCTCCCTCCTCTCTCTCCCTTTCTATTTTGAGACAGGTTCTTACTGGGTTACTTGGGTAGGCCTGGAACTCACTCATATTTCAGGTAGTACCTCAATTCTTTCTGCCTCAGACTCCCAACAGGCTAAGATTACAGACTTTCAAATTTGTGCCACAAGGCCCAGCTACATCCTCTCTTTTCTTCATGTGTTTCTGGGTACCTTTCTCCAGGTCTGAATAAATGAAGTGAGTTATGTATTCTAGCTTCACAGTTGATGTTTTCCATGACCTACCAATGGTTAAACCTTAAAGAGTAATGACATAACGAGTCCTCCACGTTCTCGCTGCCCAGCCTCCATAGTCAGCTCATTGCCTTCATTGTTTAAAGCTCAGGTCATATGCTTTGACTATTTTTAAAACACTACCGCTAGCTTTGCTTTTACACTTAAATCACAAGCCCTTCTGTGTACCTTACGGCTCTCTTTGCTCTGTCTCTGTTTGTGTCATCTGCTCCCTCCTGAATGGCAGACAATCTAGACAAACTCATACTTGGAAGCCTAGGATACAGGTTCTTTGACTGTAGGCTCCTCCATCTCACATTGCTTCTATTTGTAATGTAAAGATTACATGATATAATGTAAATAATATGGGACTTTACATGGTGGCCAGATTTGTCCCGCATTTTCTACCTGGTTTTGTTGCCTCATATCTAACACAGGGTTAAATAACCTATTACACCTATTCTTGTGAAGGTTAAATGAGATGACTGACACGTGTAATCTGCCTACTTGAGTTAAGATTTAGAAGCAGTTGCCACTGTTCTCACATGTTAGAAAGACGGCTTTAGCAGGTAGTAATAACGTGAGCTGCATTGTGTCCTATTATGTTCTCACCAGTGTTCATGGCATTCACTTACTTTACTCACAGAGATTTGTGCGGAGAGAAGCAAACTATAGGTGCACTGCTTACTAAATATTCGCGGTCTTCAATGCAAAATGGCGTGAAAGTTTATAATTCAAGGAGACTCATTTCTTAAAAGAACAACATACTGAATTGTTTTATTAAGTTGCTGGACACAATAAAAAAATTCTTTTGCATATTTTATCCCAGACATCTTTAAAAATTAAATTTTCCTTATGATTATTGTATATGTACATGATGTGTGTGTATATGGGTCCATATACCACAGCAGGCATGTACACATCAAAGAACTTCCTTGTAGAGCTATTTTTTACCTTCTGCCTTACAAGTTCAGGGATCAAACTCAAGATTGCCAGGTTGGCTAGCAAGCATCTTTACCTGCTCAACCATCTTACTGGGTTTATTGGCTTTTAAAACCAATTCTTTGAATACCCTTTTCTCCTCTTCAACATCTTGTAACTACCCACCCCCTTTTTTATTTCTTAATGTAGTAGGATATTTCCATATCCTTCAGGTTACATTTGTGAAATGTTCATTATATACAAGGACAAAAAAGTAAAAAGACAGATGGTGGCAGCGGTGGTGGTACATGCCTTTAATCCCAGCACTTAGAAGGCAGAGGCAGATGGATCTCTAAGTTTAAGGCCTGTCTGGTCTACAGATCAAGTTCCAGGACTGCCAGCACTACACAGAGACACTCTATCTTGAAAAAAGGTCTATATTTATTATATCTTGAAGTTTGTAAGAATTTTATATGTAGAAAGTTCTGTTTTTCATATATGAAATTCATATCTTTATGATTTGGTATCCTAGTTATTAATACATTTAAAAAATTTCCTGAAGAACTATTAGTAATAGTTTCATTCAGAGCTTTATTTTGTTAAAAGCTGTATATATATAATATAATATATATAATATATATAGCATAATATATAATATTATATATAACACACACTATCTACATACATGTTTAGTATCAATACACATACACACACACACACACACACAACACACACACACACACACACGATTTATTAGAGTAGCTTATAGGCTGTGGTCTAATTAGTCCAACAATGGCTGTCTACCAATGGAAAATCCAGGAATTCAGTAGTTGTTCGGTCTATGACGTTGTGTATTTGAGCTGGTCTTCAGTATCCTCCAGAATCCCAAAGATGTAGGCTCTAATGCCTGTGAAGAATGAATTGCCAGCAAAAGCGAGAGAGAGCAAACAGGTAAAGAGCAAAACAAAAGCTTTCTTCTTTCCTGTTTTTTATATTGGTTGCTACCAGAAGGTGTGTCCCAGATTAAAGGTGGATGTTCCCACCTCAAAATATCCAGATTAATGGTGATTTCCCACTTCAAACATCTAATTAAGAAAAATATCTCATATAGGTGTACTAAGCTGCTTAGATTTTAGTTAATTCCAGATGTAACCAAGGTGACAACCAAGAATAGCCATCACCAGTGGGAATCTGTGTATCAGTTGTTTACATTGCTGAAACGGGCTTAACACTGGGCTCTGCTTACCTGATTATGCACATGATGAAGTGGACTTAATCCTGCATCCTATGTGAATACAAGAGGAGCAGTACTCCTCTTCATGGCTAAAACTCACTAGTGAACTATAAACCATTTCTAGTTTTGCAGTTCCTTCTTCCTGTTCACTGGTTGCCCCCACTCTCAACGAGTAACTGTGCTCTGCAGAGTCGGGCACTCTGTCTTGTGTGGCCCAGCTGTGGCTTTCCCCAGTCCATACATAGAAGAAACCAGTGATGACTCACCAGACCCAACCAGTGAAGACCTACTAGATTCAACTATTGACCTACTAAACTCAACCTGTGGCCGAGAGGAGTCAATTGAGGTCATACAACAGTTGGCCTAGATCGTGGTTCTCAACCTTCCTAACGTTGCAACCCGTTTGATCCAGTTCCTTATGTTGTCATGACCCACCATAAAATTATTTTCAGTGCTACTTCATAACTAATTTTGCTACTGTTATGAATTGTAATATAATTTTTTTAAGATTTATTTATTTTATGTGAGTACACTGTAGCTGTCTTCAGACACACCAGAAGAGGGCGTCAGATCACATTACAGATGGTTGTGAGCCACCATGTGGTTGCTGGGAATTGAACTCAGGACCTTTGGAAGAGCAGTTAGTGCTTTTCACCACTGAGCCATCTTCCAGCCCATAATGTAAATTTGTGATGTGCATATCTGTAAATCTTAGGTGACCTTGTGAAAGGGTCTTCTGACCCCCTAAAAGGTCACGATCCACAAGTTGAGAGCCACTGGCCTAGGGATTGACACCAACAGCGATTCAACCAGACCACAGACCAAATATATATATATATATACTCACAAAACCATAGATTTTGTGTCCTGTACTGATGTTGAGACAATTGCATCCACCAGTGAGACTACAGATGGTTATATATTACTTTCCAGCTTCCTGAGCAAGCATTTTTGAGCTGACTGGCACGTCCATGGAAAAAAGCAAGTTTACATTAGTGGAACTTTAAAACAGCAAAGTTTCCACTAGGTGTGGTTATCACTGTACTTGGAACAAGCCTACTGGTACCCTTGTGGGTATCATATAATTGTAGAGAATGATGTTAACTCTGAGGATGCCCCTAGCAAATGAGAACACATGAGGAAGTAGTCTTATGCAAAGATTGTGTAAGCCATTTATGAGCTCTGCCTTTACTTTGTGTGGGTTTAATAAATAAATGCTCACTGGCAAAAATAATTTCTAGTTTTGGAATGTTTAATTAAATTGTTAGGAAACAATGTAGTTCCCTAATTGGTTTTGTTTAGACCCAAGTTCAAATTAATTTAAAATCAGCTAATGACCTTGTCAGGAGTAAGAAGGATGAGTGGAGTTAAATCTGTGCAGGTGGAAAAAATGTTAATAGACAATCCTTAATTAACAGAATTAACATTTTGATTTGCGTCTTTGACCCTCAAGAAAAGGAAATGCACATACAAAGGCTTCAAAATGCCGTTTAATAAAGTTTTCTGTATTTATGGGTGTGATTTGATTTTGTTTTGTTTTTCGAGACAGGGTTTCTCTGTATAGCCCTGGCTGTCCTGGAACTCACTCTGTAGACCAGCCTGGCCTGTTACTCAGAAATCCTCCTGCCTCTGCTTCCAAGTGCTGGGATTAAAGGGGTGCGCCACCACTGCCCAGCTTTTGTGATTTGATTTATATCTGTTAATTCATAAGATAAATACTGAGGCCTTGAGACTTCGGGGCTTGAGAGTTCCCTGCGGTCTAATTACACATTTGGAGTTTAAATCACAGGGTCCAAATGGGTGAGTTAGTTCTTGACACAGCAATGGTTTCGGGACCGTTACTAGCTGCTAGCCCCTCGCCCCTTACCTTGGTTACACCTGGCTTCCGGCTTCCACTTACACAAGTACGATTCACCTAACAAGTAACGTCCCTTCCTTCTCGATCTTCCCTTCTCACCCAGTAAATTTTTCCTCTGCTCTCCTAAATTTTAGAAATATTTTAGAGACAAACGAGGAAAAACAGAAGTCAAGCACAAAATTCGCGCTTTCTCGCGCAAAGCCCGCCACTGACGCCCGGACAAGACTTCCGGGTTCTGCCTCCGCGGCATCTCCACTTCCTCTGACGTCACCGGTCAGAGGTGACCGGCAAGATGTCGGCAGGTGGCGGCTGCGGCGCCTTTCAGCTCCTGTAGAGTGGTTCATCTGTGTGACAGGGACCGGGCGTAGGCGGCTGAGAGTGGTCGGGGAGGGGACAGAGGCGGAGGACGAGTGGCTGGGCGCTCAGGGTGCACGGGCCGCTACCGGGAATGCGCAGCATCCCCCCGAGCACCTTGAACGGCGAGCCCCGCAGGAGCTCTTCATGCCGCCCACCGGCTTAGAGTCCGCCAGGATGAACAGGAAGAAAGACAAGGGCTTCGAAAGCCCACGGCCGTACAAATTATAAGTACCTTTCCTCTACTCGGTTTCTCGCCCCTCTTTGATTTTGTTTTCATTGATTCTCTCAGTGACTCGATGAGTCTTGGAAACTAGTGGGAAATTAGAGCCCACTCCAGGGGACGTGATGTTTGTAGGGGACATGGAAAATGTTTTGAATGACAGTATTGTTATTTACCCTCTCCCCCACGGGCTCATAAGCCTTTCTTAAAGTACCGCTATATATTTTTGTCAGGACAAACCTTTTCATGGCTGTTGCTAGATTTAAAATAAGTAAAATGAGTAAGATTACTCATTTTGTAGACTTCGAAGACAAACTTGCCGTGTGGTTTTTGAGCTGCTTAGAATGTAGTCCCTATTTGTACTTGGATTTATGCTTTCGTATAATAATAGTCGTTTCTTTCTCTTTTTTATATACAACCCATCAGGTCGTCTGTATCAACAACATAAACTTCCAAAGAAAATCTGTTGTGGTAAGATCATTTCCAGTCATCATAAACAGTTTTAAGTCAGCCTTTCCCAGTTCTTGAGGTTCTATAGTCTTCCAGATTATTTGTGGTGCCTTAGAGTAAGAAATTAGAATTCAAGTCTGTTTGATTATCATATCCTTTTGCTATATATGCTGTCTCTGTTCCCACCCCTGAATGTGTTAAGTGGTTGTGGAGTAGGAAGTCTTTATAATCAAGCACCTTGACATTGTGCATTAGACAAGAGTAAGCCTGTAGTCATAGAAGTCTTAGATTCAACTGCTCATTCATGGAATTTCTTTTGTAATATTTGTCACACATTGCTATTTATCTTGAGTTTTGGGGATAGAACTTGTTCGGTGGATTATGTAGATAACGTGAAAGAATTAGGGAGTATTTTTAATTTAAGATTTTCCTCCAGCACTATAGGAAACTCGTAGCTCTCAGTGAAGCTTAACATTATTAGAGTCAACATGATTGATGGAATTATACTGAATGTTAGTTGAATCGTCTAAGACACTCCTTAAGGTGTATTCGTAGTAACTCATTGACTCTTCACTGTAAGTCTTGAGGTAGATAAGGTTTCAGTCCCAGCTTTATAAATGAGGGAGCTGAGTGTGTACAGGGAAAGTGGGTAAATAAAAGTATTGGTAGAAGAAAAAGCTACTGCCTGCATGTAGTCTAGCAGAAGAACCTCTGGTAGACAGTGTTCACATTTTTGTGCCATTACTTTCTGTAATCCACAGAGATACGTGGTTGTTTAGATTTAGTATCCTGGAATAGAGAAATGAGCAGTCTACCTTTCCACCACAGTAGCCCTTGCTTCACTGAACAGGGACCTATTATTACAACATGTATTATATTATAGGGCCAAACAAGTAAACATTAGTCCTACTCTATATAGTCTACTTAAATTATAGACTTGATCTATAATTTAATGACACTGACCTCCAAATGCTGGCATCAAACTGGCTATCCTTTTCCTTTAGCCTTCTAAGTGCTGATGTTACAAATCTATCAGAATCACTTTTTTCTTTTTCTCTTTCTTCCCCTTCCCTGGCCCCCAGACATTCTCACTATGCATCTCTTGCTGTCCCATAACTCACTATGTAGATCAGGCTGGTCTTGAACTCACAGAGATCTGCATGCCTCAGCCTCTGAGCACCGGAATTAAAGGTGTGTGCCACCACTCCCAGAACCAAGTTCATTTGGTTCTATTTGCTGGTTTTCTACTTAGTCTAAGTTCATTTATGTAGGGTGGTCATTGCGTGATTGGCAGAGTAGTATGAGACAAGTTGGGTCCTGGCATAGTGTCACTCAGCTTTGACCCCAACTCAAAGGCAGAGGCAGACATCTGAGTTTGTTGCCAACTGGATCTCCATTGAGACTGCCAGCCTAGCTAAGACTCTGTGGAGGGAGGGAGGGATCTATGTATTTTGGGCTTCTTGCTACACTGGCTTGTGGTTTGCAACTTTTCTCTTTCCAGTAGAAGATTTTGCTATGTAGGCAAGGCTAGCTTCAAACTTGTGACTAGCTCCTGCCTTCACGTCTCAAGTCCAAATGTTACAAGCATGTGTCACCACCAGTTTAATTTGCACATTTAAATACAAAGCTTTTCTTCATAATATTTTGGGCTTTGCTCTTTCTGATCTAATAAGTGTTGGTCTACACTAATGGTTTGATTTAAGACTCTGTATCTCTTATTTCAGAATTGGGAGCATGGTGGCTGTAGAATTGCATGTTTTTTGAGGGGTTTGTATAAAGGTTATACAGAAAATATTTATGAACTTTATAGAAAGTCCTTGTGCCCAGAAGATTAGGGACTAATAGAAACAGATAGGTCTAGAACTAGCTAGCATTTTGTTAACTTTATTATTTATTGTATAAAAGCTAACCTTGAAATACTTTCCAACAGTACTTAGATCTTCTAGGGCATTTGGGTAAAATGTTTCAAGTAGCACTTTTTTCCTCAGAGTTGGTATCAGGATTAGAGAGTGCCTAAGAAGGTAGAATGGTACCTGACATATGACAGTAGCCGCTATCTCTAGTCCTGTGTGCTGACTGTTTGACTCCTGTTAGAATCTGAAAGCCTCATACTTACCATATAGCATTGGAAGCACTTTATGCCCTCCCAGGGTTCATGTGTCAGTCAAGCTTATGAAAACCCTGGGCCTGCGTCCATAGTTCACTTGTCTTTCCTATTCAAATTAACGCAGGATGCTGGTAAGAGTATTTAGCTGTCAGTTGTAGTACACAATTTCTTTAGATAGACGGCACACCCCTCAGGTTACATTGAAGAAGTGTATATGACATGGGACTGCTTGGCAGGAAATCACTCAGTACTTGCAAGTCCTGCTGCTCCACCTGCCTCTGTTCTCTCGGGCAGCACTTGCTGCTCTATGATTCCTCATTTACTCCCGTGAGGAGATGCACACTTGTTAGCTTCAGTATTGTAGTTTTTAAAGCTCAAGTTCTTTGTACCATCAGATTGTTTGACTTCAGCTTCCTGATTGTGACTCTTTCCTCCCTCTACCAGTTTCTGGTCCTCTAGCCTACTTTGGTTGCAGTCTACCTAGAAATTCTTGTATTTGAGACTAGTACATGTTTTCACTTGTCCAGTCAACAATGGCTTACTTACCACAAATTGCACAGATAAAGGAAGGCTCATAAAGACTAGATAAATTGTACTTGGTCAGTCACTGGCACAATTGATGTTTAAAATTAAGATTCTTGGAGAACACTCATGTGTACATAGCTATTTGGGATTTTATTTTTAGAGGTAGCATATATAATTAGTAATTTAAAAAATATGCTCTCACATTCTAGCATTTATAATAGTTGTTTATTTTTACAGGGATTTGTGGAGCTGACTATATTTCCTACAGTTGCAAACTTGAATAGAATCAAGTTGAACAGTAAACAGTGTAGAATATACCGAGTCAGGATCAATGACTTGGAGGCTGCTTTTATTTATAATGATCCAACCTTAGAAGTTTGTCACAGTGAATCAAAACAGTAAGTTGGACATGTTAAGAAGCTGGTGTTTCTAAGTCATTCTGTCATCGTTTTTAGAGATTGGGTTATTGTTTTTCAACAAAGTTTTTTATTCTTATTATAATAGGGCTATATGTTGCATAAATTTCTGTTGCTTTTACTGTCCTGCAAATTTCGCTCAAGAGTTTCCCCACCTTTGTCCAACATAGTAAGTTACTACATTTCCTTGCTTCATACTAAAGCTTTAAAGAAGTATTATCTGAGAATGTTCAGTACATTTACTTTTGTTTAATTATCTTAACCATGTTTCTGTTTTAATGTTCTTATATGTGTTTACTTCATAAGTACCAAGAAATTGTTTCAATGAATTGGATGGTCACCATCATCTTCAGACCAGAGACACTGTAAAATACTCTATTAAATGGTTTCACTATTTGAAAGTATCGTATGAAATACAACATCCACTGTTAACTCTATTGGAGGGCATTTTAAAAAGCCTTGATAGCACTAGCTCATATTATTTCTGTGATTCTCAGTGTTTTGTAGTGGGATGCCAAGTGCAGTTATAGACTCCAAGGAGGACAGTATTTCAACTAGCCTAGGACACGTCATATTGCTTTAAAGAGTGATCCCAGAGAAGCAACATCAGTATTAGCTAGGAACTATTTAGTTCTGCAGATCTCAAGTATTATCCCCAAATGTACTGAATCAGACAGGATAGGGTCCCACCCTAGCAAGCCTTCTAGGGGATTCTCATAGGGTCTGAGGTTAACTTATACTACTAGACAAGTAGTGATCCTGGCATTCTGGAGTTAATGAAGCATGTGAACATAGTTATCAGTTTAATAGTTCTTTTTAGCTATTGGCTTCTGTTCTTCCTTCTTTCTTCCTTCTTTCCCTTCCTCCACTCCTTCCTTCCTTCCTTCCCATTTTGAGCCCAGGCTGTCCTTGAACTCAGAGAGATCCTCCTGCCTCTGCCTCCAGAGTCCTGGGATCAAAGGCATGCACCACCATGTCCATCACGTTAATACTTTGTAACATGGTGAATAGTATCAGTATTAGTTAACTTAGCTAAAAAAGTATTCTTATGAATCGTTAAAGAAGGCATAATACTTAGAAATAACTGGTGTCATTGATATTTAGGAAGAGCTGGTGAAATGTGTGGCTTGCTGGTATTACAAGTTGGCTTTTGTCTCCCCAGGAGAAACCTCAATTATTTTTCCAATGCATATGCAGCTGCAGTCAGTGCTGTGGACCCTGATGCGGGGAATGGAGAACTGTGCATTAAGGTTCCCTCAGAGCTCTGGAAGCATGTGGATGGTAAAGCACCAGGAATGTATTACTGTACCGTGAAATAAATCTTGCTAAATTTATAGGCTAGAAAGCTATCTCTAAAGTAAGCAGTACAAATATGAGAAAGGAGTTGGAAAATTCTTTTCTCCTTTAGGGTCATGTTAGCCACGGGCTGTTACAAAATGACCCAGTTTCACTGTTTTCAAAGTGCAAGGAAACCACTTTGTAGATGCTAGGAATGTTCTCTGTCAAAGGAACTATGCCACCAGCTCCTTTCACTTTTTTTTTTTATTTATTTTTTTTTTTGCTTTTGTTTTTGGCTGTCCTAGAACTCGCTCCTCACTCTGTAGACCAGGCTAGCCTGGAACTGAGAGACTCATCTGCCTCAGTCTCCTGAGTCCTTGAACTAAAGGTGTTTGCACCACACCTGGCTGGTTTGTCTTTTTAATGAAAGGTACTTTAAACATTGTGTGGATAGATCGTTTGGAATGGTAGCATTTTTGCGTCATTAGCAGACCTAGCTTTTCCATGTTGCAGAGTAGCATTCTCAAGTCCCACAGAAGTTCACAGAACCACTTTGTGGTGGAGCAGATGCTAGCGTGTGGGATTTTGCTGCATGTCCTATATACTTTGAATTTATCCTTTCTAAATCTTCATGATCCATTCTTTAAAGATTTAACCAGTACAATTATTATTTGAAAATGTCTTTCTACCTTTATTTAAGTCTTATAAAAGTCAAAGAAGAAAGAAAACACTTCGTTTTCAGTGTGTTTGGGAGCAGGTGAGAACTAGTGGTATTATTCAGTTTAGGGCACATGTAGAAGCTTATCATTGCATGGGCATGCACTTGTGATATCTGGGGGAAATTAAAATAACTCCCTTTAACACAAGGTGTTTTATACTATGCAGAAATAGGATATAATTGAAGAATGTAATAGACGATAAAATTTCTTCAGTAATCCTTCCCACCCTACTTCCCTTCCTGTATTCTTTAAAGTCAAGTAGAACTAACAGTTTGGGAGAAAATACAAAAGGAGAAAAAAACTTGAAAAGTAGAATTGCAATTGGATTTGACAGGTGTTAAAGCATTCATATTAGGGGGTTTGAAATTTTTCTGAAAACATTGCATGTTGTCAGAAATGTTGAGAATATACTATGGTTAGTGGTGTACTTTGTGAGAGATTACAAGCAGTAGCTAGAGAGACTGGAGACAAGCTATCAGCTAGTGAACATTGTAAAAGCCTGTGCTGTTGCAAATGGTCCCATTTCTCTGTTTTTATGTCCTGGCATTTGGTTCCAGCCTCTAGCATCTAGGCAAGTGCCCTAGCACTGGGGCTCCATCCGAAGCAGCTCTACGGTTTCTTAATATATATCACACTCAGGCTGTGGTTCTCATGTAGTATATTCATTACATAGATTACTCTTGCTTAGTTATGTGTCAGTGAATGTATGTATATATTCATTTATTGCAGAGTTAAAGGTCCTGAAGATACATATTAATTTTTCTTTGGATCAGCCAAAAGGAGGTCTTCATTTCGTGGTGCCCAGTGTAGAGGGCAGTATGGCAGAGAGAGGTGCTCATGTCTTCTCTTGTGGGTATCAGAATTCTACAAGGTAGATTATAAATTCATGGCTTCCAATTGATTCTTCTAATTGCATTTTTAAGTGTTGAATATGCAGTGTGTTTTTTAGAATGGCCAGTGTAAGCTTGGTCCCGCACCCCCAAGCTGCTTTGAGTCATGTCTGTTGGGTATTCATTCCTTCTTGGTCTTGTCATTTTCATCTTTTCCTTAGGGAGAGTTTTGAAATGACCTATCCGCTCGATTCTTTAACTTTATAGTTAAATTTAGTGTGCATACAGAAAACTGCAGCATTTAAATGTAAAAAGATAATAACTTTTCACAAGTGAACACCCTACCGAGTTCACAGTCACATCAACACAGATAGAGTGGCAGAGTCTCCTGCTTCTAGTCAGGGTTGCACCTAGCATTCTGTCCAGTCACTCAGTTCCTGAACTACCTACCATTGCTTGTGCTTGGTTTGGAACTAAGTAAACGGGCTCATTCATGTGTTGTGCTCTCTATAGCTAGCTTCTTGCTGTCGTTTGACATCAGTAGGTTTACAAAAGGACCTACATCTTTATGTAAATTACAATCCACTTGTTCTCATGCTCTGTAGTTAACTATAAGTTATATAATGTAGGTGCTTTCCTCAGATTATTAATTCTTCTAAGGCTGTGTTTTAGAATTGTTGGTATTTTGGTACTATGTACTGATTCTATTATATAGTAAGACTTGACCTGAGATTTTAAATCTAAAGTATATTTTTGTACTGTTAATCTGCTTGTAGATTTTGGTTCCCGTGTGTTGATTCATACTCTGAGTTGTGTACCTGGAAATTAGAATTTACAGTAGATGCTTCAATGGTAGCCGTGTCCAATGGAGATTTGGTGGAGACAGTGTATACTCATGACATGAGAAAGAAGACCTTCCATTATATGCTTACTATTCCTACTGCAGCATCCAATATCTCCTTGGCCATTGGGCCATTCGAAATACTTGTAGATCCATATATGCATGAGGTACGTATATATGCATTTCATTCATCTTTTTCTTCTCTGTACTTTTACTCCTTATGAGAAGAAAGACACAAATAAATAAGCACTTTTTAATATTTAAATAGTTTAATACTATCACTAAAAAGAAGATATTTCACATCACATTTATTTGGAATTAAAAAGATTTTGAAGAGTTTGTTGATCAGGATTCTATCCATACCTCATTCTGCTGAAGTGAGAATAAATCTTATTATTTATTACTTTTTTTTCTTCAAAAATAAGGTCTCTGTATACTCATGTGTTCATGGTCCTGTGCCTGTGCTTTAATTTCCAAAGTGTAGTTTTCCTGCTTCCAGGGATAGGACTTAGATGAAATTAGTAATAACAGTTGGTTTTAGAAACCAGCCCACACTCTAACCAGGCGGACTGTTTTTTAAAGGCTAAGCACCGTATTAGAAAAAAATCAAAAGTTTTCATATACTTAAAATAGTTTATTTATATTTACATACATTTCTCTAATCATAATATATTTCCTGTTAGCCTTAACTCCATCTGTAGTGCCGACTTTATTTAATCTTGACATTTCAAACTATTTTTAGGTTTATTTTGTTTTTGTTTTTCTTTGACAGTCTTGCTATGTGATCTAGGCTTTCTTCAAACTCATGTGCACCTTCCCGCCTCTGCCTCCTGACCACTGAGGCATGCACTGCTGCATCTGGTTTTTATTTATCATGAAATGATTGCCTATGATACCATCTTCTGGGTGAAACATTCTTAGGTTCTTGTTTGTCCTGAGACAGTCTCACTGTGCAGCTCTGGCTGGCTTTGACCTTTGCAGTGGGGCCTGGGAGAGTGGAGCTACTGAATGAGAACTTACAACTTACCTGACAGCCAGCTTTATTCAGAGCATCAGACAGTTAGACTGTGAGGGTTAAACAGTCACATGAGGAAAGTATGTGCAATTACAGAGGCAAGCCACATGTGGGAAACAAGCCATTGGTGGCTCCACATGCAAAAGTTTTAGTATAGAGGCTATAAACAACAGTAGTCAGTTATAGGGAATAATCTGAAGTAAACTTGTATCTGATATACCTGGGAGGGACACAAAAGCATATCCCAAAAACAATTCCATGTTGAAGAAACTGACCAGGGTCACAAGATTCTTGTCTTGGTTTCTGGACGTTTCCTTACCAGCACTCAGAATTCTCCTCACAGGACTCCATTCTTGGAACATGAAGCGCCGGGATTACAGATGTGGCCCACTGTCCCTGGCTTCTTCATTCATTTGTCATAGAATTGTTTCATAAGACAGTTTGCGATACCGGTTTTGAATTTAGCTTAATATGAAAACCATGACTATTATTTCTATTGTGAATATTTTTTAACCTCCTTACTACCAGTATGGCTCGCCCGTATTCGGCACACTGGTATTTGGTCTGTAGTTGAAGTATAAGGGTGACTGGAGTGATTGTTCTGGTATGCCCACACTACTGATCAGCATTAACTAGTTCACACTGAGGTCACTGTGTAGCATGAGTTAGAATTACCGTTACAAGCCATCATTACAGGACAACATAAACTATTAATTTCTAGATTCAGTTTAGTGGTCCTTGCCTGGCCTCTGAAAGCCATTGGGTTCAATCTTCAACATTGTACACACAAAAATAACTAAAGTATTACTATAAAATACTCAGTATTTGCTAGGTGTAAACATGTAAGAGATTATGCTAAGCCTTAAAATTTAGTTCTTTCTAGTTTATGCATAGGAGAAAATATTTAATTTGGAACAGTTTTATTTTCATTGTGTGTAAGCTTTTAATATCTATTTTAAATTTAATTTTTTAGTACAATAAACATTTTGTAAACCTATTCTGAAATGCCTACTAATTTTATAATAGCTACTTCACCATTATGAAATTTATTATAAACTTAATACGCCCTTTTTTTGAGTTGGCTACTCTTTTGTTTTCAGGTTACCCATTTTTGTTTGCCTCAACTTCTTCCATTACTGAAACATACTACATCATACCTTCACGAAGTTTTTGAATTTTATGAAGAAATTTTGACTTGTCGTTATCCATACTCCTGTTTTAAGACGGTCTTCATTGATGAAGCTTACGTTGAAGTGGCCGCTTATGCTTCTATGAGCATTTTCAGGTTAGTGTCCCTTTGAATGGAGAATACCAAAGTTAGAGTAACCATATCAGGAAAAGCTATTGGCTCATCAGGTTTAAGACGAGTTTTGAATGTCAGATGTGAGTTTATAGGTAATCTGGTATTTTTAAAAATGTTACAATGTAGCCTCTTACATAAGGAAGTCAGGGATCATAGTGCCTTCTTCCACAGTTAGCATTCACATTTCCATTTCTGGTTAAGTTCCTAATGTTTGTGAATGTTTAGCTTACATATTGTATAGGCGATTGGTGTGCCTTCTTGCTAGCATTACAAAACTGTACTGACTTCACCAATTTGTTATCAAAATACCATTTTTTTCCTTTTGTTTTGTTTTGTTTCCTTTTCTGTTCATTTTTTCAGAGGAAAGTTCCACATTTGTAAGTTTTATATGTCAGGGCACGTGTTCACTTTTCCTGTCTAAAGGCTCTCGTGTAATGGTGGACACTAATCCTATGCATTCTTCAGATCACAGCTGGAAAAATTGAATGGAGCGCTGTATTTAGAAGTGAATAACGGAGTACCAAAATGTAATAGATACCAGGAAAAGGGGGTTATTTTTGTTACTGGTTTTCTGGTTTCTGGAGACAGTGTCTTCCTACTATGTGTTTCAGGCTATCTGTGCCCCAGACTGAATGCTGGTTTACTGGAGTGTTGTCTGCTTCCAACCTGAGAAAAGATTTTTGAAATTAAGTAACCCCCCATTGTATTAGGATCCATTTCTGATTAACACTAGCTTCTTACTTCTGAAAATAGTGATTTATATTTTTTATTAAAATTAGTACAAAACTGTGTTCCTTGCTTTAGGTAGACTGCATTTCAGATAAATTTCGAAAAGATTTTGTAATGAATATTCTTTTTTTTTTCCTTCTGTATTGAACTTGAACCTTAAATTGTATTGCTTTAGACTGTAGTTACTGTGTTTTGACCAACTGACTATGTATCTCTTGGTCCTAAGTGACTTCCACATTTTTGGCTTTCAGCACAAATCTTCTGCACAGTGCCATGATTATAGATGAGACACCACTGACCAGACGGTGCTTGGCACAGGCTTTAGCACAGCAGTTCTTTGGATGTTTCATATCCAGAATGTCTTGGTGAGTAATTTCAGAGTTACAGACTGAGCCAAAGGATCAGGAAAGCTGACTTCCCCTCCCCCTCCCCTCCCTTTCCCTCCCCTCCCCTTTTCTCTTGTTCTTTGTCAGTCTCTTGTGGCCCCTGTTATCCTCAACCTTACTGTGTAGCTGACCTTGCCCTTGAACTGATGCTGACACTCCTGCCCCCTACCCCCAAAGGGATCGCTGGTATATACCACATGCTTCACTCTTACTTTCCTTCTTATCTTGCATTGTAAGCTGACTGTTGCCTGTAATTTATAAGTAGTCTTGGGGTTATTTTGGGCTTTAAAATCAGTATAATTAGCAGGGCACAGTGGCACATGCCTTTAACTTCAGCACTCAACAGGTAGATATCTGTGAGTTTAAGGCCATTCTGATCTATGTAGCAAGCTGAGATGAAGTCTCCACTGCATGGTGAGACCTGTTTCAAAACAACAAAACCAAAAAACTGTAGAGTTACTTACATAATTTATCATAAAAATAAGACTTCTGAAGAGTGTCTTAGTTGTATAGAATGGAAGATTTGGATGTACAGAAAACTAATTAGAATTCTAATGTCAGTGTTCAAATATAGAAAAAATTTTGAGGTCATTTTTAAAGCAGAGTAATTATCTTCAACAATAGTGCTAATGGTGTAGGAATTTGCCTTTTATTTGAGATTTTTGCTAGTTCTTTAGAAAGCAGAGAAGGGGAAGCAGGTTTGGAGCTGGGATGCAGCTCGTAGCTACAGTGTTTTCATGTAGGTGCTAGGCCCTCAGTTGGAGCCCAACACTTAAAAAAAAATAGATGGTTTAGACTTACAACGTAGAATGGGTTGATGTCAAACTCACAGACATCCGTCTGTCTGCCTACTGCATAGGATTGCAATGGAAGTCACACACTTGGCCACTTGGGGTTAATTTAAAGCTCTGTACAAAACTTCCTTGAGGTTGTAATTTCTTTTATATTTTAATAATGTAAGATTCTACTTATTTTTTACAAATGTAACATTATTTGTGTGTGTGTGTGTGTGTGTTTATGTCAGTAAATGAGTGGTTGGTGCAGATTGCCTTTTCCCTGGAGAGAGTACATCCATTAAACAGTTTAGCTGAAGGGTACTGTAAAACCCAGGGTATGAATTATGCCTACGTGTCACAGTAAAGAACATGGGGTTGGAGTTGCCAGTAACTCAGAGCCTGGCACATGCTAGCCAACCATCTGTCACTGATAAACATCCCCAGTCCAAGTACGTGGATTTCGTTCTGATCTTTGAGATAACATCTTACCTAGCCTAAGATGTTCTTGAACTATAACACTGAGGGTAGCCTTGAATTCTTGACTATTCTGCCTCTCCCTCCAACTGTGGAGAATGTGCCAGAACACTTAGCAAATGTGAACTTTTGAATTCAGCAGCCCTGACTGTGGGCAAGTACTTCTTTAGTGGCAGGCAGTCTGAACAGTGCTGTAAAGAGATATACCACTATCAGACTGAATACATTGCTAAATTCAAAAGCATTGTGAGTTTTGCTTTTTTTATATACTAAAGGTCAAACCCAGGACTCCCAAGCATGCTGGCAAGTCACTATCATTGAGCTACACTATCCCAGCCCATATAGACACAAGGTCTGTCCAGAACAGTCCCTGTTAGGGGACTCATACACTTAGCACTTCTTCAGAGGAAGACAACTGACCACTTAGTGTGTCAGGCCTTACGCATTTGAATTTTAGCAGTCTTAAAATTAAAGATCCAGCCAGATGTGAAGAAGGCTGGATGGGCAGCTCAGCCTAAAAGACGTGAGGAACTTGATAATTTGTTAGTAACCTGCAGTTGCCTAAAAATAGCAGTGGCTCATATCACACTGATTCCGTTAGTCTGCTTGGACAGGCTTTAGTGATGAAAAGTTTTATTGCCTTTCCTCAGGTCTGATGAATGGGTGCTGAAGGGAATTTCAGGCTATATTTATGGACTGTGGATGAAAAAAACGTTCGGTGTGAATGAGTACCGCCATTGGATTAAAGAGGTAAACAAGAGAGAGATTTGTTTTCCACCTGTACGTCAGGAATATGTGGTAACGTTTTCTGATTTCCATGTCCCCTGTCTTTTGTTTTACTTCATTTATTTTGTGGGTTGGGGGCAGTGCACATGCTAGGCTGCATGTGTGCTCAGAAGACAATTTCTTGGAGTTGCTGCTCTCTTTACACTGAGTTGTGGAAATGAAGCTCAGGTGCTCAGGCTTTTTGGCAAACTTTCACCCATGGAGCCCTCTTGCTGACCCTTTGTCCTCTGTTTTACTGATTGTAATGTACCTTCAAAATATCACTTGAAAAATAGCTAACTCTTTTCAAATAAAATGAAAATTACATCATTGAGAAAAAGATTATAACTGAGTTTTCTATGTTTGTTTCCAAGTCTAACCTGGGGAAGGATGGTAGTGGCAGTGTCTGCTCCACCAGGGAGAGTGGCAGGCTGCTCATGCAGTGTGAATGGTGTTAGGCACACAGTAGCTACTTACATGTCAGGTAGCCTTCAATACCGACTGTATGTGCTCTGTCATTGGCACATATTTTCCTATTATTTAAAGATGAAGGCAAAGAATAAGGCAGTACTTTGTATATCTATTTCTCTTCATGCACATAGATACTTCAGTGGTGTCATTGCACTTGATTAGATCTTAAATTCATTGTTTTCAGGTAAAAAAATCTCTACCTCAATATCATTAAATTAACATTCTGTCCAAAAAGTTGTTAGAGAGTTCATACACTTAGCACCTGTAGTGCCTATTCTTCATTTCAGAAGGCATAACCACTTACAGTGTGTAATACAGTAGTACTGTGATTAAAACTAGTACTGACTGTCTTCATTCTCTTACTACCCCCACTTTGCATGTGAAGAAACTAAGGTACATAGAGGTTTAATCATTTAGTAAAGTATATGGCTAATCAGCTCTATTGCCAGGATCCAGCTAGCTTTTAACCATCTCATGATGCTGCCTGCCACTTTTCTCTGCTGCCTAATATTATTTAAACTTCGTGAATGTCATAGTTATAGTTATGATGTTATCTTTTTCAGCTTTTCTTTCTTCCTTTTTTTCTGTTAACTTTAATGGGTATTATATGTTAGAGAAGAACAGGGTTGTTTAAATTAATATATTATTAACATCATTCAGTTAACTTTCTTTTGGTTGCCTTAGTCCTCAGATGCAACATACTGAGAAGGACTAAATCAATTTAGAGGACAAATCAGAGAGGCTGAGAAGAGCCATAAGGAAAAGTTGCTGAGCTGCTGGCTAGCCCTGAAGTCACAAAGTACAGGGAGATTTTTGAATTTTAGCATTCAGCCAGCTTGTGTAGCTTGGTCTGTTTATAAAACCACAAGCTGTTCTCCAGATATAGCTTGCTTATCTTACATTTACATCTGATTCCAGGACAGAGAATTTGTGGTCTAGTACTAAAGATCGTTGTATGAAGAAGTTTTCACTGACTCTTCCGTTTGTGTCTTTTTTAGGAGCTAGATAAAATAGTGGCATATGAACTGAAAACTGGGGGAGTTTTACTGCATCCCATATTTGGTGGTGGAAAAGAAAAGGATAAGTATGTGATATTATAAACCTTGTTTTATGGGCTGCCTCTTACAGGAGTCCCTTACAGTGTGTCCCTTGGGGCCGGCTAAGGCCAGAACTGTAATGATGATAGTGTGACGCCACAGACTACATTGTCAGATCCCCTCTCTGCATTTCTGTTTTATCACGTAAGATGACTGTAACTGAATTTAAGCCTAGAAATGTAAGGTTTTTCTGTTTGATATGCTGTTTTCTAGTTCATCTTTGTCATACTAGCCTTGATAAAACTTAAAATCTACAGAAGTAGTTCTTTTGTTTATTGTTCTGATTAACCTGAATTGTCAACTTTGATTCAACTAAGAAACTCCCAGGGATTAGTAAAGCACACTTGTAAGTCTGTGTGAAGATGTTACAGGAGGATTGAGTAGACAAGAAGCTCTTTGAATGTGGGTGTCGTCTGCTGTAGCTTTTGGAGGTACAGGGCAAGATGAACTCAAAGAGAGACGGACCCTGAGTCCCCCCTGCTTCCCACCTCTCGTGAGACAGGAGCTGTGTTCAGCCATGTTCTTCCCATCAGGGAGGACTGAAGCTGAGCCACAGTGAATCCTTTCACTTCTGTCGTTTTCTTAGGGTTTTGTTGCCCACAAAAAGTTTAACACAGAAAATTTATACCAGAGGTAGAGCTGTTACTGTCTCTAAGCTTAACCGTGTTTCTTAAGCTTTTGGAACTGAATTTTTAAGGAATTTGGAACAGTTTGGAGATGTAGGTGTCAGTACCTCTAGATTGCTGTACTAGTGGGCAGTTCTGTTAGGAGCTCAGAAGATCAGATGGCAAGAGAAATATGGGCAGTAAAGACCAACTCAGGAAGTTTATGATATGACTAAGAACTCTACTTGGAATTGGGTGAGAGGCCATGCATGTCACATTATTGCAAAGAACAGGCCTACATTTGTCTATCCTGAGAATTCAAGGTAGCCCAGTTAGTACACTTTGGTATGGATTTTGTTGATTGCTTTTAGACAGATTTATTGTGAAAATTATAAGCAAAAAACCTTGTTTGCCCAGAAAAGAAACACAAAGGGAGGTGATAGCCAAAGAGATTAAGACCATTAAAAGATGAAAGTACTTTGCCCCAGGACAGTGGAAAGTACTTTGCCCCTTGAGACCATCTTAAGAAGTGCCTGTACCTCACCTGCCATAAGGGTATGGGAGTGAAGCCATGGGTAGAGTCAAGACTCCAGGAAGCTGGAGATTCGAGAAACCTGCAAGCAGCCAAACCAGCCCAAGTCAGCCCAAGACAGAAAGCGTGTGTTCTATAAGAGGCAGCCAGCACCATACTGCATAAGAACTTAAGACCCATACCCGACTCCTACATTCTAGGTGCCGGACATGAAATGATAATGTTTACATTTTCTGCTGTGCTTTGGTTTGTTTTGCTCCTACTGTTCTGCTATTCTGCGCCTCAGTTGAGGAATACGCTTGTTTACTCAGCCATTGTATCTTGAGGGTATTGGCACAAAAACACATCTCTTACCTCAAAATGGAATATAAGAGATAACTCATTCCAGAACCAGATAACAGTGATCAGGACCTAGGAACACGGATGCAGGTTTTCCCAAATACCATATTGCTGTATGGCAGTGGTTTGCTTAACAAAACAAAGACAGTCATAAATCAGCATACTTTTTAAATACATTGTTAGTGCTTAGTATCAAACCCAGGGATTCTTGCATATATTATCAATTGAGCTGCACCCCTGCCTTGTGCTTGGGTTTTTCTGTTTTTTAAACTTATTTTATGTTTATGGTGAAACTAAATTTGGAAGGAATACCACACAGATATTGACTGTGAGAGTATAATTTGATATGCGTGATACTCTTCTATATGATTCTATGTTTAGAATCATAAAGAAACTGCTTTTTGGTATTTGTTCTGCAAAAGTACTTGTGCAAAATTTA
This sequence comes from Mastomys natalensis, assembly GCA_021653895.1. NCBI lineage: Eukaryota > Metazoa > Chordata > Mammalia > Rodentia > Muridae > Mastomys > Mastomys natalensis. The sequence goes on from JAJTUV010000027.1 coordinate 232,846, forward strand.
ACGTAGCAATTTGGAATCATGGAAAATTATGAACAGTTTAAATTGCTTATGTTAAATGTAAAGTCTCCTTTCTACTTTTTTTTCTTTACTAGTCAGTTTTGTTATTTTTTTTCAGCCCCGCATCTCACCTCCACTTTTCAATAAAGCATCCACATACACTGTCCTGGGAATATTACACTATGTTTCAGTGTAAAGCTCACCTCGTGATGAGACTGATTGAAAACAGAATCAGCATGGAATTTATGCTGCAAGTAAGTGCTAATATTAAGAACTTAACAACATTAAAGCGATTGGAGTCTTCTGAAACCTCAAAGCCTTTTCCTAGTGACACACCTCCTCTAGCAAGGCCACGCCTCCTAATCCTCAAACAGCTACCAACAGTTGACCAAGTATTTAGATGCTTGTGACTCATGAAGGACATTTCATTTAAATCACCACATCCTCCTCCCTGTCTCCCATAGTCTTGTGGCCATATCATCATGCAAAATACATCCAGTCCAACTTCAAAAGTCTATCATAGTTGAAACATTATTTCAATGTCCAAAATCTCTTCTGCGCCTCAAGGCAATCTCTTAATTATAACCCTCTGTAAAATCAAAAGCAAATTGCATACTTGTAACAGACAATTGCATAGAACATTGCCATTCTAAAAAGGAGAAATTGAGGGATAGTGAGGAAATACTGGACCAAAGTAAGACCAAGCAGGACAAACGCAGAACCCCTTAGTTCCATGCCCAGTGTTAAAGGGCTTAGTTGGCTCTGGCCTTCCAGCTTTGCTGCCTTCAGCACACTTCTGTCTCTTGAGCTTGTTCCACTCTGTGTGCAGCTCACCTTGGTGGCTGTCCATGGCTCTGGTGCCTCCAGCGTCTTGGGGTCTCCAAGACAATTCAGGTTTCATACCGACAGCTTCACAAAATGGCTTCTGAAGGCCTCCGTACGGGGAGGGACTCCTTCGCCACAGGCCTGGCCTCAGGTGCTCTACTTAACACCAGAGGAAGATGCTACAAGCCATTACTTTATTGATGCTGTTTAATTTTGCTCTATTTTAAAGTAAGTTTTAGTGTAAGTAGTTACAATATAGGAAATGAAATAGTAGAATCAAGATAGATGGATTACTCATGTAAACATATGTCCTTGCTTTTTGGCCCCTTCTCCCTCCTTCCCCATTCTGTCCTGTCCTGTCCTCTCCTCTTTTCTCCTCTCCTTTTCTTATTTTTCCTATTTTTTGAGATGGTGAGGATCAAATATATGACCTTGTATACATTAGGCAAATGCTTTATCACTGAGGTACATTTCTGTGTTAGGTTTTACTGCTGTGAACAGACACCATGGCCAAGGCAACACTTATAAAGAAAACATTTGATTGGGGCTGGCTTACAGGTTCAGAGGTTCAGTCCATTATCATCAAGGTGGGAGCATGGCAGCATCCAGGCAGACTTGGGACTGGAGAAGCTGAGAGTTCCACCTCTTGTTCCTAAGGCAGCTAGCAGAAGACTGGCTTCCAGACAGCTAGGACGAGGGTATTAAAGCCCATACCCACAGTGACACACCTACTCCAACAAGGCCACACCTATTCCAACAAGGCCATACTTCCTAATAATGCCCTGGACCAAGCATATACAAACCATCACAATTCCCAAACTGATAGATGCATTAAAAATATCAGCTAGCCTCCCCATCTATTGATAAATTTTTTTTTAAAGATTTATGTATGTATTATGTATACAGAGTTCAGCCTGCATGTATACTTGCATTCCAGAAGAAGATGTCAGATCCCATTACAGATGGTTGTAGCCAACTATATGGTTGCTAGAAATTAAACTCAAGAACCTTTGGAAGAGCAGTCAGTTCTCTTAACCTCTGAGCCATCTGACCAGCCTCCTTGATAACATTCTTAAAGATAGGCTTAACACAAAAACTTTTTAAAAAAATTATTTTTACTGAGGATGTAGTAAATTGGAGTGCTGACCTAATGTGGATGGGGCCTGGGTTTAATCCCTAATATATAGATGGAAACGTAAGTTTTCTCTAAAGACGGAAGAACAAAAATATAAAATGAGAAAAGTGTGCCATGGGAGGCCGTTGTCCTTCTTAGAATGGTTCATATGTTAACTAGTGTTGCCATTTATGGATTTCCTGTATGCTGAAGAACCCTGATACTCTCACGTGTGCTAGGTAGATGGCACCCTGCCGAGCCCCAGTTCCACTTCTCTCCCCAATGCCCTTTTAACGTAGAAGAGCACATGAGATTCTGACATGTCTGACGTGAGAATACCGTGATCACTCTCAATGGGTATTCTTAGTTGTGCATTCCTGTATAAGAGTTGGCAGGTATTACGTATTGTGCTTCTTAATAAATGATATTATGTCTAGCACATTGTTAGCATTCAGTAATGTTTCTACGAACAATGCTCTTATATCCTGTTTAAATATTTGTGTGTTTCTTTTCCTTACAGCATTTAACGCGAAAAATGTATATGTCACATAATTGTTACCTTTTGTAAATGATCGATCACATGATGTGCCAGTGCAGACTGGGTGCAGTGTGCAGTTGGTAACAGTGTTCTATGCCCTTCTGTCTTTGCAGGTTTTCAATAAACTACTAAGTCTGGCCAGTACTGCTTCATCTCAGAAGTTCCAGTCACATATGTGGAGCCAGATGCTGGTTTCCACCTACGGGTTTTTGAAGTCCATTTCCAATGTCTCTGGAAAAGACATCCAGCCTTTAATAAAGCAGTGGGTGTATCCTTTTCCAGAGCAGCTCAACAGCATGGGGAAGGAATGAACTGTGTGGAAGATGGGAAGAGGGCGGAGACCCATTGTTACTTCTCTAAAAAACAGAGATAACTAAGCTGTGACTTGTAGCTTCTAAAGCACCTTCCAAAGGAATTATGTATTCATATGTAAACATTGATGTCTCAATTTATAAATTTTGGCATATTTTGTACCTTTTAATATGAGCAGAAAGTAGGTTCCATGGTGGATAAGGTAAATACTCTAGCAGACTGGCTTATAACATTACTTATAAGATGAAATGGTCTAGTGACTTTGAAATATGCCCGGGGCTTGGCACAACTTGAATGGTATCTTGGATCTTGGCAGCTCTTAGACGTTTTCATTTCAGGGCACTATTGAGAATCCAGTAGAGTAGTATTACTTTCAAAATGCAAGCTTTTCAATGTTTCAGAAATTTTCTTTAATCTGGGAAACATTTTTCAAAAGAATTTTGAATATTTTGCCACCTGGGATATAATGAAGTTTACTTTGAGACTTTGATCTAGTGGGAATACATTGAAAATTATTAATATAATAGTTTTGGTTTTTTTTATTTTTATTTTTTGCACATTTTCATTTCAGTATGTAAAAATTCCTTTACAATCCTTTAGAGACCAGAGTGGAGTGGTAAAGTTTTACGGAAGTTTTGCATTTAATAGAAAACGGAATGTTTTAGAACTAGAAATAAAACAAGATTACACATCTCCTGGCACCCAGAAGTACGTGGTAAGTGCGTTTCTAGAAGAGCATGTTGCTTTTTTGTCTCCAGTTCCAGTAGAGGAGAGGCTCTCAAGCTGGGGTGACGGATGAATCTGCATTATGTACTTAGGGAAGAGTCTGCGGACAGAGACTTGAGAGCATGCCTCCCTTGCTTCCTCTGTCCTTGACACCAGCTGCCATTGTCCTTCTGTCAATACGTATTTTATAAGCACAGTTTTATACCTTAGCTGTCCATAGATGTAGGGCTATGTCTTGGGCATGTTCTAGCAGTCTTTAAATGGTACGTGTTGCTGTTGTTTTTTTAAAGGGACCACTTAAAGTAACAGTGCAAGAGCTAGATGGATCCTTCAACCATACCTTGCAAATTGAAGAAAACAGCCTTAAACACGACATACCCTGCCACTCCAAAAGTAGAAGGTAGGCAGTGAGTCCTAACTGTACACTGGAGATGAAACTGCAAATCCCAGAAGTAGAAACCGCCTAAATGAAGTTATAGCATGAGGAAGAACGTCTTACCTGCTAGCTTTTGCTCCTGTGCTATATTAAAGTAGCAATGCCATGCCTTCCTTGTCTGCAGTCTGAGTTTGTCGTTTCTGAGACACGGTTTCATGTAGCCTCACCATCCTTAACCTTACTTCAGCCTCCCAAATGTCAGAGTCACAGGCATGCTTCCTGACACAGACCCAGCTCCTGCTTTCTGTCATTGAGATACCTTTGTCTTTGGAATTAAGTATTTTTTATATTTATTTAATTTATTTTTAGGACAGAGTCTCACTCTTGTCTAGGCTGGCCTAGAACTGTGCATACTGCCCCTGCCTCCCAAGTACTGGCATTATATGCTTGTGATATCTGGCTATAACTTTTTTTTTTTTTTTTTTGAGAATTTTATATATTGCAGGCTGTTTTGCTTTCCATTAATTTCTAATAATAATAATAATAATAATAATAATAATAATAATAAAAAACTCTCAACACTCATTTTCTCTAGCTTTGAGGTAGATTTTGTTGTTTTTAAACTCCATGTCAGCATTCACTCTTCTTTGCCTTACCTTTTAGTATTTCATGAAACCATTTATTTGAAGTTTGCCTGCTCATTCTGACCCTTTATTTGAACTTAAACTGTTTGATATTTTCATTCTGATTTGGAAATCATCCAGTTTTCAATTTTACTTTTCTTCAAATATAGGAATAAGAAGAAAAAAATCCCACTGATGAATGGGGAGGAAGTCGATATGGATCTCTCTGCAATGGAGTAAGTTACTTAAAAGTATGTAATTACTTTTGAAATGTACACTCTTAAAACCATTTAAAGTCAAGAGAAACTGTTAGGAAAAAATGCAAATAAAATCGTAACTCATTAAATATATACAATTATGTTCAGACTGGATGAGACATGAAGAGGAGACGCAGTAGTGGAGGGGTGGGTACAGCCTCAGCCTTTGCCCTCTCTTGCTTCCTTCAGTAGGATTTCCCACATTGGTTTGCGTGCCACTTGTGGTGGTGACCTTAAAATGCCATGGTGTTTCCCTACATTATTTGTGGTCCTGAAGTTTATATTTCAGGTGACTCCCAGGTGCTGTTGATTGTGTTTGGGACCCTGCTCCAGACTGTGTTGAGACTGTCTCTATGCTTGCAAACCATTTGAGTACTACTCTGCTAAATTGTATATTTAGTTTTGGTTTCTTGAGACAAAGTCTTTTGTAACCCAGGTGGTTTTCCTTAATCAGACCTTTTTTTTTTTTTTTTTTTTATTTCAAATTGATTTTACATGCATGAATGTGTTTTGTTTGCATGCATGTCTGTGTATGACATGTATGCCTGGCATCTGTGGAGGTCAAAAGGCTTAACCTTCTACAACACTAAAAATCAGTTTTCCATCACTTATACTTCTTCCACTAACTTGACTATCAAAATCAAAAAAAGTCTGAATTAACGTCACTTCCTGTAGCTTCTTAGTCAGTCTTGTCAGTCTATCCCTATTATGACAAAATGATGAAAATAATATAAACTTTTCAATTATATTTTTCTCAGATCCCTTATCCACCCCACTAATTAGTCTCAAAACCTGACTACTGCCACTAATATTGATAGCCAGCCAAAACCATTTAAAAAAAGATGGAATTACATGTCAAAAGATTTACATCTCAATACTAGTTAGCCTACAAATTTTCCTTATTATAACATTCTCTTCTACTGAACTTAACTATATTTTATATCCTATTTGAAGCCACCCTAATCCCAACTCTTATTATCAATCACTTGATGAGGCAATCAAACAGAGTGATTGAATGCAGGACTTTACTTTCTATTTTATCAGCCTCCCTGGAACTGGAGTTATAGACTGTCATGAAAAGCGAACCTAGGTCCTATGTAAGAACAACAAGAGTCTTAACCACTGAGCCTTCTCTCTAGCCTCTGGACTTGAATTATTGACCCTCCTGTTCCCACCTCCCCCACCTGCTACGATTAGAGCTGATAGTGACTTACTGGTTGATATTTCTAACATGTCAAATAATTTTATACTAAGTAATTCATGAGCACCCAGTATTAAACTGAATTAGTATTACAAGTGGTATTGTTTTGATTAAAATATTGACATAGACTTAAGTTTTACTTTGCATATTAAATACATGAGAATAAACCAATGAACCTTCAAATTATAATTTCAGAGCTTCCTTGAGAAAAAGTAGCCAATGTGCCAAGTGTTTAAATATCAACTCTAGTTAGTCCAGTAGAATAAATGCTTTCTTTTACATTTCTTTTTGAATTTCCAGTAAGGGAGAATGTTTACACTATAGGCATTTTTTAGGTTATAGAAAGTTAAACAAAGACAGTTTGTATTATTTGATATTTCATAATTGCAGGTAAAAATGCCCAGAGAAATATTTTCAGTGGAAAATTTGTTATTTGGTATTCTATGTGACAAGGCTTCATATCCTTAAAGATCTTGTTAGTAAGCTTGTGAGAAAGTTAGCATAACATAGTGAAAAGTTGAGATTTTAAAATATGGCTATAATAAATTTCAACTGCATGAAAGTACTGTGCCTAGAGCTGAGTCTGAGTAGTATCTGCTTGTTTCTGTTTCCCAGAGGTAAGTTTTAAAATTGTATTTTCTCTTAGTGCCGACTCCCCTTTGTTGTGGATAAGGATAGACCCAGATATGTCTGTCCTGAGGAAGGTGGAGTTTGAGCAGGCTGACTTTATGTGGCAGTACGAGCTCCGCTATGAGAGAGACGTTGTTGCTCAGCAGGAATCTATCTTGGCCTTGGAGAAGTTCCCCACGCCGGCATCGCGCCTTGCACTCACTGATATACTGGAGCAAGAGCAGTGTTTCTACCGAGTGAGGATGTCAGCCTGCTTCTGTCTCGCAAAGGTGAGCTTACCAGGAGAACGGAAGATTGCCGCAAGACATGCACTTTACACACAGGCTCCGAGAATGAATTAAAACTCATCAGAGTCTTTAAGTTCTTCTTGGTAACAGTTCCTTTGAAACCTTGTACCATATGCTTCTAAAAACCATTGTTTGAAAGAAACATGTTTGACATAAAAATAGATATGTACAAAAATATCAGTATTGTCAAACTGAAAACCAAGGAGACTTTTTCCATTTTTAAATTGCCAACTATATTTTTAAGCTAAGAAAAATTTTGGCTAGAAATTCTATGATTGGGGGCTAGAGAGATGGCTCTTGGGTTAAAAGTGCTGGCTTCTCTTCCGGTGTTCCTGAGTTCAATTTGTAGTAAGCACATGGTGTCTCACAACCATCTATAATGAGATCCAATGCCTTCTTGGTCTGCAGGCCAACAACAGAGCACTCATAAATAAGTAAATCTTTAAACAATGAAAAGAAATTGTGATTGTCGTGATTTATGTATTTACATAAAATTAACAAATCATAATTATGATAGTTATTTGTTTTCAGAATTAAAATTAGTAATAAATAGTGTACAATAATTGACTATATTTTAACATTCTAGAAAAAGTTAATATATCAATAAACAGTCTGGCTCTTTTTACTTTTTAGGATAGGTTTGGTTTTGTGTGTGTGTGTGTCTGTGTGTGTGTGTAGCCTTGATTGTTCTAGAATCCGCTGTATAGATCAGGCTGGCCTGGAACTCACAGAGATGCCCCTGCCTCTGCCTCCCAAGTGCTGGGATTAAAGGCGTTCTTCACTGCCACTCAGCAATAAACAGTCTTTAGATTTAAGAAAAATCTGTATCCAGAAGAATGCAGACAGAAAGTTGACCACCAACACCGTCTACTGAGTATTTCAAGGCATCTGGATAATAGGCTTATTCCGTTTCACTGTATGCTAACGCTTTACGTTTGTTTTGTCTGTAGTGATAACATGCAGCAGACTTTCTGTGCTCTCAGATATGACAAGAAAAGAGAATTATTTGCTAGGGATATATTTCACTGGTACTCCAAATAGCCTTGTGATTTTTGTTAAAATCATAGCAAAGCCATAAAACTATAGGATAAAGTATTTAATCATAACTTCCTTTATTGCAGATGCTTTTTATATGCCCTTAAATTTTCAATATTATGAGGATTTTTTTTCTAAAGCATTTTTCTTCAATATTTAAGTAATTTTTATTAAAGCAAGAAAGTTTGCAGTGCTTATTGTATGTCCTGGATCAGCTATCAATTCTGTTAGCTAAAACAGAATTAACATCTAACTTTTTAACAGTTAAAGAATTAGACAGTTAAGGGAAGGAATGTTTTAAAGTTTTATACTTTGATGAAAGTCTTTCCCCCCGGAGTCTCTAATACATTAATTTGTTTTTATATTTTATAATTTGGTAGGCTAGCTTTGCTTACTTAAACATAGCATTTGCTTGGTAAATATAGGTCGTTGTTTCTTTTCCTTTCTTTTTATCTTTTGTACCTGTTTTTTATTGCATTTAAATTTGAGGTATTTACATATTGTTTATCTATGAAGCATGGGTTTCTTTCCATGTGTCCAGATCAGGTATAAACAGCTCGGACTGCGGTGGCATTGCTTTCTGGGCAGCTGCTGCAGCTTGATGGACACCTGTGGCCTCCTCAGCCTTGGAGTGAGCCACACTGGAGACTCCAGCCTCTGAACTAGTTCAAGGTGGCAGACTCCTGCAGAGTACCAGTGATTCACTGGCAAGGGCAGGGTCCGTGGCTTGAATAAGAGAGAACAACCATTCACTCAGCGCTGGCTTTTGCTCTTGAGTAGTGGGCAGACACCAACATGGAACACTTACAGGCGACTGGCCTTGCACATGATTTGGGGTGCAGTTAGAGGCTCTTATTTGTCCTATGCTGACTGGGAACTTATATTCACTGTGGCTTAGCCTTACTTCAGTATTCTTCTCTAAATAAACAATACCTCATGTTTGGCTTGCTTTCCACTTGAGTAGTTGAGGAATTGTGGGGCGCTGCCCAGCATCCACCATTAGAAGATGGCGCCGGCTCCTAGTATAACTTGTAGTAAACAAGTATGATTTGTGGTAAACATGTCCACTGAGCCTGTGCACAGTGTGTTTGGACACGTTCATGCTGACGATTTAATCACATGCACCAATCAGAGACGGCCATGCAGCCACAGCACTATATAAACAGCTCCATCCGTGAGCTTGGGGTCTTTCCGCATAACAACTAAAGGGAACTGCACTGCCTCAATAAAACGTGGAACAGAAGGATCCTGTTGTTGTGTCTTCCTTGCTGGCAAGGTGAGCGCGACAAGGAATGGTTCGAACTCGTGATAATTTTTTAACTTTGATGAGCTTAAAATATCAGAGTTCTATCTGCCTGAGTGGATAGAGAAAAACCCAGGCAGAGAAACCTTCGGAAGCATATTTTCCTTAAACACGAGGGGATGCTGGTGTTTAGAAATGGACTTGTACAAAATGACTGTAAATGCACATAGTGGGGCTTTTGGGTTGTCTTGGGTTGAGTGGGTGGTTTTTTTTTTTGTTTTTTTTTTGTTGTTTTGTTTTGTTTTTGGTGGGTGGCTTAGTATATTTTCTTGGAAATGGATGATAAAAGACCAGATTGTGTTCATTTCCAAGAACTGTAGTGTTGGCTTTGAGAAAGCCATTTGGTCTTCAAAGTGTATTTCTAATTGTGACGGAAAGTTCTTCATCTTCTGACTGTTTACAGATTGCAAACTCAATGGTGAGCACATGGACAGGACCACCAGCCATGAAGTCCCTCTTCACTAGAATGTTTTGTTGTAAAACTTGTCCCAACATCGTGAAAACAAACAACTTCATGAGCTTTCAGAGTTATTTTCTGCAGAAGGTACCTCGTCTCTTTGTTCTTAGGATGTTTTTATAGTAACATAACTTTATCCATGCTTGCCTTCTATGGTTTCTTTTTATGTCACAAACTCTTATGTGTCTGTTAAACTTGGAAACTGCATATGATAGATGTGTATTTCTTATAAGCCAGCCTCCTCTCTAAAGCTTATCAACTTTATACAAATCATATCTACATCACTCATAACATGCAGAGAAATGAATGCCTTTGATTGGTTGCATAGGAATGGAGGTATGGAGTATGTGCAGACCTTTCTCATAGTCAGCCTGCTAGAACGGGGACAGTATATTCAGAAGTTGCCCAGCTCACATTGCCAACTTTGCTTGCCTGCTTGAAGGCAGGTGTCGTGTAGCCTTGGCTGCAAGCAAGGTGCTGCACAGTGCGGCAGTTGCAGTTCTGAACTATTTTCAGAAGAAGAAATTAGACCGAGGACATAGTGTGTCATGTTACACTTACAGGAGGCTTTCTGTAAAATGTAAGTTAGAGGGAGAGCCGAAGTGTGGGTACACTGGAGAACGGGACGATGACTAGCTGTTGAGTGGATTGCACATCATTTGCATGGTTTGTCAGTCATAAGAGTGAAGGCAAAGCTAGATGAACTAGATGAACCAGTAAGAAGTGTGGTGTTTAAAGAAGAGGGAAAGAAGGGAACTGACACCTCATCTTAGCTGAGAAGCTGCTGTGAAGACGAGCCAGTGTAGGAAGGAACCAGTGTGCTTTGTTTGCTGTCGTGTGGAAGATTAGCAACCTCTGGGCGTGTTTGATAGAAAGGAAAGCCGGAGGAGAAAGCTCATAGGAAAGACAGGTCCCGCTTTGAGCAGCACAAGGGACAACAGAGGAATTAAACAGAAGAAAGTGGAAGAACATGATGAGTGTTTTTCTTAAGCAAGTCAAAAGGATTTTTTATTTTAAGTGAAACTCCTGCCATAGCTCAGAAGATTTCGGAGTAGGGGCCCCAGAGAACTTTGTGGGACACTTTCTTTAGGGCGGGGTGTGGCTGTTGCATTTTGACATCTCAGCAGCAGTGAGTATCAGCACGAGGCCCACTCAAGATTGCACCTTCACCCTCTATCTTGAAGGGGAGAGGGACTTACAAGGCCCTTCCCTCCTTGGTGTAACAACTGGTAAGGTGCCCATGTACCATAAGCTATTCTAATTAAACTCAGTGGGTCAACCAAAACTAGAGCAGTCAAGAAGAAAGACATGCCAGTGGAGGAGACGTACCTGGCTGGAAAGAAGAAAAGCACTGACTGTCAGGAGTGAGTGGTGGGCTCTGGTTATGGGGTAAAAAAAAAAAAACGTTAAAAGAGCTGGGCAATGGTGGTACATGCCTTTAATCCCAGCACTTGGGAGGCAGAGGCAGGCGGATTTCTGAGTTCGAGGCCAGTCTAGTCTACAGAGTGAGTTCCAGGACAGCCAGGGCTATACAGAGAAACCCTGTCTTTAAAAAAAAACAAAAAATAAAACCAAAAACATAAAAAGAAGGCAATATGGAGGTTAGAGGTTTGGCTTTGCTTTTTTGTCCTAATGAAGGAAGATTGACTGGCCAGAAGGCGAGCATATGCGTATTATAAAGATAATTATAAGGCTCTTTTGGTTTTACTGTTTTGTTGTTTGTATGTATTGCTTCCAGAATATATGTGCGTGTGTATTAGCTTGTAGTGTAAAGTTTATTTATTATGTGGGTTGAAGTAAAAAACTTGGAATGATGATGCTTTTATTCCAAATGAGTTTTACATAACACTTCTAGTTGGCAGAAGAGAAAATTTAACTAAATCAAACATTTAAATTTACCTTGCAAAAATACAGAGCAGGCAGAGAGAGTAGATCTTTGCCTGGGGAAAGGAGCTTTCCCCTAGTTTTTCTTACACACCTCATACTTCCGGCATCAGGTCCTGTCCGGAATTCCTGGAACAAAAGGAAGGGAGGGAGGGAGGGAGGGAGAGAGGGAGGGAGGAACGACAGGAAGGAAGGAAGCGGCCTTGTTTTACCTCCCAGCTGGAGAGGATCTAGTCCACCATGACAAGACAAACATGACACCAACCATGAGGGGTGCATTTGGGAGGCAGAGAAATAAGAACACTGGTTCTCAGCTCTCCTCCTCTTTTTATTTGTTCTGGAACCCCACTCCATGGGATTGTGCCAGCACCTGTGGGGTGGATCTTCCTACCTTCCAGCAAAGCCTCTGGAAATCCCTCAGAGACATGCCCCCCGCTGTTCTGTCTAGGCCTTAATTAGCTTGGTTTCACTAGCAGAATTTAATGGTGTGTGTCTGTCCTGCTGAGACTAACAGAAAATTGCGTATGAAATTTTAGAAAGAAGAAAGGTACCCTGAATTTTAGGCTACTGTCTGTCCTTAGTCTGAGGGTTGGTGAACTGTACCATTGTTTCATGCCTATCACCAGTGGATCCTTGAGCCCTAAAGATGATTGTGTGGAATCGAGGCAGTAAGCAACACACAGGTATCCAGAGTGGATAGTGAAGGTGCGGGTCAAAGGTGAACCAGTGCTGAAATGGTGCACTCTGTACTACATCACTTAGAAATGAATTGATATACATTGTCTATACTGTCTTCCAGCAAGTGAGAGCAAAGGCACATAGCCTGTAGACTATGTCCACTAATGAGAATATTCCCTGGATTCCTCACCATTTCAGTAGTAATGCTTTTAGATGTGTCTGTACTGGGAGCACATGGAAGATAGGGTATTTGGTTCCATCTACGTATCTGTGTTAACCGCAGTGCAATTCTCTTTAGAGTACAAATTACCATAGTAACAAATAAGTTGGGTTATGTATTGAAACTCTTTCCCTTTTTTTGTAGACTATGCCGGTTGCAATGGCTTTGTTAAGAGATGTACATAATCTTTGTCCCAAAGAAGTTTTAACATTTATTTTAGACTTAATCAAGTACAATGACAACAGAAAAAATAAGGTAACGTGCTTTTATCTATGAATATTGTAAAGTACCTAGTGATACTTGTTTTTAGGATAAGATATGGGACCCTCAGTCCCCAGGACTGCAATGAAAGGAAGAAATACTTGGTTTGCAGAGTCATTCAGAAGCCCAGAGTACCTTTCTAGAGTTAGAGGCACACAGCATGGTTTATTGGAATAATCAGTGGATGAAAACCAAGATTCATTCATTCTTAAATGTTTCTTGAAACTCTTATAATGTAGAGAGACTAATATATTAGTTTGGGGAAGCCAGCTGAAACATGGTTTTATGAAGTCTAGCAGCACGATTTTATTTTATATGTGTGTGTGCTGTGCGTGTGCGTGTGCGTGTGCGTGTGTGTGTGTGTGTGTGTGTGTGCATGCATGGGCTTGCAACCATGCCAACATGCCTCTGGGTAGGGACAGGGGAGAAAGCTTCTGGGGAGAGTTAGAATATTGAGGGAGCTGCCATCTGAAGAGTGGAAAAGGAAGAGGAGGAATGTAAATTAAGTGTAAGTTAAACAGTAACTGCTGTCATGAATCTGTGCTTGTTTCTTTTTTAAGTAGTGTTATGCTTTTGGAAAGAATATGATGTTACTGATAGTTTAGATTTTTTTGATACTGTACTGGGATGTTCTGTTCTTTGAAATACATCTTTTGCCCAAGTTCCTTTTCTCTAAGTTGACTAATTTGTTTCTTTCTCTTTCGGTCCCTCTTTTTTCTTACTTTCTTCTTTTTTCTATTCTCTATGGATATGCGTGTGCAGCTTCTCTGTATATGTACCATGTGCAGGAGCCCACAGAGGCCAGAAGAGAGCAACAGATCCCCTGCACCTGTATTTAGTGGTGGTTGTGAGCCTCCACTTGGGTTCTGGGAACCAAACTCAAGTCCTCTAAAAGAGCAGTAAAAGAGCAGTAAATGCTCTTAAATGCCGAGTCCTCCGAGCTCTCTCTCCAGCCCCTGGGGTCTTTTGCCTTTTTTTTTTTTTTTTTTTTAATTTCCTCAAGTCTATGGTGATCTTTAGATACTGAATGTTTATACTTTAAGGTAGAGTGCTAGTTGGTTGATTGGAAACTTTGTATTGATACCAGGATTTGTGGACTGAATGGTTTTCATTTTTTGTATATATGCGTCTGTGGTGTGCACATGTGTCTTAAGAGCACCTGCATGTGGGGTGTCACATGTGTGCCTCTGCATGCAGAGACCTGGGTTAATCTCAGGTGACTTTCTTTCTTCATTTCTTGGTTGCTTTTTTTTCTGAGACAGGGTTTTACTGTGTAGCTCTGGTTGTCCTGGAACTCACTTGTAGACCAGGCTAGCCTCAAACTCTTAAGAGATCCGCCTGCCTGCACCAACACTATCTGGCTTAAGTGACTCTCTTGATTTTCTCCACTTTATGTGTTGGAAATTGTCTTTCACTTGAATCCAGAGTTTGCCAGTTTTGGCTAATCTAGTGAGCTAGCAAGCTTCGGGAATTCTGTGTCTGCCCCTGAGTACTAGGCATATGTGTGGGCTCCCATCCCTGCCTGGGTTTTATATGAATACTGGGCACCAAGCTCAGCTCCTCATACTTGATGGCAAGCACCGTCTCCACTGATCCATCCCTCTAACTCCTAGTGGAATATAATTTTTTTTTTCTTTTTCCTTTCTTGGACAATAATACTAGATGGTTTGGTTGGGTAGCTGTAGAAAGATCTTACACAGTGAATGTGTAATATTCTGATAGGTTGCTGATGAGTGCAGCATTTTCATTGTTTTCCAAAGAATAGTTCTATACAAAGGACAGGTTGTATTTCCTAGAAACCTTGCTGCTGCATACATGTTTTCACTTTGTGTGTGTGTGTGTTTTCCAGGTGATGAACTCAGGGCTTTGTGTATTCTAAAGATGTGCTCTTCTTCTGAACTGAAATGATTTAAAGTTATATGTGTTATGTTAAGTTATTTAAAGTTATATGTGTCATGAAAAGGCTTAATTATCTTCTTTTACTTATTCTTAGTTTTCAGATAACTATTACCGTGCAGAAATGATTGATGCCCTGGCTAACTCTGTTACACCTGCTGTCAGTGTGAATAATGAAGTCAGAACTTTGGATAACTTAAATCCTGATGTCCGACTAATTCTTGAGGAAATAACTCGGTTTTTGAATATGGAAAAACTTCTCCCAAGTTACAGACATACTATCACTGTCAGGTGTCACTCAGTTCTTTGCTGCTTCTTTAAGATTATTTCTGCTAGATTAAATTGGTAAAAATTAAAGTAAAAATAAAGTTTAAATTTTCTGATACTGTCATCTCCAGATAAATTGTTAATATTTGTAAAATATCCATGAAAGTTTCCCCTTTGTAGTGGAATTTTAAAATTTATAATACTATGTGTAGTTTTATGATCAATTTCCATCATGGTCTCCTTTTCTAAAGAGTAGATGATTTTGTATTTACACAGACACACACACACACACACACACAAAGACACACGGTGGGAAACCATCTGTGCTGTGACGCATGTGTGGGGTCAGAGAAGAGCTTCGTGGAGTGGATCCTCTTTTTCTACCTCTATGTGGGTGGGCTCAGGATGGAACTCAGTCTCCCAGGCTTACGTATGTCACGTGCCTTCACTGCAGAGCTGTCTCACTGATCCGAGAAAGTCTTCTTAATCATTATTTTGATGTTAGGGTCACTTTTTATACCAATCACTATTGTGTAAGCAACCCTGTTTCGGGTTTTGAGACAAGCTCGCCTGTAGGTCTGTCTGTGTGGCCAAGGGCCACCTTGAACTAACCCCTGATCTCCTGCCTCCACCTCCCAAGTGCTGAAGTGCACTGCCACTTTAGCCTTCCTATTTTTATTTTTTAATTTTCAGTTTATTGTATTTTATTTGCTTTTGTTTTTTGAGACAAGGTCTCACTATGCCTTTTGGGCTGTCCTGAAACTCACTCTGTAGACCAGGTTGGACTCAAACGCAGAGACCCACCTGCCTCTGTTCCCCCTCCCCCATCCCCGCTCTGCAGCCAAGTGCCACCATGCCCAGCTAGTCTACCACTTTTATCGTGAATGAATATAGAATTTCTGGACAAAGTACTGTGTTTAAACTATATTCATATTGCTAAGTTCTTTTTTCTGAAGTATGTTTCTGTTGACATGTATGTGGAGCTGAGTTTCCAAATGTTTTGAAATTTATTTTCATATTATTTAGATATTTATATTAAGAATTTATCAGAAAAGTTAAACATTGAAGAATTGGATGTGTGTTCAAATTACAAGGTGTTTATTTTTATTTGATTTTATGTGTTTGAGTATTTTGCCTGCATGTATGTCTGTGCATGTGGGCATCAGAACTCCTAGGACTGGAGTTAGAGACAGTTGTGAGTCACCATGTGGGTACTGGAATCAAATCTGGGTCCTCTGGAAGAGCAGCCAGTGTTCCTAACTGCCGAGCCACGTCTCCAGCCCCGATAAATGAGGATTTGAATTGATTGACAAATGAATCTCTATAGTACCTAGGTAACAGATTTGGTTCATATTTCAGAGGAAGTAATGAACTTTTTTTCTCACTAGTTGCTTGAGAGCCATAAGGGTGCTTCAGAAGAATGGACATGTACCGAGTGATGCGTCTCTTTTCAAGTCCTATGCTGAGTATGGCCACTTCGTGGACATCAGGATAGCGGCTCTGGAAGCCGTCGTTGATTACACTAAAGGTAATGCTGTCGGGTGGTGCTTGTTCCAGTTTAGAAAGAGATGTGGGAAAGCCCTTTCTGCATCTCTGTAGTGTAGGCACTATAGGGATTCAAATTGTTTTGAATAACTTTTTATTTAGCATATAAGGTAGTAGATCTCACAGTGATATCTGCATACATATTAGTCCTTACCATTAAATTCTTGGCTCACTGACGTTTAGTTGGTTTGGTAACAATAGTAAAAAAAAAATTGTAAATATTTTTAACTCCTGGACAAAGCCAGCAAATTCTACAAATTCAATTTTCTGTTGTTTTTAGGAATAAGAGATTTGGGGAAAATATCTAGGGATTCAAGGAAATATCTTACAAGTATATAAAAATTTGTAACTATGCAGACAAAGCATGACAAAGTAACTTTGGTCAGGAAAATTAGCTTAGGCCTTCACGTTTAAAGAAATAAAAAGTGTGGCACTGAATAAAATAGAGGTTGGAAAAACAGCACAGGACATAGTAGAATACTCTGAAAAGT
The DNA here is from genome assembly GCA_021653895.1 of Mastomys natalensis. Classification (NCBI taxonomy): domain Eukaryota; kingdom Metazoa; phylum Chordata; class Mammalia; order Rodentia; family Muridae; genus Mastomys; species Mastomys natalensis. Next base: position 249,769 of record JAJTUV010000027.1, read on the forward strand.
GTAAATTCAAGTGACATGAGCTACCTTCTAATGCAATTGTAATTTTTTGATTAGCTTCCTACATAGATCAGAACCATGGTGTTGTAAGAGAGTATAAAGATAGGATGTGGGACTGTGTTGAAGCTTACCCCTGTTCCTGATTTTCGCCTGTGTTAAGATTTTTTCTAATTCCTAATTTGCTTTATGATTCGTTCTGCAAAAAAAAAAAAAAAGATAGTATAGTCTCCAGTTTCAGATTATGAATGCAAAGGGACAGTAAGTAGCATAGCTGTGGGAGTTTTAGATTCTCTACATTGCCAGCTGTCACTTATATAGCTTTAGGGAATTAGGCACATATGCAGTTCTTGCATAACGTTCTTTTTCCCCCAAGATTTTATTTCGGGCCAGAAATGGTTGCACATGCTTTTAGTGTTAGCACTCAGGAGGCAGGGGATGGAGGACCTTTGAGAGTTTGAGACCAGCCTGGTCTATGTAGCAGCTCCAGGCCAACTAGCTTATATAGTGAGGTCCTATCTCAATAAAAAGGAGTTTTGGGGTTTGTTTGTTTGTTTGTTTCTGTCTGTGTTACACACATACACAGTGCAGATTCCCACCGAGGCCAAGAGAGAGATTCAGATCCCCTAGAGTTAAAGGTCACTGTGCGTAGCCTGACGGGGGTGCCGGGGACTGACCTATAGTTCTCTAGAAGAGCACTAAGTGCTCTTAACTGTAGAGCCATCTCTCCAGCCCCTTGTGAAACATTATTAACAACAAACTCCCAAAGAAAATTTTCAGATGGAATATATGTGAATCAAAATAATAATTAAAAGAGGTAGTGTATAAAATGAAGAAAGCGGTGATAGCTGACCATGCCTATGTGATCACTTTACTCCTGTATGCCTGCTGAACTTGTGCTAAAAGTCTCTGTGTATTTCGGAAATAATTGTTTAATAGTCATATGCAGGTAATAGAATACATAAGTATAACATACGTCTAAAAGTCCAACTCGTAATGGAAATATTGGGAGAATAAAGAAGTTAAAGTACCTTGAACTCTGAATAGGATAAAAGGAGATGGGAAGTCCACAAGCGCTACAGGTTGTATGGGAACTAAAACACGTATATGTCTTTTGTCTTTTTAAGTTTTATACATTTCAACAGAAATGCCTACAGATGGAAAGCAAAGAGAGCAGTTAGTAATCACATTATATTTATATGTGTGTAAATGACAGTAAAAGAACTGTCATTTTTATGTTCTTTCATTTGAGAGATGATAGAAATGTAATTTTCTATTATTAAGTGAATTATTTAATAAGAAATAAACATACAGGTCTGTGTCTATATATCTGTTGTGATGATTTTCCAGCTTAAAATCTAGACTTCATAAGCTCATGTAATTTCTTAGTATGCCTAACATTCTTTTCTAAGACAGATAAAGTATATGTGCCTTAGAAATAGGAGGAATTCATGAGTTAGTACACCCAAGATGAAATAGGATACGAATATGTCTCCAAAAGAATACTAAACTAATAAGAATAATTTTAAAAAGTGAATGGTGCTTATGTATGAACCATGAATTTTGTAGGTTAAAATATTGGTGCTCATATTAGAAGATGAAAGACCGAGAACTCTTGTGTGTAAGATTGTGTAACTACAGCTTTTCGATTTTTAAACGTACACTGACAAGGTGAATGACAGTCAGTCTTAACGTGTATCTGTGTGGGCAGAAACTCCTTTTGTTTATATTTGTTACTATTGTGTCAAGCCTCTATGGGATTTAAGCATCTAAAAAGTTGGGCAGATTTTGTCCAACTAATTGTGTCTAACTTAGGACTTTTAATGATTAGAATTTGCTTTATGATATATTAGTCTTTGGTTGAATTTTAGTATGAACTATATACTGGGCACTATTTTTTGGTACTATTTTTGTATTGATGTTTGGCTGAATATATGCTGGGTACTGTTTTGGTCATGGTTACATACAGCATTATGCTTGTGAAAGTTACTACTGGCCTAGTGCATACAAAGTTTTAAAAATGAATTTTAATTGCTTAATTAGACCCTTCAACTCCATGACAATACAGCTAAGAATTCTTCTTATTTAATTCCCTGCTTATCACTTGTTATTTGATTTGTTATTTAACCCTACAGATGCTTACTGATTTTTATTTTCAGTGGACAGGAGTTATGAAGAACTTCAATGGCTTCTTAATATGATTCAGACTGACCCTGTCCCCTATGTGAGGTTAGTTTATATATTTAATACCTTGATTATAGACCTGAAATGGATTAGATCATGGCCAAAAGTTATACATGGGAAAGATTTTCTAAAATATAGGAATTGGTTATACATTTTTAAGCCTTTTTTTCTTATTTGATTTTAGAAAAACATTTTAAAAATACATTATTAATAGTTTCTCTTCATTTTAACTTCTGTTTTGAGTTAAAGTTTTATAATAGTTTACAATAAGTGAGTAGGGATAATTACTTGTGAGTCCCAACTTATAATTGATTTCACTACTTTAATGTCATTTGAACTTATTTCAGGGCACCTCCTTGTTTTGATCCTTTAACAGATTGTATTACATGTATTGTTTTGTCTGTATGCGTGCATGCACATGTACCCCAGCACGCATGTGGAGGTTAGAGGCGTGGACTCATGGAGCCACATCACTCACTGGCTGCCATTTGTTTTTTTAATTTCATTCAAAACCTTAAGTCTTATTAGAGTTGATATTTTTTAGAATCTTTAGAAGCTAAAGGAGCTGGAGTCTTGACATGCCATCTGCCATTGTATTTGTGCTTATCTCTGGTAACTGCTTTTATTCCTGCTGGGTTTTTTTGGATGTTTGGTTTGGTTTTTGTAACCATTTCTTTCGGTCTTTCTTTGAAGTTGGCATAGTTGACATTCAGGTTTTTATTTGATTGAACATTCTGACTTCATAGATCAGAATTTTAGCGTTGAAGAAGAACTCATCGCCATTTCAGCTCTGGGCGAGAACGTAGACCTAGAATCATTAAATGCCTTGTTCACGTTTACACATCACTTAGCAGATGATGCTCTTCTAAAAAGACATCAACTGCCTGCTCATCTTTGGAATGCCTTGAGGTGTGAGCCGTCTGCTCAAGAGCCTGGGCATTTGATAACAGTGACTTCTTGGTTGGTAACTGTATATTTCAGTGTCTTAAGTAATGTTTATTACACACATCTTTATATGAGCTTTAAAGATTTTAATGTTCTCGATTTGTGATTTTTATTGCAGTTTGAATAATCTGTTCTTGAGTGATACAAAGTTGAAATGCAGAAAAAAAATCTGATAGCTTCCCATTTTAAAGCAAGGAGTAGAGCCTCATTACTATGTCTAAGATGGAGCACGCACCTAAAAGTCTTTGGTAGCGTGTAAGATCAGAAGCTGTAAATGCAATAGAAAGTTTAACCATTTGTTTTCAATTTACATGAACAAAAAAATTAACATCTCTATTTTTCAGAGTTTATTTTAAATATTATATATTTAAAATCTGTTTCAGAGAGCACATGGGCAGATTGTCTTGGTTGTTGTTACTGTATCACACATTGATACGTAGTAGATATGTTGTTATACATATTGATATGTAATAACTGAATGAAGTTATTACACATTGTATATGTACCAAGTGCTTTTGAAATGGAGTTTTTGAGCTATTTTGGTTCATTCAGATGTCAAGAGCCCGTTTTAACTGTGTGTTTTATTTACAGTCTGGACAGAAAATCTATTTAGAGATGTGCTTTCCCCATGGCAGAAGATGAGAACTGACTTGTGCAAGTTGTCTTCTGACCTTGCACACATGGCGTGGCACACAACCCCACACAAAATAAATACAGACTTTTTTTTTAGTTCACATTTTTAAAAAAAGCATTAAAGCAATGAATGGTCACAGGATAAAGGTGTCACTACACAGTGATTGCTTTCTTAGTGGCCTTTTTGTTTTGTTTTAGACAGTGTCTCGCTCTGTAGACCAGACTGGCCTCAGACTCACAGAGATCTGCCTGGCTTTGTTGCCTGAGTGCTGCGATTAAAAGGCGTGCGCCACCATGCCTGGCTATGTGTTTTAATTCACTTAGCTCACTGATCTTCATTTTGTCTTGCTCTCTTTGGGACAGTCATATTCTATAGTCCAGGCTGGCCCCTGTCTCCAGTACTTGGCCTGCAGGTGCAAACCATGATGCCCTGCAAATGGAGTTTTAGTTTCTTAGGAGTTTTGGTTTCTTTCTTGTTTTTAATTTACCTTTTATACATTTAGTATGACTTAACGCCTTCATTCTCATTGCTATTACTCTTTTACCACTCATTTGAGTAAACATCATAGGACTGCTAAGCATTGTAGAATTTCTATCACTAAGACCTAGATACTCTGATATCTGTCTCTGTCCAGGTCATTAGCATTTTCCTGCCCTGTTCTAAGCATAAACATTGTTTTTATGGGTTTTAAAACTCGTAGTAAAATAGCCCTCATAAAGAATGAAAATGTTTAAAGAGAAACCTTGAACCTTTCCCTTTCCCCCAAAGAAAAGAATGTGATAGTTACAGTTATATAGTCAGAGGGGTTCGGGATTTAGCTCAGTGGTAGAGCTCTTGTCTAGAAAGCACAAGGCCCTAGGTTCGGTCCTCAGTTTGGGGGGTCTGGGGAGGAGGTTATTTAATCAGTTTGTAGAAGACCTTGTCATACAATTCAGATAACTGGAAACAAATCCATAAGTCATTTTAGTGAGAAAACACATGATGAACATTTAGGCCTCAGCATAAAGCATTTAGAAATGGAACTAAACATACAATTAGACATAATGGGAAAGGAGAAAGCTTTTGATATTCTCTGTGGTGTTTCTTATTCATAGTATCAATCAGCAAATGGTCAGTAAAAATTCATTTATTTAGTTTTTATTCTTATAGGCATAAGATTCTAAACATGTTGACTAAAAATCCACCATTTACAAAGAACATGGAGTCTCCTTTGTGCAATGAAGCCCTGGTGGATCAGCTCTGGAAGCTGATGAATTCTGGTAAGAGAACAGTGGCTTTCTTTTTTAACTTTTTATTGATTCTTTGTGGGTTTTACATCATGCACCCCAGTCCCACTCATCCCCTGCCCCCTCATATCTGCCCTGCACCCTTGCAACCTCCCCACAAAAGAAAATAAAAAACACAAACAAACAAAAAATAAACAAAACAAAGCATAGGAAATATCTGATCATGGAAACTGTCACACAGTGTGTCCCACAGTACACCTCTTTGTCCACACATCCTCACTTGGGCATTTTAATGAGTCAGTGGTCTGGTTTGAAGATACCAGTGACTTTTTAAAAATTATTACTTATTTTCATTTTATATCAGATTTTCAAGGATATGACACAGAGAGAGAGAAAGCGAAAATATGCATGCATGAACATTTGTGACCTGGAGCTTACTAATTGGCTAATTGGCTAGACTGGCAATGGCATCTGTTTCCAACTCCCTAGTGTAGGAGTTACAGGTGCTTGTCCCCATGCCTGGCTTTTACATGGGATCAGGTCCTCGTGTGTAACTGTGAACACATTCTAGCGCCTCCTCCCATCATCCCCCTTTAAACAGGCTGTCATATTGTCACATTGAGGTTATTTGTTAAGGATGTGTTCACTTTGTTCCGTATGGAAAGGAAATATACTAGTTTTACAAGTGTTTTAGGTAGTTAAAGGGCTATAAACACAGACCTTCCTAGTCTTCCCACCTCTTGTCCATGGCCTTCTAGAGCCTTGTTTAGTGAGAACTCGTTTCTTTTTGACTTTTCCAGGCAGTGAGTAACTGTAGAATGAGTAACAGCCTGCAGTCGTAGAGACTGTATGCTGTGGTACATCTCCGAGGGCGTGCCATTTACCAGAGTGTGAGTCTCCATCCTTTTCAGTGAGATCAGGGAGGGGAAGCAGAGTGTGGAGGAGCACTAGCTCTTGAGCTGCTGGGTGTGCAGAGGTTAGACCCAGCTCAGTATAACCAATCCAAACTCGGCCATTTCCAAGATGCAAGGAATGAAACCTGTTTCTGCAACCAGAGAGAGAAAGAAACAACTTGGTACTTGTAAAGTGTCTGTCTCACGTTAAGGGCTCAGTGCTATGATTCCTGTATCTTTGAGCTTTGTGTGAAATGAATTTCTTTCCTTCTCTGTTGGGGAATGAAATTCAGGCTCTTAATTAGTTCAGCAGCCTTAGTAGCCACTTATTTGTGTGTCACTTTTATTTAATTGGGTTACTAAATCTGTGAATTTATAAATGTCATAAAAAGACAGTTTTTTGTTGTATCTCTTAATTTGAAATTATAATACTGCTTTTGGTTGATAGGTTTAGTCAAAAACTAGGCTGAAATTATTTTGCTTAAATGGTTGTTGCAAGTTGATGGAAATGAGTGGGTATTTACTCTAATACTAATTTTTTTATTTTCTAATACTCAACATTTTTTTAAAAGATTTATTTATTTACTTTATACATGTAAGTACACTGTCAATGTCTTCAGACACACCAGAAGAGGGCATCTGATCCTATTTCAGATGGTTGTGAGCCACCATGTGGTTGCTGGGAATTGAACTCAGAACCTCTAGAAGAACAGTCAGTGCTCTTAACCACTGAGCCATCTCTCCAGCCCTAACATTTTTGAGTATGCTACTTTATCTCCTCTCCAGAAATAGCTTACTGTGCTAGCCCATTGCTAACTCACTGAATCACGAGCACTAAATTCTAATGTTTTATTTTTTACTTAATTTACTGATACTGAAATGTTAAAGACTACTCTTCTCGTTTTATAATAAAAGTGTAGTAGCCATAGGGAATATACTGAGTTAGCTATTTTGAAGACATACAATAAAATGAAAGTGGATGGCCTTTGCTTTAAAAATTAGAGCAAATATCCAAAAATACCATGTAAACCATTCTGAAGTAAGATGCTGTTAGTTGGTGGTTGTTTGCTTTCCCCACTCACATGTGATTGTTACTGTGTGTACAGTTTTAATATTTTACTCTCTTGTTACCTTGAAGACATCATTGCCTCTTTTACTTAGATCTAAGGGATAAGTACAAACTTCAGAGACTTAGATAAAGAAGTATTCAGCAGTAAATCTTCTGCACAAATTGCCATGTCGGATATTAATAAGAATATGTGACTGACCATAATAGCTCACAAAATTGAGGAAGATATAACAAATTATAAAGAATTCTCCTATTACCTCTTGGGAAGAGTTTTTTGACGTAAGAAATGATACTTAAAATTACAAGATGATTTTGGAAGAAACTGAACATGACCAGGAAGCTGGATTTAACCTCTGGATAGAATGAACCTTATATAAGAAATCGCTTTATGTTTAATTTTCAAAGATTTGTCATAGTTAGAATTATATGTTAGAACAACCATGCGCAATTGTATCATGTCAGGAGCCTGATAGTTTGTTTGCCCTTTAAAATCCACTGAAGGAAAGAATGCCTTTTGCACGTTGGCCCCTGGCTTCCACACTCCACCCCCACACCCACGCACATGCTCAGTGTTCAGTACACACTCACTCAATAGTTTTTATAATTTCTGAAATTGATTTTGTAAGAATAATGGCGTGGTAATTAGTGCCGTTGATTTTGTCTGCCTCTTAGGTACTGCGCATGACTGGAGGTTACGCTGTGGTGCTGTGGACTTGTACTTCACACTCTTTGGCCTCAGTAGACCTTCTTGTTTACCCTTGCCAGAGCTTGGGCTTGTTCTTAACCTAAAAGAGAAGAAAGCTGTCTTGAATCCTACCATAATTCCAGAAGCTGGAGTAGGCAACCAGGACTCTGCGAGTAACCCAGGCTGTCACACTCAGCTAGCTGGATTTCAGAACCCCGTGAGTGTCACCTTAGTACAAAAGACAGAGCCTCACTGTGTAGCACCATCCAAGAAGATGTCTTCTGTGACTCAGTCAGTCTCTAGCCTCAGGCCACTGCTGGTTTAACCCCCCAGCTCATGTCGACTTGTGTGGTGATGTGAGGCTCTTTTGGCTCCTTGGATTTCTCCTGCGCAGGGTACAGAGCCTGTTACACATGAGGCTGCCTTGTCTGTGTGTATGATGGCAACTGGTGGGCTAGAGAGCGTGTCTTTAAGTTGCTTGCTGGTAAATGGTTTTGAGTGAAAATCAAGACTGGAGGAGTAATCTGATGATTTGGGAAGAGATGGTACATTCCAATACATTTTATAAGTTTTTATATTTGTGGGGTTTGCCTTTACAAAGCCTTTTCTTTTTAGCTCTGCATTGTAAATTCCCAAACTCTGTAAAAAGAACATGTGTGAATCATTTCACTGTAAAAAGAATATTCCAGAAATGATTTTCATGACACAGTGTCTGCCCTACTGCAGCCTTCTGTTTTCAGCAGGATTCAGACCAGATTGTTCTGGCCATTCACTACTAGTGCTTACCTTTGAAAGTCACATTCCCTTTGTGATTTACCTGAAGTTATCTGGGATATTACCACATTCACTGTAAATGCATAGTGTGTCCTAAGGTCGGGATTGGGCTTATAATCCTTGCTCCCATCTTGGTTGGTTGGTTTTTCAAGACAAGGTTTCTCTTTGTAGTCCTGGCTCTCTTGGAACTTGCTTTGTTAACCGAGGTTGATATGGATACTGTTCACGACAGTCAGGCCTTCATTTCCATCATCTGAACATGCTTGAAAGGCCGTCCACTCCAGGTAAGGACAAGGCACCACGGCCCTAGGGGAGGTGGGCAGTGTTCACATATAGCCGGCTGCTTTGTTTACTCTTAATAATAGGACTGTAGTTACATTTAAAATAGTTTTTTTTTTTTTTTTTTTTTTTTAACTAGAGTCAGTGTTTTCCATAATGGCTATTTTTTTTGGTCTGTCTGTTCCATATAACTTGATATCATAGATTTCCATGTGCTTATTTCTCAACTACCCTATTTTTTGTTGGTTGTGCCATTTTTGTAATAACTACAAGATGATAAATTTAGGTCTGCTTCATTCTGTTTTTTGTGTGTGAAGGTGTGTATGTATGTGTTCATGGGTTCATTGCACATGTGTATGGAGATGACAGCTGTGGGTGTCACTCTGCAGTCATTGTCTACCTTTTGTTGAGACATTGAGCTTCCAGGGGTCCTCTGTCCCCCACCTCCCGTCTAGCCATTGCTAGAATAAAAGCATGCTCCACTCCGCCCATGTTTTCTTTTTAAATGTGGGGTTTGGTGGTCCAAACTGAGGTCCTCCTGCCTACAAAACAAGTATTTTTTGGACTGAGCCATTTTCTCGGCTTCAATTTATTTTTTAGCATTTCTTTTTTCTATTATAAATTTGAATTTTGTCTTTTTCCTTCTTGCGTACGTTTGCTCTTTTTTTTTTCTGATTGTTTTTAAAATCCTAAAATGGGCAATAGTAGCACATGCCTTTAATCCTGGCACTCTGGAGGCAGAGGTAAGCAGATCTCTGAGTTTAAGACCAGCCTGGTCAGTAGAACGAGCTCCAGGACAGCCAGGGCTACCTAGAGAAACCTCTGTCTTAAAAAAGAGTGCTTGTTCATACACACACCACATACAAACAGACAAACACACAACCTAGTCCTGACCTGATGCTGTCTTCTGGTGTGTCTGAAGACAGCTACAGTGTACTCATAAAAGAAATAATTAAAATAATAGTAATAATAATAATAATGTCAGTCCTCCTTTTCACCATGTGGGTCTCAGGAGCTGTAGTCAGGTTTAAGGCTCTGCAGCAGGGCCTTTCCTCTTATTCATTCCTCTGCTTAGTTAATCTGTTTTTAGTTAAAACGCCACTATAGTTTTTATTTAATTCAGTTTTTGTCATTCCCAACTTTTTTCTCGAATCTTAATTTCTTTCCTGAATTTTTCTACACTACCACTTCTTTTTTTTTTTTTTTTTTTTTTTTTTTTGGTTTTTTTTCTAGACAGGGTTTCTCTGTATAGCCCTGGCTGTCCTGGAACTCACTCTGTAGACCAGGCTGGCCTCGAACTCAGAAATCTGCCTGCCTCTGCCTCCCAAGTGCTGGAATTAAAGGCATGCGCCACCACCGCCTGGCTCTGCCACCTCTTTTTAAATCCATATTCCTATCTGTTTTACCAGCTTTCTTCTCTGTGTTGCTGAGTTTCTCCCTCCACTTATTCATAATGTATTTAAGGCCGCTTATCATGTTACGAGTTAACGTTTTTAGGTATTTCAGTGTCCGTGAGGTCAGTAGTTGAGGAATTAGGATCTTTGGGAGGACGACTCATGTTGCCTTGCTTTCCATATTTCTTTGGAAATATGTGTTGCAATTTATGGTTCTGTTGGTCTGGGTACTTCTGGTATTATTACTGATCAGCCTAGTCTTGAGGGTTCAATCTCTACTGCCATGCAGAACAGAAAACAAAGTGCTGAACCACTAACACCAGACTATAAAGGACAAAAGACACAGGACGCACATAAAATCAGTTAATGCTGCTGATACACCGATGACCTTGGAGAAGATGGGAAACTCTAGTGCTGCTGTTACCACGTTTGTGCTTACTTTTGAGACTAGAATCTGACCTCGATTCTATTATCCTGTTTTATGTTATACCATTAAAACTACTTCTTATTTTAAATGCATTTGTAACATCTAAGGGTTGTTTGGTTTTTTTTTTTTTTTAATGTATCTGAATATATCAAAAGTTTGATAATTTAAATGTTTTTAGGAAATTTTGCAAACTATATGCAAATGTCAAATAAATAATAACATGTATGAAGTGGCTCCTGTAGCAGAGTATGGGCCCTAATTACTGTGTTCGGCAAGTCTTTCAAGTTTATTGTCTTTCGAGTGTGAATTTTCTCTGCGGCAGTAGACAAAGGATTAAATGACTGTGATCTTTAGTAGCCTTAAGACTATATTCCGCTTATGGCTAGACTTTTACTAGAGTTGAACTATTTCTGGTTTTAAAGGTAACATGTGAAACCTATTAAACTTTTTTTCTGCTTTTAGGAAACAGAACTATATTCCCCTTTTTGATCTTTTAGGGCTCTCTAAGTACCGACCGTCCAGCTCCAGATCTTCCTTAATGCCCCAGCATTCATTGGGCTCTGACATTATACCAACCACAAAACCTCAGTGGAGTATGGAACTGTCTCGAAAGGGAGCAGGTACACTTGGTTGTGTTTGTTTGTCTTGTCTCAAGAAAGTCTAAATTCAGAGTTAATTTATCAATTAAAAAATACTGGGAAAATGGTTAACTTAGTTTTCTTGCAATATATTAGTTTTATATTATGTAATTTAAAGACTTTCAGATTAGTGTTTATCTGTTTCAGAAGTTTGTGTTATAGAAAATTTATAAATAACAAAAAATAATGAGGAAGAAAATTATTCTTCATTATGTTGTTGTAATTAGTCATTGTAATAATGAAATCACTCGCTCTTGCCTTGCAGTCAGAAGTTAACTTCAATGTAAATCTTATAATCTGTCACTGTACCTTCACATAATCCACAGATAAATCACCCAGCACTTAGGATTGCTGGTTCATTGATGAAAATTTAGTACTAGACTTGTGTTTAGAGTATTCCATACAGGGCTATCAAGATGGCTCGTGGTAAAGGCAGGTTCTGCCAAGCCTGACAGCTGAGTTAGATCCTCAGAACCCACATGATGGAAGGAGAAAGTTGATGTTGTCCTCTGAACCACACACACACACACACACACACACACACACACACACCCCCAAAGGGGTTACTCCGTGCTGACTAGGCTTGCTAAAGTAGTTCAGCTCAGCTGTACTTATTCATCCATTTTGCACGGTCTCCTGCTTATTGTGTTCCTCTGTTGCTAATCAAGCAAAGATGAGAATCCAAATAAATAGCACCTGTCAGAGGCTACGAGCTACCAGGAAACAAAGATTATGGTTTTCAGACGCTTAAGGAAAAGGAGTAAGAAAGCCAGCCACATAAGCGAAGTCCCTTCTGAAGACTGGGTTTTCCAAAGTCATTAGTAAACCTTCTGCTTATGTTCCGTGGGTGGATTTGCTTTGGTAATGTATGTTTTTATTTGATATAAACAGAAGAATAATGCTTATTGGTTTGAGGAAGGAACTCATGGACCAACTGTGATTAATAAGTAGACTTCAGCTAAAAGCAACAGCTCAGAATACTTCAGTGTTAAGAATATAGATTGTTGTGTGCCGTAAGTTTTTCGTGAGGTATGTATGTTTATTGTAGTAGATTCACACAACATGTTTCACAAGGAATCCAGCTGGGACTTTGTCTTGTATGTCCGTGAGTGAAGGGCTTGGGGGATTGTTTCTTTGGCTCCTTCTCCCATTTCCTCCTTCCTTCTTTTCTAACCTCTCTTCTTGTCCTTCCCCATGCCCCCACTCCTGTCTGTGTGTGTGTTTGTTTGAATTTCAAATATAGCTTTTTCCTAATACAGTGATAAACTGGAAAAAAGTAACGTTTCCAAACATAAGAAAAGCTCTTTAACAGACTACAAATAAGCAATAGAAGTACCTTCCTTTCTCATTTGGACGTTTTTTATTTGTGTGACTGTGGGTCCACTTATGTCACAGTGCACATGGAGAGGACAGTTTGCAGGACTCAGTCCTCTCCTTCCACCTCATGAGTTCTGGGATCAAACTCAGGTTGTCAGGCCTGGTGGTAAGCGCCTTCCACTGCTGAGCCCATCTGCTGTCCCCAAAGAGTAGAAGTGTCACTCCTAGCTGGTGTGACAATATTCCTGTAGGAGCATCACTCACAGATCATCTTTTGGGATCAAGTAAGTTGGAGGTAAAGGGGAGTCTCTGCTGCCCATCAGAGCTGCGTGTGTGAGAACAGGACTGGTCTGTGGCTGAGCGAGGGTCCTGAGAGAAAGAGAAGAGTAATGACGAATCTGTGGCCTCCCTTCCATCGCAGGCTCGAGAGTAAGGAGCACATGTATGCTCTGTGGGGCATGACCAACTCAATTCTCTTTTATTCATGCTCACTAAAACGTATTACAAATGTTTGTTCTAGTTGACTAAAAATGGAGAGACTTCATATAACATCCAATAGACTTGCAGCTTTTCTTGAAGTACTTAAATAAAGGTCCTTTAGCAGTGGTTTTTTTTACTGTTTCTTTTTTTTTTTTAATTGGATATTTTATTTACATTTCAGATGTTATCCCTTTCCCCATTTCTCTCTCACCCAGAAACCCCCATACCATCCCCCTCCTCCTGCTTCTATAAGGATGTGCCCCTACTCACACACCTACTCTTACCTCCCCAGCCTCGAATTCCCCCACACTAGGGCATCCAGCCTTCACAGAACCAAAGACTTCCTCTCCCACCTATGCCCAACAAGGCCATCCTCCCCTACATATACATCTGGAGCCATGGGTCCCTCCCTGTGTGCTCCCAGGCTGCTGGTTTAGACCCTGGGAGCTCTGATATTGTTGCTCTCCTCATGGGATCTTGAACCCGTTCAACTCCTTCAGTCTTCATTCTAACTCCTGCATTGGGAACCCCATGATCAGTTCAATGGTTAGCTGTGAGCATCCTCCTCTGTATATGTCAGGCACTGGCAGACCTCTAAGGAGACAGCTATATCAGGCTCCTGTCAGCCTGCACATCATGGCATCCACATCAGCATCTGCCTTTGGTGACTGCACATGGGATGGATACCCAGGTGGAGAAGTCTCCAGATGGCTCCTCCTTCAGTTTCTGTCCTACACTTTCTCTCCATATTTGCTTCCATGAGTGTTTTGTTACTCCTTCTAAGAAGGACCAAAGCACCCACACTTTGGTCTTCCTCCTTCATGAACTTCATGTGGTCTGTGAGTTGTATCTTTGGTATTTCTAGCTTTTGGGCTAATATCCACTTATCAGTGAGTACATACCATGTGTGTTCTTTTGTGATTGGGTTACCTCACTCAGGATGGTATTTTCTAGTTCCATCCATTTGCCTAAGAATTTCATGAATTCATTGTTTTTAATAGCTGAGTAATACTCCATTGTGTAAATGCACCACATTTTCTGTATCCATTCTTCTGTTGAAGGACATCTGGGTTCTTTCTAGCTTCTGGCTATTATAAATAAGGCTGCTATGAACATAGTGGAGCATATGTCCTTGTTATATGTTAGAGTGTCTTTTGGGTATATGCCCAGAAGTGATATAGCTGAGTCTTCAGGTAATGCTATGTCCAATTTTCTGAGGAGCCGCCAGACTGATTTCCAGAGTGGTTGTACCAGCTTGCAATCCCACCAACAATGGAGGAGTGTTCCTCTTTCTCCACATCCTCACCAGCATCTGCTATCACCTGAGTTTTTAATCTTAGCCATTATGGCTGGTGTGAGGTGGAATCTCAGGGTTGTTTTGATTTACATTTCCCTGATGACTTAAGGATGCTGAACATTTCTTTAGGTGCTTCTTCACCATTCGAGTTTCCTCAGTTGAGAATTCTTAGTTTAGCTCTGTACCCCAATTTTAATAGGGTTATTTGGTTGTCTGGAGTCTGATTTCTTGAGTTCTTTGTATATATTGGATATTTGTCAATTCTTATCTTAGAGCATAAGCCATTGGTGTTCTGTTCAGGAACTTTTCCCCTGTGCCCAAGTATTCGAGGTTCTTCTTCCCCACCTTCTCTTCTGTTAGATTCAGTGTATCTGGTTTTATCAACTTGTACTTGAGCTTTGTACAAGGGGATAAGAATGGATCAAGTGGCATTCTTCTACATGTTGTCCTCCAGTTGAACCAGCACCATTTGTTGAAAATGCTTTCCTTTTTCCACTGGATGGTTTTAGCTCTTTTTCAAAGATCAAGTGACCATAGGTGAGTGGGTTCATTTCTAGGTCTTCAATTCTATTCCATTGATCTTCCTGCCTGTCTCTGTACCAATACCAGGCAGTTTTTATCACTATTGCTCTGTAGTACAGCTTTAGGTCAGGGATGGTGATTCCCCAGAAGTTATTTTATTGTTGAGAATAGTTCTCGCTATCCTGGGTTTTCTGTTATTCCAAATAAATTTGCAAATTGCTCTTTCTATCTCTATGAAGAATTGATTTGGAATTTTAATGGGGATTGCATTGAATCTGTAGATTGCTTTTGGCAAGATGGCCATTTTTACTAAATTAATCCTTCTAATCCATGAGCATGGGAGATCTTTCCATCTTCTGAGATCTTCTTTGATTTCTTTCTTCAGAGACTTGACATTCTTGTCATACAGATCTTTCTCTTGCTTGGTTAGATTCACTCCAGGATATTGTATATTATTTGTGACTATTGTGAAGGGTGTCATTTCCCTAATTTCTTTCTCAGCCTGTTTATCCTTTTGAGTAGAGGAAGGCTACTGATTTGTTTGAATTAATTTTATATCCAGCCACTTTGTTGAAGTTGTTTATCAGGTTTAAGAGTTCTCTGGTGGACGCTTTGGGCTCACTTAAGTGTACTCTCTCATCTGCAAATAGTGATCTTTTGACATCTTCCTTTCCTAATTGTATCCCTTTTACTTCCTTTTGTTGTCTAATTTTAGCAGTGTTTCTTTACTCTTCTCTCCCTCCACCCTGTGTTGTTTCCTCAGGTTCAGAGCTATTGAGTATGGATCCCTTGCTTCCTCTGCTCACACAGTGAAGTGACATCTCATATGTCATAGTGACTTAAAGCCAAGGACCCAGATGATATTCAAGAACGGAAATGTGTTACAGACCTCATCTAGGAGAGATAGAAACAAAAGATGCTGCTTTAAGGGAGCTGAAAGCGGAGATGCGTGTTTTGTTAGTAGAGGACAGTGATGATGGACTTTTAGGTCCTACACACACGTGTGCATGTGGGACACACAGCTTCAGATACCTATGCATATACATGCCCACACATACACTTAATACACGTACACACACACACACACTCCGTCTTCCAGTGTATGAAGGTCAAAAAGATGTGTTAAATGTGTATGATGGGCAGGCCATGGGATAACCAAGGAGAGTGTGTGAGAATGGTCCTTTCACCCACTCCCTTTCCCTTCCCCGTCCCGAGGGAAGGAGAATAGCAGGAAGGAGGGCCACGGGGTTCGTGATGACAGGTTTGAGCATCATCAAGCCTCCCTCCCGGCACTGAGCCCCCTTTCTTATACTGTAGGTTAGAGGCATCAGGACTGTCTCCTGGGTTTATTTAGTGATGTCAGGGACGAGGAACAGAGGGGAGAGGGGTGACAGTGGAGCAGATGCAGCTCCCTGGTGATTTCTGAGGGAAGAGGAGTCCTGCAGCTGCCTCGCTCAGGCTGCTAGGTTATGTAATGCCTTCTTGCATAATTCAGAAAACACAAGTCTAGTACTTGAAATCTTACTTTATAATTAAAACAATTTGTTTTTAAAAGCTTGTATGCTTTCCCTAGAGATCTTTCTTTTGGAACTCAAGATGAAAAGCAGACTGATTTTTTGTTTGTTTGTTTAATCTTTAAATTACAATGATATATTTCAACATATTATCTTTTTATTTAATCTAAAGCACCAAAGAGCAGAATTCATGTATTTTCTAACAAACTATAGACTTTGTATTAAGTATGAACATATACCTAATATAAATGAAATCAATAAAATTAGCAGATTGTTGAGCGTTTCTTAAGCGTTCTTATTAGATGGGTCGCAGAGCTTGCAAGTTAGGCTTTTATTAAGTACATTTGTTTGTCTCACATCTGTTATGTTGACCACAGCTTGTTTGTTTGTTTAACAACAAGGTTTTACATTGGGCAGAACAATTCAGAATATCTTTTGCATAACACAAACGAATATTTTACAGGATTTTGAATTATGTGTGTCTCGATATCTAAAATAGAGAAGGTGTTTCAAGTCACTGAAAGGGTTTTGTCAGCTTAAAATCCTCCTGCGGAGCCATGCTGAGCCTCTCCTTGGCTCTGTTTCTATTACAGTGCATTTGGTACCTTAGTAGCCACAGGAAGTCCACAGCAATCCTTTTGTCGGTTACCTTTTTAAGTTTATACTCCATTCCATAGCTTCTCTGCCTCCACCCTGCAATATATGTTAGTCATATTTTTATCTGTAGTTTTCAGGTGTTTATATGTGGTGAAGTTAATACAATAGAGTTCCTTGTAACTTTGGTAGAATTACAGTCCTGTCTAGACACATAATTGGATGCAGGTTTGTGGGTGCTGTGTATCTTCATTCGGAAGTACCAGTATCCAGTTGACTCTTTTTGCAAGGTTAACTATTGTGAATATTCAGGATCTAGATGTATTAACTCATTGCAGATTACAAAGTAATGTTATTCTAATTAATCTTTGCATTTTTATTTACAGGATGCATTATTTCTATAAAGCAAAATTCCCTTTTATTATTATTCATTGGTGTGAGCCCTATAGGAAAGTCTAGATAAATGCCTAATTCTCTCTGTATTTAATAATTTTTGAAACAATGAGTTTATTAACCACATTCTTTAATGATGATCAATTCATAGTATTTATTATCCAGGATTAGTATTGGAATTGCTGTATCTTTGAATGTCTTTAACGGCTGCCTCCTGAGTCAGTTAGGCAGGACTTTAAGTTCCTTGATGTTGTATCTGATGCTTCAGGTTCATCTTATACTCAGTGTGTCACTGCACTCAGTGCTTTGTCACAGGAGCCATTGATCCTGCCACTCAGGTTCTTAAAGCTACTTAACTTCCTGTGTTCTCATAAAAGTCAAGCAAAATTTAAGATTTGTAGGCAGAGTATCCTATGAGCTATGGGGCCTGCAGGTAAAGATGGATTCACCTTCAAAGTGGTTGGAGGTATTCGCTGGAAAAGAGTAAACCCACAGACATCCATTTGGTCTTTGCTTCTGCTGAGAAGCACAACTTCCAGGATAACCATTGGCTTTTCTAAAATCCGAGCAGCTTAGGAGCGATGACGAGACCTGTGTAGCTCAGGCCATAAGACTCTGAGAAGTGCAGATTGTTAACTAGTTAGTGTAGGCGGTTGCCAAACATAGTGGGTGCAGGCCAGCCGGCCCTGAGCTGGACACTCCGTTGCTCATATGGCTTTAACATTGTTTCTTTTCCCTGTTACCTGGCTTGGTTTTGTAAGATAATGAGTCTGGTTTTGTATACTTCTAGCCTGGCAAGCATATTTAAGGCATTTAAGACGGAAATTAAGATGATATAATAGCACCATTTTGTTACAGTTTCCTTAGTCAACAGGTTATTAGAACTGAAGGGAGCCCTTGAGGACAGAGTCAGTTTTTAGACACAACACAGTACATACTAGAAGAGGCTAATCGGACAGTGTGATCTAGAACATGGGCTCCTAAGTTTCAGTTCCTGTCTTTTCTTCTGACGTGACTCCTGTCTTTAGGAACATTTGCCTTCATAACCCCTGCACTTTCTTCTGGGTCTTTACTGTGTGTACTGAGTCTTCCAGAAGAGTTTACCTTTACCTGTCTATTCCCAGATTTCATCTAAGGAACTAAAGAAGCATTTAATTTTCACTAAGATACCATTATCAGTAACTAGCATAGTATATTTGTGTATGAATAATTTTCTAAGTGACCCAATAAAGTAGTGCCCTCTTCTCAGGGTAGAGAAGTATTTGAAGGGGGTATATTTTCATTGGCTAGTATAGATTTTAGTGTATAGCACATAGGAAGTGATTGTTGAATCATAATACTTACAAAATATTAACATTCAAAGGACGGTTTGCTTATACATTAGCACACTATAATTTTTTATAGGCCAGATGGACTTCTGGCCAAGATGCTGGCAGTTTTGTTAAACTAGCTAGCTGTTGTATACTCCATGAGACTATCATCAGCTTCCTCTGAGGAAAGCTGTCCTTCCTTACCATCAACAGAAACTCATTCAGTGTTTTCATCCTGAAGGGAAAGAGCAGCCTTTGGAGATGGGTGTGCATTCCATGGTGGCTGCTCCACTCTCGGTGTTTGCTAAGGAATCGCTGTCCTCCCGCCACAGCGAGCACCATCACCACCATCACCATGAGCACAAGAAGAAGAAGAAGAAGCACAAGCACAAGCACAAACACAAGCACAAGCATGACAGCAAGGACAAGGACAAGGAGCCCTTTGCCTTCTCCAGCCCTGCCAGCGGCAGGTCCGTGCGCTCCCCATCACTGTCAGACTGAAGCCTAGTCCCCTGTGGAGGGAGAGACAAGCAGGGAGGATGGAGAGACTGAAGTTCTGCATTTGATGTCTGTTGTTTGTATAACTGGGCTTTAAATAAGAATGAGTGTTTTGGTTCTGGATGAACTGTCCCACCCCACCCCCATTCTTCCTGAAAACACAGAATGACTTTTTATAAAAGCCTTCATATCTACTGCAGGCCCATTCAGATGTTAGTCTCCTATGGACTGCCAGAGTCAGGTCTACTTGAAAGCCTTTGATGGATGTCATAGGCAGAAGGATGTTTTCAACAGAAACAACTGCCAGATCTGTGGTACCCAGCGTTTCCGTGAAGTGATGAATAACACCACTTGGAATTGCTGGAGAGAGAGGCTTTTCTGTAGGACTCAATCCCTCTCGACTGCTTTTTGTGTTAGCCATTGAAAATAAGCACCATCATTTATGAGCAAAGAATCTTATATTTCTTTTTACCCTAAAGTACAAAATGTTTTGAAAGAAATTATTTTTTAAAAAATTTAAAGTAACTATCTTTTGATGGTACATTTGGTGACTGTGATGTTGCAATGTTATTCTCAAATCAAGATGTTGAAATTGTTTTGTCTTCCATTAAGTGCAAGTGATGTTCATATGTAAAATATGTTTTGCCGTACGTGGACAGTTTACACACCTAACACATGTTCTTTCTGAAATTACTCTGTATATAAAAGCCAGGCATGGTTGTGCATGCCTGTAATTCCAGCAGTTGGGAGACAGAGCTCGGTGATCATTCAAGGCCACCCTGAGATACATGAGAATCTGTATCAGCAAAGCAAAATGACAAAAGGTAACCTGTATTACAAAACATGATACTTTGAAAAGGTGTCTTTGTTGTTTAATAGATTGGACATAGATAATTTGGCCCACACTGGAGTATACCAGCAGCAGTTTAAAATACATGTGCCCTGCTTTGGTTTTGTATTTTAATAATTTGTATCATTGTATGTTTTGGTTTTGATTTTTAGTTCTTGATTTTCTGAATTTACCAGGTTCTGTGTTAAAAAATATTTTCATATATATTCAGTTTTATCATTTCTTTTGTTACTAAGTATTTGATCTCAGAATAAATATTTCAAAAGGGATCCAATAATGCTGGACTTTTAAATATACTTTTAGTTGTATTTAACTTGTTTAATAAATAACTTCTTAAGTTCGACAATCTGCCTTTGTTTTCCTTTATCACTTTGTTACCTTACTGAGCATGTGTATATAATAGGCAGGTTGCATTTGCAGAGGGCTTTGAAATGTCCCCGTCACAGGGCACTTCAGTAGATGGAGATGAGGGTAAGGGCTTTGCAGAGGAAACAGTCCTTTCAAAGCAAGGATGTGTGCAATGAACTTGTCCTGTGAGTACAGAGGAGGTGTGCTCAGGTGCTGCTCGTTGGAGTTGGGATCTCACTTCAGTTTAGGTTCCCTTGGAACTCACCATGTAGGATCATCTGGCCTGCCAAGTGCTGCGACTAAAGGTGTGTACCGCCACATTTAGGTCTGTGATCAGGTGTTGAGAGACCTAAACGACCCTTACTGATTCAGATTAATTAAATGGTGACCAACTTCAATTACTTTTGAAAAATGACAATTTTTATATCTTGGTGTGCAAAATAGCAGCTTTATATAGCACCTGGAACTTAGACATTTCAAAACAATTACTTCTGCCATGGCCTGGAGAGAGTCATACTAGCCGGCTGCTATATAAAGGCCCTCCTATATATACATCAGGTACAGTACTAAGACTTGGATCCATGTGTATAATTCTGATTCTCGTCTGTGTGATTCATAAGACTCAGACACTTCTTGGACGGAATATTTTTATGGTGGACTATAAATTACATTGCTGGTTCAAAGTAGATAATTAAAAAAATTATTTCTGGATTTGCAAATTGTTAATCATACATATTCAATACAACACACAGGGTTTTTAACACATGATATACACACTTGCAGAAGTTGTTTACTTTTATACTTATTTGATGGCTTCAAAACTTTTGTGTCATAGTAAGAAGGTTTATAATTCTATGGTTCTAGAAGAATTCTCTTTCTGTTGTTTTAGAATATGTTCTAAATGTGCCCATTCTTTAACCCAGAGAGGATTCAACTTGAACTTATTTTGATGAAAAGTAGAGATCCAGGTTTTCTTTGCTTCCAGAATGCTACTCAACATAGTATACTAAGAATTACATCTTGGGACTGGAGACATGGTTCAGTGGTTAGAGCACTTACTGCTCTTCCAGAGGTCCTGAGTTCAATTCCTGGTAACCTCATGGTGGCTCACAACCATGTGTAATGGGATCTGATGCCTTCTTCTGGTGTGTGTCTGAAGACAGCTACAGTGTACTCATAAATAAAATAAGTAAATAAATCATAAAAAATAAACCAACTAAGTTTCTCTGAATTTCAAACGTTGCCTGCTAAATTTCTTTACAAATTCTGGTGTGTTTTTGAACTGTGTCTTTCTGCTGTGTAAGTTTTGATATGCTGGAGCCGATTCTTTTCTACTTTTCAGCCTTAGCTCACAGTTTTCTTTTGAGCTTGTAATTTACGTAGGTAAGATTCATTCCTAGTCGTTTGTACTCCTTAGCTTTCACAGACACTTAGATGACATTCCACCATCACAGCCCAGTCACCCTCAAAATACTTTAACCCCAAATTACCTCTGCCAATTTTCTATCCCTGTGTTCTTACCTTCTAATAAATGACCACGGATTACTTTTCTATCTATAATTTTACCTTTTAATAAGTATCAGTTTATTTATTTATTCTAGGCAGTTTCACTATAGCTGTGGTTTTTTTTAACCTTCCTAATGTTGCAGCCCTTTAATACAGTTCCTCGTGTTGTGGTGACCCCCCAACCATAAAATTATTTTTGTTGCTACTTCAGAACTAATTTTGCTACTGCTATGAATCACAAATATCTGTGTTTTCTAGTGGTCTTAAGTGACCCTTGTGAAGAGGTCAGTCGCCCCCATGACAGCCAAAGAGATCATAGCCCACAGGTTGAAAACTGCTGTACTCCAGCTCCCAGCAGAAGAGATTCTAAGGAAACTTTTTTTTACAGTTATATACATCTTCTCTCTTTTGTTGTGTGATTATTCTCTTCCTTATGCTCGTTTTGTGCCTGGCTGCTGTACTGATTGCTCATTTGCAGCGCTCAAAGGCATTCTTCTATAAACAATGGTGATTTTATGGCTTTTTAACATGTAATTTTCTATTTTCTCCTTTTGTGTGACTTCTTTCTCTTGCTGGATGAGAGTGGCCGGGCTGGGCATCTGCTCAGCCGTGTGGATGTCATTCACCTTCTCTGGACTTGGCAGCCCATCCTTGGGTTGTGGGTTGGACTTTCACATGTTTCTTTGTTTCTGGGGAATTGACATTTACAGTTTCGTTTCTCATTCTTATTTGGATGATTTTTTAAAATCTTTTTTTATTGGTTATTTTATTTACATTTCAAATGTTGTCCCCCTTCCCAGTTAACCCCCATCCCCTCCCCCATCCCCACTGCTTCTGTGAGGGTGCTCCCCCTCCTACCTACCTCTTCCAGCCTCAGAGCCCTAGCATTCTCCTACGATTGGTTATCAAGCAAGGACCAAGGGCCTTCCCTCCCACTGATGCCAGATAAGGCCATCCTCTGCTACATATGCAGCTGGAGCCATGGGTTCCTCCATGTGTGCTCTGGTTGGTGATTTAGTCGCTAGGAGCGCTGGGGAGTCTGGTTGGTTGATATTGCTTTCTTCCCATGGGGTTGCAAACCCCTTCAGCTCCTTCAGTCCTTCCCCTAACTCCTCCATTGGGGTCCCCACACTTTGTCTGATGGTTGACTGTGTGCATCCTCATCTGTATTGGTCAGACTCTGGCACAGCCTCTTGGAACCGCTATACCAGGCTCCTGTCAGCAAGCACTTCTTGGCATGAGGAATAGCATCTGGGTTTGGTGTCTGCAGATGGGATGGATCTCTAGGTGGGGCAGTCTCTGGATGTTCTTTCCTTCATTCTCTGCTCCACTTTATCCTTGCATTTCCTTTTGACAGGAGGAATTCTGTATTAATATTTTTGAGATGGGTAGGTGGCCCCATCCTTCAACCGGGGGCTGTGCCTATCCACTGGATATGGTCTCTATTAGTTCTCTACCCCCTTGTTGGATATTTCAGCTAGTGTCATCCCTGTTGGGTCCTGGGAACCTCTGGGGTCCCTGGCATCTGGGACTTTGTAGTGGCTATTCCCAGTTCCCCATACCCCACTGCTACACACATTCGTTTAGTTTCCTGACCCTCTGTACTTCTCCCTCATCTGGATGATTTTTTTTAAAGGGCAGACGTGTTAGTTATTGTCAACAATGTCTCACAGACTACTTGAAAGGGCAATTCTAATCCAATGCACCGAGATCCTTGCTGGGAAAAATGAGACAGCCGTTAGTTTCCCATTGCCTGCTGCTCATCTCTCCTGTCTTCAGTTGGCATTGTCAGTCAGTGAAATTCTTCAGATCAAATGTATGCTCGCACAGAACTATCTTTCACAGAGTCCTCAACTGCTGACACTATTGACCTTTAATATAGCCTAGCCCTAGTGACTTGCTTCCAAAGGATAAAATACGGAAAAGGAAAAATATTAACTCTACCATACAGAATGCTGGCAGATACCACACATCTGTGGTAAACAGCGGTGATAAGCTGTGTTCGTGTGCCTTTCGTGGGGCTGGAGAAATGGTTCAGAGGACCTGGCTTCCGTTTCCGGTACATACGTGGTTTCTCATGCCTGTCTGCAACTCCAGTTCTGGTCTCCTCAGGCACTGCACACGTGATGGTGCATGCAGAAGACCCATACATATAAAATAAGAATACATAAATTTTTAGAAAGGATTTTAAGTGTCTTCCATACTGTGATATCAGAGAAACCACTTCTGTCTGGGGATGAAAATTTGTGTTCTGAGTCTGTTTTTTCTCTGAGGAAACAGAAACCTAATTAGATGCAGGTTAATCCTCAGAGCTGCTCCAGCTGTAGGGAACAAGGAGCAGGGGGATGTGGAGGTGGAGGGAGAAGGGATTTGAGATTGCAAGAGAATAAGGCCAGTGCAGTTTGTTTCTGGTGTGGATTCTGCTAGAGGAAAAGGACTTTAGTGGGAAAACAGTTGAAATTCAAGTCTGTTGATGTACCAGGGTTGCTGCTATGGTCCCAGGGTCAGTATTCCTCTGCAAATTTGAAAAGGAAAACAAAACCTGCTCCCTCCCAGATGATGATGCCTTAAAAAAGTAGGAACTTTGAGATGTGACTAGGGTATGCGAGTTGAATCCCCATGGGATTAACCCTTTTTTTAAGGGACCCCAGGAAGCTGATCAGTGGGACCTAAGACCTGCCTGTCTACCCGTCAGCACTGGTGTCTACAGCCAAGCCTGCCCTTTTGCATGAGTCCTGGGGACCTGGCCTCAGTTCCTCATGCATAATAGTGAGCAGTTTACCTACTAGGTCATTTCCCTTCCCTCTTTACCCAGCACTGGCCTTTTCTTTTTAATAACAAGACATCTTAACAGGTATAAGATGTTGTCTTACTGTGACACTGATTGCATTTTCTTAACGTTTAATGACACTATACACACACACACACACACACACACACACACACACACACACACATATATATGACCATTTGTCTATCTTACATTGACAGATGTTGCCTCAGGTTCACCAGCAGCTCTGAAGTTGTGGGGTTTTTGATTGTTGGCTATTATTGTTTAAGTTCCATATGTATTTTGGACATTCCCCTGCACTGGATGTCTGGTTTAAATACTTTCCCCAGTCCACTGGCTGTTTCTTTGAATTTTCTTTCCTATGAAGAGACATTTTTACTTATAATCCCCGGGTCTATTTGAGTTTGCATTTGTTTTTGTTTTGTTTTCCTTTTTCTTCTGTTTTTGCTTCTTGTATTCTTGTGCTTCAAAAACCAAACCATTGCTCACACCTGTGCCGTGTGAGCTTCTCTGTCCTGTGTCCTGATAGTGCTCTCAGTTTCTGGACTTCTAAGTCCTTAGTTCATTCTGAGTAGAACTTTATATATGGTGTGAGACTGTTAAGTCCTCTCATATTCTTCTGCATGTAGAATTCCAGTTTTCACTACCATGCACGGAAGAGGCTGACATTCTGTGTTCCTGGCATATTTGCTGCAAATCTACTGACCAAATATGCATACATTTATTTCTGGGCTCTTTGTTCTCTTTCGTTGGTTGATGTGTCAGTGTTGTATTCTAATTATTCATAGCTTTGCAGTATAGTTCGAAGGGTAATATGATGTCCCAGTGCTGTATGTGTGTATGAGTGTGAATGTCTGTGTGTGTGTTTGTGTATGAGTGTGAATGTGTGTGTGTGTTTTCTCATGATCGCCTGGACTGATGGGTTTCTTTTGTGGTTGGTTCCACTTAAAATTTAACGAGTGGGGTATTTGTTTCAAAACTGGTATTAGAATTTTGATGGGCATTACACTAAATTTGGACATCAATTTTAGTAGCATGAACATTTGAGCTATTCTTCATATCTATAAACATGAAATAACACCATTTATTTGTGTCTTTGGTTTCTTTCATCAGTGGTTTGTAGTTTTACTGTGTGTGGGTCTTTTATATCCTTGGGTAAATTTATTGCTGAACATTTTGGTTTTGTAATTATCATAAATGAGACTCTTCTTTTGATTTCTTTCTCTTTTTTTTGGATAGTTTATGACTGGTGTAGAAAGAGTACTGTTAATGTGTAGCCTTCAATTTTACTATGTTCATTCATTAATTGTGCATGTTCTAGTTATGCATGTGTGTGCATATGTGTTTGCGTGCAGGCATGTGTCCATTATGCATGTGCACATACATGTATATAGGTTTATGTGAGCAGCAAACAGTGACATTCCATTTTGTCTTTCCTTTTTGGTACCTTCTTTCCCTTTCTTAATTTCTCCAGCATGGACTGTGAATTCTTAACTTGTTCTAGGCCTTAGGGGAAAGTGTTTAGTATTTCACCATGAGCTGTGGGCTTCTGTCCTATAGCCTTTAGATACAGAGTATAGTCTTTCTATACTTCATGTTCTTGTTAGAGTTTTGTGTTTTTAAAAATATTTATCCTTTAATTTTTATCTGTGTGTATGTGTACTGTGGAGGCCAGAAGAGGGTGACAGATCCCCTTGAGATGGAGTTACAGGCTATTGGGAGCCAGCTAACATACGTTCTCAGAAAAGCAGGAAGAGCAGGAAGAATTTGTAACTACCATGCTAGCTCTCTAGCCCTCGAGGGTTTTTTGTTGTTTGTTTGTTTGTTTTTAAATCTCGAAAAGGTGCCAATTTTGTGAAATTTCTATCTGTTGAGATGATTGCTGATTGTATTGTTTTTATCTTTCATTCTGTCAATGTGGTGTACCATGATACTCACTCAAGTGTCCCACTGCCCCTGTGAGGATGTTTTAATTGAACTTATTTTATACTGTGATGGAACCTGATGTTTATTTTTTCACATATTTGTGACCGGAGAAAATGGAGGTAAAAGAAAATTCACCTGGAGTTATTTCCGAATAGCCACGCTGATGTGGGTGCAGTATCTCGAAGGATACTTAAAGGATAAGATACTGTAGACAGCACCTTAAAGACTGCTGCGCTGTGTGTAAGCAGCACAGCGCACGCCAAGCGTTGTGTGTAGGACTGCCCAACACTGCGCTGCACACTTGACGTTTCTGATCTCTGCCCGTTGGATGTTATGTCAGGTTTTACAACAATTGCAAGTTCTCTGTTTGTCTGCAGTGTCCCTGCTCCTGCAGGGGGCTCACAAGCGCTGACCTACCTGTCATTGTTGTCCTTCAGCGTATGAGACCAACTACTCACTAACCATCGTGTGCCTGGTTCTCTGCTACATGCCTTATGTGTGCATTTTCTTTTTACACATGAACAATTGAGAATAAAATAAGTAATTAAACCCACCCAGCATTTATTACTTACATTCTATGTGTAGGTACCGAGATAAATTCGTGAACAAGACAAAAGAACTTGAGGTTGCCCAGCTAAGGAAGTGGAAAGCTCAAAATTGTAACTCAGTGACCGCTCATGAAACCTTTTTACTGAGCCAGCCTGGTGACCTCCAGTTCTATCCCTAAAATCCACATAAAAATGGAAGGAAAGAACCAACTCCAGAAAGTCGTCCTTTGACCTACATTTGAGTGTGCGCGGGGCGCGCGCGCGCACACACACACACACACACGCACAGTTAACACTTGCGCTTCCTCTCTCCTCTTTTTCTCCTTCACACACAACATATGGTGATAAAATTAAATCAAATCTTTTAAATGATTTTAACTTAAATATTTTATTTCCAGAATAGCACATTGCCTCCTGCTTCTACGTAGATGGTAATCTAGAAGAAAAACTTACATCAGCCAAAAAGAATCATAATTAACAAACTGTAGGCGTGCTCAGGAGGCATCTGTACTATGTAATCACTCTGACAGTCTTGTCCCTCCTCGGGGCTGCTGCAGCCGCGTGCCTAGCACTCTCTAGTTGCTAAAGGAGACATCAGCACTGCTGCGCAGCCTATGCTACGTGACCTTAAAGAAGCGGGAGTGCAGCCTCCTCCTGAACTGCTGGCTGTTTCCTCTTTGCCAGCACTTCGTCTGGAGTGTGGACTCCGTTCAGACACCTGTGGCCCATTCAGGTTTCAAGTAACCATCGTTTCTTCCTTCTTCCTTTCCCTTTGTTCTTTCTGAGTCTTCTTTCCTTCATCCACTTGTCTCTCCCTTTCCACTCACTAATACAGTGGGGTTTGTTGTTGTTGTTATTTTTTATTCTATGTGTATGAGTGTTTTACATGTAGGCATGTGGACCACAACCCTGTGTGCAGTACCAAGAAAGGCCAGAAGAGGGTGTCCGAGCCCTTGGAACCGAAAGCAACTAAAACTCAGGCCACTGGCACCCTTTTCAGGAGTGGGAGATTTTCGTGATCTGATTATTTGAAGCAGGAAAACCAGCCGTCAGTGTGGACAGCACCTTCTGCTGGTAGCCCAAATGAACAGACACGGAAGAGAGAAATGTGCCTCTTGGCCTAGCTGGCCTCTCTCTAGCTGGGAGTCCCTCTAGCCTGTTGCTACAGTATCATTTCACATTTGGTACCTCTTCCAGCTTCCAGCTTGTAGATTGAGACAAGCATTTCCTGGAGATCATCCAGGTCTATAGGGCCAGATTAGGACTGCTAAAACATCCAGTCTCATGTCTAGCCTCACTGAGCAACTTCTGGGCTCTCAGTCCCTTCAGTGTGAGAAAGTCTTATTGGATTACTGCGACTGTCTCCTGAAAGTCAGCCTAATAAATTGCCTTTTACTCGACACACCAATATAAGGGAATTTGAGGGCAGGAAGGTGTGAGTGGGTGGGGAAACACCCTCATAGAAGCAGGGGAGGGGGGTGGGATAGGGGGTTTCTCGGGAGTGGGGGGACCGGGAAAGGAGATAACATTTGAAATGTAAATACAGAAAATATCCAATGAAAAAAAAAAACACGTTAAAAAAATAAAAAAATACATTTCCTTTTAGTACATGTACTCAGTCAATCAGTTCCTTTAGAGCCACCACGTGAGTGCTAGGGTTGAGCTCAGCTCTTCTGCAGGAGCAGTCAGTGCTCTTAACCGACAAGTCATCTCTCCAGCCCTCATAGAATGTCTTTGAAAACTCCCATTTTTCCATTAGGCAGTAAAGCAGAAGTCCCTGTCCTCAATTGTGTATGTCCACTGTGGTTTTCCTATATGTCTATTCTTTGGATAGTGTGGCATTATATGACACATTGGGGAATTAACACTGGTATACATTTACTTACAGAATAGCCTTGGGTTGAGAGCTACAAGTTTATATAGCAGTGGTGTACAGTTCCTAGACTGGATTTTGTACAAAGGAGTGCTAAAACATTTCTTCTCACTTTCTTCCTTCCGATCATTGAAAAGCATCCCCCAGAGGGAGGGCTTTTTCATTTGTAATTTCTCTCCAGTGGTTCCTACAGCAGCCAACCTGGTAATTATATATGTTAGATACCATGAGGGTGACAGAGAAGGCAAAGGGTTGCCACAAGTTAGAGGAGTCAGAATTTTTTTTTTTTTAAATTGTTATTTCTCAAGATAAACTTTTACACCAAATATCATCCTGAGTGAGATGACCCAATCACAAAAGAACACACATGGTATGCACTCACTGATAAGCGGATATTAGCCCCAAAACACACAATACCTAAGATGCAACGCATAAACCTCATGAAACTCAAGAAGAAGGAGGAAGACCAAAGTGAGGGTGCTTTTGCCCTTTTTAGAATGAGTATCAAAAGATTCAACCAGAGCTCCCAGAATCTAAACCTCCAGCCTGAGAACAGACAGGGGCAAGCTGTCCTCTGAGAGGCTCTAACCAGCAGCTGACTCAGACAGATACAGACATCCAGAGCCAAACAGTGGATGGAGCTTGAGGACTCTTATAGAAGAATAGGGGGAAGGATTGTGGGCCCTAAGGAGATAGGAATGCACAGGAAGATCAACAGAGTAAACGAACCTGAACCCTTGGAGCTCTCAGAGACTGAATCACCAACCGTGGAGCATACCTAGTCTACAAAGATCTACCTCCATGGGCTGAACCTAGGCCTCCCTGCACATATGTTGTAAATGTGCAGCTTGGTTTTCATGTAGGTCTCAAACATCTGGAGTGGGGGCTATCCCAAAACATGCAGCCTGTATATGGAGTATGGTCTTCTAAAAACAAAAACAAAAAAACAAAAAAAAAAAAACAGTTATTCAGTTATTCATGGAATATTATTTTTTTATATCTCTTGTATTCAGTTTGCCACTACTTCATTGAGAATTTTTGTATGTATACTCATGAGGGATACTGGAATATAATTTATATATTTTTGTTGGGTTTACACTTGATTTCACTATTTCAATACTATTTGCTTTGTGAAGGAGCTTATTGTGGTTCTGAATTTTTTTAAACATAACTCAAAAAGTATTGCTTGTTTGAAGGCTCTATAGAATTCTTGTATAAGTATATCTGACCCTTGGTATTTTGCTTGGTTGTTTCTTTTCATTTTATTCTGTTTGAATGCTTTTTAAATTTTTTTGATTTGCTGAAAAAAAATTAAAAAAAAAAAAGAATAAAATACAGCTCATAAAAAAAATTGTTATTTCTCAAGATAACTTTTACACCAAAACATGTTACTTGGGTGTATAAAAGGCCCTTCCCATTTGATCATGAGTCACCAAGGGCAGAGACCACGCCATTGCCCTGTTTATGAGGCGTATTCTCCCTTAACCATTTAGCCACCGTGGTCACTGCAGTTAAGCATTGTCTCTGCATTCATTGAATTGAACATGAAAGTAGAAGCTGGTTTTGCCAGCTAGAGTAAGCAGCCATGTAGAGAGATCAAGTCCTGTAAAACAGGGAACCTGGGTTCCATTTCCCAGTTCCATGATTATCTTGTGTTGTGGCCTGAAAGAAATCCCCCCATCTCAGTGGGGCCCAACTCTGAAAAATGGAAAAATAATAAGATTGTTTCAAGGTGTCTCAGCAGCTGCCAAACTGCTAGAACTATTTCTGTTGTGACTGATGGTGAAACTCTTTACTCTGGGTCTTAAAGTCAGCCTTGCGTGCTTTTATTTGAGTTTTTGAAAAAGACGTCTTCAGGAGACTGCATGTACTCTGAAAATACGGACAAGATATCGTGTAGTTAAATGGGTAAGTTTCTGACTTTCTATAAATGGTTTTCATACCTTTTGAACACATCTGTTCCCCTCCTTGTTACCAAGACCACCTCAGAGTACTGTTATCATCAGCTGCTGTCAGCAACTTATAGATCTTTTTCAGTCTTCACAGTCATCAAAGATTACAGAGTTGATAGACAGCAAGACATGGCTGATGAAGGGGCATCCATAGGAGACTATATGGTCCTGCTTTCAAGGAGCCTAGGCCTAGTAGCTGACAGACGTGTGTGTGTGTGTGTGTGTGTGTGTGTGTGTTTCTTAGTTTCTCTGTTCCAGTTCCAGTTGTGCTCTGATAATTTCAAGTGAAGATTTGCTTTCCTTTCTATCAGTTTTTGACAGGGTCTCCCTGTGTAGCCCCAGCTGGCCAGCAGTCCACTGTATGAATTAAGCTGGCCTCAAAGTCACTGTAATCACCCTTCATCTGCCTTCTGAGTGCTGGACTCCCAGTCAGTGACATATACCTGGCTTTAGTGAAGTTTGGTTTATTCTTTGAGACAGGTTTTCAATAGGTATCCCAAGAGCTTTGAACTTGTTGATTTCCCTGCCTCAGTGTCCCTCCTACCATAACCTCCCTCCTGCAGGGATCACAGGCATGTGCCCCTGAACATGGGCTTAATGATTTCTTTTTTTTTTTTTTTCCATTGGAAATTTTTTATTGGAAAATTTTTTTACATTTCAGATGTTCTCTCCTTACCCCATTTCCCCCCCTCCCTCCTAGGAACTCACTATCCCTTCCCCCTCCTCCTGTCTTCACGTTGGTGTACCCCCACCCACCCTCCCTGTACCTCACCTCCCCACCCTCGAGTATCCCCCCCCCACGATGTCCAGCCTTCATGGGACCAAGGATCTCTTCTCCCACTTATATATAGCTTCCTTGCATATATAGCTGGAGCCATGGGTCTCTCCCTAAGTGCTCCCAGGCTTGTGGTTTAGACCCTGGGGGCTCTGGTTGGTTGGGATTGTTGCTTTCCTCATGGTGTCTCAAATCCTCTCAACTCCTTCAGCCTTCACTCTATCTTCTCCATTGGGAACCCCGTGATCAGTTTAATGGTTAGCTGTGGGCTTCTGCCTCTGAGTATGTCGGACTCTTGCAGACTTCTAAGGAGACAGCTATATCAGGCTCCTGTCAGCATGTACATCCTGACATCCACATCAACCTCTACCTTTGGTGACTGCACATAGGATGGATATCCAGGTGGAATGGTCTGTCTCTTCTTCAGTTTCTGTCCTGCACTGTGTCTCCATATTTGCACCCTTGAGTAGGGCTTAATGATTTCTAAGCATTTATTTAGTTATTAATTTTGTTAGTTTGTGTGTGAGAGAGAGTGCAGGCATGCTTGTGGACATTGGAGGACAACTTTGGGGAGGAGTCTTTTCTCTCGTGCTACATGCAGAAACTAGGGAAAAGCATCATCAGATCATCAGACGTATGAGTTGGGGCTTTAGTCTCTCCAGCTCTCGTGGGAAATTCTTAACTGTACACATCTTAAAGTTTCTATGTCTTTCCTCCCATACCAGAGGGCATTCTTAAAAATCCTGTGTCCAGAAAGTGAGTCTGTAAGAGAACAATGCCTGATCCTGTGAGCCACATACTTCGAGGGTGGCTTCTTCACACCTAAGTAGTCTTTGACTTTGAAAGGAAAGATGCCTGTTCTACTTGCTTGGTGTTAAGAGTTCTCTAGTGAAGCCTGGTGGTGGTGGCACACGCCTTTAATCCCAGCACTTGAGAGGCAGAGGCAGGCGGATTTCTGAGTTCAAGGCCAGCCTGGTCTACAGAGTGAGTTCCAGGACAGCCAGGGCTACACAGAGAAACCCTGTCTCGGAAAAAAAAAAAAAAAAGAGTTCTCTAGTGAAATGAGGATCATAGCCATAAGTAGTTTGCTGGTTAGCTGGTTGTTGTTACATTGTTATTTTGTTGTTCCTTAGTGCAAGCTGATCGACAATCTGAGTTTCCCAGGTCTAGTCTCCATGCTGCCACTGCACTGCAGAAACAGCTGCGTCTTCCTGGAGCTTATCTTCCATTCCTGCAGAAATGAATGGTCTGCTCATTTTGTGGCTGAGCAAACAGACGTGGAGGCATGTGTTCTACATTTTTATTAATGTAATACAGGCTTGTTCTGGCATTGATTAAAAATCTGCTCTCCAGATACTTCTGTGCACTGTCATTTCATGCAGAGGTGTTTCTGTATGAAGTTTCCAGGCGTCCCATGTTCCTTACACCTTGCAGATACGGACTGGTCCTTTCAGGCAGTGGTGGTCACGGAGGACCTTTGCTCCTTGAAACTTGTGCTTCTCGGGAAAGTTGTGCTTCTCATTAGTAATGGTAACTTTTGAGTGAAAAATAGAGATGTCTCTATCCTGCCTGACGAAAGCTTTGGACATCTTTGGAATATCTTCCTTTGAGGGGATAGTTCACACATCAGGATTTGATTCCCATGCAGTTATTTTCCATTCTGAGAGGAGGAGCCAACTATTATCCTAAAAGGTCAGTATTTGGTTTCTGTACTTAATTGAACAATCGAGTTTCGTGCCTATTTTTCTTTAACTACAAAGTTCTATTTTAATTATAGATGTCTTTCACTTCAAGTGGGCGCTGGGTGCACTAGCATTGACCATTTCTTTACTCTTACTACACAGATACCCCATAATAGTAATAATAATAAGTAAATAAAATTTAAAAGGCTTCATGTTCCACTCAGTTTTTTTAAAAAGGAAAATTTTATAAAGCATCACTCTTAGGAATCTCTCTCTCTCTCTCTCTCTCTCTCTCTCTCTTTCTCTCTCTCTCTCCTCCCCTCTTTCTCTCTCATCCCTCTTTCTCTCTCACTCTTTGTCTCTATATGTGTGTGTATGTTTGTTTCTCTATGTATCTCTGTCTCTGTCTCTCTCTCTGTCTGTGTGTATGTGTGCGTGTCTGTTTCTCTCTCTGTCTCTGTCTCTCTGTCCTGAGGTTTGAAGGTAGGACCACATTCATGAGAAGCAAGCTCTGTATTAGTCGATGACATCATAGCCTATTTTACTTTTCTTTTTCCTATGGGCTTAAAGTCACCTCTGCACCTCAGTCACATCATAGATCTTTGATCTTTCTGTCTCAGTTTCCTAAAAGCTGAGAGCACAGGCCTACAACATCACGCCTGGCTCTCTATGCACTTTGGATTAGAAAGTTGACATTTTATGTATTGCAGAGGTTCAGTGGGAACTGAAAGCATGGGTTCAGATCCAACCTCCACCACTGGCTGAACTGTGTGACATTACATAAATGGACGATTCTCTTGGTGCCTCATCTTTACCTGCACAGTGGGGACAATGGATATGATGATGATAATGATGTCCATAGTAATGATGTAACTTTCAGGATTTGCTGTTTTAGAGGTCTCTAGGAAGGTATGAAGAGATTTGTAGACCCACTGTCCAGTGCAACAGCCATCACTGCTAGAAAGGAGAAAACACAACCATATGAACTTTCTGTAAATTGTTCATAGAATGTGCTATCAAAGATTTCCTCAACAAAATCCATGTACGAATGATCGGCAAGCATCAATAGCCCTTAGTTAAAACTCCACACAGGCAGATATGGCCAAGAGACAGAGTGACCTGGGCTTCAGTCCAGGGATGGAGTGTCTCCCAGAGGAGACATTTCAAATCCTCTCTAACCATGATTCACAGAGTCTCGCTGTTTTCCTGATTAATGCGGACAGGAGATCGGGGTTCCCACCTTGATCCAATCTCTCATAAACAAGAGAACTATTCACCAGATCTGTGCTCATAAAGCAGAGGTATGCCTTTAAGAGACAGGACACTGTCCAGCAACCTCCGTGTCAGAGAGGAAAAGCAGCTAGGAGGGGTCCGAGGATGTAACGTTCTCCTCTCAGAAAATGGACTTGTTTGACACAGTAAGGAAAAGGTCATGCCTTTCTCTAAAACAATGAAGAATTGGTAAGGAATGAAGAGAGAAACTGTGATGTTTGTGAATGACAAGTTAAAACCTCAGGCCAGCTAATTGACTAATCAGGACTAGGGGAAAGATAACGATTAATGACATTTCCTAAAGTAGAGGCGAAAAAATTTCCTCTCAAGGGCTGGCCTAAAAAAAAAAAAAAAAAAATACCTTGCTTGAATTTAATTAGGTCAAATTGTGGTGCAATTTATGTCCTAGGGAATTGTTGGAAAGAAGAGAACAGTCATCGGGCAGTTGGTGGAGCCCAACAGCTGGGCTGTGATGTAATAGGAAAGAAGAAACAGACTCAGGGAAGGAGACAAAGAGGTCTACTCAAGCCCCACCATCCCAGGGTAGCAGCAAATGCCAAAGGCTTTACATGGTGGACTCGTAGTCAGGAGAAGCATTGTGTACGTGAACACACAAAGGACAGGAATGGCAGAAGGGGAGGGAAAATAACCTGAACAGGAGAAGATGCCTGAAAAATGGCGGTTGAAAGCATACTGAATTTGATGACGGTCAATCAAGATGAGTCAGAACCTCAATACATTGTACGAGTAAAACAAAGAGCCTGACAAAGTGATATGTCACATTAAAAATGTTTAAATAAATAACAAGAAGAGGATTAAAGAGTTAAGGGTGCTTGCTGCCAAGCCTGACGACCTGTGTTCCATCCCTGGGAACCATATAGTAGGAGAGATCTGGCTCCCACAGTTGTCCTGTGGTCACTCTATATGAACAATAGCACGTGTGCAGTGGCACACATGCGTGCACTTCTGCACACACCCACATACGTAAATACAATAATTAAAAAAATAAAAGACAAGAAAATATTGAAAGTGGTAGGAGGAAAAAGAAACCCCTACATATAAAGTAACCATAGTGAGCTCTAACTTCTTGTTAGAACAATGGAGGCCAGTGTGGTGGAAAGACACTGTCAGGGTGTCAAAGAAACAGCCAGCCAAGAATCCTTTGTCCAGTAAA
The DNA here is from genome assembly GCA_021653895.1 of Mastomys natalensis. NCBI lineage: Eukaryota > Metazoa > Chordata > Mammalia > Rodentia > Muridae > Mastomys > Mastomys natalensis. The sequence continues at coordinate 285,533 of JAJTUV010000027.1, forward strand.
CTGATCTTTTACAAATAAGAGCAAAATAAAGACGTGTATAAAAACACAGATGGAAAGACTTTGTTCTCTCAAACATGTCATTTTTAAAAAAGATTTATTTCTTTTATATATTTGAGTACAACGCTGTCTTCAGACACACCAGAAAAGAGCATCGGGTCCCATTACATAAGGTTGTGAGCCACCATGTGGTGGTAGGAATTGAACTCAGGACTTCTAAAAGAGTAGTCAGTGCTCTTAACTGCTGAGCCATCTTTCCAGCCTGACGTTTCTTAATAGAAACAATTGAAAAAGGATTTTAAACCAAAGGCAAGAGAAAGTCACATTAATTCTCATCAAATCAAAGAAACAGATGCAGGCAAAGACAACCATGTAAACGGTCATAAGGTATGGCTTAGTTCATAGAGTAGTTACCCTGCATGCACAAAGCTCTGGGTTCAACTAGGAGCATAGAATAGAATGGTGGTGCTCACCAACAGTCTCAGCTCTGGGAGTTAGAGTCAAGAGGATCTGAAGTTGAAGGTCACCCTTGGTGACACAGAGAGGTTGAGGACAGATAGACACTGTCTCTAAAACCATACAGAGGTATTTTAAAATAAAATTGTGAAGTTGTAAAAAAATAATATAAATAATTTAAAATTTAAAATTGTATTTGTTTATTCACTTTTTATTGATTCTTTGTGGATTTCACATCATACTCCCCAATCCCACTCATCTTCCCATCCCTTCATCTCTGCCCTCTGCCTTTATAACCTACACATGAAAAGAAAACAATAGCAACAACAACAACAAAAATTCAAAAGAAAACAAAAAATCTTGCCATGGAAACTGTAGTGTGTCACAGTGTGTCAAACAGTATTTCTCCCAAGTAGCTTCACTTGCAAATGTTCATTGCATTGAGCTGTTGGTCTGGTTGGAGGCCTCTGGTTTCTGCTACACCATCAATACTGGATCCTTACCAGGACTACTCTTGGTTATCCTGTTGTTGCCCTGTGTCATGGAGATCCTGCAGCTTTGGATCTACAGGATCGGCCCCTTCACAAGCTCTTGCAGTTCATAGATGTGGTGGGTGTTTGGGTGGGCTGACTTAGGCCCTGGATCTGGGTCTGAGTGGAAGCTGAGTTGGTCAGTCCATCAGCTCCCCTGTGCCTGTGCCAGCAGGGCCAGCTCTCCTGGCCTTGGTTCAAGCAAAGATCCTGACTTGCTCAAGCAAGGGTCCTGGCCAGCTCTCCTACTCATGCCCTCAGGACTGTTTCTCCCATGCCCAAGCCACCAGAGCCAGCTGGTCTCCCAAGTGATGCAGATGGAATAGGTAGAGACAGTTCTTCCGCCCTCATGCCCTCAAGATCAGCTTTCTTGACTGTATGACGAGGGGTGAGGTCAGGGAGGGCATCTCTCTGTCACCCATGCCATCGCTCTGCAGAAGAGTAGCTGGGACAGCTCTCTTGTGCTTCAGCCACCAGGGCCAGCTTTAATGTGCTGTCCAGGTGAGGCACAGGGACCCCTATCCCAAGTGCTACAGCAGTGAGAGATGGGACCAAGTTTGCACAGCTCTCACTTATTGACATAGTCCCAAGTGGCAACCCAAACTAGGGACATTCATATGGCTTTTGGTGATAACATGGGCCTTGGACATCAACATAGACCCTGCCTGCCGAAGGACAACAGACCCAGACATGGCCTCTGGTAGCAGCATAGGCCTGCATGTCATCATGGCCTCAGATCACTGACATCCACATGGCCTTTGGTGGTAACTAGGGCCACAGATATTGACACAGACCCCAGCTGCAGCAGAACCATGGACTCAGACATGGCTCTTAGCAGCAGCCCAGGTCAGGATGTCACTATGGCCTCAGGTGGGAGAACAGGCCACTCAAATAGTTGGTCCCCAGCATCAGTATAGCTTTTGGACACCAACATGGTCTTGGGCAGCAGCATAGACCACTGACATCTGGAAGATCTTCGAAGACAACACAGGTCATAGCCATGGACCCAGATATGGCCCTTGGTGGCAGCCCATGCCTCGACATCACTACGGCTCCAGGTGGTTGCAAAGGCTCCTCTATGTGTCTATTCATCACTGCCGGTCTATCTCCAGTTCCATCTCCCTTCACGGTGCAGAACTACTCAGCTTTACTTTATCTCTACGTTCTTCTCTGTTTCCCCATCTCTCCACCACACATCCTATCATCCCAGATGTGGATACCACAGAACCTGGGGTGGGTGCTTGGGTGTCTCTCTTCCAGCCTCCCAGGAGCTTTGGGATCCAGGATGCCGGGTCCAGTATGGCTACATAAGGGATGATGTGACACAGTTCCTGCTCCTCTAGCATTGCCAGGCTGTTGATTCCCACCTGTGCTGTTGGCCTGGAACTGCTGTCTCATCTGTGTGTTTTACTTTCAGTCTCTCTTTCTGGGGATAGACCAATCCCCATTACTCAGAGCCTATCACTCCATAATAAATGAAATAGATGCAGTTCTCAGGAATCAGGAATGGAGGTGGACACGAGGCTGGGGAGAATTAAGGGTGGGATCTCTGCTTGGCCTTTAGAGCCATGGGAAAGGATCTAGACAGCATAACCACAGAGGCCATAAAAATCTACATGGCTTTTTGTGGAAATTGCTCATTTTGAGACTTGGCCTTAAACTTGGAATTATATTCCCAGCATCCACATGGTGCTCCCCACCTTGCCTTTTGGTCATAGTATTTTGTAGCAAAAGAAATCCTAACTAAGACAGGGATATCAATGACTCATTTTCAAGGATAGTCAATACAATAGGCAGATCAATAAGCCAAACAAGTAGACCAGTACTAATTATAAACCACCGAGAACTAGCTAACAGACATCTCAGGAATATGTCATCCAAATAAAGCTGTACACACTCCTTTTAGGCAACAAGGAAGGCTATAAAACAGCTACCATAAGTTTACGAGGGATCAGACAGTACAACGGATATCCTCTGGAAACGGAGTTGAACTTAGAACTCAATAACAGAGGTTTCCCACATAGGTTCATGCACCAAGAATAACTAGTAATCAAAGAACAGAAAAATGCTGGAAATGCCCCAGGAAGCTGAAATGCTGTGAACTGAATGAAACAGAAGTCTCACTACAATCTGTGAAACACAGTGGGATGCTGTCTAGGGAACAATTTACGTCTGTAGCTATGTAACGCTCAAGAAGGACTCATAGTCAGTATCCTACCCTTCCAACCTAAGACACCCGAGAAGGAACCCATGTTAACATAAAGAAGAAAATGAAGATTACGGTAGAAATTATTGAAATGGAGAAATAATAGAGAAAAATCAATGAGGTCAGAAGTTGGTTCTCTGAGAGGGTCAGCAAAATTCTCAAACCACGAGCTAGGTTGACCAATCCAAAAATAGGATTCCAAAATCAGTGATGAAAGGACAATGGCACATTGTTACCAAACATTCCAGGAATAATAAAGATTATAAGGGAATACTGTAAATAACTGCCTTCTCCGCAAATTAAATAACCTGTAAAAATGGACAAAATTCTTAGAAATTCACAGGTTACTAAGCTTAGTCAAAAGAAAGAGAATTCTGAGTAAATATGTGGACCATGGTGGCCAGTGCCTGGACTCCCGGCACTCTCTGAGGCTGAGAAGGATGCACCATTAGTGTGAAGCCATTCTGGGCTACATAGGTTCCAAGCCTAGCTACATAGGTTCCAAGCCTACCCAGGCTACAGAAAAAAAACCCTGTCCTCCCCTCAAAACAACCAAAAAAAAATCAAAACAAAACAAAAAATCATAACGGATAATAATAATTGAATGAGCAATGAAGACGGTGCCCTGCAGAAGAGCCCAGGACCAGATGATTTCACAAGGGAATTATAGCAGACTTTGTTTGTTTCCTAAGACAGGCTTTCTCTGTGTAGCCCTGGCTGTCCTGGAACTCAGTCTGTGTAGTCCAGCCTGGCCTTGAACTCTCAGAGATTCGCCTGTCTCTGCCTCCTGAGTGCTGAAATTAAGACTGTGCACCTCCATGCCCAGCATAATTCTAACAGACCTTTAAAACCAATCTTAAAACATTCTGCAAAATATAAGAGGAGGCTATATCTCACAGTTTATTCTGTGAGATGAGTATTTTTCCAAAACACACACACACACACACACACACACACAAGAGAGAGAGAGAGAGAGAGAGAGAGAGAGAGAGAGAGAGAGAGAGAGAGAGAGAAAGAGAAGAAAGAGAGATAATAAAATAAGTAGCTACAGATAAGTATTTGCTATAAATAGAGATGAAAAATCCCCAACAAAATATTAACAAATTAATTCCAGCACTATACAAAATGTATTCAGTATCAAGATGAGAATTTTAACCCAAGAATTTATTCCAAGAATAGAAGGCATATTTAGCACATGAAGATCAACCATGTAACACATCACATCAGTTGACTAAAGGAAATAAAACAAAGCATTTGATAAAATCCAACACTTCTTCGTGGATAAAAATACACCACAAACCTAAGAGTAGAAGGGAATTAATTGGTCAGGTTAAGTTGCCTAGTAAAGACCAATAAATGATACGATTCTTTATAGTTAAAGCCTGAAACATTTCCTGCTAAGATACAGAAAGAAAAAGATACCCACTCTCTACATCTACTTAAACTTGTGTGCCAGTTTCCATCCAATTGAGAAAGAAAATGAAACAAAAGATATTCGGATTGAAAGTAATAAAAACTAACTCTTTGCAGGTGATATGACCTGCTGTATAGGAAATCTAACAGAATTCAGTAAATCCTATTGGAATTTACAAAAATCAGATCATATAAGAAATTCAGTTCTTTGTATATGCTTACCATGAATGATTTGAAGATGACATTAAGAGTATCATGTAAAGATTATGATATTAAGAAGATGACCATTTGAAATATCATAAAAAGAATGAAGTACTTAAGGCTATCCTTCATGAAGTCAATGTAAAATACTGAAAGCTATGCAATGTGAGTGGAAGACCTCAGTTGAAATATTATCATTGTTAAAGGGACAACATCTTCATTCTTAGTTTCTTTTCCTGTGATACAATGCCTTGCAAAAGGAACTTAAGGGGAAAAAAAGAGGGGGGGTCAGTTGTTGTTGTTCTTGCTGCTGTTGTTTGAGCTCATAGTTCAAGGTACAGGCTATCATGGGGTGGCATGGAGCAGGCAGTAGGAGTGTAAAGCAGTGGTCACATGGCATCCACAATCAGAGGACAGAAGAGTGAATGCATGTTCAGCGTACTTTCACCATTTTGTGAAGTCCAGGGTCCCCTGCCGGGGAACAACCCTGTCCACAGTCAAGATGTGTCTGCCTCCATCAATCAGTGTATCAATGTGTCTGCCTCCATCAATCAATGCATCAAGATGATCCCCTATGAGCATGCCTATAGACAGATTTTTCAGAAGATTCTAGATTCTGTCAAGTTGAAATTTAGCGAAAACTCTAATTTCCTCCAAGTTAATCTACAGGTGTAATACTCGACCCCTCAGCATTACAACTGACTTCGCAAACGTTGACAAGCTATAAATCAATCAATCAATCAATCAATCAAAGAACCCTTGCTTCTAAAAGCATACGACCAAGCTTCAAATATCAAGACATTGTAATACAAGCAAACACTTAGACATATTATTCAACATAATGAAACCAACATTCCAACCATAAACTATCTTACCAAGCAACTGCTTTTATTATGGGTGGCAATTCACTGGGAAAAATATCATCTTTTTAAATTTTTATTTTTTTGAAATGGAAATATAATTATATTGTGTTGTATTTTCTACCTCCAATTATACTTATGTACCCTCTTATTTTCTCTCAAAACTTATGGTCTCTATTTATTATCTATCTATCTATCTATCTATCTATCTATCTATCTATCTATCTATCTATCTATCTTCTCTTCTTAAATATATAAATACAAACAAGTTAGTCTGTATAAAGTTATTTGTATGTATATGATCTCAGGGCTGACTATTTGATATCAGAGATAACAGAATCATCAGTTTTAACAGATGGTACTGGGACAACTGGATAACCCATGCAAAGTAATGAAGCTGGACCCTTGCCTTAAAACATATGTAAAGTGAATTCAAGTTGGGTCAGAGACTTTAATGTAAGGGTTAAAACAACAAAGCTCAGCTGACAGGAGCCTAATATGACTGACTCCTGAGAGGCTCTGCCAGAGCCTGACAAATATAGAGGTGGATGCTCACAGCCAACTATAAGACTGAGCGTGGGGTCCCTGATGGAGGAGTTGGGAAGGGACCGAAGAAGCTGAGGGGTTTGTAGCCCCATGGGAGGAGCAACAGTGTCAACTGGCCAGACCCCCTGGAGCTCCTGGGGAATGGACCACCAACCAAAGAGCACACATGGAGGGACCCATGGCTCCAGCCACATATGTGGCAGAGGATGGCCTTGTTGGATGTCAGTGGGAAGAGCAGCCCTTATACCTGAGGGTGTTCTATGCCTCAGGGTAGGGAATGCTGGGATGGGAAGACAGGAGTGGATGGGTGGGTGGGGGAACACCCTCATAGAAGCAGGGGAAGGGGGGAATGGGATAGCAGGTTTCTGAAGGGGAGACCTGGAAAGGGAAAAAACAATTGAAATGTAAATAAAGAAAATATCCAATAAAAAAAGAGAACAAAAAATCTGACAAAGCCTTTTAAAAATATAAATTTAAATCTCTGAAACCTCATTTGAAAATTATATGATAACAAATGCTCAAGAAGAAAATGTCTAAATACAAATTTAAACTCTCATGCTTCAAATGACACAAAATGCAAAGAAAATAGAAAGGCTACATATGACTGGAATAAAATTTTTGTAAAAGGGCTTGTATATGTTACATATAAAGAACTCCAAAAGTTCAGAAACCTCATAAAAAAAGAAGACTGGCCAAATGTAAAATGGACAAATTTTCTGAATATTTCTCCAAAGAATATATACAAATGACCATTAAAGCAGTACACACACACACACACACACACACACACACACACTAGTATGGCTAAAATAAAGCAGACAATAGCAAGTATGGACAAAAACGTGGAGATATTATACCCTCATGCACTGCTCATAGACATATAAAATGGTACATCCACTTTGGCAGACAGTTTGTCAGCACATCAAAAGAGTTCTGATATAACCCAGCACTTAGGTAACATGTTTAAGAGAGATGGAACAAAGGAGATAGAGAGATGACTTAGTGGTTAAGAGCACTGTCTGCTCTTCTAGAAGTCCTGAGTTCAGTCGCTAGCAACCACACTGTGGTTCACAGCCATACAGAATGTGATCGGATGGCCTCTGACATGCCGGTGTGTATTCAGATAGGGCACTCAAGTGCATAAAAACAAAACACCCAGAGACAAAAATGTGAAGAATATGTTGGTTAAGGTTTTACTTATGATCTTAGCCATAAGGTCAAGAAGTAACATTTATTTAATAACTGAAAAAGCTACTTCAAGTCAAATGTGTATCAACTGGTGAGTGGGTAAAGAAAGTGTAGGGCATCAACGCAATAGAACTTTAGTCAATAATAAAAAGGCAAAGTACTGATCAAAGCTACAGAATAGGTTGACCCTGAAAACATTTTGCCAAGGAAGAACGCAGCTCCAAATGGAACAGTAAGAAGTGGTAAATTGGCTTTGTGTGGTTGTACATGTCTTCAAGCCTAGTACTTGGAGGCTGAGGAAGGTGTATCGCAGGACCAGCCTGGTCTACATGGTAAATTGCAGGGCAATAGACCTTGTTCCAAAAAGAAAAGTAAACGTACATGAAGAGCTAGAAAGTGCTTGCCTAGGACTGGGTTGGGAAGGAGACGATGGGTCGTTGTTAATGGGCTCAGAGTTCTTTCTGGGACCAAAAATGTTCACAGTTGGCTGTACACCTCTGAAATTGCAAACAGACTATATGTTAAGTGAGTGACTCGCACAGTGTGTGAATGTATCTGGAGCTGCAGGATGAGGGGATACTAAGAAGCGATTGTAGTCAAATGGCAGAGGCAACAGTAGAGACGCACTGGAGAGGGCTTTGTCAATGGCTGGGATAATGGACTCGAAGAAAGTCAGTAATGTATAGGATGAGAGTGTGTCACTGGAGAGGAAATGGGATTGGGAATTCCACAAACAGCCAGGGATCCCAATTACAATAACGGGGCGGGCGCCTTTCTAAATGTTGGGAATCTGAGAGTACAAAATTACTGACTCATGGTGTTTTCATGTAGTCTGAGTAATTATTTTATTTATTTATTATTATTTTTTTAAATCACTTTTTACAGTCCAGTCATTATCCCCCTTCCAGTCCCACTATGACAGTTCCTCATCCCATTCCTCCTCCCCCATCTCCAAAACAATGTCCCCACACCCCAAACCCTACCCTTCCACCCCGCCAGGCCTTTGCATTTCCTAGGCCCGCAAGTCTCTCAGGAGTTAGGTGCATCTTCTCTCTCTGAGGCCAGACCTGGCAGTCCTCGGACCAGCTAGTGTATGCTGCCTGGTTGGTGTCGTCTCAGTAGTTTTAATTGCATGTTTCCCTCTGTACTAAGTGGAAATTTTCTTTCTTGATTTATTGTCTGCCTGTGTCCCTGAAGGCAAGCTTATTTTTTTGACACTGAAACAGAGCCAGTTGGAAGCATTTATTGCTCAGGCTCTGTGATTGCACCAGGACTTGCTTTTCACCTCAAGGAGAGAAACGACTGGAAACTTCCTGGCCTCCAACCATTTTTTTTATGCAAAGCGAATCTGATATTTAAAAAACCCAACTTCTTATGATGCAAGATGAAAGATGATGAAATTTTATAACTGTAAATCAAATTTTATCTGTTAAACATATTACTATAATTTGACCTTGCTTGAGATTTAAGATTAACGTATTGGTTTGCTCTTTTAAGGCAGGGCTTGGCTTAAAACTCCTTCAGCAATTCTGCTTTTATTCACTTGAACAGTGATCAGACTATGGTTTGTCCCTTTGGTTTTGTAGCTTCACTGTCAGGGGGACCTGGAATTTGATGTCTTCCAAAGGAAATGGAAGGGCAATTTAGACTTTTGGGGTATGTATTTGCATCACGGAGTTTCACGATGTCATTTTAGACACTCAGCACCTGTGACAACACTAGAGATTTAGTTGCTAAGCAAAGGTGATGCATACCTAGTCCTCAAGATGTCTGGCATCTACAAGGATAGGTGTTTATAGAAACAGGTGTTTCAAAGCAATATACCAAGCGCTGCACTAGACGGAAGCCTTGTGCTCTGGATGGAGAGGAATCCAGAAGACAGAGTGGGCAGGCAGAGTGGACAGGAAGATGGATTAGCGATGGCTTTTCAAAAGAGGGTATCCCAGAAGTCAGAGGTGCTTGTTCCAGCTGAACAAGGGTACGGGTTCTCTCCTTTCTAATAGTTATTTAATGATATATAATCTTCTAAATATATCTAAGATATCTTCTAAATAATATCTAATCTTCCAAAGAATCTAATCTTTATTTAATGATAAATATTCTTAAGTGCATTCTGAAGAAAACACACTAGTAATAAGCACTTTGGCCAATAAATTGAGATCGAAGTGCTGAGGTTCAGAAAACAAACAGAAGGACAAACCCAACAAAACCAGAAATGAAACAAACAAACAAATCAGTTAAGTGGAAACTAGAGAAGACACCAGATCGTTGAACTTCATGTCCAATTCAATCAGATGAGATGGGGCAGGTTCAGAGTGCTGTGGCTGTTGACAATTCCCATTCGGTCAGAAAACTCTAATAACATCTCTTCCACACTATAGCAGACCTGCTTGCCTTTGTCAACCTAGATTCCTCCTATGACAGAAAGAATTCACTTCATGTAGCAGTACGATGGGATGGGTGGCCACGAGTCAGTAATTTCTAGCTTAGCAACTTCTGGACTAAAAGATCTTCTCCTGCATTACTTGTGTACAAACCTCAGGTTTGACCACATCTGCCCATCTCAGGCTAGTGAATAAGAAGGAAGCAGTCCACTTACAACTCTATGGCTAGAAAGGTGGACCAGTATTTTAATAGGCTTTTTAGATATTTATAGTTATTGTTAAAACTCCATCAGAACTCAACCACTGGTAGTCTTTTAGAGAGTAGGTACAATGTGGTATTTGAAGTCCCACCAATAAACCATTGGTGCCCAGATAAAATGAATAGGAAATAAAGCAACTTTGACTTCTTGGGCCTCTGAAGGGGAGCCAGAAACTGTAGTTTGAGAATTGTTGTCTTCGGCATCACAAGTGATGGAAGAGTAGGTGAGAAAACCATCAGGAGTACAAGTAGAACTTCCTGGTTTTGATGAGGAGCAATTGTCTTCCAAGTGAAGTGGGGAGTTGCATTTGAGCCAGGGAAGTGAGATAATGAACACTGGTCTCAGGGCCAGTTTCTGTTTGGGGTGGGTAAGAGAGGATGAGGGATCAGAGGTCAGCCAAGATTAGAAGGCATCTTGGACCCAGAAGATATAGCAGAAGCATCTCAGCTTGACGGATAGAAATGATAAAACTGGAAAGGTATCTTGGACTGTGATGGGTTAGCCATGTGTCAAGATGGTTAAACAAACTAAGCAAAAGCCTTCATTTTTCTTAGGATGGGTTTAATTGTCTATAAAGGTTTTTTGCTCCTAAAGGATTCAAGTATCTCCAAGAACCAATGAACATTTAAGAACTTGTCAATCATTTTAAATTATTTTTTCAGGAGCCAGAGATATCTCTGAAGGAACCAGGGTTTATAGCAGATTAAATGATGGTGACAGGTAATGTTCCTCTTTCCTCATCTCTGTGTTAACCATAGCAACTCCAAAACTTTTGTCTTCTTCTTAAAATTTCCCAATATATCATTGCAAAGAATCTTGTAATATTTCTAACACTAAAAGCAAAAACAAATAGATAAATAAATAATCTAGTTTATTTATAGTGAAAAGCAACTTTGCCATCAAACTAGCTATTGCTTCTTTTTCTTTCTGGTTTATATTATGTATGTACATGTATGTATTCTTTTTTTCACTTCCTTATCCATTTATATATGAATGTCACCTGCTTTATAATGCTATCAGATCCTCTTCCTATTAAGGAGCTCTTTTTAAACTATTGTTCATAAGTAGTATTCAGAGACTAAAAATATGGTTTTTTCTTTTGTGGTGTTAGGCATTAAACCTAGGGTTCTATGCACTCTTCCATTAAGCCCACGAATCATTCTCTCTTCTTTCCTCTGCTGTGTCAAGATGCTGTCTCGGAATCCTCAACACATCACTCCATTCTTCTACTAACCAAGGATCTGAACTGGTCCTTCATCTAAAACAGTGTCTTTCATTCTTGACATCAGCCCCACTGGTAGGCTTTCACAAGGCTCTCAGTTTGGTTCAACATTTCTCCCTTTAATTTTCTTGCTTTTTTCCTGCCCTGCTCTCATAACTGCGTCTATAGCTTTCAGCTGTTGGAGAGATCATAGGACAACTGAAAGAAATGTTTTCAAAGTGTTCAGAGGTTGAGGCCAATTACCTTCAGAGGTCAAGTGGATAGAAGAATGGGAGAACAAGCTGAATGTAGGAAGACAGTGGGGACATGCAACAAAGCAGTCAAGTCCAATCAACAGCAGATAACTGGCAGACAATTATAAACTCAAGGATATAAACAAACATTTTACAGTGCTGTGGGCTTTCCTTTCACATTCTGAAATCTCCTACTTGTCCTACATACCCATTACAGATAAGCAACTTAAAGGAGTCACTGTGGAGAATGTATTAGTTTCTTTTCTGCTGCTGTGATAAAACACCACGACCAAGAAAATATATAAAAAAGAAGTATTGAATTGGCCTTTGATTGCAGTTGGTTCTCAACCTGTGGGTCATGAACCCTTTGGAGATATCACATATCAGATATCCGGCATATCAGATATTTACATTACAATTCATAACCATAGCAACATTGCAGTTATGAGGTAGCAACGAAATAATTTTATGGTTGGGTGTCACAGAACATGGGGAACTATCTTAAAGTGTAGCAATGTTGGGAAGGATGAGAACCGCTGTCCTAGAGTCCATGATTGTGAAGCGAAGGCATGTTGGCAGAACAGCTGATAGCTCACATTTGGAACTACAGTCTTTTGAAACTTCAATGCCCACACCCATGACATACTTTCCCCAACAAGGCCACAACCTCCTAGTCCTCCCGAAAGATGCACTCAGAGGATGGATAAATCCTAATGCCTGAACCTTATGGAGTACATTTTAGTCAAACCCCCACAGAGAGGCCGTTGAGTTTGAGAGTTAAGGCTTGGGATTTAGAGTCTGACTGACCTCGTATTACAATGGAACCCACCACTGAACAGTTGCTTAGTCTTAAACATAGCGACTTCAGTGACTCTCTTGGTTAGCCTCCGTTGTCAACATGACGCGGCGCAGAATTATTTGAGGGAACCTCAACTGGGGGACTGCCTCAATCAGATGAATCCGTGGGGCCATTTTCTTCATTGCTAATTGACGTATGAGGGCCTGGCTCAGTGTGGATGGTGTGGTCCTGGACTATATAAGAAAGGTAGCTAAAAGGGAACAGGCCACTAAGTAGCATTCCTCCATGGTATCTACTTCAGTTTCTACTTCCAAATTCCTGCCTTGAGCGCCTGCCCTGACTCCTCAATGGTCCACAGTCGCTTGGAAGTGTAAGATGGAATATACCTTTTTCTCACACAAGTAGTTTTGGTCAACAAGAACAATTTTTTTTTTTTTTATCAGAAACTAGGACAGTAGTCTTTCATCGCCACAACTGCATATCTCCAGGAACTACTTGGCCCGTATACTTGTACACTTAGAGTTCACTCAGCAATAGGTAGGTGTCTGTACCTCTGGTGCATGGGTCATGCACAGACAGTTGGCTGCAAAACTGGCATACTCTTATCATCCTGAGATGTTATAATAAAGAAGCCTCCCACAGCATTTCTGGTCCTCAGACTCCTGCATGTGCATGGGTGTTCTTCTAAGATGTGGAAAAGAAGATTCAAAATTTGGAACCGTGATGGAGGGGATGCTTTGATTTAGGGGATTGTTTGCAGCAAGGCACAAGCTTCCCCTTCAGCCCGAATCTGTTTTCTTCGAGCAGCTGTTTTTCCTTAAGTAAGGGTCCCATTAGGGAATGTTTTTAAAGGAAGCTATTATTTCCTTCAGGTTTTCCCCTAACTCTGCCATGTGGGTCAGCAGAGGCTAGTGGCAACAGTTTGTGCACCGGCATGGTGACTCTTGGAAGCACCAGTTTACCAAGAATAAGCATGGATGTCCAATGACAGTCAGGAGGGAACAACCTTCTGTCAATTCAAGTCCAGAACAAATTTGAATGGATGGCCTGCAGTTAAAAGGCCATCCTGGTTCAGAAAGGAAACAGGATTCCTTTGCAGTGCAGAACATGTTGCCTGAATATTTTACTGCACCATACCCTTCTCTGGGTATAGAATGCTCTGTCTCTGTCTCTCTGTCTCTGTCTCTCTCTTCTCTCTGTGCATGAGCACATGTGTGTGTGTGTGTGTGTGTATGTGTGTGTGTGCGCGCGCGTGCGCACGCATATTCACATAGAAGCCAGAAGATAACCTCTGGTATTGCACTTCAGAAGTCATTTATAATGTTCTTTGACAGTGTCTCTCATTGATCTGGGGCTCACCAATTAGGCTAAATTGTCTGGCCAGCAAGCTCCACGGATGCTTCTGTCTCTATCTTCCCATCACCAGGGTTACAAGCACATATCACCACGCCTGGCTTCTTCCATGAGTTCTCAGGTCCTGATGCCAGCACAGCAAGTGCTCTGCTGACTGAGATCTCCTTCTAATATGGTTTTGATTAAGTTATGTTCGCAATCTTAGGGAAACATTGTTCTCCACATATTTATACAGTTTGGGGTTGAGTATGTACAAGGATAAGCTTTTGTAGAGAACTCACTCAGTTTACTCAGGGCACAGGCAGGGCAGGTCCATACAATTAACCCTTCTAATTAAACCATTTTTAATATGCTTAGTAGTGGGAGGCATTATGTTGTCATTCGCAATAAGAATGTGAGCTTTGAAGTTAGAGGGACAGATTCAAATCCTCACTGTCTTTTCAGGCATGTGACTTTGAACACAGCCCTTCAGTCTCTTCAAGTCCGCTGAATGGGCATGATCACAGGCTCTCAACTTTACAATTCCTAGTGAGTGTCAAAGTCCTCAGTGCCTGGATTCAGCAAGTGTTCTCAACAACTCCTTTTCTCCACGCTCCAATGCTTCACTGAACAAAAATAACAAATCACACTTGTGAACACTGAGTCACCAATTCGTGAGTTTGGTTCAGAGTGGACGATCTTCATGGGTGTCTCCATGGGACTGCAAGGGCTGGAGAAAATCCACCAGGCAACAGAGGATGTCATGTGGCTAAGTGTTGAGGGCTTTCTGGTGATCAGCACTGCTTTCTAACGAAAGAATGAAACTAGAAATAATAAATACCGGGAAGGAATCGATAACTGTTGGGGGCAGAAAAGTTGGACTTGGTACACAGCGCTACGAGAGAGCCTTGGTGTGAGGTGGCAGGGTGGCAGAGATCTCTGAGGAAATTTTTGTTGAGAGTTAAGAAAAGGAAGCTTAAGAAATGCAGAAATGCCACAGGGTCAGGGTAGCCTGGCAGATGCTACCCCAGCCTCTGAGCTCAGGCATAATTGCCTCATTGTCCTCCTATCTTTTCCATGTGCAGATGTTTTTCTAAACAAGCCACCTCTTTCACCTTCAGTGAGAAGAATCCATTTCTTGTGGGGCACAAGGTTCCTGGTAATTACCTCCTTTACTCTTTCTCCATCTGGTTTCTGGTTCCTAGCCAAGGTGACTGCTAGGACAGAGGACTAGTGAGCTCTGAAAGGAGAGGTATATGACTGGTACTTGACATGCTCTTATGGAAAGTCTTTGAACATGTGTCATCCAAGCTAAGAGTGTGGCTCATCGCAGGGCACTTGCTTTGTGTGAACCAGGGACTGGCTTCCCTCCCACCCACAGTACCTTTGAAAGAAGATCAGAGACCTACTGCACAGTCCTTGCGAGGTCAGTTACTAACTAGATACTCATGTTCCCGGGCCCCAGCCATGTTTTGCGGAACTAGATTTTCAAAGATCGCAAGGGTGTCTGGGTATTTGCTCTTCCAGTGTTCAATATCAGAGTAATCTTGAGAGTCCTTGGTATGGGGGGGCTCTAGGGTCAGCTGTGGGCAGTTCAATCCATTGGCATATGTTATACTTGTTTGGGTACTGGCTGACTCTGAAGGCAAAGCGCTTCTCTTGTATGTTTTCATTCAGTAGAGACAGCCTGCTTCTTCTCATCAGCACCAGATGAGGAGTAGCTGCTGTCTGACAGGGGCAGGCTGAGCAAAGCTAGGGCACCTTTCCTAGTCCCTCCCCACCTACTCCTTTTTCTGCCCTCACCGAGCCCTGGATTCTCACTGGAAGTATGCATATCCTTTGGTCACAGGTTTGTTCAGATCTCTACCCTGCACTCTCTGAAGCAGGTTTTTTTTGGGGGGGGGGCGGTATTCAAAGAAGATAGAAGGGGCATCCAGTAGCTTCTACAAGTTCATCAGTAGAGGGCAACAGGCCCTCCAGCCCTAGCATTGACACAGACACTCACTTCAACCTCTTTCCAGTTTTGGTTGCCAGCCTTTAAGGACTGAGCCATCTCTCCAGCTCTCTTTCCAACTCTGCAGGCACGGTTTATGTGTTCTCAAAGTTCGGTGGCAACGTCCTGTTTTTGTTTTGTTCTGTTTTCTTTTGTTTGGACAGAGCCGAAGGAAACGACAATGGAGGTTGTTTTCAGTAGTTTTACCATAAACGTTTAATTACCCACCAGGAAAGAAAAAGAGCAGCACATTGAATGCCCTCTTCCGAGAGATACATCCTGGAGGAAGGAAATGATGATGTCACTGACCAAGGGCCTTAACAAAGTCAGAAGTACCAGTCAGATCAGCTGAGTGATATTGGAAGGGAAAGCAATTGGTTCCTGGTTTGGTTTGAAAATGGTAAGTGCATCAAAATAAGGAATAGGCAGCTGTACCTTAATGCCTGTCCTCAAACCTCTAAGCAGAAAGTGGTGCCCAGAAGTATTCTCTGAGAGAAGTAATTTAATGTAGGGGCCTTTCTTCTGTGTGTGTGTGTGTATCAATCTCATATTCTCATCATATTCATATTATATTCTCATATAATCCATCCTGACCACCATTTTTCCCTCCTTCCACTCTTCCCAGATCCCCACCACTTTCCCTCTCCCCTAGACCAACTGCTGTCCATCTATCACCCAAAAACACATCAGACCTTCAAGAGACAACAACTAAACAACATAACAAGATACAATAAAGCAAGTCAAGAGCTCTCACACCAAAGCTAGACAGGGAAGCCCACCAGGAGGAGAAAAGTTCCAAGGGCAGGTAAAAGGGTCACAGACTGCCTTTTCCCACCATTAGGAATCTCACAAGACAGCAAGCTAATAGTCATAACATATACACAGAGGACCTGGCGCAGGCTCATGCTGGCCCCATGCATGCTGCTTCAGTCTCTGTGAGTCCATATGAGCCCATATGAGCCCTTAGCTGATTCAGTGGGCTGTGCTCTCCTGGTGTCCTGTATCTCCTCTGACTCCTAGAATTCTTCAACCACTGTTTCTGCAGGGTTCCCCAATCTCTGAGGGTTAGGGCCCACTGGAGACCTCCAATTTAAACCCTTTCTCCATATAATCTGATACATACTTTCACATCATATTAGTCTTCAGTTTTCTCTTGTTCATCTACCAATAGTGTGTTATCACTGTCATGTAACCATGACCTTCATTCTATTTTTCTCATCCATAAGTGATGCAAATGGATTAAATGGCATTGGAAAACCCTTCTTTCTATAATCCTGAAAGTGTATATGACTTCTGCAGTCAAGAAGCCTCTGGTCTCTCAGGAGACATAACAATATACAAGGCAAACCACAAAACTCAAGGGTATGATTGCACTGACTTAGGATTCTCTCTGTCTCTGCTCTCTCTCTCTCTCTCTCTCTCTCTCTCTCTCTCTCTCTCTGTCTGTCTCTCTCTCTCTCTCTTTCAAGACAAGGTTTCTCTATGTAGTCCTAGATATCCTGGAACTCACTCTCTAGACCAGGCTGGCCTTGAACTCACAGAGATTTGCCTGCCTCTGCTTCCCGAGTGCTGGGGTGAAAGGTGTGTACCACCACCACCACCACCTGGGTTAGGATGTCTTTGAGTCATTGCCAAGTGAATGTGAACTGTAAGAAAAACAGAACACACCAGTACCTTCAGAAAAGATTTTCCATAGAGATCATAACAGAGTTAGTTCTAGGTGGGCTTTCAAACTTCTCATGATGAGTTTGTGCTTTGTATACCTGGGTATTGAGAGAGTGGAAGGTAAAAGATGGAAGCGAAGGTTTACAGAGGAACTCTTTCCTGAGAAGAGAGGTGGTTTTTCATGTTGCTATGTTTGTATTTAGTATTTCACACAAATTATGTACAAAGTCACGTTACATCATTATTATTCATTTACAGCCTTTCCTTTGGTTTGAGAACCCTGGTCAACACTTATGTCTTAAACACATTTTAAGAGTGTGCCTGCATTGATGGTGCACTTAGCAATTGGGTGAATATACTTTCTATAGTTTGAAAATGTTTGATTGTTCATTAGAGAGAACACAGGACATCTCTATTGACTTCTTAGGGGATCACGTGTCCCATACAAAGATTAAGCTGAGTTGCTTAATCTTAAGACTAAACTAAGTTGCTCTGTCTTACATTGCCCCATTGGTCGATTTATAAATATCTTAAATGCAAACGAAGAATGCGTCAGGAAAAAAATTAAAGTGAATCTCGGCCAAATTAAAAGGGCCAGGAGAAGAGTTCAAATACCTTCTTAGCTCCATGAAAAGAAGACAGAATGAACACGTATAGTCTCAAGTGCCACAGGGAATGGTTTACTTGTTGGTTTGGGACTTCCCTCCCTCAGTCTTTCGTGTGGACCAGTTTCCTTGGGTCTTAGATGCTGTCTCTTTGTCCTCACACTGTTGTGGCATCTCATAAGGCTGTATATAAGAATCTAAAATTCACTTCCAGACTCACAGGTAAGAGCATGTCTAATTTCTCAAGATCGGGGAACTTTAGCTTTCATCACGGATCTGACAACTGCAGTCGAAGTACTGCCTGAGATAAAAGTGAAAGAAACATGGGCTATGCTTATCATTTCTATTTTACATCACAGAGAACTAAGCATGATAAAGTTTAATGTGGTCCTGTTCTTAAGCTAGTGGATTCTCTCCCTCCCTCCCTCCTTCTCTCCCTCCCTCCCTCCTTCTCTCCCTCCCTCCCTCCCTCTTCTCTCCCTCCTTCCCCTTTTCCCTTTCTTCTTCCCTTCCTTCCTCCCTCCCTTCCTTTCTTCCTTCCCTCCTTTTCTTTCTTCCTGTTTGACAAATACCCATGAGCTTACAATGTCCAAAGTACTATGCTAAGCTCCCAGACACCTCAGGGACTCATTATTTATGCAAACATAAGCAAGAATATGCAAAGTATGCAAGTTTACTAGAGCTACCATAACAAAGTACCACTGACTACATAGTTTCAACAACAACAGCAGTAAATTCCCCGCCATTCTAGACACCTCCCATGAGGATGCCACAGAGTTGGCTTTTTTGTGGCTTCTCTCTCTGGATTGTTGCTCAACCTTCTTCTCTGTTTTCAGTTTGATCTTTGGTTTTTTCAAGACAGGGTCTCTCTGTGTATCTCTGGATGTCCTGGAATTCTGTCTGTAGACCAGGCTGGCCTTAAACTCAGAGATTCGTGGATCAAAGATGAGGGCCACCACAGGCTGGTTCTGTCTTTGCAAACTTTTTCACCAAGTCCTAGCCTCTCCTTGCAAGAACACCAGCCGTCTTTAACTCGGCTCCATACATATGACCTTACTTTATCTTAGTTGCCTTTCATTTAGTGAGATTTATTTATTTATATTTTTATGTGTAGAAGTGTTTTGTCTGTTCCTATATAAGTGTACTGCATGTGTTGTTCCCGAGGAAGCCAGAAGAGGGCACTGGATGCCACTAGAGTCATGGAGGCTTGTGAATCATCATATGGGTGCTGGGAACTGAACCTGCTGAGCAGCAAGTTCTCTTAACATTCTCTCCTTACTTACTTCTTAAAAAGACATTTGTCTCCAAGACTATTTGTATTCTAAGGTACCAGGGTTTAGATATTCAATACATAAGGGGCTGGAGAGATGTCTCAGTCAACCATGAGGACCCAACAAGCAATAAGGCTTGAGTTCCAATTCCTGGCACTTACGCAAAAGCTAGGCATGGTCACGTACACTGTAACCCCAGCATGGACGGAGACAGGAGGATTCCCAGGGCACAAAGACCTAGACAAAGTCTAGCAAATCATGAGGCCTAAGTTGAGAGAGAGAGAGAGAGAGAGAGAGAGAGAGAGAGAGCAAGAGAAGAGAGAGAGAGAAAGAGAGAGAAGAGAGACGAGCCTGTCTCAAAAAATAACGGGGGGTGTGTGGTGGTAGTTATGAAGCAGACATTCCAACCTGAAGCTTACAAACACACATGCACACCTGTCTTCCATCCCCAGCCCTAAGGAAATTTAACATATGAGTGCTGTGGGCTGAGGGGTTGGGGATTCAGTCCACAGTGCACACTTGATTCACAAAGGGGAGATGCTCATACTTTATTAAAGCTGGTTTTTTCCCTCCTCCTCTAGGTTTAATAGATTCATAAATGTTGTAACAAATTGAAAATCAATTAAAAAATCCAAAACATTGATTTTTTTTTCCTACTCATTCAGGATTTTACTGTTTGATAAAAACCGTGATTTTTTTTCTCCATTTTTTTCTCACTAAGCTGTTTTAAACTAGCCCTGTCTGTTTTGTTTACTAAGTCCTTAGTTACAGCCTGCAGCTGACGTAGGACATCTTGCTCTGGAAATGTGTACACATTGTACAAGCTCTTAAAGAAGAAGAAGGAAAAAAAAAAAAAGAAAAAAAACCCAAATATTTTACTGGCCTTAGGCTGAGATTTATTATAGGGAGGATTTCCAGGGTATTAAAAAAGGGATGGGTAATGTTGACCAATTTTCTTGTAATGAACATAGATGAATTGCTTGGACTTGAATAAAAGGAAACAATGTGATTTGGGGTCAGAGGGAACCACATGACCTTAAGGTTACCGGCTGTGTTTATCAACAGAAAATCACAAGCTTATTAAAGATACTTCTGTTTCCGTAGGGGGCATTTTCATCTCTGACCTTGGGCTTGACCTATACAAACCCTTGTGAAACGATGAAAGAGAATGCAGAGTCTCATTTATGTGCCAATTTTGGTATTACCACAGGACGGTGATTTTTTTTTTTCAAACAACCGTGGTTTAAAGGTTTGGGAATGTAGCTCAGTGGTAAAGTACTTGCCTAGTGTGCATGCAGCTCAGGGTAGATCCCTTGCATTGCAAAATGATGGTGGTGGAAGTGGTGGAAGTGGTAAGGCACACATAGATGTCTTTGGTTTGTCTGGGCAACACTGGATTGCGCTTACTTTGTGTGGCAAAACTCACATTTTAAGTGATGCCTTGCTCAGGAAATGTGCACACATTGTATAAGCTCTTGAAGAAGAAAGAGCAGTAGGAGGAGGAGAAGAAGGAGGAGGGGAAGGAATGGGAGGAGATGGAGGAGGAAGAAGAGGAGAAGGAAGAGGAGGAGGGGGAGGAGGAGGAGGAGGAGGAAGAAGAAGAAGAAGAAAGAAGAAGAAGAAGAAGAAGAAGAAGAAGAAGAAGAAGAAGAAGAAGAAGAAGAAGAAGAAGAAGAAGAAGGCCACCACCACAATATTTTACTGGCTTTAGGTTGAGATTTATCATAAGGAGTATTTCAAGAGTACTAAAAAAGGAATTGGTAATGTCGACTACTTTTCTTTCTAACTTGATCATTTTCTACCAGAAATAATTTTTCATAAAACATTGTTGTGGTTTGAATACAAATGCCCCCCATAGGCTCATATATTTGAATGCTTTAGTCATCAGGGAATGTCACTATTTGAGAAGGAATAAAAGATATGACTTTGTTGGAGTAGGTTTGGCCTTGTTGAAGGAAGTGTGCCACTGTGGGGTGGGGATTGAAGTTTCAAAAGCCCACACCACGCCCAGTTTCTCTCTCTCTCTCTCTCTCTCTCTCTCTCTCTCTCTCTCTCTCTCCTCCTTCTCTATCTAAGGATCAGGATGTAGCTCAAAGCTACTTCTGCACCACACCCGCCTGCCATCCTGCTCCCAGCCATGATGATAAAGGACTAAACCCCCGAAGTTGTAAGCAAGCCCCGATCAAATGCTTTCATCTGTAAGAGCTGGCTTGGTCATGGTGTCTGTTCACAGCAATACAAGAGTGATGAAGCAGATGTTGGTGCCAGGGACTAGGGTATCGCAGAGACAGGCATGACCATGAATATGGACTTTGGGATTCTGGATTAGGAAAGAAATTGAACAGGGCTTAAAGTTCCTACTTCAGTGGTACTGAAGGTAGTTCAAACTGTGGGGAGTCCAGCTCAATAAGTTTCAGAGAGGAAGAATATTAGCAAGTGGCCTAGAGACTATTCTTGTGACAGCTTGACAAAGAATGTGACTAGGTTTTGCCCCTTTCCTAAAAATCTCCCTGAGGCTAAATTGAAGAGTTTTGGAGTAATAGCCTGGCAAAGGAGATTTCAAGACAGTTTACTATTGACTCTGTCATGTGGTTATTAGTGGTCACCATTGTGCAGATCTATTATGAAAAGAAACAAGCTAAACAAAGAAAAATACAAAATATACATTTTTAGGAGAAAAGGAGTACCAGGGAGTATAATAGAATTTAGGTCAAAGCTCAAGGGAGATAAAAAATTTAAGGAAAACCTAGCACTAAGTGGAATAAAGACAGTAGCTAAGTTTTGCCTTGTGAAAAGAAATTCAAGGAAACATTAAATCATAAAGAAAGCTATCAACAACAGAAAGCTGGCACAAATGTGTTTAAACAAGGGGGCCATGTTCCAGCCCCATCAAGCAGCAGAACTTGGAAGCTTTCGCCACATGGTTCTGGTTTTAGAATCAAGGATACAAGCAAGAGTTGTAGAATATCCCTCCATAGCTAAAGAAAGCTGCAGAGGCAGGCATGTGTCCATGCAAGGAAGCCCAGAGAGGCCATTGCAGGAAGCTTTGAAAAGGAAGCCTAGATTCTGATGGAGAGCACAAGGTGGCGGAGATGCCAGAGTCATGGGATACTCGTCAAGGAGAGCTGTTAACAGGACGTGAAAACGGCTTAAGAGAGTGAACAAAGCTGAAATGAATCAGAGATGGAAGAGCACTTTGATATCAGATTCGGAGATACAGAATTTGATGTTTACCGTACAGGTTTTCGGTCTTTCTTTGGTCTAGCATTTCTTTTTTTTTTTTTTTTTTCAATAACCCTTCTTTTTATTATTGTTACATATACACACATATATAACAACAATCTGATGAGGTTGTTTTTTGTTATTTTGGGTATACATGGTCTAGCATTTCTTCATTATGCTTTCTTTTCTCCCTTTTGGAATGGTAATGTGTTTCTCTGCTATCGTATATTGGAAGTATGTGATGCGTGATTTTTTTTTTTTTTTTTTTTTTAGTTTGATTTTACAAGTTATTCTTTGGTTGTTGAGAACCCTCCCCGGGCTTTCCAGCATGCTAATGGGTTGAGAATTGTAAGCCCCTCAAGGCACACTAGTGGGAAGACTCCTCCCTGAGTCTTCCCTCCAGCCACTGGGTTCTCTAACCACAGAACACTCTAACTGCCCAAAAGCTCCTGCCCTACAGAGGAAAAAAAAAATCCAAACTTTGGACTTGCAAACTCACTAATCCCCACCCTGGAAAGCTCCACCCTGGAAACTCTATATAAACCATGTCTTCTGCTGAGTTCTCTGCTGCTTCTAGCCTGAGCAGCAGCAGCAACGCTCCTGGGTTTTTCTTTCCCACTAAATCTCTTGTGTGCGGTTTGTTGTGCAGTGTGACCTTGTGGTCTTCCGTGGCTCCTGACTGCCAGGATACCTTTCCCTTCAGATCTTTAACACTTTGGGGAAACATTTCCCACCAGGGCAGGGCTGTAACCTTTCCATTGGCAAAGCCTTTTCCCTCAGAGCTATGACACTTTCCTGAGTGATCCCAGAGCTGGTAAGTACGGGAGCTCTTGCATTTTTATCTTACACTGGAAGAAAGCAGAAGGTTTGTGGTGCATTTTAGGCATTATTAGTGTTTTCTTCTCACAAAGAAGAAAGGTGGAGTGGAGCTTGGAAATTTCACCAGGAAGTTAACCAAAGTTGGTTTTAGTAAAGTGCAATGGGCCAGTTAAACAATAAATTGTATAACCAATATGAATTGGTTAATTATTAGCTATCTGCTAGTAAGTGAGAAAAAAAATAAGCCAAAACAAGTGAAAAATTGAAGCCCTTTATTTGTGTCCTTCTCCTTTGTGCATATAGGGAAACAGACACAAACACTAAATCATATCTAAAAAAAAAGAAATAAAGAATGCATAAGCTGTTTTTTTTTTTTTTTGAGACAGGGTTTTGGTTTTATTTATTTATTTTTTGTTCTTATTGGTTTTGTGTGTGTGTGCGTGCGTGTGTGTGTGTGTGTGTGTGTGGTGTGTGTGTGTGTTTAGCCTTGGATGTTATGGGACTCACTCTGTAACCACGTTGGTCTTAGACTCACAGATCCACCTGCCTTGGACTTCCAAGTTCTGGGGTTAAAGGTGCACACTATGTCCTTTTTAGAACGAGTATCAAAAGATTCAACCAGAGCTCCCAGGATCTAAACCTCCAGCCTGAGAACAGACAGGGGCAAGCTGTCCTCTGAGAGGCTCTAACCAGCAGCTGACTCAGACAGATACAGACATCCAGAGCCAAACAGTGGATGGAGCTTGAGGACTCTTATAGAAGAATAGGGGGAAGGATTGTGGGCCCTAAGGAGATAGGAACTGCACAGGAAGATCAACAGAGTAAACCAACCTGAACCCTTGGAGCTCTCAGAGACTGAATCACCAACCGTGGAGCATACCTAGTCTACACAGATCTACCTCCATGGGCTGGACCTAGGCCTCCCTGCACATATGTTGTAAATGTGCAGCTTGGTTTTCATGCAGGTCTCAAACATCTGGAGTGGGGGCTATCCCAAAACATGGAGCCTGTATATGGAGTATGATCTTCTAGCTGGGTGCCTCATCTGGCCTCAATGGGAGAGGAAGCACCTAGCCTCTCAGAGACTTAAAGTGGCAGGGTGGGGGATACAGGAGGAGGGGGTACTCAGAAAACAAGAGATGGGGAAGATTGTGGGAGGGGGTGACTGGGACGGGTTATAAAGTGAATAAGCAAAAAAAAAAAAAAAAAATAAATTAAAAAAGGAAAAAAAAAAAGGTGCACACTCACTACCACCATCTGGCAGAGAAAAGGTTTGGACTCAGGGAGTTGGCTCAGGAGATAAAGTCCTATGCAAGCATAAGAACCCAAGTTTTGATCCCTAGCATCCGTGGAAAAAGCAGGCACAGTAGTGTACCCCTAACAACTCCAGTGGAAGGTGGAGGGACATGTGAATTCACGGGACCACTAGCCAGTGAGACTAGCTAAAAATGCAAGATCCAGGTTCAGTAAAAGGCTCTACAAAAAAAAAAAAAAAAAAAAGGTAGGCCCCACTCACAAAACTCTGGGAACACAGTAGAATGGGGGAGGAAGGTGGGCAGAAAGAAAGAATATAGAGCAAGAGGTTGGGGAGGGGAATTATAAAACAGTGTCTCTGCACATGACACAGCCATTGGGCTCATGAAGCTCATTTCATGCCTGCAGCGGTGGCTACCTGCATGAGATCTATACAAGATTGGCCCTGCTGAGATTTTGCTGTGCAGAAGGAAGGGTCTCATGAGGCCCCAGCACTCACTAAGGGTCTGTGGGCAGTTGGTGGCTACTGGAGAGGGACTTCCATTCTCCTCAGTGGTATAGCATGGTTCCTGTGGTATCTCCCACCCGTCATGCTCAGGAAGATGATCTTGGTTGAACTCAGTGGGTCAAGTATGGGGAAAAAAAAGTCATCAAAGCAGGAGGGAGAATGCAGAGAAGAAGGTTTTCATAGGGATGGGGAGATGCAAAAGGATAATGGGGGTGAAATGCCATAAATCCAATATATACAACTATGAAATATTGTGTATTTCATTGGTAAGAAACTGTCAAAGAATTACAAAGTAAACTAAGGTGGAGAATGATAGAGAAAGACACCTTGCATCAACTTCTGACCTCCATGTATGAGTGTATGCACCATCATAAAGACGTGTACAACACACCCACACACACACACACACACACATGCACATGGGGGGTTGGTCTGTTGCTATTTATACAATGCTAAATTATGAATCCCAAGATCTGGTTGCTGTCCAGATGAATGCATTCTCACATACAACTGGCCTTTGTTGTGTAAACCTTGCTCCCTGATTTAAAGTTGATTGGTTAATAAAAGGCTAGGGCCTGTGTTTCGGATGTAGAGAGAGGAAGGCAGGACTTGAAGATAGAGTGAGGGATCAGGGGGGAGAGGATGAAGAAGAGGAGGAAGAGGGGAAAGAGGAGGGGGAGGGGAGGAGAAGGAGGAGGAGGATGAGGAGGAGAAGAGAGGGAGGGGAAGGGGCAGGGGGAGAAGGAGGGGGAGGGGGAAAGGAAGGGGAGGGGAAGAGGAGGGGGCTGCCATGAGGCTGGGTGGATCATGAGCCAGGAGAAATGCACTCTGAAGACCCCGATGAAGCAGAGGTAGCCTGGGCAAGACTCAAACAGCAAGTAACAAGGGGCATATAGTTTGGATATAGGTGAGAATAGTATAGAAATTGCCCAATCTAGGCTACATCTTGTAAATAAAATACCAGATTTCTGTGTATTTTATACAGGCTAGCTAGAATAAATAATTCCATCACTCTCCCCCCCACACTCCCCCATAAACCAACTCATACAGCAGTTGTTCTCTTTCTTGCAATCTTGTTGCTCTGTTTCTTTTCCTCTTCTAAGTTAAACCTTCCTTTATGACAGATTGTATTTTACTCTATTGTTTGTTTTCATTTTCTGAAACAGGGCTTCCCAGTGTTGTGCAGCTGTCCTCCAGCTTCCGCCCTGGAAGGACTGAGATTACAGATGTGAGACATGACATCAGCTCTAGCTTGTCTTTTTAAAACTGATTTCCTTTTATTTGCGATAGGATCTTCTGTATTCTGGCCTTGCACTTTCTATGTAGCCAAGGTGAATTTTGAACTTGAACTTCTGATTCTCTTGCTTCAATTCTTAAATATTGGGATTACAGACATGTCCCCCCAACATCTGCCAATCTTTAGTCTTGTGTGTGTGTGTATGTCAAAAGACATCTCTGTTGTCTTTGATGTCTCTCCACCTTATTTTTTGAAACAAAAGCTTTCACTGAACCCAGAGCTCACTAACTGAGATAGATTAGATGGCGTTGAGCTCATGTACCTGTCTCTGTCCCTCAGCTCTGACATGATGCCTGACTTTGACCTGGTGCTGGGGATCTCAATGCAGGTCTGCATGCTTGAGAGCCAGTCAGGTACTTTGATACCTCTCCCCTATCTTCATCATTGTTGTCTTTAGCATCTAATGTCTCCAGAATCAGTCTGTTCATTTAGAAAACTCACACTCAACAACAAAAGCGTCATATAAATGTGATGTGATACCATTAAGACTCCCGCATTGTTGAGAATGAAAACACGTTGTGGGAAACGATAAGTAAGCAGCTAGTAGTAAACATGCTGTCCCCACACTAGTGATGCCCATTCATGGTTGGCAGTGCTGCGTGGCATAAGTGACCTGGATACTGTCTTCCTTATTGCATTGCCATGTATGGCTTCTGCTCTTTCTTCCCAAAATCCATGTACTGGAAACTTAATTTGGTATTTGAAGACAAGTTTTAATCAGATTTGATGTCTAAGTAAGTTAAGTAAGGTTATGAGGATGGTGCCCCATGATCAGATCAGTGACTTTATGGAGAAAAAAAAAAAGGACCTAAAATTACCAATTCGATCAACGTGTTGTATGCTATCTGTGTCAGGCTATGACACAGTAAGAAAGCTCTCATCAGATATTAGCTCCTTGAAATGAGGCTCCCCAGCCTCCAGAACTTTGAAACAAAATTCTTTCCCTGATTTTTTTTCTCAGACAGGTTCTTATGGAGCCTAGCCCAGACTCAAACTCACTGTGTAGCCAAGGATGACCTCAAATTTCTCTTCCTTCTGCCAATACTGCAATAGGGATTTATAGGAACGTACAGTCATGCCTATATGGTGCAGCAGCTTTCTGCATGCTAAGCAAGCAGCTGCCAGCTGAGCTATATCCTCATATGGCCATCTAGGGCTGTGCTGCTACAGCAACACTAAGGAAAGTAAGATAGCTTTTTATAGCAAAATGTCTGATACAAAAGGCAGTAACATGTACATTCTTGTACATGTCAATAAGAAGGAGGATGGGGTAGCTCATGGCTATAATCCAAGCATTTGAGAGGTGGAGGCAGGAGGATTAGAAGTTCAAGGTCATCACTCTCAGGTACACAGCAGGTTCGCGGTCCCTTGAAGAATTATTTCTAGAGAGTCAGGCATAATGGTGCCTGCCTGTGATCTCGAAGGAATGACAGTTCAAGGCCAGACTCAGCTATGTAGTGAGTTTGAGGCTAGCCTGGTCTACAAGTACTGTATCTCAAAAGTCAAACCACACACACACACAAAAGAATAATAAATTCCAGAAATTCTATATTCCACTTCATTTATATCCAATTAGTTAAAAGTTAGTCATGCTTATAGATATCTGCCAAGGAAGCTGGGAAATACAGTCTTTTCCTGGGAGGCCATACACCTGTCTAAGTGTTGTTCTTTTTAATCAGGAATAGAGAGGAAAGGTCAGAGACCAAACTGGTGGGTCTGGCACACTAAATTCCTAAAGAAAATGTTTTACCATTGATATTTCAGCTTTTCCTTTGTTACTAGCTGGGAGTACCCCAGCTTCTAGTGTTACAATTCTGTTCACAGGTTGAATAACAAACAGACTTGATTATCTCCCTGGATCTGCTGATAATTCCCTGCATGTGACTTTGGTTAATTTCCTCAACACATAAGATTATCTGAAGACTTAAGTCCTCAGATCATGTGTAGTGTGCAATAAATAATGGTATTAAGTCTTCCTTTCCTTACTCTTAATTTCCCTATTGGAAAGTTTTATGCCCCCAAAACATATCTACTGAACAATGAATTGTACCATTCGCAGCAGGATGAGTGTTTAGGCTGCAGTCACTACAGAGCCCATGTAAGGACTTAGGTTTCCTTCTGATTAAGCCAGTATCTCCAGTACAACCAGCATCACTGGGTTCTAATTAGTTATCCTGGTCTTGGTCTTTTAGTATAATTATGAAATAGGCAAAATATTTATGTGTGACTTTAGCTTGGAAAGAAGCATCTCGATAGAATAAATACTCACTGTACACCTGCAGTGGGTGAGCACTGAACACAGAATCACACTAAGAGCTTATGGGAAACACAAAAAGAAGACTGATTTGAATGTAGTATTCGGCACATGTGTCTTATCCAACATTCCAGAGGCAGCGGAAGCATGAGCCAGGCCAGCCCAAGAAGTTTGTATATTCATCCCTCTCCAACTTAGCTGCAGACATATAGACAACGTAGCACAGGAATTTTTCTATTAGGCAAGATACATTATATATGTGTATGATAATGCCATAATAAAGCCCATTGTTATGTATAATAAATATGTCCTAATAAATACATTTGAAAAATAACATGCAAAGGATTTTAAAACGGTCTGCACAGTTGTCCCTTTGCCACTGGCTTTGTGACTGCTGCTAATTTAGCTAAACTGTACATTTATTGAACGGTCCAGGAACTTCAACATACTGAAAAAGTTAGCTCTTTTCCTCTTTTGCTACAACAACCAAACAAATAAACAAGCAAACCAAATTCAGTTAATGAGTGGCCATTTGTCAAGACACTGCTTTCTTTTTTCTTTCAATGTCATCTTTTCAAAGTCTGCTTGGCTGTCTGGCTTTTATTCATCTCCAAGCTGACTGTTATGAAGTTTGCTCATTTCTGCCATACCCTGGATGCCACACGGGTTTCCTAGTGCTTTTCTGGCTCCGTCTTTCCCCTCTTTAGGCCTTCAGTCAAAATCCTAATTAATCAATCCACTCTCTCCTGTTCACGTTTCTTAGATGGAAAAATTCTAGAGAAAATTTACTTCTGTTTCAACGTTATTTTCCAAAACCAATAGAATAAAAGAAAATTTATTTCTAGAGAATTTAGACCTTATGGTATCCCAAATCACTGAAAAATGTTCATCAGCACGGTAATACTTTGGGTCTAACTAGAGGAATAGACTGAGAATAAACCTATGTATTACTAGAAGCCTCAAAAAGGAGGCAAAGCATCACTGAGGAAATGGCACCCATGCCAGCAATGGACAAGGTGATCATCCATGTTCCTGCTTCACACCATGAGCATTGTGGGAAGTGCAGCGAAAAGGGGCATTGTGGGAAGTGCAGCAAAAAGGGGCATTGTGGGAAGTGAAGCGAAAAGGGGCATTGTGGGAAGTGCAGTGAAAAGGGGCATTGTGGGAAGTGCAGTGAAAGGAAGTTCTGAGTTTGTGTACTCTGAGTAGGAATTGTCACTGTGATTGTCCGTCAGGTGAATGGAGCACATCAGAGTCCACCGAGAAATTTGCGTGGCACCATACATAAATACTCAGCCATGTCAGATGCCTCTGTGCTCTGTGCCTCTTTGCCTTTCACCTAAGAGATCTCAGTGGAGAACAAACAAACAAGCAGACATGAAAGAAGATAAAAACAGATTATAAACTGAAGTTGAGAAAAGAAGGGAAGTGATAAACATAGAAGAGAAGTGAAGCAAACATATATATCATGGTAACAAATTTTAATGGGAACAAAACAATCTCTCAAAAGAAAAAAATATAATCATAAATTAAAACCTGTCTTGCATACAGTACAGAAAAGAAATTCTTGATACATTGAAAAAAAAAAAAGAGGCATTATAGACATTAAGTGACTTAATTCATAAAATGAAGACTAGAAACATAAGTGGACTTTAAAGACATATTGGAGTGGGTTCCAGTGAGATGGATGCCAAGTCTGACAACCTGCGTTCAGTCCCTGGAACTCACATTGTATGAGAAGAACGACTTCTCAGAGGTGTCCTCTGATTTCCATATGCAGATAGTGGGATGAGTGCTCCTCTCCTACATACATACATTTGACATGGATGGGACTCCTATGAGCTCAAACCCATAGAGTATGAACTAATAGTGTCAATACGTTCATTTTCTTAATACACCGAGGAAAAGAATCCAAGGGTACAGAGGAATTGGCAAAGACAATTTAAAGTTATTCTCAGAGTGGAGGTTGGGGAGTGAGCATGGTTGATAATCATGTGAGCACTCCATCTTCACACATTTAAAGAAACACAAGGCAGGGTAAGTAAGGAGGTGACCAGTGCTTACTATCAGATCAGCCAAGTTTTAAAAGCACGATAACGAAATGTTGTAAAGGGTCTGTGGAGACGCGTGCAATCATGCTGGGGTTGGAGTACAAGCTCATAACATTTTTTACTGGGGGAATTGAAAATAACACTCAGATTTTAAAAGCGGATAGTCTTTGATCCAGGGAGTCTGGGTTTAGCAATTTCTCCTACAGGGACACTTCAAAGTCAAAATAATAAACAAATGAGAACAACCTAAAAAGGAACCTACCAACTGTGGACTAGCAAAGCATAAGAGCGAACAGTCTAGCATGTGAGAACCATGCAACTATTTAAAATAAGGGGGCGGGATTATGTAGAGATGGGAAGATTTAATTTCAATACTAAGTCTAAAACTTTTGCCATAACCTGGTGAGATCTTGACAAACTAGCCTAGGTACTGTGCCAGCCCAGTTTCTCAGTATGTTTCCTCCTTGTCTATTCTGTAGCCATACTTAATCAGTTTTGCAAGCTTATCCTGGCCTTGGAATATTTATTCATCTACTTTAAAAAAATTGTATGTGTGGCTGCTTTGCCTGCATGTGTGTTTTGTACCGTGTATACACCTGATGCCCACAGAGGCCAGAAGAGGTTGTCGATCTCTTGGGACTGAAATTATAAACTGGTTATAAACTGCCGTGTGGGTGCTGAGAATCAAACCCAGGCCCTGTGGGAGAATAACAGTGCTCTTAACTGCTAAGCTGTATCTCAGTTCCCTCACCTACTTCTCATGTATAAAATGTCTCATCCACTAGTGTCTTCCTATAAAAAGTTCTTCTGGACTATGAGGTTTGATATGACTATTCTATTCTCCTTCTCTTTATGACACATTAATAGGAGGGTTGGTTGTCATCTAATTGACTCCCAATCTAAGAAAGCCAGATGATATTAAGACCTTTATATG
Organism: Mastomys natalensis; assembly: GCA_021653895.1. Taxonomy (NCBI): domain Eukaryota; kingdom Metazoa; phylum Chordata; class Mammalia; order Rodentia; family Muridae; genus Mastomys; species Mastomys natalensis. The sequence continues at coordinate 317,033 of JAJTUV010000027.1, forward strand.
CACCTAACTTAATCTTAGGTACTCAGGTACCAGGCCCATTGTGTATTGCCTATCTCCTGGACACTGTTGAGTTAAGGTTCTGTGTTTAGTGACCATCTGGGCTCCAATATACCAAGAGTGACAATATCCTCACTCACAAGGAAGACAGGAGAGCTACTACCCACTTCTTTTGGCATCCTTGACAGGTATACATTTCACAAAACTGACCCATTCAGCCAACAACCCCTCTTCAAAGGAGGCCTTGACATCCTTGCTTTGTAGATAAAGAAAACCAAGGCTCAAAGACACTCTGTGAATTCCTCACACTAAATGGCATTTTGGACTCAACTTTGTGGCTTCCTGGCTCCAAAGCCTGTGTCTGCTCCATGCTGAAATCTGTGCTTCGGAAAGGACGTGTTCAGGGGAAAGCAACAGTTATAGTGGATCTGTAACTGGGTACTAGGCTGCAGGTGGAGACAAGAAAGGCCACATTGAGAGATGGAAGGGAGGAAAAGAGAGCCATGCCTTAGCCACGGCATTCTATGTGGAAGTCACACGCTCATCCTCTCCCAACTGGACTGGTCCAGTGCTTTCCTGACCCCATCTCTGTCCTTCCGGGGGCGGGCTGAGGCGATTCTGTTTCCTGGAAAATCACAGGGCAGATGATGATTATTAGTTTTTGGCACACATGGAGGTAGAAATTCAAAGCACGTGCCTGAGCGCCGTTCCCTCACGTGTTTCTAATCAACCATTCAGATTTCACTCGGATCTTTTATGGTCTCTTTGAATTATGAGTGAAATCGAAAGCCAAATGTAGCTTTGGACCACTCTGAGGTTGCTATAGTAGCTGTCCCTGTTTCTAAGTCCCTCATCCACCCGGTGACAATTATGATTGTAGTAAGACCTCTTAGTCAACTTTCCAGGGTGTTGAATTTCTCAGTTTGTCACAAGGATAAATACTATGTTAGAGCAATATATTTGGGTGTGGCTTCGCATTGGATTGTACAAAAGAGAAACTATTAATGTTATGGGCATGGGTTACAGTCTGGAGACACTTATGGGGATTTCCAGGTTCTTGTGCATTTAAAGAAAGAACCGGATCAGGAAGGACACATGGGTAGTGGTAGAAATAGTAGCAGTGCATTAGGAAAGAGAAAGATCTGCGGTTATATCTCAGTTAGTAACATACCTACCACATGTGTGCATCAAGGACCGACAGAACTGCTGACCCGCCCTGGGAGGGTAAACACGAGGAACCCCAGCACATACGTAAAAAGCCAGGAGCAGGAATGTGCATCTCTAATCTAGAGCCAGGTTCTGGAGGAGAGTGTAGTGGTAAGATAGGCAGATCCTGGAACTCATTAGCCAGATAGACCAACTGGATTCAGAAGTTCCAGCTTCAGTGAGAGACCTTAGCTTAAAGCTAAGGTGGAGGACCAGGGAGAAGGCTCAGTGGGTACAGGGGCTTGCTGCACTGTCCTAGCAATATGAGTTCAACCCCCAGAATCCACGTAGAGAGGGAACTTCAAAAAGTTGCCTTTTGACCTCTGCATACATACCATGGTATGTGTACCTACACATATATGCATGTATACAAACATAATAAATAAATAATAATAAATAAACCATTTTAAAAGGTAGAGAATAATTGAGAAAGACACTCAACTTGTCCTCTACATATATAAAGTCACATAACCCCATAAACACACACCTCCCCACACTAATAATAATGATAATCAATAATGATAAAATAAAATTAGAATAATAATAATACTAAAAAAAAAAACAGAATTGTGTTCCTAAGAACAGAAGAGGCCCAAGGATCTGGGAAAGTTAGAAGCTCAAATATACTGATTATGAGAGTAGATTATGAAGTATAAGTCATTTTTGTATAACACCTCCATTGTCTTATATTTGTAGATGATGGACCTTCCTTCTCCAGGAGCTCTCCTTACACGTAGCCCTGGCAAATATGGATGTCATGAATGTCTATGCCAGGAACATGTGAACATGCTTGTGTCTTTTCATAATGTCAGAATTTATTAAATAATAGTAAATACAATAAATTCACAAGGTGAAGTTGTTTTGATCACAACAATTTGCCCAATAATCCTGCCTACCTTGGTAACGTGACTGAAGCACATCCAGATTTCTTATTACAACCTCAGTTACTCATACTGACTCTCACCACACACAGCACACCTATCTCTCTACGTATGCGTTTATGGGCTTACAAAATAAATACAAGTTAGAGCCAATAGCAGACTTCAAGAGGTTTCAGAAGTGGGCTGACAGAAATGCAAAGTCTGTATTTGGTAATAAAACCAAAAACAGCCACAGGGAAAGAGGCAGCTGCTATAACAGATCCAGTCTGGAAAAGGTCAGGGTTTCGAGAGATGTAGCCAGCTGCAGAGGTGAAAGGACTAGATCCAGAGCAAAAACAGCAGGTGCAAGTCCAGATGGACAAATAGGTGGACAGGGACAGCGCCTGGGTAACCTGCCCTTCATCACTGTAGGGAGATTGAGCTGAGCTGCGTAAGCAAGCAGCCTTCCTCCTTGGTTTCTGCTTCAGTTCCTGCTCGGGTTCCTGCCCTGACTTTTCTCAACGAGGGCTGTGTAAGCTGAACAGGGAAGTGAATGAACAGAAAAAATTGAGAGCAGCGACGCAGAATAAAGAATTGGACCAGGGAGACGAGGATAGTGGTAGTAATGGGGACAATTACATGAAAACGAGAACACTCCTGGGCATGGAAACTGGCCAGAGAGTTGAGCACGTTTTGATGCTCAAATGGCACTGGGCCAGGAAAGCTATGCGCTTCTATAATCATTTGAATACCACTTATACTTTCCTACGTATGTATAGCTTCTCTCACGCGTGCTCCGACCCCTTACCCATATCCTTGCTGAAGGGGAGGGGCTTCCAGTTTTTATGTTTATTGGCTTCTTTCATATGCCAATCTCGATAGTTTCTCTCTCCTCTCCTACATTCACAGGACAAATTGGGTTGATTGAAATTATATAACTGGGTTGAATTGAGGTGCCAGAAAGATGGCTCAATGGTTAGGACCATGTAATACTTTTTTACAGGGGACTTGTGTCTGTTTTCTAGAACCCACATTGGATGGCTCTGTCACTCCAATACACCTATACACATAATTAAAAATTAAAATGTTTATAATATACTGACTCTCAACTCAGTTTCAGAGAAGGTTGAACCTCTATGTACAAGGCATCCTGCCAATGGATATAGAGGGGTTGTTATTACATTTATTTCTTATGAAAGTCCACAAGTTAAACTGAACGAATCTCAGAGAAGCTCCATTGTCTTCTCTCGGTCATGGGTTCAGAGGGTGCGATCCCCAGTTCCAGGTGCTGAGTCTCTGAGGTTACTTCCCTTCTTCCCTTTTCGTAAACATGCAGTAGGTCTGACCTTCCAAATATTTCTTAATTCTGCAAATTCATGGTCTGTACTGCCCTTTCTGTGTTCCAACCTTTATTGTCTCCTGCTTGGACCTTTCCAGAAGATTTTCTTTTAGTTCCAGGGCCTCTGTGGACCCAACCACATATATCTCTACCTTATCATAGAGACTGCGGAAAAAAGAACCCAACAACCAAGATAAATTCTAAACTCAGTAAGACAGTCAGTGCTGTCCACTGTGTAGTCTTGGTTGGCATGTTTGAAGGTGGGCAGACCTGTGACTGAAGATACTGTAGAAAGACAGCATCTTTTTATTTACAGACACCAAGAACAAAAGAAAGAAGCCTGACATTTTTAGTTTATATAACCCAAAAGGTTTTTGGTTTGTTGTTGTTGTTGCTTTTTATTATGACAAATGACTAATTCCTAGAAATCTATCAGTATATTCTAGGAAGGCAGATGTTCTACGGGAAACACACAGCAGTAGGCAATCAGAAACACAGGCTTTATTTCTTAACGTATCTATTTGTCCATCCATTTACTCCTTTGGTTCTTTGATCACCGGTTACCTATTAAATATCTAGACAAAGAGTTTACAAAGTAACTCAATACAATCCCTGCTCTCAAGGGCAGACAACTAAGAGGCTACACTAAGACTCCAGAAAAGGAGCACTGCTCTAAAAAGGACACCCTGGCTTTAAAAACCTAACCTAAGCCAGTGCAAGAGGATAGGGGAGATGGATTCGAAGAGTCCAGATCTGAAGGTGTAAGTTACCATGATGAAAAGAGGAAAGAAGTTCCAGCAGAAGAAAGTATGTGCGGGAGTTCTGACGGGAGACAGGACTTCTGTGGTGCTATCATGGGGAAGGGAGTTTCTGATGCGACTTTAAGACAAGCCAGAGATATCATTGTCTATGAAGTTCAGCAAGATGCTCATGTTGGGTGACTCTAGTTCTCGCAGGGTCTTAGACAAAAGTGAATGGTTCCCTGAGCCTCTGCTTTGGGTCCTGTGTTCTGCTATCAGCTCTTGTCTGTGTGCAGCTCCACAGGTCGCTAATCTCTTCTGAGAAACTGAGGCCTTCTCTTCAGGACAATGAGAAACCCTGCAGGGCAGGAAGCAGTAAGTTAAGTGATGGATCAAGATTTTAGGGAGATCTTTCTGACTCCAGCAAGGAAGGGAGGGTTGGCATAGGCTCACACTAGATTTGAGGCGAGCGATTAGGAGACATGGTCAATGAACGGTTCAGATGAGAGAGGATGCTGCCCAAGAAAAGGTGGTGAGTGACATTGGTCAGGGTCAGTGCCACGAAGGATGATTAAGGGAAACGTATCAGCAGCTTTTAAGGAACAAAGGAAGAGTTACAGTCTAGCTGAAAGCCTGCTTCCTTAAAGCCTGCTTCCCAAGAGACATGCAACAATGTATTCAGTGGTTTGTGATTTTGGCTCAGTGAGGAAATAGCTGCTTTCTATTCCTAAGTTTCACTGAGGTAGAACCATCCCACAGAGCTCCATATCCTTACTGTGCAGTTTGTTGTCTTTGGAGATACACAAACACCTGTGAAACTATCACCACAGTGGAGGCTTCAAACATCTGCATCACCTCAGGAAGGGAAACAAGGCTTTTAAGAACCTAAATTTCACAAAGGACACAAAGAAACATTGGGTCATGTCTGGACTGAACCTGGCAGAGGTGAGTGTCCCCTGCTTCATTTACTTGTGTAAGCCTCACCTGAGCCCGATGAGGACAGTCGTGGTTGTGACAGCCCGTTCCACTCTTCCTCCCACTGGGAACATCTTCATGAGGTGATTGAAGAATCTCATTCATTAGTCTGAGTAGCAATTCAAACTTTCAAAGTTGTGCAACCCCATTGAGTTAAACTTTTACAAGACCTTGGTCAGCCCAGCGTGGGCGAGACATGAACCAGCCGGGTCGGGGTGAGAGAGGTGCAGAGGGTGAGACATGTGGTGTTAGTCACTTTACAAATGTAGATAGCTGTGAACATCTTTGAGTGCTAACTTGTGGGTGCTTTATGGTTGTTGGTAAAACCTGTAATGAACAAAACAACCATTTGGATTTTCTCTGGCTTATAGCCAAGTTTAAATTATTGTGGGTGGCTTTTATTTGGTAGTTTTTGTTTGTTTTTGAGACAGGGTCTCACTGTTGTAGACCAGGCTAGCCTTGAATTCACAGAGATCTACTTACCAGTCATTGTCTCCTTATTGTTGGGATTAAAGGTGTGTACCACCGCACCCGGCTAAACCCATGTTATTTTTAACTGAAAGAAGTATCTTTGACGTAGTGAAACAAGATCTGTCACCAGAATGTTCCTTACCCAGGCACTGGAACTCTCTTTATGGTGTTTCTTTCCCTGAGTCTCTTTTCATTCTCTCAAAATTCCTTTCAGAGTCAAATCCTCTATTTCTGTGAAATGTTTGTATTTAATAGTGCTGGCACACACCAGCGTCTCAATAAATATTTGTCAAACAGACTAATGAGCGTTTTAATCCTGACTCCAGGGTAAGAAGATAAATGAGACAGGCTTATTTTCTGTAGCTGCTTGTGATGTAGCATCAGACATGGTCATGCATGGAGCTGCCAACTCAAGCCCATGCTTAGTGCTCCTATGTGGAGCTGCGGAGGAGACAGAAGCAAGAAGGAGGGTGAGGGGGTGAATTTGAGCAGTGTCAAATGCACAGGAAAGACAATTCAGGGGAAACTAGGAGGGGGCCCACTAATTCAAATCACCTTCTATAGGCTGGCATGCAAGAGCATGACACCAGCTACCCCTGACTTCAACTTTCTGGATAATTGACTGATTTGCTGGTGACAACATCAATAAGTCTTTAGCCACTCACAGTTGTATGTGATGCAGAGAGATGGTTTTATCCTAATGTTGGCTTTGTTTGTCTGGAGAGTGATAACCAAACAAAGATTGATTTCTGACATATCAATGTTCCAGGAAGGAACAGATGTTCCAGGAAGGCTAAGCAGAGGGTGTCATACACAGGTCTGGTGCCTAGGGATAGTAACAGGAAAGCAAAGGGACTGTAAGAGAGGACTGTAGGGGAACAGGTATGATGTAAAGTCCAGGAAGCCAATGTACTCTTTCTGCTACTGGGACTGAGGAATATGGCAAGACTCTGTGCCTTCCATCATGTTTAAACTCTGGATATGGAGTGACTCTCACTTTCCATTAAGTTTCCTTGCTTATTTTGTTTGTTTGTTTTGTTTTTGAGACATGATCTCACAGTGTAGTCCTGGTTGCTCTAAACTGGTCTCAAATGCATAGAGATCTGTCTGTCTCTTTCCCCTGAGTGCTGGAATTAAAGGTATGCATCACCTCACCCAGCTGGTAAGTCTTCTTTATACTTCAGATGAATCAGCTCAAGATTTATAACATCTATTAAAATACAACATGAAAATTTTGCAATGAAAATAGTCGATAACGCTCTTAAATGCGTTATTGTCCTCTTTTCATGTTTCATTATGCACAGGACAATATGTAAAGAGCTGTGGCCAATGAACAAGAAGCAAAAGCATGAACCAAGTGTTTACAATGTTCCAAGTCTGTACTACGTACTTCTCCATGCAGTCTCTTCACTGTAATGCCTTTTCAGTTCTCTGGTGAGGTGCCTAGAAGGCAGGAATTATATTTAGCATCTTTGTGGAGATAAAGAAGTGACACATGAAGATCAGCAGCTAAGTCTGGCTAAATAAGAGTTTGACCCAGTAACTTTGTTTTCAGAGTAGATCCTGGTATTGTAAGAGATCCTATGAAAGTAGTCTAGCTGAATTGGATTCCATCCCCTTTCTCCTGTTCTTCTGTGGTGACAGATACAGCCCTGTTGGCTGCCCCAGTTTCACTGTCATTCTAGGGCTCAGGAATCTGAACATTTTACCAGGCTGCAGTGTATTCTGTCTAAGGGATACCACCTTCATTTACCTTCCAATATCTCTACCATATTCTCTCACATACATCGATATAAGGTGGAAGCTTATGACCAAATGCATCTTCAAAGGTGTCAGCAGATGCCAATCACAGACAATGAGTGATTGGAAGATTCTATTCATAGGATATGGCTAGAATATACAAATCTATAGAGACAGAACAGTCTCTACTGGTGATCTCCCAGGACCAGAAGTCTGGGTGACATGAGGAATGATAGATAAGGAATATGGTGCTTGTTTTTGGTGTGATGAAATGTTCTGTAATCAGTCATGATGTGGCTTGTGCATGTACTTAGACATTCCCAAGTCATTGACTCGCATAGTTTAAATCAGCGAATTTCATATCAAGAGTACCCCTCAATAAAGTTGTTTTAAAAAAAGCAAATAAAAGCTAAAAACTAAAGCAGATTATCTCTCTAAAAATCATTTAGCATGTTGCTTTCTTAGTTTATTAATTCAGTTTTTTGGCTAGGTGTTCTGCTAGACATGAGATATGATGGGAGAATTGCTGAGGTCAGGAATCATCAGGAATCATCAGGAGAAAGCAGCCAGTGCTGTGTTCTGTGTGCAAACAGAGAAGGGACCAGCCTGGTCTAGCAGACGAGGCTGTTTTGAGCCCAAACTCATGGGAGTTGAGTACAGAAAGGCCCTAGACCAGTGATTCTCATCCTGTGGGTCACAAACCCAAAGATCATTGGGAAACATAGAGTTTTACATTAGGATTCATAGCAGTAGAAATGTACAGTTATGAAATAGCCAGGAAAATAATTTTTAGATGAGGGTCACCACAATATGGGAACTGTATTAAATGGTTGCAGCATTAGGGAGGTTGAAAACCACCCATGAGAGAGTTGAGCCAGATATGGGTGTTCGAGGTGGGGATAGGAGCTGGTGAAAACTTGGCAAAATGAGAAAACAGGCCTTCATCTGCATGCTGGGAGGTCCATCATGTGTGAAAGGACCAAGAAGAAAAAGATTGAAAATCAAGTAGACACTGGGGATACTATTCATTCCTCTTTGGACCTTAGTTCTGTGTCATGAAGAGATGAGGTAAATCGTTTTCAAGCATGGCTTTTAGAATCACCTCGAACTTATCCCACAGATAACTGTCCTTGGTGCTTTTGGTATCAGGATTTGCTTATTTGGTTTTCATTTTTAGAATAACTGCTACCTATGGCTATTTTAGAATCTGATCTACCTACGTAGCAAGCGTTTCCTGCCATTTCAGGCATCACAGTGTCTTCTTAGGTGCTGTCATTTGGGAGCCCCAGCAGCAGCCATTGCTGTTTTCTTAGACGCCAGCTTAGCCTCTTCTGTTTCACTGGCAGCGATGTAAGCTTGGTCTCATGGTACTTTTCTAACTTACAATTTTTGTTTCCTCTTGGCTGTTCTCTCAGCAAGAGATGCTTCAGTGAAGAGACACTTCAGTGGTCCACTGAAAGCTGAGCATGCTGGGTTCTTTTCTCTTGGATTTCTTCCACCTGCCCCACCCCCTGTGGGGGTGTGTGTTCTCTTCTCTAGAGAAGAGTCCAGCTTATCTGCTGAAGATTCCTCTTGGAAAGGAACATAGACTTACATTTTCCATTAAGAAACAATTTTAAAGAGTAAAAATGGCTCTGGCCTTTGGGAGAATAAATTAACAATGCTTTCTAAACTTTCATAGCACCACATGCCTATAATCCCAGCTATCAGGAGGTGAAGTTAGGAGAATGAGAAGTTCAAAAACATTCTTGAGAACATTCTAAGTCTGAGGTCAATCTGGGCTACAAGTGACTTTGACTCAAAAAACCTACAAGGAAAATTCTGGAAACTGAGGATAAGTACAGTACGGAACAGGACAAGGGTCCCAGATTCCATTAGGTTCAGCATAGAGGAAACAACAGAAAATGAGCAAGGACCAAGAAGAGATTCTCCTTATAGCACAGAAACGGATGATCTGAAAGCAACAATAAAGGTGAACCAATATCCAGTCCCAAAGCTCCCTACAGGGGTTATACGTAGGCAAAGTCTCTTTGAGGAGGTGAAAACAAGCCTTGAAGCCCAAGGAAGATTGGCCTTGGGAATCTATAGGAAGAACATTCTTGGCAATGTGTATGTGTCCACCCCTGTGTGTATGTGTGTCCTCTCTGTGTGTTCCTCTTTCTCTCCGTGTGTGATCATTGTGTGTTTGTGTGTGTGACCCCCTTTCTTCTTGTACACACATGCATTGTTCCTGTTTCAAGGAAGAGAGAGTGGAAACAATAGAAGTAAGAAGACCCTTAATGACTTGGGGTGGAAGTGGAAGTTTCTGGGTATGTCATGTGATGCAGACTCTCGTGGTGTTTTGCTGAGGGAAGACAGGTGGGAGGACACGTGATGTTTGGAGAGAGTAGAAATAGGACTCAATGGATAGTGATGGGGCACGTCCATAGGTAGCCTTGCAACACTTTGTTGTCTCAAGTCTTTGATGATCTTTGCTTTGTTGAGAGAGGCACAGCAGATGACTTTTCCTGGTGTCCTGGTTGCTTCACTGACTTGTGCACATTCAGCAGAGGCCTGGTGTTTTCTGCTGGATCATCCGACGGATGCTGGTTTGTTTCGGTATCCTGACACTACTGACCTGGATTGCTGGTATCCTAACAACAGAGACTGGAATCGAGCCAAAGAAAACTACAGGTCCACATCTCCTTGTCCTATTTACCATCTTTTCTCCCCTATCTTTGAATGGTAGGCTATAAGGGATGGGGTATTGAAGCATTGAGAACCTTTATTAAAACTAGGTTTAAAAAAATCTAAGCCTACATGGGTAAATGATAGAAGGGGACGGCACATTAGAAAAATAAGTTCAGTACATAGAAGTGCTTGAATGTGCTTCTGTGCAGTGATATTTTATTGATCCCTGTATGTTCAGCATCAAGAATACTGAGTTGCATTTAACAGTTGTATTATAAATGAAATCAATAGGGGAGAAATTGAAAGGAAGGGGTTGCTGAATGTTTCTGAGAAAATAAACAATGACTTCACAAATACAGAAGAGGCACCTCTGAGCCACAGAGAAGTTGAAAACACATAACTAAGTTTCCCAGAGCAGGTAGAAGAAGTAGCACCCCCTCCAAATAGCTGAGGACTTTGCTGGAGAGGAGGAGGCTTTTTGACGAAAGATGGCTAGATGCAACCAGTTCAGACTCGAAAGGCCTGCAGTAGTTTTGCACACCAGGCAAGGTTGGACACCACGTAACCGTGGCAGTGGTAACAGCCATGGCTGTGGGATGGTATAGATGTCTAGCAGGTAGCACCCCATATGGGTGACTCACAGGGGTACTGAGTGGGTAGTGTGAGGAAACAGACAAACTGACAAGGAGGTGAAGAGGGAGCCCAATGATGAGGAGAGAAGGGAGGGTGGGGCTGGAGAGATGGCTCAGCTGTTAAGAGTGCTGACTATTCTGCCAGAGGTCCTGAGTTCAATTCCCAGCAACCACATGGTGGCTCACAGCCATCTGTAATGGAGTCTGATGCCCCCTTCTGGTGTGTCTAAAGACAGCAACAGTGGATATACATAAATTAAATAGATAAGGGGAGAAGGGAGTAAGGCCACAAATCTCCAATGAGCCTAGAGCTAGAAGACTGGGAAGAAAGGGTGGGGAGAATTTCCTAGTTCCTCTGTCATCAGTCATGCACTGTGCAAACCAGAATGCTTTACAATGCAACAACAGCTACCTGTTACTTCACAGACTCTCCCTGAAGAAAGGCTAAGACGATCCCATCTTATTGAGGAGAAACTTGAGGCTTGTTGAAGTTAAACACATTGCTTACATTTTTCTGATTAGAAGAAGAGAGAGAGAGAGAGAGAGAGAGAGAGAGAGAGAGAGAGGAGAGAGAGAGAGAGAACTGCATGTGGTCAGTAAAGCTTAAGCCCCACACTGATATAAATATTATTCTGGTTGTACAACAACATTTGACTCCTGCATCCTTTTCTTGTGGGCTGATAACCCGGGGCTAGTTCTGTCAACTCATTGCCTTGCAGGATGAAGTCCAAGTTTCCTACAGTGACTCAGGAGGCGGGTCAGAGTCCAAACCCACACTCTCCTCTGTGGACACAGACTCCCACATCAGGCGCTCCTGCTGGGTTCGACTGTTTTCAGTTCTCTGAATGCAGCAGGGCAGCTTTTGTGTTCGGGGCTGTCTGGGGGTTGGCATGTCCTTCCTCCGTTTCTCTTCCTGCCTAACTCCTTCAAGTTCTTCAAAGCTGAGGGTCACTGTCACTTGAGTCCTTCTCCAAGCTAATGAAAATGAGAACATGGAGGCATCTTGTGTTTACAGATCTCTGTGACACTTTCGATTGCAGTGAACCGTGTGGAGCTGCTGCCTGCTTGACCAGGGCTCCCTCCACAAGTCCATAGTTCCCGACCGTCTGGGTTCGTGTTTCTTGTTTGCTTTTGAGACAAGGTCTCACTCTGTAACCCAGACTGGCCTCAAACTAGTGGCAATCGTCCATGCCTGGCTAAATGAGGAATTGGACTTTTTTTTTTTCTTGCATTACTTGGAACTACTTGCAAACTGAACCTTCCCATGTTCCCATGTGTGATGCAAGTGCTCTATCGTTGAGCTGTATCTCCAGTCCTTATCATCTTGAAGGATCTAGAAAGAAAAGAAAGACAATGGTTTTGATAGTGTTGGTGATAGCTAGACTTTGGTTTCACCTTCGTTTATACCTCTGACGCCAGATCTTATTCTTAGAGCATCTTCAGCCTCTGGTAAAGAGCAAAATGTACACGAAGTTCTAAATGTAGTCAATAAATTAATATCTGTGGCTCTCAATGACCCATTTGCCATTTTTAAAAAACAAATTCTAATATTTTTATAAATACCAAGCTGAACAAATTACACAGTTGCTTTATATTAGTTGTAATATTCTTCAGTTAAGGCTAGTCATTCAGAGCCGAGACCAAGATTTCGCTCTCTGGTTAGAAGATTGAGCACACATCTCTTGCTTCTATTTCTTTGTAGGTAAAATAGCAGCAAGAAGCAAAACCCATAAGCTGGGTGGGGGGGGGTTGTCAAATAATAGCATGATTGTGAAAATCCCCTTAAAATTGTGACACATTCAAGGGGTGGACATATGGTGGTCGTATTCCGCAGGGTGCTGCAGAAACTTTCTAGAATGTCCACTGTGTTAGGTTCACCTGCAAATGCTAGTTTAAGGGTCTACCGACGTCACAACAGGAAAGTCCTGGCAGCAAGCTCTTCAGGAAGCAGAAACGAATCCTGGAGAAAAGAAGGGAAATGCACACCAAACTTCACAGGCTCTGTTTGAAAGATGAAAAATTAACCCGGCGCGGTTGGGGGTGGAAGTGTGGATGGTGGTACTTGGACGCTGGGTCTTCAACGTCCGGACACTTTTCCTTCCCTAAAGCCATTTTAGTCAAAGGTCATGTGTGTGTCCTGTCAAAGGCCAGCTTCCAATGGAATCACTGTCCCCCGGGGATAGCGGGCCCCCTGACTCCATCTGCCTTGGAGAAATCCCAAAAGCAAACGGCCCAGCGCAAACAAGCGCAGTCAGGAGCCGCGGTGCCGGGCTCAGCTCCCAGGTCCCCCCGGCCGTAGCCGAGGCTGTGTCCGCAGCGCCCTGGCTGGAGCGAGGCACCCGGACGCCGCAGCATGAGTCGCCACGCCGATCGGGTAGGGTAGGCAATCCCTCTCTGCGCGTGCTCCACGGCTTGGGGCTCCCGGGTCACAGCGCTGCACGGTACAGCCCGGGCAAACCCTGCAAAGGGGCCTCGGCAGCAGCCGGAAAAACGTCCGGGGTTGGGCTGCCTTCCCGTGCCCTCAGCTGGACCGGGTTCCAGGCTCACAAACGCGGAGCTAATTTTGAGTTGTGGTTGCCAGAGTCTGTTTGGCTTTGCAAACGCGTATCTCGTTTTGGAAAACAAGCCAGTGAAAGCTTCAGAGGGCTAGGGAAGAGTCTCAGCTCAGCACAGCTCGAGCCTGTGGCGAGGGAGCGAGCCCCTTTGGCTAGAGCCAGTCGCAGGGGGCTGTGAGCTCTGTCCTCCTGGGACAGCCAGCCTCCCTGGCCTTCTTGTTTATGACTCCTTGGACAAGCGCTTGGCAAGGCTAGGGAACTTTAGAGCGATCTTATTCAGTAGCGTTCTCTGTGCTCCTTCCTACACTTGCCTCAAGGAGACAGATCATTTTCTGAGTCGGAAAGCTCTTCCCTGGAGTCAGATCCCAGGAGCAAGCCTCTGCCCCTTTGTACTTTTTCATTTGAACAAGTCCTTCAGATGGACCTGGCTAATTTTGGTTAAGTATAGAGGGCTGGTTTCTCATCTGATCTCGGGTGCTTTTGGTCTGGACTTGAAGTCCCCTAGAGCGCAGCAGATGGGCAGCAAGGAGCCCGTGGCTAAAGGGTTTCAGAGATCGCTGTGTTTCCACTCTGGTTTCATCTTAACAGGCTAAGCAGGGAGCCATTTCTCACTGATAAAGGGTCAGAAAACAAAAGCCTTTCTGGGATTTGTTTATGCCTTTAGCACACACCCAGTTCCACTGAACTAGGAGCTTTCCTGCATTGTTTCAGGTGTTTGTTGAACTTCTGATCCTCTCCAGAGGGCCACCTCCAGCTGCTACCCGGGGTTTTCTCTTTCTTGAAAGACTGAGTGACAAGATCTCACTGTCCTTATTCCCTACTTGTCCCTTCATATGTAGTCAGGAGCCTTGGTCCACCACTCTGACGGCCATCTTTTGTTGGGGCCGTCGAAAGCCACCAAAAACTGTAGAGAATTTGAAAGTCCTCTTCTTCAGGTTCCTGGGGCCATTTTGAATAGCTGGCTATTCCTTCCCTTGTGTTTAGACTCTTAGAGTCTGTAATAACACACCTCCTTCTTCTCTTCTGCCCTTCTGAGTCACTACTTAATGCCTTAAAGGGCCCCACTCCAGATCTTTCAGTGTGTCCCTCTGATCTCTCCTCGACTCTCTTCCTTTGTCACCCATAGACTTATCATCTCATTCATTCCAACAGCTTTCAGCCACCGCAGATACACACAGTGTCTGGAGCATAGCCTTTCTCCTAAAACATCTCCAGTTAGATGTTCCACAAAGCATCTTGAAGTCAAAATGTTCAAAACTGAATCTGTCTTCTCTGTTCTTCTCCTTGCTCTGCTCTTCCACTGTTTAGATGGCATCCTCATCATGCTAGACCCAGGTGACTTGTCTTTCATGCCGTGCCTTCCTGTCTCCCAATTGGATAAAGTTCCTTTATGCATCTTCTTGTTCCTGTTATATACCATCTCTCCTTCATTGTTTGTTTAGACATTCTGGTCACAGTTCATTCCATTTGGGACCACTGCTGCCCAATCTGTGCTTTTATCTGGATTGGTTATTTTTCTCGTTGCTGCAGGATGGAGGATTACTGTTAGAAGGGATAGTGTCCATTGTTTAATGAGCTGGTGTTGGGAGCATGAGGTGACTGGTCGCATTGCATGTATCTGAAGTCAGGAAGCCCAGGTGTGGGTGTGGGTGGGGATGAGGCTCATACCAGAGCTGAACACTGGCTTTCAGCTAGATTTTTCTTTTTACCGCTTCAGTCTGGGACCACATCCTGAGGGGATAGCGGTGCTTATATTCAGGGTGGGTCTGTGGGTTTTCTGTCCTTTCTGGAGACACACTCACAGACATCCACAGGTATGCCTTTCAGGTGATCGTAAATTCAATCAGTATCATCACGTCACCTTATCTCCATCCTGTGTCAGGTGTTCCTAAAGTGCAGTGTGGTCACGGACATGCTTTGTGAGCTGTCTCCAGTGAATTTTTGTATTTTTCTTTTCAGAGTGATGGTGGTAGGTACAGGTTATCCACAATTAGCCTTTTCTTTTTAAATATGCATTGGTAGTTTTCCTGCATGTATGTCTGTGAAGGTGCCAGGCCCCCTGGAATTGGAGCTACAGATAGTTGTGAGCTGTCATGTGGGCACTGGGATTTGAACTCAGGTCCTCCGGAAGAGCAGCCAGTTCTCTTAAAACACTGAGCCACCTCTCCAGCCATTATGACCACCTTTAACATTACTCATTGCTCTCCCCCCAACTCCCTAGACACATTTCATGAGTCATTTTGCACATTTTTCACACACTGTACACAAAGCAGGCATAGTGAACTATCCCCTCTCGAGTCACCAGCCTCATTTTAAAAAAACGACTCAGCTGATAGCCACCTTTTCTTGGGAACTTTCCAAACCATCCTCGCCTCTTCCAAAATGGGTTAGCAACCTTGCCCGGTTCTCCTCCCGCCTCCTTCCTTCCTACAATCCTTCCAATTCTTTATTACAAAGTTCGCCCCCAGCAGGCAGTTCACAGACTGCTTTTGTCTCACTATTATTTCTGTCCTAGGATCTTTAGATCCTAATGTTCCCTGTCTCAGTTGAGATGTTTCATGAATTCTTGTGATTGATTTTCCTTTCCTGCCTGCTCTTCCTCTCCACTTTCTCCCCTCCCCTTCCCTCCCTTTCCCTCCCCTTCCCTCCCTTTCCCTCCCCTCCCTTTCCCTCCCCTCCCTTTCCCTCCCCTCCCTTTCCCTCCCCTCCCTTTCCCTCCTCTCCCCTTCTCTCCCCTCCCCTCTGTTTCACTCCCACCCCTCCCTTTCCCTCCCTACCCCTCCCTTTCCCTCCCCACCCCTCCCTTTCCTTCCCCTCTCCTCCTCTCCCCTCCCCTCCTCCCCCTCCCCTCCCCCTCCCCCTCCCCTCCCCCTCCCCTCCCCCTCCCCCTTCCCCTTCCCCTTCCCCTTCCCCCTCCCCTCCCCTCCCTCCCCTTCCCTTCCCTTCTCTTCCCTTCCCTTCCCTTCCCTCTCTTTTCACCTCTCTGGGTCTCATATATTTCAGAATGACTTCAGACTTGCTATATAGATGATGAACTTCTGATCCTCCGGTCTCTCCTTCCTGACTCCTGCTATTTATTACAGGTATGCATCATTACACTTAGTTTTATGTAATACTAGGGATTGAATCCAGGACTTGATGCTTGCTAAGCAAGCATTTTACCAACTGAGATATATTCACTAGGCCAAGGATGCTTGCGAATTCATTTGAGGGAAAAAAAACCATAAAAATATGTGTGTGTGTGTGTTTACGTGTGTGTATGTATGTGTGTGTATGTGTGTGTGTTTATGTGTGTGTATATATGTGTGTGTGTGTGTATGTGGGTGTGCAGGAGAACAACATTGTGGAGTCCATTCTCTTCTGCTTTCTTAGGGGTCTGGGGCTTGAATTTCTTCATCAGGCTTGTTTATCAAGGAGTCATCTTGCCAGCAGCTGTTTTGTGAATTCATATGCAGGGGTTAAGAATGAGTATTCTGTTCAGGGATTGGATTAGAAAATGGAGATACAAAAAAGGAATGAGAAATTATTTCTGAATTACAATAGGGTAGAGAATAAAGATTTATTGTATTAGCAGGAAAAGTCACAGTCTTCCAATTATTTTTCAGCAGGCAGGGTTTAGAGTTTCTGGATATTTGAGATAATGTTCCAAGTCTTTACTGTATAATCCACATCTGACTCTGGAGGCTTTTCCTATCCCAGCATCTAGCCTATCTATCCCCAGGCAAGAAGGGCTTTTGTAGTTTTGCTTCTGTTGACTTTATGGAAGCAAAGAAATCTTCCTTGGACTGTAGCCAGCAGGAGAGAAGGACACGGAAAGAGAAGGTACCTGGGGCCTCTGAATGATCAAGGAGAAAAATCTCCAAGAGCTCTCTAGAGAGTGATGGAGACCCTGGGAGACTACAAGAGAGAAAATGTGGTTCTGATTTTCCAATGAGAGAACTATGCATTTGGAAACTCTGAGAGGTGAATAGTGATTGCGTTCTATAGGGAGTTATTTAAACTTTAAGCTGTTCTTAAGCTCTGTGGGGCCATGGTTCTTCTGAGGTTTGGATGCACACGCTCTTCTTAGAAAAAAAATTGTACAAAAGACTACACACAGCAATTTGAATAAACTTGTAGGGGGATTCATCCAAGTCTATCCTTCAATACCCTTGAGTTGTTAAGGGCTTCTGGCTAAAATATCTTTAATCAAAGGGCTAATTAATTCAGTGGGTATTTGGGAGAAGGGAGTAGGTGGTGGTTAGGAGCCAGCATAATCAAATTATGCATGTTTTCTGTTTCTGAGAGGATCCTGTGTAATGTGTGCTAATGACCATGAACTTGGAGTCATAGGACCTGGGCTCACGTCTCTACTCTGGCAATCACTAGTTGTGTAATTTTTTGCTCTGAATGGTTACTTCATTATCCAATTTTTAAAAGGATAGTTGAAATTTTAGCTAAAATAAAGCATTTGAAAGCATGTGGGCTGTGCTATACTTAAAAATAAGAAGGGATAGGGGAAAGAAGAGGAGGATTGAGAAGGGGGGATATGTAGAGAGGGAGGAGATGGAGAAAGGAACGGATGAGAATCATTCAGGAGAGAAGTGGTGGCTTCATGTATTTTAATTTTTAAAGATTTAATCTGGCAGCAAGATCAACCATAAGACATTGCTTCTAAAATTAAAGTTAGGTTTTTATAAAAAGAAGTCTCGAATAGCAAATATAGAAGATGAGAGTCATTTTACTCTGTACTGTTCAACCTTTAGAACATCATGTCTCAATCTGAATGCTACACATTAACTTATTAGCAATTATTGTCTGAGCGCCCACTGTGGATCATCCACCGTGTTGTAAAAGGCAGACCAGATCTCATGGAGTTTGCAGTGTAAAGAAGGTCTGGGCAAGGAACAGGTGGCTTTAATTTGACTTTATTCTTTGACAGAGGAAACTTAAGTCCAGCTGGAGCTACATAAGAACGAGTATTTAATCCAAACTTAATGGGACAGGATGAGCTGGAGAATTGATGTCTGTCTACACCGAGATGCAGAAGCCCAGTAGAGAAAAGCTGGGTGAAGGTGATAGAGGGAAAAAAGGTTTCAAGATGATGCACCCTCCACAGGCTGAGAGCCAAGTAACTGAAAGAAATAAATCCCGAGAGGTAGAGGATGAGACACTAGGCTAGGAGGGGGTAGCAAGGGATGCTATATAAAGCTACTACATGGCAATTAATCATTAGGAGAATGGGAACCAGTGAAGGCTGTAAGCAAGGCTGCACTGTAATGTGTTCTGCGGTCTGCAAAGACTAGAGAATGGACAATAGGCTGGAGAGAGTGGAAGGAAGAAAAAGAGATAGAAGAGGAAGAAGAGGAGGAAGAAGAAGAGGAAGAGGAAGGTGGTGGTGATGATGATGATGTTGATGATGGCAGAGCAGTAACATTGGATGCACTGTATTATGTAATCAAGGAGAGATGGTGACCCCAACCAAAATGGTAGCTGGGAAGATAAAAAAGAGATGGGTCAGTTCAAAAATAACAAATAGATAAATGGGTCATTTGGAGACAAAAAGTAAGTGATGACAGACTGCAGGGATGCTGTAAGAAGGATAGGCACAGTCCATTTAATCTGTGAAAAAGAAGACTTAGAAGGTCATCATACCTGTCTTTGTGCCTTTCATTTTGATGTGGAAGGAAGATTAGCATCGACGGTCTAGGAGATGGTGGCACTGGGTCATGTGGTGCGGGATACAGGAAACTACATTTCAATAAATTTAGTAAAGAATTTCCTGACAGATTTCCCAAGGCAACAAGTTCCTTGCTATACAACTATTCTAGAAACAGTTACAGAATCAGAGATAAGGATAGGTAGGCAGGAGGTATCATAGTTTCTGTTCTTACTCAAGATTCCAGAACTTGCATTTGTCTCCCTGACATAATCTGTAGACCTGGCATTTCAGTGCCACTGCATTTACCTATGTCACATCCTCCACTAGGAATAACCTTCCTTCCCATATCATACATCCTCACTGAAAACACACCATTTCCTCAAGTCCTATCCTGTGTCACACACACCCTTTGTGAAGAAGCCCTTGCTCCTCTTCTTCTTCTCTGATTCACATTTGCCCTTTTTTGTCTTATCCTCCTCTTCCCCTTCCTTCTTCTAAGTCTATTTAAACATGGTCAGTTGCATTATTTTACTTAGTATATAATTATTTTTATATATATTTAAATTAACCTTCCTAAATTACTATCTTCTAGAAGTCCAGTACTACAGTCTGTGATCACTTCTGTAACCCAGTGGGGAGAATGATGTTTTGCCTAAGGCAATAGCCTTTCATAGGGAAAGTTTTGTTTATGAAAAAGAGTTACATTTGGCTAAAGAGATGGCTTAGCAGTTAAGAGGACTTGTTGCTCCTATAGAGGACATGAGTTGGAATTTTAGCATCCAAATGGCAGCTTGCAATCATCAATCACTCAGGTTGTCACCTTCTGACCTCCACAGACACCAGGCACACATGTGGTACACACAGACACACACAGGCAAAACACTCATACACATAAAAGAAAAAAAAATCCAAAACAGACATATTTTGGTATATAGGTGATAAATACAATGTCTAGAAAAAGTTGAATGAAAGAAAACATAGAAGAGAAGTAAAGAAGATCATCTAAAATTGCATTCTCTAGACATGAACATCATGACATGGGTGAATAACCTTTCTATATTGTTGTATGTATCTGGATCTTAAAACTGGAGTTATGTTTAATTTTCTGTAACCTGTTTTGCTCTTAAAACCAAATCCTGTGCTGTTATAAGTTCTTCGAAAACACAAGTGAGATTGCATCCCACTTTATAGCTATCTCATGGTTTCCTCAGTGAATTTCCATAGCTGGGCATTAGACTGTTTTTGGGTTTTTGATGCAACATGTAATGCTATAATTAAGTCTCTGTAATATGACACTCTGCAACCATGCTACATGAAACATTGACAGTTTCTAAAACAACCAATCCAGTTCATGACTAAAGAGAGAAGGTTGAGCATTAAGGAAACACAATATATTTTTTAAAGACCCCTTAACTTAGTTTTTAAAATTTTTTTTTGAAAATTTTAGCTTATTAATTTGCTATGTATTTATTACATATATGATTTCTGTACATCTGTTTTAAGACCCACATCGAAAGCATCTGATCTGGAAATGTATCAACAACCTATGAGTTTTGGAAGGAAAGGATCGATAACTAGCAAATTATATGAACAAATAATTGAGTTTGAAGTATAAGCACTTTGGTGGCTGAATAGTGTGAAATTAATGACTGTTTATAAGCCAAGTGGATGAGGAAGTGAAGACAGAGCTGCTGTAGAGTAAAGGTAATTCTCTGGAAAGATGGACACTGGCCAGCATTTTGGTGTTTGGAGAAGGTGGAAGGCCATGGACTTGGATCCTTATTGTAAAGTAAATAATCAATCATTCCAGACACTCAATAAGCAAGAGCATTTCCATTATGGAGTGGAATGCTCTCATCAGAGGAGAAACAAGCCTTATTTGGAACGTACTGTGAATCCATGTGGTTGCTTTTCAACAGACTAAATGAAAAATGTTATTGTGGACTGAATTGTATCCCGTGCTCCAAGTTCATGTGTTGGAGTCTTAGACCTGTCGACCTCACAGTGTGACTTTATTTGGTGATAGGGTTTTTAGAGGGGTCGTTAAGGCAGGTCATGAACATGTGTCCTAACCCAATAGGACAGTTGTCCCTTTATAATGAGGAAATGTGAATATAGAGACACACACAGAGGGAGGATGATAGGAAGAGGCATGAGGTAAAGGAGGCGATGGTAAGTGAAGGAAGGAGACCTCAGATGAAACCAGTCTGCTGACTGACGTTCTGCTCCTACACTGCCAGGTTTCAGAGTGTGTGCCAATGCAAATCTATTGGTTCAGCCACTTTTTAATTAATTGATTAATTAATTAATTAATTTTGGTCATTTTCATTTCCACTAGCTTCTTTCACCCCCCCCCCTTCTCTCCTATTGAGACTCCTTTCTCTTTCTAAAGAAAAAGTCCCCTCTGACCTTCATCTCCTTCTCCACTTTTCTTGGTTCTCTGAGTTTTACTGTTATTCCTTGCATGAACACGAATTGGGAGTTCTTTACTAGAGCACGCAATGGCTATATCAACAAAACCAGACACCCCTACTCCAGCACCCATTAAATACCCACGGTCCCTCAGGGAGGACTGAGGCATCTGGAGACCCTCCCCCAAGCATAATGAACATGTACTGGGCACAGACTTGTGAAGGTCTTGTGCAGGGGCCACAGCTACAGTGAGCTCATGGCTGCAGTGGCTGTGTCCTGTCCAGAAGACACTGATTCACAGCATTCTTCTCCAACCTCTGGCTCTTAACAGTCTCTACCCTATTGACCAGATGTTAGCTGAGCCTTTGAGTGTGTGGTACAGATCATCCTATAAAACTTGGCACTCCAAAGTCACTTTCTCTTCATGCTTGCTTCCATCTCTTCTTGTGATACGTTGCTATGGCACCTGTAGGTGCCCAATACATACTTTCTAATTTCCTCCTTCCTTGCGTGTGTTTAGTCTGATAACAACTCAATATTTGTTTTCAGTCACCAGATGTTCTGATGCTCACTCCCAGATTCTGATGTTCAAATATGAACGTAAGACGTCCATGTTTTGGGGCTTACAACTTGTAAAGGATTTTTATCTCCACAATGCTTTGAACTTGACAGTGCTTGCAATACGAATTATTTCTTCTCCACTCAAAGGATTTGATGACTGACAGGAGAGGCTTTCTCAGTATACAATGTGATTGCTGACAAATCCTACCTTAAACCTTTGGATATATTGGATATAATTGAGTTTTTCCATCATTAATACTGTTCACATATTAAGTCAACTTAGTGACATGAGGGGCGCCTAACACTTTCCTGGAAGCTGCTTGACTTTAATCAGCAGGAACAAATGCAAGATTATTGAACTTTTTCCTTGGGTGACCTAAGCTTGTTCTTGGCACCCATGAGTGTGTAACACAATGTTTCAGTGGCTTCTACCCAGGGGAGTTATTAGTTCTGAACCTTGGGGTTAATTCCATAAGAATGCAATTCCTTTCCTTCCTTTGAGAACAAAACGCTGCTTGTGTTGACTGTCCCCATTGTGTGATAGAGCCAGAGTTTTCAAAACAGTGAGCCATAGCGATCTATAGATAGGACATAAGATTTAGTGAAAGCTAAATATATTTTAAAAAATCCACCTAGACTCTCCAGTTAATTTCAGTATAAACACTGAACACTTTTAAAGAATATTTTTCCATTGTTAAAAATAGTTTTAAAATGTATATAGCAACTGTATCTGAAAGGAACTAGAAAGAAGAGAGTAGAGTCATAATGTTTCAATATGTCAGTATCTCTTAAGTCTATATGGAAACTGTATGTTTATTTTAGTAACACTTCAGAGGCTTTGGACAAGATTAAATGCCTTTGGTTTTAGTTGGAGTTTTATTTTACCTTTTGTGTCCAGTTTGAAAGCACTTGAACTACAAGTGTGCTAGCTATTTTGATGACTTGCCTTCTAGGGGTCATGCAAAGTACTTACATCAATTATCTCATGGGGTCTTCAAAACCAAGGCTTAGCAGGGCTGGGGAGATGGGTCAATGGTGAAGGGTACTTGTTGCTTTTTCAGTTGTCCAGGGTTCCATTTCTAGAACCTACAAGGTGGTCTACACTCTCTTATAATGCCAGTTCTAGGGAATCTTTACTTTCTTCTGACCTAAACACACACACACACACACACACACACACACACACACACACACACACACAGAGAGAGAGAGAGAGAGAGAGAGAGAGAGAGAGAGAGAGAGAGAGAGAGAGAGAGACAGAGAGAGAGAGACAGAGAAATTTTAGAAGAGTTGTTTGTTCAAAATAAATATAGACATATATCTAAACACCCAAACAACCAAGAGTTGGCAAACTATAGCCTATGGGACAAATCTAGTCATATTTATTGTTTGTTTGTTTTGCTTTTTTAAGGCACTGAGTTCAAGTTTATTTCACACATGCAGAATAGAAAAGAGCACAAAAAAGTTTCTTACAGTGCCAACTTTTAAAAAAGGAGCTTCTATTTTTTTTTAATAGAAAAGGACAGAGGATAAGGATGTTTAGTATGATGCTGTAGGCTCAATGCTCAGCCCCACATAAAGTAGTTTATAATCCTAGTCTATAATCCCCGAGTTTGAGAGGTAGTTGTATGAAGAGGATCAGGAGTTCAAAATCAACTTCAACAACATGAAGAGTTCAAGGCCACCCTTGCACTCAAGAGACCCACCCTATCTAGTTTGAAGGAGGAAGAAGATTAAGAGAATATAAGAGAGATAAGGGAGAGTGAGGTATGAATATGATTGAAGTACATCATGCATATGTATGAGAATATTATTAATTATATTATGAATAATTAATGTATGCCAATAAAGACATTTAAGAAAGCAATGTCAGGCTTGTTATCTCATAACTGTAATCCTATCACTTGGAAGATGGATGCTGGGGAACTGTCATGAATCAGTCTAGGACACAGAAAGAGATGTATTCTCAAATAAGTAAACAAACATAAACAAGAAAACAAGTGGGCTGAAGAGATGACTCATAGGTTAGGAGCACTGGCTGTCATCCATGGGACCCTGGTTCGAGTCTCAGCAATTTTATTCCAGCTCACACCCATCTGTAACTCCAGCTCTAGGAGATCTTGTGCCCTCTTCTGGCTTCCAGGCCCTAGGCAAGCACCTACTGCCCAGACATGCATGCAGGCAAAACAGCCATACACATAAAATAATTAAACACTAAAGAAAATGATGGTTATTTTTCTTTAATAATTCTCATGCTGCTGATTTCGGGGATCTAAACAAAGCTATCATACCTGTCTGTTAGTATCTGTTGATATGCTTTCTGGTTTTAAGGTGACAATATTGTTTATGTTTCTTTTTTTTTAAAGACTTATTTATTGATTTTAAATATAAGTCCACTGTTGTTCTCTTCAGACACACCAGAAGAGGACATCAGATTCCATTACAGATGATTGTGAGCTACCATGTGGTTCCTGGGAATTGAACTCAGGACCTCTGGAATAGCAGTCAGTGCTCTTAACCACTGAGCCATCTCTCCAGCCCTGACGATATTGTTTTCTTCAAGCATACTCTTGTTTCATTTATTGAATGTGTTATTGTTGTTCTCATGTGTAGGATGAACAAAGTGGACCCCTAAAAGAATAAGAAACTTTGGAAACATTCTCAGTAAATCTTAGAATTCACAGTAAAGTCCACCGACGCCAAACTGTCTTCTCAGATTGTTACCATGCAAAAGATAGAGTGTGTGTTTAATTTGTCCTTACTTTGACAAGGAGGAAACGGATTTGTGATTAACGGTGAATCTATCTGTCAGATAAACAGGATAGAATGGAGCAGTGACTAAGAGCTCAGGTTCTGCAGCCACATGTCTAAAGTGCAGCTCTGTCACTTAATTTTTCTGTACCTTTCTTCCCCCCACATAGACAATAGATGATAACAATAATAGCTATTTGCATGGTTAAATGAGATTGCATTTCAAAGGAAATCATGTGACCACTGGATGTGCAATACAGAAGACATTTCCTAAATTTATTTCAAATCATTATGACTTTTAATTATTGTTTTATTTTTATAAATTTTATTTTATATGCATGAATATTTTCATTGCATGTATGTATATCCACCATACGTGGGCCTGGTGTCCATGGTGGTCAGTAGAGGGCATCAGATCTCCTGAAACTGGAGTTATAGATTGTATCTGAAGCACCTTCCATAATGTCAGAGCATCTCAACCAGAAAGTGCACAGAGCACAGTAGTGCCATCTTTCAGATAAGCATGGAAATGGTCCAGGTTCTGTGTAAGCATTGACTTTGGCTGGACCACATCTTTCAGTATCTTGGCTAGCCTATAATGCATAGGAAAGGACTCTTGGGAGACGCTACCAGCATTCATTCATCCACCCCTGTCTGGGCCTGGACCTTTTTTTTTTTTTTTCATCTTTGATATTTATAGTTTCAGTATTAGCTCCTAGAGTTTCCAAATTGACTAAATGATGCCATCAGAGATGCCCAGGATGAACTTTCCTGAATAATATAAAATAAGCCATTGTCCTCAATCTGCAACTTGATGATGAGCTACATATAGGAAAAGCAATCAATTTGTCTTAATATTCCTCACCCTCCTATGTGCTCAGAATGGTAGCGATTGTATAGCAAGCTGTTCTAACTTCATTTCTGTTGCTGTGAGAAAATATTCTAACATAAAGCAACTTAGGGGAAGGGTTTATTTAGCTTACAATCCCAGATTGTGGTTCATTATTGTATGGAAGGCACAAGGCAGGAACTTGAGACATGTGGTCACAACACAGAAATGAATGCACACATGCTGCCTGCTTGCTTATGGTCAGCTAGCTTTCTTCATTCTCTCTCTTGGTTTACTTTGTTTTATGTATATGAGTATTTCTTCTACATGTATTTCTGTGTACCATGTATGCCCACTCACAGAGGTTAGTAGAGAAGATCACGTCCCCCTAGAACTAAAGTTACTGACACTGGTTTACAAGTGAGTGTTGGGAACAGACCCCAGTCGTCTGCAAGAACAGCAGTGTTTCAAATGTTGAGTCATCTCTCAAGGCCCAGCTTTCTTCTCCATTACATGACTCATGGCTCAGCCTAGGGAATGGTGCTGTCCACAGTGAGCTGAATCAATTAACAATCAAGATGATCGTCCCCTCTCCCCTGCCACAGGCTAATATGGATTCTCCAATTAAGAGTCTCTTCTCTGAGGATCCTAGGTTGTGCAAAGTGACATTTAAAGGCAGACACCATGAAAAAAAATACTGATCTTCTGAGGTGATTGGGAGACATGGTTGTTCCTGATGCAGAATGGGCATGGAAGCCTTGAGACATTGTATGTGGACTGGCAAATGAAGAGTTAACATGAAATGACTCAAGTTCCAATTATGATGCCCAGAGGCTCTGCTGAAGTGAAGCAGAAGCTGGGTTTTTGCATCATTTGGATTCCTAGGAACAAGAATAAGAAAATAGATTATTTTTCTGGGGTTGGGCCCAGCATCTCTCTAGAGTCTTGAAAATACTTGAGAACTGTGGGTTTAGAGCAAGGGTGAGCAGGGTAGAGAGAGATGGAGGGAAAGCATTGCAGTATGTCCCAAGGACTGTATTAGGTTTTTTTTGTTTGTTTGTTTGTTTTTTTTTTTTTTTTTTTTTTTGCTGCTCTGATAAACACCAAGTGTGACTTATAGAATAAGAGTTTATTTCAGCTTCTGGTCCCAGAAGGCTGATCCATCATGGTGGGGAGGTGTGGCAGCAATCGGTAGGCATGGTGTTCAAAGTAGGAAGCGGAGAGGACTCACCCTCAACCTTAACATGAAGCAGAGAAAGGAAACTGAAGATAAGGGAAGACCGTAAGCTCTCATTTCCTGTCCCCAGTGACATAGTTCCTCCAGAAAGGCTCCACCTCCTAAACCTCTCTAAATAGTGTCATCAACTGGAGAGCAAATATTCAAATGCCAGAGCTATATGGGGACATTCTCATTTAAACGGCCATAGGAATCAAGGCTGCAGGACAGTCCCCGTGATTCATTTTCTTGTGTGCCTCAAGTCTCGACATTACATTTTTCTTTTTCCATCTCCTCCTTCAGCATATACTTCCTTCATTAATTTATTCAACAAGTGTTTACTGTATGTCTCTGTGCACCAAGCATTGTGTAAAGCCTAGGATGTAAGGGGGAAAGCCTGACTCTCCTCAGACCAGTGGGGACACAAACGAGTCAGGAAATAGGCAAATGCTGTAAGGCATGAACATAACAGGGGTGGGGGGCGGCAGGGAACATCAAAACCAAGATATGACAGAGGGGACAGGGTGGTTAGGGAAGGCCTCTGTTGGTTTAGGCCTGAGGCCTTGAAAGAAGAGAAATAAGCCATGGCTTCCAAACTCAGGCATTTAGTAAGCAACGACAGTGAAGCTGGGATGTAGATTTACCTGATTTTTAAAAATTAATTATTGTTTATTTAAGTTTTTCATTCAATATATTCTGATCATGTTTTTCCTCTCCCCAATTTCTCTCAGCTACCCCTACCTCCCTACCTACCCAACTTCTAAGCAAGAAAGCAAACAAAGAAAAAACCCAAATGAAAATCAAAACAAACTAAAAGCAATCAAACAAACAAACAAAATCTCATTAGACAAATTGCATAAAAACAATGCAAAGAACATACAAGAAAACATGGGGTTTGTTTGTGTTGGCCAACAACTCCTGAACATGAGTCTGCCCTGGCTTGCAATAATATACTATTGGAGAACACTGAATTTTTTCTTTCCTAGCAGGTATCAACTGCAAACAGTTCTTGGTCTGGGGATGACTTTGTGTCCACTTTCCCCTACCCCTTGCTGGGATTTTGTCTGGTTTGAACCTGTATAGGCCTTGTGCATGCTGTCACAATGTCTCTGTATGTGTGAGTCTTAAGGATTACCTAGTTTTCATTACATCTTTAAACAAGCATAAACACCCTCAAATATTTATATTTATCTGTATAGCAGCTTGAACAAAGGGGAGAAATAGTCACATCTTTACTTGCCCACTCTGATGCCATGCTGTGCATGGAAATGCTGAATCCAAAACCCTTTGTGCAGCTGTGAGCACCAGGGTCCAGCCTTGCTGAGAAAAGCATTGTTCGGCTGGAGGTGGGATAATACAAGAGTGTCCAAGCTCATCAAAGTGATTACAATGCCCCCTTTACTCCATAGCAGGGCAGCTATCAATTAACATGCAGGGCACACACAGACCACTTGCTGATTGCTTTCATTTGTAGACAAACAAGAGTCTAATTCATTAATTGCTTTCATTCTTTGGCAAGCAAGAGTCTAATAAATTAATAGATATGTGTGCCCAGGTCACAGGTTTGGTTGGGAGCTGAGGTTAGATGGATGCTAATAAGTTGCCATTGCACCGAGAACAGTATTGGTGGCATTGTCAGTTTTCTCATCTCTCCACTGACAGAAAAAGACGACCAGAACTGAAAGCTAGAATCAGTGGTCATCTTCTTGTCTGTTTGGATTTCTGTCCACAAGCTCAATTCTTTCTGTGCCAGACATTGCTGAACTTTTTGTAAAGGATGGAGGTGCAATCCTTGTCTTGAAGAAGCTTGCCAACATAATCATTGCAGTGGAGAAAGTGTGGTGAGGAGGAGGGATTGGGCTCTTCATTCAGGCTGGGATCTGATCCTTTCTCTACCATCATATAACTGTGCTAACGTCTTTCTGATTCTTTATTTCTTCACTAATAAAAATGTATATGATCATGTATAGAAACAGCTAACTTACTACGTGGAGATGTCATTGTCACTCTTGATGTATTTCTTCCTCTTATTGCACAATAATGCAACGTCACATTCTGTCACTGACTGGATGACTATGGGCAAGCTACTCAAACTACAAGTTATCATCATTTTCGTGGGCTCACCACCGCAACTCTAGAGCAGACTCCAGGCTGCTGTCATTCTTAACAGCCTGTTCTATTCTTTAGTCATTCTTCTGACCAGCAGTTGCTGTATTTTATACGGAGTCCTTTCTCAGCCAGCAAGAGTGGCCGAGAAAGCTCTATGATCAGGTATTTGTGGGGTCTTTAGTGACTTGCTGATGTCATTTGAGCCTAGACCAGTTCCAAGAACAATCATGACATAGGATCACACTGAGCATGGTGTTGTTATTGAGGTTAGATTATGAGGTATGTCTGAGATAAAGCCACACAGAGTGATCAGTCCCAGCTCTGACTGTTGGCAACACTGGCTCTCAGCACTGGTGTCTCACTTGAACTGTGTTGTGGTTGAGTCAAACAACAAGGCCATCATCAATAGTAGGATCATGATCATGAGGTAGATTGCAAAAATACACATGTCAGAATTTTGATCAATTCTCAGGATCAAAAAAAAAAAAAAAAAAAAGAAAAAGAAAAGAAAAAGAAAGAAAGAACAACAGAAAAGGAAAGTGGACTGGGGATAGGAGAGAAGCACAACTTTTGTTGCCAGAGCCGATGGCTACCGGTCTAGGACTGACATTTACCCAAGCCTCAGACTTAGGAAGTGTCTAAAACCAGCTGCATCAGTCAGATGACAGGGAAAGAGCGTGCCAGGAGAATGACCCCAACTGCTCTGGTAGCAAAATGAGAAATTACCCAGGACAGAATCAATTCTGTTTCCAAGTTGTCGAGAGTCCTCATGAACAATCTGAACAATCCCTCATGCTCCTTCCTAATGAAAGGCAGGGGAATTTTGTTAAAGATAATATAATTAACATGCTGCAGTGCAGTGTACAATGTACAGAGAGATTCTCAGAAGCTGAACTCTGGTTAAGCAGACCTGAATTTGAATGCTGGCTTTTGTCTGGGGCTGGGTGTGTGAACTTAGGCAAGTGACTTAAATTTCTCTGTGCCTTCGAAAATAAGTTCAATCCATGATGGACTTTGCAGGATCATTGAAAGTGTTTAGTGAGATCATTTCTGTCTGATGTTTGATACATTCTTGGGGCTTCATTTATGGCCTCCATTGTTATAAGTAGTTGACACTACACAGATCATTTGATCCAATCTCTACAATAGTATAAAGAAGGTCCTGTGATTCTCTTCATTTTCATATGAGGACCTGAAGGTCTAGTGAGGTTTCCCAACTCACTCCAGACCACACGGTCAGGAAGTATTCAAGTTCTGATCCTGACCAAGGCTGACAGCTCAGGATTTTGCTAATTAGCAAGTTGTATAACATTTCTCCCCCAAACAGGAGAAGTTTAGCTGGACAGAGGAAGGTCCAGAACTTCTGCACCCTCTTGCATAATTCTCTGCTGGCAGTCTGAAGTTGTTGGCTTTAATAAATATGCTGGCTTACTGTTTACAAGGCATAGTGAAAGAGCTATACGGATGGGGCAGACAATGCAAGGTCAGTTTGGATTATGCCTTTTTTCTAGATCACTCCAGAAAGATATTGCTTCATCTCTCCCCTATCAAAAAGTTCCGGGAAAGGTGTTTCTTTCTCCTTTTTACTAAGCCCTTTCCCTTCTCAGACATAGGTTAATAGACCATACCAGTTATCTATGGATCCATGCATACTCTAGTCTCTGCATGGTTTTATCCCAAGAGATGGATTATCTGGAACAAGAAGGTACAGGAGTCCTTACTTTCCCGCTTACTCACCAAGAAAAAGAAACAATTCTGTTTGTTTAGTTTGCTTTAGATACTCTTTTTTCTGGTTATTACAATGAGACAAGTTCCTTGAGAAGGTTTTACAAAGGAGGAAACAGTAGGTACCCAGGGTTAGAAAGGATCTTAGATGGCGTTGAGGTATCTAAATTGAGGCATTGTGTGGGAATTCTTGAACAGTCACTGAGTTTTTTGTTGTTGGCTGTTGTAGGAAGAGCTATCTCACCATTTACCAGCCCCTTTCCCATCAGACTCAACAGGAAGTGTGAGGCTCACAGCATAGCCTGCAAAGTCCTGCAGGGACCAGCACCCATTGTGATACAGGCTCTTGCCGTTGCTCCTTTGCACTCCACCCAGCCATACCCACCTCCCTGCACATATCAGGCTGCTCCTACCACAGGGCCTTTGCACTTACCATCTCTCTGAAGAAAAACCTTGAACCTTCCCTAATTTTTTTTCCAGGCTTCTGATCAAATGTCATCCTCAGGGAGACACATTTGTCACTGTCTAATTGACTGTTACTGTTCCTCTGTTCTAGTTTCCTTATCAATTACCAACCACTCAGATTTCCCCAAAATTCCCCATTTTGACACTTCAGTGGCAGAAGCTGTATCCTCAGCGTGACACATATATTGGGGACTCAATAAAAGCTTGTTGAATGAACACATGAACAAGTCACTAAACGAGTAGAGAGTGTAATAGAAACCCCTCCACTTCATCCTTTCATGCTTCTCTTAGCGTTCTTAGGGTTCCTCATTTTGTAATGATATCTTTCTTTTCTTTTTTTAAGATTTATTTTATATGTATGGATATTTTCCTTCCATGCATATATATGTTCCCTGTGAATGTCTGGTGTCAATGGAGCCCCTAGAACTGGGGTTACAGACAATTGTGAACTGTTGTGTGGTTGCTGGGGATTGAACCCAGGTCCTCTGGAAGAACAGCCAGTGCTCCTTACTGCCTACTGCTATCTCTCCAGCCCCTTGTAGTGATTTCTTAACATATCATACCCAGAGGTGTCGGGGCAGGCATCACCTATTAAAGGAGCCTAAAAATCAGGCAGTCACTTAGAACTATAGTTCTAAGCATGAGTACCTGTGGAGCTTGCTTTTCATATAACTCACAGGTGCCTCTTGGAAAAGTAATTGTTAATGTGGGCCTCTCTTTACATGGACACATAAACAAGAATGCACATTTCAAGAAGGTTATTCCAGATGGATTAATCTCTCTGTCTTTGTCTCATTTTTATCTTCTTAATTTCACACTATCAAGATACATTTAAATTTATTATTATCATTATCATCATTATTGTCATTGTTGTTTGAGTCAGGGTCACACTTTGTACCCCTTGCTGGCTTGGAAACTCCTATGGAGACCAGGTTGGATTCAAAATCAGAGAGATCGGCCTGCCTCTGCCTCTCAAGTGCTGGGATTAAAGGCAGGCCTAGATGCATTTAAATATAACCAAGTCCATGGCAGCTAGCCACTCATAGAAATGCTGACTTCAAGAATGAATTTTAAGCTTATGGTCAGGAACCAGGAAGCTACCACCTATCCCCTAATAGAAGTTCTCAGATGAACTGCCTTCCTTTTATGTGCTGGCCACTGGAAGAAGACACTCTTTAATGAGGACCTAGCCTTCTAATGAGGACCAGATGCTGTCTACTACAGCACAGATGCTAGACCTCCTTCCTCTTCTGAACAATACATTTCTTGTATCCACAAACCTACCACTTATTGGTATTTGTTGCCTTGCCCCATAGTGGCTAATGCATTTCATCTCTCAATTAAATAAAATGTGTTTTATTTACTTATTCATTTATTTATTTATTTATTTAACCTTGCTACTCTTGAAACCAAGGATTCCAGATACTGAGCAAGTTTTCATTAGCATTAGCTAACATTATGAAGGGCACATACTACGTCTATGTTGAATCAGTATAATAGGAGTTGGTAAAACGTTGGTCTTCCTGAGTTTACAGAAATTGTCTCACAATGACCAGAATCATTTTTGATGGCACAGGAGTTTTGAAACGGGTTTTGAAAAATCCCTGTCACTTGCTCATGGCCAGTTCTGTTTTGGGGTCACAACAAGGCCAGCCTAGATCAGAGGTTTCTCTGTGGTTTCTGTTATGCTCACCACACACTTAGCACTTACTCTGCTTTGCAGAGACTCAGGTCCTTCTCCATGTAGCAGAGAGCCCCATTCTTTGAGAATTTGCTAGTTTTCTAATCCTCATTGGGAAAGGAACTGGGCCTTAGGAATATAGTCTGATATATTTGACGTTTTTCACACGAGTTGACAATGATAATATCATATAAGCTCTATGAACATAAAGCAAAAGGATCTGTGTAAACTGTCTGGGGAAATATATATCCTTACTGAAGATTGGCTGCCACATATGAGGTTTGCTCCATACCGATGATCATATCGTATCTGCCCCTTGTCCGATATTTCCTACTCTTTGCCTCTGGTTCATTTGTATCCCGTTCTTCACATATTTATCCACTTTAAAAAAGTATACCTTTAATGCCCTGTATTAAATCTCTCTCTGCTGCAGGAACTGCCTTCAGCTCCAGTCACAGGTGGTTTAGAACCCTCTGCTTCATGACTTGTAGGATGGGGAAAGTGAGTGAATCCCCATAGCTGTCTTTCCCCTTATTCATAGTTCACTGCCATTAAGATTCAAGTTCTATAGACAAGAACTGGATTCCCTTATAGGTTGTTATCCTTGACAGTAACAGGAAACATGGGCTCTGATGAAAGGGCTGAAAAAGCTCTGACAGAGCCTCGGGGACTTCACTCACAGGCAGGACCTAGGTACAGAGGTGCAGACCACAGCTGAAATGCTCCACTCCTCCTGTGTGGTGTTAGGTACACAGGGTAAACGGGGTGACCCTGAAGATGACTGAATACGCAGACCTCAGAGCCAAGAGAAAAGTTAATGCTGTTTCTCTGTGGATAGAATGCTTTGAAATTTTCTTTTTCACTGGTTTGTATGTGTGTTTTCCTTTGTGGTGTGTGTGTGTGTGTGTGTGTGTGTGTGTACCCTATGCTGACTTGGTGTTGTGATTCTATGTCAGTCTCCCAAATGCTGGGATCATAGATGTTCACTACTATACCAGGCTGCTAGTAGGTGTGTGTGTGTGTGTGTGTGTGTGTGTGTGTGTGTGTATTTTAAAGACATGGGAAAACTCTGCTAATTAAGATGGAAGTCTATCATGACCAGAGAGCCTCTGAGTTTAGTGCAATATTGGAGTCTTTGTGATTGACAGGACTTTTCCTTCTCTGACCTTGTCTGGGAAATTCTAACCCCCCATATATGAGTCTACCTGAGGAAATTATGTAGCCTCGATCAGATTACAGGATCAATATCCTTTCTCCTGATAAAACCTGTTTAGCTAGCACCTGAAATTCCTGAAATGCATTCCCATGCTAATGAGGCATTTCAGGTACCCTAAACCCCCAGCAAATGACATTTGCCCTTCCTGGATGCTCCTACCCTCAGTCCTCCAAAACTTTATAAGCCTTGAATCACCCAAAGTAAAGTTGATGCGACTCCCGATAGCTGCCGAACCATCCACTTAGCATCTCTGCTTCCACTGCCCACGTGCACCATAAGGCGGACAATCCTCGAGGGTGAGGAGATCCACATAAAGATATCATCTGTAAACACATACAGATGGCAATATAGCCTTTCTAATGTGAAATGTTCAAATATCACCATTACATAATTCTAGAGTATTTCATTATATGTGATTCCAAGCTCTTATTAGAGAGCAACCTCTCTTCCACTGTCTCACAGCCCTGAACCCCCACTCTCTAAGTTGTTTCCTACTGGGGATGTTCTTTCTCAATGAGACAATATGTTAGGTGGCTTCGTAAAAAAGCTTCCTTCACTTGGTGTGATGTTTTCCAGAAGCATTCACACTGGTATATGCTTGCTTCCTTGTTTTGGCAGCAGAATGGTGAATAGAACAGCGATGGGCAAAAGAGCATATCCTTTCTTTGCCCCTCATCCTGGAGGAAAGCAGTTGTCCAGTCTCTCACCAATAGTTATGGTGATGTTAGCTGTGTGGTCCCCACTCCCCCACCTCTTCATTAGGGAAGGGAAGTTCCCTTCTGCTCGGACTTTGCTGAGTCTCACAATGTCTTGCTTACTAGAAGGGGAACCACAGGAGTGACAGCTGAGTTTCCTCTCTAGAGAAGGCATTGTGCTGGAAACCCTTGCCTTGACATTCCAGGAAACTTCCTTCTAGAGGAGAACTCAAACCATTCCTCAGCAGAAACTCAATGCAGCAGTCTCCACATAAGTATTGACTATTGGGGTTGATCTCATGTTTTCAAAGCCGTGTCTAGAAACAACCCAGCTTTGCCAAACAGGGAATGCACACTGGGGTCTGAGAGAAAGTGGAATGGGAGGTTTGCAACATTATAAGTTGATCTTATGCTTCCCAGAACCTAGAATACCTAAGCTCCTATCTTATGTCCAGTACTTGGTAAGACATTGAGAATGTTCAGGGAGGTGATGGAGACCTTACTCTCCTGAACTGAGTAATTGGTAGTGCGCATGCGTGTGTGAGTGCATGCTTTATGTTTCAAATCGTTTGGTTACTTGCTTAATCTGTTGTATAATTTGGTCTCCATATTAATCCTATGCGATAAGAACTATTTCTTTTTACAGAAACGAGTCGTTTAGAGAAACTGAGCTTCATCTTGAGAGTTGGGATTCTGTTGCAATCTAGAGCTCAAGTTCTTAGCTTGTTTGCTGTATTGTTTGTTTCTCCTGTTCTCTGGAGTGGGGCGGGGATTATACTTTTATTAATGAGAGATACTAAAGCAATCAAACAACAGAAAACACGGACAGTCAGGAGACTCTGGAGAGCAGATACCTACTGGGTTCCTGAAGGTTGCACAGTGGGTGCAACAGTGAGGTGTGTTTTCCTGCAGTTGCTGAGGCTTGGAGATAGTCATGGGTTAGGATTTGGATGAGCATGATGAGAAGAAGACCTTGGGCTGCACGACCATGTAAGTAGACATGAACTTGGACTCCTTATAGAAGCTGTTGTCTGAGGTGTTTCTTCCAGTCATCAATGAGAGGTCTGCCATGAAGGATGAGATTTGGGCTTGGGTTTGGAAATCAGAATACCTCAAGTAAGAGAATGTTTACAACACCATTTGAATAATGGAGAGAATGTATTGATTTCTTTTTTTTTTTAATTTATTTTATTTTATTATTATTATTTTTTAATATATTGATTTCTTTTGTTTGCTTTTCCAACTTACTCGTTCAGGAATCTGAGGAGGTGGCACAGGGTGAAAGCTGGCTGGTAAGATAAGATCCTGACTCCCCATCCCTATCTCAAGTCAGGCAGTTCCAGATTTAGTCCTCACTGTTTGTTTTAAGGTCTCATCTTAATTTAAAAAAAAAAAAAAAGGATAATTGTTTTTGAAAGAGCCAAAATTTATCATGGTAGTCCAACAAACTTGTTTTACAGATCAATAAACTAGAACTTTGAGTAACAGCGAGAACTGTAATTCAAGGTTCTTGGTGCCCAGTGGTTCATTCAGCAATGCTTTATCATTTGCCCGTTACATCCCAGGTACGCTGCAGAGCTGTGGGAGGCATGTGGATACTAGATATCTGCATCTGAAGTCCTATAAGGGATAGAGCTGGGTGAGAACTTCAAAAAAATCCGAGAACAGGGCAAGGGAAGCTCGTTGCTCTCCATTGGATGAGTAGGTCATGGGAGGTCATAGTGTCATGTGATCTGAGTTTTCATGAATATATTAGGATTTGCCAGGGAAATTAAGTGAAGAGGCCATTTTAGGGCAAAGCAGCAACCTGTATTAAGAATCGGAGGTGTGCAAGAACACAACTTAATCAAGAAATAGCATGCATTTTTCTTATTAAGAAAACTACCTTTTATTAAGCATTATTCTGTGCCAGTCATTGTGTTTGGTGATTTGTATGGATTACTCGCCATAATACTCTGAAGAATCCTGAGATGAATACCCATGGGAAAACTGAGTCTCAGGACATTCTGATTCGACTGATCTAGGAATCACACTTTAAGACCTGCTATGAAGAGAGGCAGTGGGAAGACTTTAAGTTTCAGAGAAAGGTTGTCAGTCATGTATCTAGGGCTCTCCGGGTTAATTTGTAGGGTTGAGTCACAGATTTGATCCACGAGGGTTCAATGAAATGGTGAAGAGAGGAGATGGAATGCAGCAAAAGAAGTTATGATAAAACCTCCTAAGGTATGTCTCAAAGAAGATGAGGGATGCAAAGAAATGTTGCCACAGAAGAAGGGAACTCGATCAGCAAGCTCCAAGACACAATGGAAATAGTTGTATTCAATGAATTGAGTCTCTAGAAGTGATACCTGATCAGGAATGAGGCAAGCAAGTATTGCAATAGAACAAGTATTTCCGGTGTTTCCTTGAAAGGAAAGGAAGCTGGCAGGGAAAGCTGGTTCCTTAGGTAGCTGAATTTTGGATATGTTGAGTTGAGGCCCTCGTGTGGTGCAACAGAGAGATGTCAGGCTCTAGTGAGGTGTGTGTGTGTGTGTGTTGTGTGTGTGTGTGTGTGTGTGTGTGTGTGTGTGTGTTGTTGATACTGGTTTAGAAGATCTGATGTTCAGCCCTGGCTTAGTCACTTACTCTTCCATTTCAGAGATATCACATACTCTTTGCACGTCATTTTTTCATCATCAAGAAGAGAAGATAATAGTACCTTTTTCTGCTTAAAGATACTAGAAGGACATTGTCAGTCCTGTGTTGAAACTGTTGAAAAACGAGTTACCTTGGGCTAACAAGATGGCTCAGTGAGTAAAAGGATTTGTCAATAAGCCTTGCTAATCTGAGTTGAATCCCTGGGACCTACAGGTTAGAAGGCAAGAACAGATTCCTTCAAGTTGTCTTGTAACCTTCACACTTGTGCTGTCACACACACACACACACAACACACCACACACACACACACCAGCACCAGAACCATCAGCAGCAACCGCACCACCACCACTCCCAACATACACACAAAAAATAGAGCTGGGCGTGGCGATGATGCACATCTTTCAACCAAGCACTCAGGAGGCAGACGCAGGCAGATGTCTGTTTGAGAGCAGCCTAGTCTATGTAAAATCTGTTCAAAGAAAACAGAAAGCCAGAAACAATTCTCGGCAGTCATCTTCCTATCCATCCGTGAATGGTGTGAATGGTATGATATACACAAAATCACTTCCAAGATGAAAGGTTTCCTGTGGGTACCTTTGAAAGGGCACAGTCTTTCTGTTTGCTGGACTCTTGAACATGCAGGTGAAACTAAACAGTTAAATAGTGGTTTTTTTTTTCTCTTCTTTTAGAATGTTTTATTATCAACTAGCGTTAGGAACAAAGCCGGCTTATTTCCTGAGGCTAATTCTCTCAAGGCTCCTTTGTTATGAGTTTATTATGTTCAAGATCTCAGGTCATGTTATTCCCTATCAGCTGCCTCAGATGGGTTTGAAAATTCTTGACAAATGTTTTAAAACTACCAGCTGTGTGTATTCTTTGTTTTAAGCAATCCTAAGGCATTAACAGATAGACCCCCTCTGTGTGTGTGTGTGTGTGTGTGTGTATGAGTGTGTTCATGGGTGTGAGTATGGGTACGTATTTGTCAAGATGCACGTGTGGAGGTCAGAGGATAACTTTGGATGTTGAAGCAGGGTCTCTTTTTTTGTACCCTGCTGTATACACAAGGGCAGCCCATGGGTTCCTGGGGATTCTCCTTTCTCTACTATTATCCTAGGAGGAACACTGGAGTTACAGACACATCACTAACACCAGCTTTTTACGTGGGTTCTGGGGCTTCAAATGCAATTCCTCATGTGTACATGATTTCCCACTGAGCCACCTCCCCAGCTCTGTGTGTAGGTGTCCCTGTCCCTTTTAGACATATTTATATATTCTAGTGAAAATACAATAAGTGACTTTCTTGAGATGATATGTGGTCATGGCGATTGATAAGTATTCATTAACTCTAAAGCCATCCTTAAAATCCACTAGCCCTTCAACTTTCCCATCTGGTTTATTTCTAGATCTTTCCCTGGTTTATTTCTAGATCTTTCCCCGTACTCTTAGCCTTTCTTCCTGTCTATGCCAGCCAAACAGGGCCTCCCTGGTGCTGGCTGAATGTCATTCTCTTAAGCCCAATGATTGTATCCATTCTTGATTCCTTGCAAATTGTATTCACACCAGAAAGAGATTAGCTTTAAAATCTGATTAAATCTCTACCTTCTTAAGCTTTCTAAGGGCTTTCCACTTGCTTTAAGGATAACGATAATGAATGCCATTAAGGCTACCTTTGAGAAACCACATGACTGGCCTCCCTTAACCTCTGCACTCTGTCTTCACTCCTGCCCACTCTGGTTCTCCAAACTTCATTCAAGCTGGCTGATTTTTGGTCTTCATAGATTTTACCTTCATCCTACACACAATTTTTTCACATTGGATTCTTTCTGCCTAGAATTCTTCCTCCTCTCTGAATCCCATCATTTGCCCCTACCCTTCCAATCACAGCTCAACCGACCCTACAAAGTCTTCTGCGAGCCCTCCTAACTAGATCGATCTCAAAATCTGTCTTCTCAAAAGACCACTGACTTCTACATGTCTGCACTTACCACAGGCTTTATTTTACACTTACCTTTTTGTCGAGTTGAATGCAGAAGACATAGATGATGTCTGGTTCAGCCTCCTATGTACCGAGAACAATGCTTAGTACACATAAGAGCTAGTGAATATTGAGTGAACGGTTATTCAGAGATCAATTTGTGTGCAATTCTTCTTAGATATATAA
The DNA here is from genome assembly GCA_021653895.1 of Mastomys natalensis. NCBI lineage: Eukaryota > Metazoa > Chordata > Mammalia > Rodentia > Muridae > Mastomys > Mastomys natalensis. The sequence continues at coordinate 356,317 of JAJTUV010000027.1, forward strand.
CACATAGACAGTCTAACACATAGACAGTTACAACATAAATTAAATTCCCTGAGAAACATGACAGTATTGATTTCAGCTTTCACTTGTGTGATAATTAAGAGAACAACAAGCCCTCTTGGCATTTATACTGAAGCTTGCCATTTCTCTACTGGTTAATGCCTGGAACATACATTGTTCCTAAAACCTTGCTCTTGCAACTTAGCGTCTTAAGTCCCATCTGCAGTCCAGAGTTGTGGAAGCAGTGAGCCAGCTTGTTATTCTTTTAGCTGTCAAAGCATTCTGCCCTAATGATTGGGAAACAAAGACTGTTGTTCATTTTGCGAATTCTGAATTTTCTAGTAGTCCTCAGCCAAAACAGAATTTAAAAGACAAGACATAATGACTTTTCAACTAGATTAGGGGAAATACACAGGAGTGCCGTTTTCTAATGTTCATGGTGTTTTGTTGTAATTACAGTTGGAGAAATACTAAGCCAATTCAAGGCAGTTCAACATAATAAGAAACAGGACGTGGTCAATGTTTGAGTGAGTTCCAGACAGTTTCAGGATTGGCAATGAGAATGACAAGTGTCAATCATGCAGCTTTCCAGCCTCACGGGTCACCCCAAACCCTTCTTATCTTGGTCAGGACTTGAGAACAAGGAGCCATAGAACCCTTTCATGAAAAGATAGACTGTGCATTTCTGTAAATGCAAGGGATGTATCGCAATCAAGCAACACACTGCTGCTTTGTATAAACAGCAAAGTAAATAAGTCACTGCTCTGAAGTTCCCAGCATCCGGATGACCCCCCTGCTGGAGTGCCCCAGCTTGTTGTCATTGAGAGATGGAAACTTAAAGTCCAACGAACAGTGAACAGTATTATGAATAGATTAGAGTTACGTTATGAATTAGGTCCAGCTGTTCAACATGTGGGGCACTGGTAAATTAAGTCACTGTCATTTATTCTAATGTTTTCCTAAATGTGGTCCTTGCATGGCTTGTATCAGAATGACCCATTGTGCCGTTCTTGACTGTCCCCTAAATTCTCCCTTCTTCTCTTACCCCTTAGATCTAGCAGAGAGCAGAATCTCTGGGGACAAGGCATAAATATCACAGTTTTAATACCTGCCCCTCAGGGGATCCTTATGGGCCATAAAGTTGGAGACTAGAGTGAGTTTTGAGGCAGAGTTGCTTACAAGATGTTTACAGGGTTAGGTTTTTCTCTGCCAGAAGGCAGTGTTCTCTGAAATATGGCTGGGTTAATAAACCACACAGGACATTTGCAGCTTCCCCCCCCCCCCCCGCATACTCTTTCTGCTGTATTCAGTCAGCCAGTGATGTATGTCTTTCTACCAAAATCTTAAACACAATAGCAGGTGAACTGATTTCTTCTGAAAGATTTTGCACTGTAGTCCAGTCATTTTTGGTGACTTTTTTTTTTTTGACCCACTCTCTATACTACCAGGCTTAGAGTTTTCTTTATTTGAAATAATGAGAGTTAATTGTGTTTTACAGTTGATTTAATGCCAAGGTAGGGCTATCCCCCTGACTGCCTAATCTATAAAGAGTACCTTGCAGTAAAAATCTATTTGCCTTCTGTCTTGCCCAGAAAGCCCTGTTGGGGGTAGAGACATGAGGGTTGCTGAGGATTTCTGACTGCGAGCCTGGCTCTGGCTTCAATGAGACCCCCTATCTCAACAGAATAAGGGACAGAGTAATACAGCAGGACACTCAAAGCTCTTCTCTGGCTTTCACACATGTACACATGGAAAGCACATACACTTTCATATACATACGCACATATAAAACACAATTTTCTTAACTATAGCTAGATGGTCTGTATGTATTTATACATGTGTGTATGTTCTTATATGTGTATAAATGTATGTGCATGTTTATGGATACACATGTATGTGTTTGTATGTGTGTATTTATATGCGTATGTGGGCATGTGTAGATTTGTATGTATGCATGTGCATGTAGGTATGTACATGCACATGTGTGTATGTATTGACAAGTTCCTGATGCTCAGTGACCTGGTGGAAATACAGTTCTTTGGCAGAATGGTTAACAGAAACAATGGCTGATCTTGATCTTTTTGGATAAATAGGCAATCCAGTGCTGTACAGATCATGATGTACGTGTACCAACTTGCTATCACACTTTGGAACCCCTTTTTCCTGTACAGCTAGTTTGCATGTCATAAAATAAAACAATAAAATAAAAATGATCTTCAGTTTCTGAGCCGTATTTTTCCTCCCAAGGAGAGCCTAAGTTTTCTTAGAGATGAGTTTCTGCATCAGAGAAAGTCTCAAATTGCTGGGACCTACAGGCCTGGGGAGGCTGGAGAGAAAAGGAGGCCATTTGTTTTCAGATCCTCTGTAGCACGCAGTGCACACTGAAATAACAGTGCAGACCCAATGATTTCCTCTTGGTTTATAGATTTCCCTGAAAACAGCAGGTTTGCATCTTGAGACTGAATATATAGTAGAAAAACCTTACATGGGGTTAACATCTTTTAGAAGCCTTGCTAAATAATCAACTCCAGATCAGTTTAGCTTGGCATACAGACGAAAGCAAGAGGGTTGTAGATAAATTCATTGCCTGCCCCCTCTGTGAGACTCTAAAGCTCAGAGGATCCGAGAAGAGCAACTGAGAGTCTGGCAGTGTCTCTTCTTCTTTTCAATGAGCTGTTTACTAAATTCTAGAGTTTATAATGAAACCCAGGCTTACTCTGCAATCCACATAAACAAGCTCTTGGCTTTTGTGCTATCAGGTTTTATGCGAGCAGAGCCACGGGGGCTTCCTTTAGCAGTCGCTGCCTGGAAGGTTCCTGTTTGTTTACGTATGCACATATGTGCTCTGTAAGAATGACAGAGAAGGAGCCTGGCAGGGAAAAGCCAAAAACAAGCCTTCCCTCATTTGAATCCTAAAGGCATATAATATGTAAACGACTTTCCGATTTAGAGACTTCTAAATATGGTGTGGTTGCCAAGTTTGCAAAATTGCTTAGGATAGAAGCTTCAACACACACAAGAGCCTCACAGGACAGTCTCCTCAAAGCACATGAGCATTTGACAGGAATTCTTGCAGCCATTGCCACTTGCAAGCTAAATTCAAGGCTAATGAAGCTCCCTGTCCTACTGTCCTTTATGCCTGCTTCCTACCCCACCCCCACCCCACAAACAAGCTGACTTTTGTCAGGAATGGGTAGAGACTGGAATGATATTGTCTTTTTTTTTTTTTTTTTCATATTCAGAAGGACTTTATGCAGCTTAGCTGGCAGTGTCAGTATGTTGATAAAAGTTACTAGTGTAAAATTTAACAACATGGAGGGAAAATAATGCTATCTCTTGTGTGAGTTGCAATTTTGGAAGATCCCATTGTGTGAAACTCCCGAAGAATCAGAAGTAGCTGAGAATGTAGTTATATAGATACAGGGTCACTCCAACTGCCAGAAAAATAAACAAATGGTAAAGACAGAGAGATTTGTTTGGTTTATAAATTGTACTTTTTTTTTCTTGTTTAAAAAAACAATCCCTGAAGTTGGGGGATGGGGGGGTTGAGGGCATCAAATAACTACTTAGCAAACGCTTCGAGCTGATGGGAAGTTCTGGGCAGCTCTGATTCATTTTTATCGGATAAAATACATTTGGTTTCTCTTTTGACAAACCATGTATTTGTGAGGGAAGAAAAAACGAACATGTACTGTTATTGGCCACAGCTACACAAGAAGTCCTCCGGTTGCCAAAGGATACCACATGAAAGTGTCTGTGCGAGGGGAGGGGCCGGCCGGGGGGGTGGGGCCAAGAAGGATGTTGCCTTAAGCCTCTTATGCTCAGAGTTGCAATTTGTGAACCAACTGTGATGAAATCGAGCTCTGCACGAATCAGATGCGCCTGTCAACTTCCCAGGTGGGATTGCTTGGAGTTAACAGCCTGAACTCAGAGCCCCGAAAGCCGAGCATTCAGGGCAAGCAGAGAACACCCTGCAGAGGCTTTCCAAGAATACCTCGGCATGGCAAGACAAGGCTGTTTCGGGTCATACCAGGTAGGAGGATGGTACGGTGACTAGCGAAGTGCTGAATCTCTCGGATTACTGCCATTTGAATTCGATTATTTTTTCCTCCTTGTTCAAATTCAGACATCATCTGAGAAAGCCTTTTGGAATTGGCAGGACTCAGGGTGTTAGGGTCTTCTGAACTGCTTTCATGCACTTTGAATCCATCAAATCTAGCTGTGTTTGACAACTTGATTTTCTTATTCCCTTAGGTAATTTCCTTGTTCACTTTTGCCATCGGCGTCAATATCTGCTTAGGATTCACAGCAAGTCGGATTAAGAGGGCAGAATGGGATGAAGGCCCTCCCCAGGTAAGAGTAGCAGTTATTAGGAGTTTTGTTTCTTTAATAGTACTGTGTGCACTTAGCAATCCTTATCGGCAACCTCGGGCGTCCATCTTTCAGACACCTTTAGCCTAAGGTATCTCTGTCATAAAGCCAGTTCTGTCTATAATTTAGGTGTAAAGAATGTCGTTTTAATCGGAGACCTTTATTGTCGATTCTCAACAACTGGCTGCTTACATTTTTTTGTATCCTGAAGTTTATACGTATTGAAATAAAATGAGAACATTTGTTCATAAACAAAGCCATGCTAATTTTCGTGAGAATAGGTGTCACTTTAGTGCTGGAGAAGGACGAGGCTGTCAGGTTGCGTACAGGTACAGAGGGCTGAGACTGATGTGTTCGTATAAAGTACATTATTTGCTACCAGAAAGTTCTACCCTGGGAGTGAGAAAAAAAAAAAAAGAAGTTTAAAAAAAGGCAATAAACTTTTTTTTAAAAAAATAAAAATAGAAATTTAGAACTTTGACACTAGGATTTCCGGAGACTAGGGGAACCCTCAAGGTGAGCTCTTTAGAGAGTTTTCAGAGGAGATGTGCACGCTCTGTGTTTCCTTCTGCAAGAAGGCAAGGTTTTCCGAGCTGGCTTAACTAACACAGCTGGAGTGAATGGGGCTCCTTTGCAGTGGGCTGTACCGAGCAGAGCGGGGCTTCATAAAGGAACGTTTGTGCAGGCTGAGGGGGCCTAGCTGACCTGGTCTTAAGCAATGGCTTGGTTAATTTCCTGGAAATTGGAGCTGCTGATGGTTTCAGAATTAAAAATTGCATTTGAAATGACAGGTACTCTAGGGGGCAATATTTTCTTCCCTTTCTCTGACATGACAGTATGTTTTCTGTCTCCCCTGGGAATTTGGTGTTGCTCTGCGTTTCTTGATTGGTGCGCTATGAAACCCCACCTGTCTTTATACCACCATAAATGTGTATTATTAAACAAGGTATAATGGAATATTGAATCTTCCACACGGCAAGTAAGTTATCTGAGTTAGGCTTGAGAAGGTGGAAGGTATGGTAAGACATGTGAGTGAGGGGGCTGCAGAGAGGTATACTTTGGGGAAAGAATGAGAAAACAGACCTTAATAAATTGTGGCCCCGGGGAGCCCAAGGGACAAAACTTCATTGTGTTTCATTGGGGAGAGAGGAGAAGGGTTGCTAGGCCAGAAGAGAATGCTGTTTTTATTGGAGGCAAAGGCTGTCTTCAAAGCCTTCTTTTTCACTCCCACTAAGGCTGATTGTGACAGGGGACCAGGCCCTTGGCCTGAGCACGCTGCTTTGACACCCACTTCGGGTCTTTCCACAGTGCCTAAAAGGAACTGTTTTTCTGCTTTCTTTAAATGACAGTGGCAGGGACCAATGCTGCTACTTTAATGACTTCATTATTTTCAAACATGACTTTTTTTGAGAAATGGATCATGAAAGCCTGGGACCCTGGGTCCATATTAATGAGTGCTCCTGTCACAGGCAAGTCACTTGTAATGTCTTAGCGCTCAGCAATGAGGATCAGTTTAGAAGACTTTATTTTCTAGATTATTAAAAATAAATAAATAAAAAACCATTCCCTCCACCCTGTTTCATCTCCTATTAAATGTGTGTGATCTCTAACCGAAAATTTGAAAAGTATAGATTAAATGTATTAGCCCCTGAAAACATTGCTCATATAATAAATAACTTCCATATGTTGTAGAGAATAGATACAAGACAAGTAATGTCAATATTACTTCTGGAAAACCAGTCTAGTCTATAGTACTACTGACCAGTTAGATAGCATTAAACATACTACTTCATGAATACTACTTCATGAACTGTTTAATAGAATCAGTATTTTAAGCCTTTAGGGTGTATAGTGATAGTTCATTTCACCCCCATGAAGCTTAGTTTTAGGGCACCACACAGTTTATATCCGAGTTCCAGTGATATACTTATGCGACTTTTATTCTTAAGGTTTCTTTTGATGCAGATATAAAAACTGTCTGCATTCTGCCTTTCCTGGTTTCTAAAAGGAATCATTGTCTTTTCTATTTAACCTCAGTGTGTAGACAGTAGGTTATATCTTTTCAACTGCTAACTACACTTGAAAGGGGGAGTCTCCTAAATAATACAAGTGATAGGCGGTTCTGACTATTAGCAAAACTTTTGCATCAGAGAATATTGGGTGAAATTTTTTCTACACTTTAAAAAATAAAAGTCAAGATAGAAAGCACCCTATTTTTTTTTTTTTTTTAAACAACACTCTTGGGCTCCAAAGAAATCCTGCAAATTCAGTGCCCCAGGTGTTTCAGAAACAAACATAAAGACTGTTCATTTATATGTGGCCAGAGGAAGAACCACCATTCAAAAGCATGCAACTTCTTACTTAGCCCTGGTAGCTAGCTAGCTCCTCAGGGCCCCTGGGTAACAGCTGAGAACGTTTTAGATGCATGAATACTCTTACTGCTACACTGTGAACTGAGGTGTCTGCTCCAAGGCTGTGACCATTCAAAGAAACTTATAATTAATTAACTAGTACACTTGTTAGCCGGATTTATTGTTTGAACCTGATGATCTATTAGAAGCAAAGGGTGATGAGAGTTCTCCCAGATCCTGGGATATGTAGGAGGTGTGAAATGACCAAAGTGAGTTACGAAAGGGACGCTAAGGTCAATAAGGTGGCAGAAATAGAATTTTAAAGGAACAATAAGTGCAGTTGAGCTGGGTATCTTTGTTTAAACATCCGATGTGGTCACTCTGTCTAGAAAATGGAATGAAAATGTGTGCGCATGCAGTTGTGTGCACACAGGCCTCCCCGTGGGTGTGGCGTGTCAGGAGTTACAGGAGTCTGTGTTACAGGAGCTATACTTATTCCAATACTCTTTCAGTCCCCAGGTAGCCATGAGTATTCTTTGAAATAGTAGCGATGTGACATTTGACTGACAAAATGAGATTTTTTTTGACCTTGTGAATACTTGGCTAATAAAAATTTGATAACTCTGTCTAATTTATTGTCACTTATATTGGCTTGGAAGGAAAGTTTAAGAGCATATGAGTGATGAATTTGTGGGTAAATATGAAACAAAAAGCATGGCTAACAGCTTTGTTAGAAAAGGCAAAGGGTTGCTAGTGTCTCGGTGTACAGTTGAGAACACTTTAAATAACATTCCAGCAGACTACAGGAAGACCTAAAGCTGACAGGCTATCACTCTGGGAGGACAGTGATCAGCTGGGGTATAATACACGGTGTGACTTTACGTTAGACTGAACATTGAATTTGGGGAGTTTGAGTTAATGGAATGAGATCACCCGAGTTAGGATTGGGGACCCCATTGAGTTTACAGTTCTTTGTGGAGTGGGACTCAGGGTGGTGATTTCTCCATTTACTTTTATACAGCTGAGAATTCTCTATGATGTTTCTGTATCTGAAATTTCAGTATGCTTTGTTCAACATAATTTTTTTCTTTTCATATTTTCCTTGATTTTTCTTTTATTGAAAATAGATTTTTTTTTCATACAGCATATTGCAATTATGGCTTCCTTCCTCCAACTCCTTTGAAGTCCTCCCGACCTTCTCTCCCATCTGAATCCACAGTATTTCTGTTTTTCCTTAGAAAACAAAGAAGCATCTAAATAATAACAATGAAGTAAGATAAAACAAGCAAGCAAACAAGCATAGGACAAAACAAACAGAAGAAAAAGAGACAAGGAAAAGCACATGAAACACAAAGATGCACACACACACACACACACACACACACACAGGAATTGCATAAAAATTCACAAGATTTTTTTTTTAACGCTTTGGTATCTTGTTCATTTGTCAGTAAGAAGCAAGCAGACAATAGATTTGTATTTCAGTTGTACTTGGTAACTTCCCAGTTGAATTCACATCCCTTTCTGACATACATCTATATAAATTTGAGGTCCCTTTTCTGAAAATACACTAAAATTACTCATGCTTGCCTGTAACTGTAAACTGTTGATGAAAGAGCACTTAGAAATACATGCCACTATTAAAGCACACTTACATTTTTTTTTTTCCTTAAAGAAGCAAAGTGGCTCAAACAGGAACAAAGCTCAAGAAACTAGACAAAAACCAAGTAAGACTAAAGCTGTTAACGTTACCAACCTGTTGCTCCTGTCTGTTACTATTTTTGTTTATTTTTAGACAGGGTGGCACTGTACGGCTCAGGATGGCCTGCTGGAGTTCCATGCCCGTCATCACATCCAGCTTCTCTTCTCTCAAATACCTGAATACCCTCAGTGTGTCTGGCTTAAACTCTTCCAATGTTAAATGCATGGCTGCCATGGATGGAGATATTGTCACAATATGAGTCTAGACTAGACTCTTAATAAGGCAAGCAAACAGCACACTGGGTGCTGGCCATACATACACTCCAGTTAGACCAGACTACCCAGGCTTGCTGGGCTCAGAGGTTGACCTGGACCTTGTAGGTTATTCTTACTTTATTGGGTTTTCTTTTGTTCCACTATTTGTTTGTTCCACTATTTTGTAATTACGGCAAGGTCAGAGGTTTAGTTAGTCTAAGAATGCTTAGCTGTACCTCAGACTGTCTCACTCAAATGTTTTTATCCTTCTGAACATATGCCTAATTTCCACCTACAATTAGTTTAAAATATACAGTAAGTTAGCTGAAAAGAGAGGAGGGACATGGGGCTAAGGACCGCCACCACCCTTGGGCATAGGACTGATGAGTGAGTTGCTCAATAGTGGTGGTCAGGACCAGCTAGTAAGTCTTCTCCAGGAAGGCCTTGCAGCACCTAAGGCTTTGCTGCTTCACCACCTCGAAGAGAGAGTCAATGCCGTAATCGGGATCTTCAATCATGAGTTGTTTCTGTGGGTCATAGCTCCAAAGTAGTTCAGTTTTAGCTTTGCAGTTTTTAACTTGATTACTTTTTCTATTCAAATCTCTCAGATTGCTTTCATCCATACATAGTATATAATCGAATGTCACAAAGTCTTCTTTTGTAATCTGCCGTGCAACATGTTGCATGCGGACGCCATGTTTTCTCATGCAGTTCTGCTGTCGATAGTCGCGGGGGGGGGGGGGTCCCCACTTCATAGGTGGATGTGGCTGCACTGTCTATCCTCCAACTATCTGAAACCTTTTCATCAGTTACCAATTTTCTCGAACACTGCCTCTGCAATGGGTGACCGGCAAATGTTACCAAGACACACGAACTGCACTGACTTGGACCCAACCTCTGTCATGTTTTGGTGCAGACCCTCCACAAGATTTTTAAATTGATAAAAATCAACCAGTCTTTCAAAATCAGGATTGGAAAACAACACCTAAAATTTGCAGCCTCTATAAAATTTGGATACTCTTTAATTAGTTAAATTAGTGCCTTATTAGTGAGTATAGTACTTAGTTTATGGCTATAATTAACTTAGTTAATGGTTATAATTCCAAGAGTTGGGAGCCCGAGACAGGAAGGTCACAAGTTTGATGCTATTCTGGACTACACTGAGAGACCCTGTATTAATCAATCAAATCCAACAAATATCCTTCCTCTGTTAGTCAGATAAACAATGCGGTTGTGTTGTGATGATCTAAAATCTTAGCTGGCTGATATGCAAGGCACTGGTTTGATTCTTCAGTTAGAAGATAAATTTTTATAGCAAAATTCCATGAGACTGATGAGCGTAATGTACGTCAGAGAAGGTGCATGATGAAGCTTTTGCATTCTGTTTGGGACGAGGCTGGTGTCTACATGTGGAGTTGCTAGTCAACAGCACCTGACTGGATGTGACGAGGTTCTTGTTTGCTGGCAGGTTTGCAAATCATTCAGATTTGTGATTTAACTACATTGAGAGCCATTTAAAAGGTCTGGAGATTAACTTGAAATTTTTCAGTTTTCTTTTAAATGACAGAATTCTGTTTTCTTGTAGTTTGTGAAATGTTTCTACATGTGACTATATTGTGTTTATTGACACAGTGTTTCCAGAGGACAGATGTTTGAGAACTTGCCAGGTGGACCCGTTTATCCGTTTCTGCCTCTGTCTCTGTGTCTCTCTCTCCCCTACCTCTATATCACATCTCCCCGACCATATGAGATCTGGCCCAGCAGCTATGAAGAGGAACGACTATAAAGATCTATACTTCAGAAGCAGTGAAAGCTGACGTAGAGATCTATGTATAAACTGGTGTTTGCTAAGGGATAAAGTGAAACCCTGCAGAAAAACTGTGAGGGGAAGATCAGTGAAGAAAGGATGATGAGAACGAATGACTGAGGTACTCCGGAAGACGGAGGTGGCAGCATTCCAGCTTCTGGCGGAGTGGCATGAGTGGCGGAGTGGCGGAGTGGCGGAGTGGCGGAGTGGCGGAGTGGCGGAGTGGCGGAGTGGCGGAGTGGCGGAGTGGCGGAGTGGCGTTCTGAATGCTGTCCACATGCCCCAACCCAAGTCTTTGCTTGCAGGCTATACTTGAGACCGGACAGCAGATAGAAGGGTAACTGTTTTTCTGCTTTTGAGAGAAGAAGCCTGCATGAGAACAGCCTATAACCCATTTCAGGGCTTTGTTTTCAGCAGACACCTGGGCTGAGCACCAAGAGCAGAAGGCAGTGACTGACAGGGAACAGCATGCAACTCTGCCAGTGAGACCAACCTGGTAGAAGAAACTTACGTTCCTCCAGCTTTAAGCTAGGCTAAGACACTTGAAAGTTTAAATATCACCACCCTTACTGGCCATCTTCCAGATTTGAACTTTCCACTTGACAAGATGAGGAGGAAAGTATGATTGAGAGTGTAGGATAGAGTCGGCTTTGATGACAGCCCTTGTCATCAGCTAGGCTCTTCCCAATTAAATTGTCAGTAGTCTGTGGTTTTTATATGTCTGTAGAACAAACAGTACCAGAGGCTTACAGCACTTACAGCTCTCTCTCTCTCTCTCTCTCTCTCTCTCTCTCTCTCTCTCTCTTTCTTTCTCTCTCTCTCCCCCCCACCTGTGTGCACAGCAAAGTAAATATCCTAGAAAAGGGGTTTTACTTAACAATTTGAAATAATCTCACCCGTTCCTATCTGAATTACAGATTTGAAAGAAAAAGATAGTAATTTACATTTGCGCTTGGTTAAACCATAAAATTATACTTTGGTGAGATGGAACTCTGTGCGCTGGTGTGCATGTCCATTTTAAAATCCAAAGTCCCTCTGAATTGATTTATATAGAACCGGAAATAGCATCATGTGAAAATGTAGCTTTTTAAAATTAATTAGTTAGTTTACTTATTATGTATATAGTATTTTGCCTGCATGTGTGACTGAAGGCCAGAAGAGGGCACCAGATTCCATTACAGATGGTTGTGAGGCACCATGTGGTTGCTGGGAATTGAACTCAGGACCCCTGGAAGAGTAGCCAGTATTCTTAACCTCTGAGCCATCTCTCTAGCCCATAAAGATGCAACCTATAATTTGAATGTCACAGGAGTGCCTGCAAGTGCCTCCACGCATGCTCTCTTGTCTCACTTGGTACTTGTAGATGCTTTTTGTTGTCTTGCTTTTCCATCTTCCTTATTCTGTGACTTTTATGGTTGCCTTAGCAACAGTGGAAACTATAGGTGGCAACAGTTCACTGCCATGTCATTTTCCTCCTCTCAGTGGGTTACAGAACTGAAGTGCTTATGCTGTTCTGGTTGTGGTCAAATAAAGGAGGGTCTACACTGATAATTTCGGGAATGTCACAGAAGGCCCTTTCCATATTTGTTGTTGGATCAGTTCTAATAAAAAAGACAAGTCTTCAAAAGGTCTAGGGCTAGAGAGATGCCTCAGAGGGGAAGGTGTTTTCCGCTTTAGCCCAAATGACCAGTGTTCATGGAACCCACGTAAAGGTGCAAGGAGAGAACCAACTTCATGAAGTTTTATCTGACTTCCACACGTGTGCCACAGCCATGCATCTACACACATGCATGTCATCACATGGAAGTGATAATAATAAGTAAAACTCCCCACAAACAAAAAAACAACAACAAAACAAAACAGTCTATCCTTAGGCTGGAGGTAGGGAGAAGGACACAGACCCTGGGCAAGGAATTTTTTAAAAAGCCAATATACAGAGGGTGACTTAGAGAATGACCAGGACTATGCTTGTTCTGACAGTAGGGAAATGGGATAGAATAGAGCCTGAAAGGCCAAGGCAATTCTCATTGAAGCACAGTCTCTTTTTTTTGTTCTTTTTATTTATTTATTGATTTTGCTATTTTGAGATAGGGTCTCACTAAGTAGTCCTGGTTGTCCTGGAACTTGCTCTATAGACCATGCTGGCCTTGAACTCAGAGATTTGCTTGCCTCTGCCTCCCAAGTGCTGGGACTAAAGGAGTGTCTGGCACTCTTTGTTTGTTTGTTTGTTTTTTAAAGGGACAATAGCTTAAGTTTCTTGGGGTTAGATTAGAAAGGCTCTTACATGGCTTAGACTATCTTTTCATTTTTCTTTCTGTCATTCTCAGCTTAACTTGCCACTGTCATCTGAGAATGAATTTTGGCTCATGTTTCTCCTAGTTCACACAGGAGCTCACTCCTCACTGGAGCTGCTGATCACCTGACCTTGTACATCTTTACTGAGCTGTATCTCTGCAGCGCTGATAGTTGCCTTCAGTGGAAATCTTGGTGAGAAGGACCACACCTGATAAGGCAAACTGTTGAGTGGGATTCAATGCTTTCCAAAGATAGCAAGGGGGCACACTGAGAGAATGACCGTTATTATAAGAAAGTATTTACAATCACCTTGTGAAAGATGGGTAAAGAATGATCACAACCCAGCTTAGGATGCATTCAGGTATTTTAGAGGTAAAGAAAGATCTAGAGAAGAGATTTTTTTATTGGATATTTTATTTATTTACATTTCAGATGTCATCCCTTTTCCCCATTTCCCCTCCCTAGAACCCTCTATTCCATCCCCCCACCTCCTTTTGGCTTTTATACCATTTTAATTACATGCAAGTATTAAGGTCAGTTCTAGGTTGAGGAACTAGCAATACAATAGATGCAAATAGTCAGGGAATAAGCAAGACAATAAACACAAATAGTCAAAAAAAAAAAAAAAAAAAGCAAGGCAATAAACAAAATTCTTTGAACACTCCTGTGATCACTGTTTCTAAGGGCTTATCAGGATGACCAAAATGTCTGAGCCAACTTTAGGGGAGAGATTTTGGTAAGGACCACAAACATGGGTCAGAAACAATAAGAATGTTTCAAATACTGGCTGGGACCCCACAAAGAAGACAAGACAGGATGGGCAAAGGCTTCTTTCTTTTTATTGTCTCAGTGATTAGAATTGCTGGGCATGTTTATAGACTCAGCTTAACGGGGGTGATCACTGCTTGAATTTATTAGACATTGGTTCAAATGGTTATATCTAAGCACTACCCTTTGACAAAGAACATTTATTCAATTACAAATTTTTCGTTATTTTCCCTTTTGCTATGAGATTTTTTTTTTCCCTCTATTTTTCCTTCTTGTCTGCCATGGTTTCGTATGGCTCAGCGTGTACAGTTGTTAGGTTGGCCAAAATCAACAGAAAAATGTGGTTTGGGGAGCAGAGGTAAGACACTGCATTGCAAACAGACATTTTTTTTTTTTTTTTAAACTGAATTGATGTGGTTTGTATTTATTTCAAGATCCCTGAATCAACTGTGAGAAAGCATTTCACATCTCACGGTCTAGTGAATCTGTTTGCTTAGTGTCAACTGATCTGATGCCATAAAGGATAGGATTGGGTGACTCTGATTACTCTGATTACTGGGACAGTTGACTAAGGGATGAACTATATATTCAAATAAATGGCATGGGTATATCTAATTCTGTCATTTAATATCTGTTCTCAGGCACCTTGCTAATTCTTAATTTTAAACACGATTATATATGCATTGCAAAAAATAGTAATTTTCTAAATGTAGAATTTACAAATATGTTATATTTGTAACATATGTGCTAAGACATAAATATATATATATATATATATATATATATGTTGTGTGTGTGTGTGTGTGTTGTGTATTATATATTGGGATATGAATTTCATCCAACTATATACACGGAGAATAGAAGACAATGAACTGAAAGGCCAGATAATTATCTGAGTTTATAAAATGCTGCAAATTTCAAACTAGGGGATCTTTTTTGAAATGCAGTTTTTAAATAAATCAAACTTTTATATATTTGGCTTTGTTTCTGGGCCTCATCCACAATATTGATGAACTTATTTCCCAATACCAACCTCAATTATTGACCTCCAGAACACACTTTTCTATCCTATCACCAAATTACTTTTTTCTTTTTAACACCTGTCTATTTTCATATGTTTATTTCTCAGATTTTATGTCCTCCCAACTTTGTAGAATTATTGGCATTTTTCTCTGTGAGTATTTTGAATATTTAGATTTAGGATGAATTAGTACTTTTTCTTTTCTGGTACTGATTATTTTTCTCTTTAAAGTTGGGTACCCAGTGACTTATCTAGATTTTTTTTCTAGAACTGTGATTTTCATAAAGCTTTCATATGTTCTTATTGAGATGATTACATTTTTAATTGTGTGTGTGTGCACGTGAATGCAGTGCTTATAGAGGCCAGAAAGGGAGTCAGATCTCCTGGGGTTAGAGTTATAACTGACTTATGAGTTACCTAATATGGTTGCTCCAAACCAAACTTAAGTCCTCTGTCAGAGCAGTATGTACTCTTAATCTTCGAACCATCTCTTAAGCACCTTATTTTTATCTTTTTTTTTGAGGAGGCAAGGAGTCAACCTCAGCTCCTATATTCCTTATGGTAGGTTCTGCATATGTATTATTAAATTCATATCTTGTTATTTTTAACTAGACCTCCCAGTTAAGTCTCAATCATATAGTGTCCACATATGATAAATTGGACTGATTTTCATCATATCACATTCTTTCATTTATTAAACTTTGGTTGGCTTTTGAGATTTTTAGATTATATCATAGGCAAACAGTGATATGGGATCTGTTTTTGCCAAGTGGCAGTTGTGTTCCGGTAATGCCAGATAGACATGTATGTTATGGTCAGAAGAGATTGGGCAGATGCTCTGTTCTGATCACATGTGTTCAGACTGGTTTTGAACACTCACGTTCACATTTCCTTATACGTTTGGTGGAGGTCACCACTTTTCATTCAAAGTCTTGCTATGCAGCCCAGGCTGGCCTTGAATCCTCTTGTCTCTCCTGAGTACTTGCACTTAGGCGTACCATACCCAAGCTCAGCTAGCAGTATGGAGTTTAAAATAGGAAATGATAATCTTCCTTCAATAGAGGCACTCACCATTACATGTGTATAGTACTAATAATTGTAATCACCAGTAGAGCCAACGTTTGTTATTCTGTATATGCTTGCTCTGCTGACATATATTTCACACAGGTTATTTCATTCTGTACTCATTTCAATCTGGAATTGGTTTTATGATTCTCCCATTTTACAGATAAGGAAACTGTGGTTTATGTAAGTTGGGCAACATGCTTGAGGTACCCAGGAGCAGGCACTGAAGCCAGGCTTCTCATCTTGACTTGACTTGACTGCATTTCCACTCTAATTGCTTTTAAGTGCCACTCTTGCGTTGGTGACATGACTAGTCCCTAAGTGTCTGTGTTTTGCCTCTTATTTGAATGGCAGTGTTATCTGACTCTCCATGGACCAACACATCTGGATCCTGCAAAGGTCGATGCTTTGAGCTTCAAGAGGTTGGACCTCCTGACTGTCGGTGTGACAACCTATGTAAGAGCTACAGCAGCTGCTGCCATGATTTTGATGAGCTCTGTTTGAAAACAGGTATGTGACTTCTGGATGCCTCGCACCTTTAGCAAAAGGCTCAGTGACACCTAGCTGTTATACACCTCTGCTTTGGCCTATTCACATAGAAGATTTTAGTTCATTTCTTGAATGACCGATGGTTGTATGAAGAACGTACTTAGTATGAATAGCTTGGCTCAACCATTCTTGGCCCGGTCAGAGAAGGCACTTTCCATCTGCAGGTATCATAGACTGAAAGTACTAGGTTTAAAATCAATTCTTTGTGCAAATGGAAAATATTATAAGTGAAATCTATCTGGAGTCTTGTGCTCTAGGTGGCTCTGAAATCTTCAAAAATTTCCTGATATTTTTTTATCCTGTATTGAAAGAAGGCTCACAAGTCAAGGGAAAAATAGCTTTGGGGTTTTGCTATCATGCTTACTCTGTTTTTCAAAGCTAAACAGTTTTAGGTAGGACTTTTTGGAGTATCTTGCATATTCATTACCCTGTCTCTGTCCCTGGGCAAAACCTCATGTGATCTACCTAAGAATGATGGCAAAAATCCCTGCTTTGAACACCGGAAACTGATTTCTCAGCTCCCTTGACAAGTTATGAGTTCTGTAATTGTGTGATATTTTGGAAAGCCCAATTTACCATTGCTATTTGTCTGATCTTTTTAATGAGACATTATTGCCTTTACTTAAACCTTAGTTCCTGATTTATTTGAAAATCTACATAAACTCCCTTACTAACAGTGGACTTATTTTCCCCACAGCCTGCAAAGCATAAGGGCTTCATTAGGTTACTTTTTTGCATATCGCATTTTCTAAGCATACAGACACATTTTCGTTATGGATTTCTTGTGGAGCTTTTACCAGGTTCTTCAGCTGTGGTTCTGCAAGCTTGGAGCTGAGGCTCTTGTACATTGAGTGTACACTGAGTGAATTCAATAGACATCCCTCAGGGCTCTTGGACCCTAAGACATAAGTGCAAACCTGCAGTCTGTGTCTGACATGCACTGAGAATTTTAGAACATTTTATGTTTCTGCCTTACCTTGAACATCTTGTCCCTAGTAAGTTAGGCCAACATTCTGCTCTGAAAACTCTTTGCAAAACTTAATACATCTGTGATTCTAGCTTAGTTCTCTTTGGATATAGCTCATGCCATTCTTCCTGGTTTCATACAGACTATAACAACATTCTGTAAAGCACATTATTCTCTGATGTCTAAAGCCAACATGTATTGAATGTGGAAGAATCAGATGCCGAATAACAATAAAAAGTCAAAGGGGGAAAAGAAACATTCTTAAGGTTCTCCTATGCCAATACAGGAAGCAAGCTTAAGATTTCAGTATAAACTCTCTTTCTTTGGTTAGGGTGTCTGCATATCATATGTGTATTTAGGTGTGTATTTACAATCATGTGGGAGGCAGTATCTTTTTAAACACTATACTTTCAAATAGCAGAGTAGCATTCTACGAAATAACAGGAACGGAGTTCACTGACTGTTCCACCTCTGTCTATTCCATCACCTAGCAAGGGCTCCTCTTGGCAGAATGTCAAGAAGGAGCAGCCTTGTCTTAGAAGAATGTCCTTGCTTCTACTGAGTACACGTCTTAGAGGATGAAGTCTTGAAGTGTACT
This sequence comes from Mastomys natalensis, assembly GCA_021653895.1. Taxonomy (NCBI): domain Eukaryota; kingdom Metazoa; phylum Chordata; class Mammalia; order Rodentia; family Muridae; genus Mastomys; species Mastomys natalensis. The sequence continues at coordinate 374,062 of JAJTUV010000027.1, forward strand.
TCAGTTAGAGATGCTCTCCTTGATGCTTTACCAATTTGCCATAGCCTTCTGTTGCTCCATCCCTGTCTTTGCTTCCCTTCCCATGGCTGAATGATGGTGCCTGTTGGTTGCATGCATGCGCTCTGTCTTTCTGTCTTAGATATGAGCTCCAGGAAGACGGAGCTCTTGTCTCTGACACCTCACTATACCCTTAGCACCCAGGGATGGTAAACAATGAGACAGACTGATTATGGGAATTGGGAAAACTAAATACATGCATACTCCATGAAAACTCTTTACACCACAGTTCTCAATTTCAAGAGTCATAGTTCATTTCCACCACCATTTTAAAGACATCTAATAAATATTCATTGATGAGCTAGAATGTGGTGTTTAATCTCAGAGTCTTACATCTGAGATGAAACAGAATAGTGACTGATAATGTTTTTTTTTTTTAAATTTTTTCCTTAAGACTTGTACTGTTTTAAAAAACTTAATTAAAATTTGACCTTAGCCCTTTGATAAAAGTGAAAAGGTTCCTTTCTTGAATGTTTCTTTGAAGAACTGAACCCTGACCTACCACTCAGTCGGGAGTGTATTTCCTTTTTTAATCTCCATTTACCTCCTTAGGAGGCCTTATGTAGACAGCCATTTTGGTTAGTTGGGATTTTGAGGGGGATTAATACTTCTCTATATTCTTTCTCTTTGTGGTACTAGGGGCATTCTGGAAGGGTGGGGATCCTTTGTTTGACTTTCTGGAATTTGCTTTTGTATGAGAACTCAGTTGTGCTGTGAGTTTCCCCTCTGCTTTGAAGAATTAGAAATTCATCCTATCTGTGAGTTCTCCAAATGCCTTCTTGGCCTCTGGCTGGCTCAAGTTTCGAAAACAGATTCAACGATGTGGGCTTCTGGCTCTTTTGTTGGAAGCCCTTGTAAGCAACTGTGGCCTCTTTCATTTGGTTTGTGCGTGGCAGTGAGAATGTTTCCTTGTGTTGATTTCAGCTAGAGGCTGGGAGTGCACCAAAGACCGATGTGGGGAAGTACGAAACGAGGAAAATGCCTGTCACTGCTCAGAAGATTGCTTGTCCCGGGGAGACTGCTGTACCAACTACCAAGTGGTCTGCAAAGGTACCTGCTTTTGACCACCTTGAGACATTAAACACTGGGCATGCGCCAAGCATCCTGAATTCTCTGGCTATAACACCTTGGGTATTGAAATTTAGAGGTCAGAAAGAATTGTAGGTTTTTTGATTTACTTCTTTTATGTGTGTGAGTATTTCACCGCATGAATATATATGCATCATGTGTGTGCAGAAGAACATCAGAATATGAATGATGTTCTGCATGAATATATATGCATCTGTGACTGTCAGAAGAACATCAGATTGTCTAGAACAAGATTCACAGATGGTTATAACCCACCATGTGGGTGCTGGAAGTAAACTTGAGTCCTCTGAAAGAGCAGCAAGTGTTTTAACCACTGAGTCATTTCTCCAGCCTCTGAATTATACTTTTTAATTTTTTTTTTTCAAGACAGGGTTTCTCTATGTAGCCCTGGCTGTCCTGGAACTCACTCTGTAGACCAGGCTGGCCTCGAACTCAGAAATCTGCCTGCCTCTGTCTCCCAAGTGCTGGGATTAAAGGCGTGCGCCACCACCTGCCTGGCCTTACTTTGTAATTTTTAAAATATTCTTTCTTAGTTGTCTTCTGAATTTCATTGATTTGAAGCAACAAAATGCAAATCACATTTCAAAATTAGATAAATAACTAAGAGGTTTCTAAACTTTCTGTCTTGGTTAATATCAGGTTTCTTAGCACCAGAGCCTGGAATTTGGTTCACGAAGTTTATTGAGAAAATACTCTATAGGAAAACCATGTGTGAAGGTCAGGGAATTGGGGTTGGGATTGGCAATGCAAGCTTTCATAGGCAAGTCTTGCCTTGGATTATGTGATGGCTAACCTGACATGGCTTAGAATTACCTGGGAGATAGGACTCTTTAAAAGGCTTGTAGCGGGAATTAATTTGATTCTGCGATTGCGTTAATTGATGTGGAAAGACCCAAATTTTAAAAAACATTGTTTAGATTTTTAAATTTCATTTTATGTATTTGAAGTGTGTCTTAGAGTTTTACTCTGTGAACAGACACCATGACCAATGCAACTCTTATAAAGGACAACATTTAATTGGGGCTGGCTTACAGGTTCAGAGGTTTAGTCCATTATCATCAAAACAGGAGCATGGCAGCATCCAGGCAGGCATGGTATAGGAGGAGCTAAGAGTTCTACATCTTCATCTGAAGGCTGCTAGCAGAATACTGGCTTCCAGGGAGCTAGGATAAGAGTCTTGAAGCCCACACCCACAGTGACACACATACTCCAAAAGGGCCACACCTTCTAATAGTGCCGCTCCCTGGGCTGAGCATATATAAACCATCACAAGGTGTTTGCTTGAATCCATGTATGTGAGCCACATACATGCCTTGTTACCATGGTGATCAGCAGAGGGTATCAGATCCTCTCGAATAGGAGTTATAGATGGTTGTAAGTTACCATGTAGGTGCTGGTAACTGAACCCTGGTCCTCTGCAAGAATAGTATATGCTTCTAACCAAGATACATAGTCTAAAAATGATGTGTATAGAATTTGTTGGTATTTTCACGCACTGTATATAGTGCTGTTTTCTGCCGTCTTCCACCCATTTTCACCTCCCTTCTACTTCTATTCTCCCTTCCCTGAAAAGACATTTCTCACATTTACATCAATTTGTTTTGTTTTGAGTCCTGCTGATAAAGCCACGTCCAACTCTATGACAGGTTTACCTGCCCCTCCCTAGAATTCAACAGTAGCCAGTAGATCAGTCTGGTTCCCTCTCAGGCTGATACTTCTCTGTTGCCAACCGGTCTTGGGCAGACCCATTGCAGGCAACTGCAGCCACATGGGGCCTATGACTGCCCTGGCTGTGCCAGGCTCAGAGGACAACATTTTATAGCTCTTCTCCCTGTCTTGTATATTCTTAGTTTTTTTCCACACCTTCTTCCACAATGTTCCTTGAGATCTAGACAGGGTAGTAGGGGCATTTAACCAGGAAGACCATCTTCACTGTGGGCTGATATATTTCCTGGGCAGGGGCTCCTGAACTGTATACAGTGGAGCTGAGTACTAGCACGTAGTATTTGGCTCTGTGCTTTCTAATTGTGAACTAGGTGAGCAGGCTGCTCCAAGCCCTGCTGCCTTCCTTCCCTTCCACGGCAGACTGGGCCTTGATCCATAAGCTGAAATAAACCCTTTCTCCTTGGAGATGTTATTTTCAGACTATTTTATCATAGCAGCAGGAAAAGAGACTCTGTGGCGAAGAGTAAATCACAGAGTCATTTGAAGCACTGGAGCGTGACTTTTGTTCCCCGTGCATGTAAGTTGTTTGTCAAGGCCCCGGCTGCAGCCCAGGACTCGGTGTGCTTGCTAGTGAAGACACTAAAGCATCAACAGATTACATTACATCCAAAGCTTTGCTCTTTTTTTTTTTTTTTTTTTTTTTTGCTTTTATTGTTTTTATTAGTACATATTTAATATAAAGTATTTCATTATATTAAAAGGTAAAATAGCAATTAAGAATGCATAATTTAATAAGAATGTTCTTCCAGAAGATCTGAGTTTACTTTCCAGACTCCATGTCAGAGGGTCCATAACTGCTTATAGCTCCAATTTTAGAGAACCTAAATTTTTCTTCCGGCTTCTGTTGGAATACAGTCACAAAATTCATACTTACACAGAGACATACATAAAAATAAATCAAGTAAATGAGCCCAGTAAAAAGAAAGTGGGAGGGAAAGATAGGATATTAAGTATAAATATATATTTTATTAAGGAAAAGTATAAAAGCATGACTTTAAAATGTAAAATAATATTTGTGATCAGAGATTAAATGACTGAATTTTTCCAAAATAGAAAAGGAGAGATGAAAACCAAACCAGAAACTTCACATATGTCACAGAAGGTCTAGGGAAGTCACAAACTTGTGAAAAAGGAGACTTTAAAGATGGTATTTGCATGATTATAAAAGTTACCAAATTTCCAGAGGTAACAATTAAATACACAGATAGTAAAGTAAAACAAAGTTTTCTGCTTAAAACCATGAGGTTTTCTTAGAATAGTGGTCAGATTTTGATAATAGTCATAAAACTGACTGAAGGATTTTATTTTTTATAAAGATAATACTTAATGTTTTTGGTCATTTTTTTTTTTTAAATGCAGAATCAATGAGAGTTTATTGAAAAATTCCATTTTCTTAAAAAGTTTAAGAATAGCAAAACGTGATCTGAAGAAGTTATGTGCTAGAGAAATATTATCTATAAGTGAACTCCCACCATACTTCTGGTTAGATAAAATTAGCTACAATCAAAACATAATTTTTCTCACATCATCTTGAATTTCCAAGTGAGGTACTAAAATTTTTAAAAGTATAGGCTATTGTTAGTACATGTATGTATGTATCTGCATATATAAATATAGTCCTAAATATAATCTTTTCAGTCCATATAATATTATTTGATATGAAAGGGGTTCATGAGTATGGAATGAGAAAAGGGAAGCTAAAAATTTTGTATATAGTTGTAATTAAATTGTCATTTCAAAAAATAATTTTAAAATATATGGATTATGTCTTCATATAGAATCTATTTTAAGTGATTAATTTGCTGTGCTAATTTTATCCTTAAAAGTTGTTTCTCAATAAAAGTCACCCACAATATAATTGTCATTTAAGGTTTTTTCTATTCATAAATATGAAGGCAAGAATTATTTGTCCTGCATCACATTAGATATGGATCATTCTAAAATGTCTATGCAGGTTTACTAGAATCACTGCTTAAAACATAGACAAGGTTGCATGGGTCAGTGAAAACACAGAACCAATAAGAGTTTGCAACTCAATATCTCAATCAAAGCTTTGCTCTTATAGTATGTATGTGAATGTGTGTTGATGGTAGACTACAGTGATTTTATGATATTAGTGGTCTGTGGCCTCCAGAAAATATAAAACATACAGTTCCTGATATGAAAGTGTTTTAGGAACCGCACCAGCCACTTAGAGGTATTCAAGCAAAAAATCATGGCTTTTAATCTGTAGGTTACATCATCTCTTATTTCCTCAATTTAGTCTTTTTCCTGGCATAGAGTGTTTATAAATCATTTCTGTTAAATGACTTCAGGTAAGGACCAGGGAGATAGCATGTGCAAGACCTTGGATTAAACTCCTAGTTAAGAAATAAATGGGGGGTGGGTGGGTGTGGAGAGATGGCTCAGTGGTTAAGAACACTGGCTGATCTTTGAGAGTACCTGGGTTCAATTCCCAGCATCCACATGGCAGCTCACAACTCTTTGTAACTCCAGTTCCCTGGAGCTCTAGTTCCAACATCCTCACACAGACACATGCAAGGAAAACACTAATGCACATGAAATTATAAATAAATAAATATTTTTAAAAGAAAGGAAGAAAGAGAATATTTGAAAGTTGATTTTGTAAGGTATAATTGAATCTGGAAACCTTCCTTTCTTGCTATTGCCTTAGGAAGTTTCCTCTACTCTTAAGAGTTATACTTTTATTTTGAAATGTAGCATTCACCAAGAATTTATTTCTCCTTTTCTTTTAATCTTCATGCAGTAAATATAACAGGAAAGCACAAAGGCTCCAAGGAAAAAAAGTCCTGGATATCATTCGTCACTGAATGGTGACAGGTTAAGGCCATTTTTGGTGGTTTGGATTCTGATTTCAATACTTTAGTGAGCCTCATGTGGCTGCCTAGGTTACTCGTGCTTGGTAAAGCTAATTTAGTTTATTTCCTATCCTGTCCAGTCATCCAATAGCTAAATGGTTCTGGACTGTGGAAGACTTCTAGTGTTCTTTATATAGAAAAAGTGTCTGTAGGATATTGGTCACAATTTTTATGTCTGTTCAATATGTAATTTTTGTCTGTCTTAGAGAAACTTAAGGTAAATTCTTATGGATAATTTTCCCCAAAGAATAGTGTCTTCATGCTTGCTTCGGCAGCACATATACTAAAATTGGAACCATACAGAGAAGATTAGCATGGCCCCTGCTCAAGGATGACACGCAAATTCAAGAAGCGTTCCATATTTTGCAATCTCAATTCATATTATCTGTCTGTAGTATTAAATAAAGTATATTGGTTTATACCCACTTAAAAAAAAGAATAGCATCTCCATATCTTTTATGTTGCTATATCAAAATATCAGAGGTCGGGCCTTTTTATGGATAAGATCACTCACAGTGTAGAGGCTAAAAGTCCCCTATTGGAAGGCCCCTTCTGTTTGACCTCTAAAGATGACTATTGGTCTACACTGTAAAAAGGCAGATTCTATCACAAGGAAGGAAGGTGTCTCCTTCTTGTGGGCTCCAATGAAGTCCCAAGAGACATATGTCAATTCCTTGTGAGAATGGTACTCCCACAAGTCTGTTTCTTTCCACAAGGCTCTGCCTCTGAAAGGTTCTGCTACTTCAAGCACTGCCGCATTAGAGATGGATACTGTCGTTTCTGGATAAGCCACTCCCTATGGGCTAAGCATTTAAACACATGAGTCTATTGGGGCCCAACCTATTCTAACTACCACAGATAAGTGACAGAGAAAGACATTTACCATAGACCTGTGGCCTCCACACATGAAGGCCTTATGTTCTCAGATCTTGATGAGGTAATAGGGAAAGACAGCTTGAGTTTTGATTTGTAAATTCAAGATTATACGAATGCTCATCAGAAAGTCTCTTTTGTAATATTTTATCTGGTTATCCTTGGATATTATTATATCAACATAAGCCTTTTCTCCACCAGAAGGGAAGTTGTGTCAAGCTTTCTATGGCTTTGAGATCTTTAGTGGCAAGGGAGAGAATGTTCCATCTAATGACCAAACAGTTTATTTTTGGAAGGAAACAAACATGAAATCTTGTCCACTGACGCCACGGTTTTTTTTTTTTTTTTTAAATCTACAAACCGTTTAGGAGCTGAAAGCTGAAATAAACACCATTTGAGGTTATTAAATCTTAGCTTTCCCACCATGTATGGGTGTACTTTAAAAGCCAGAGCAGACACTAGACTTTATTTCAGAATTTCCTTTTAGATGGTGTCCCATAAACAAGTACCAAAGAGGACACAGATTCTGGCGTTGCACTTCTACTCTCCGGGCGGCATCTTTAAATAGACTCACAATAAATGTCCCCGTTTTTTTTTTTTTTCTTGTAGGAGAATCACACTGGGTAGACGATGACTGTGAAGAAATCAGAATTCCTGAATGCCCTGCAGGGTGAGTGTATTTTTGTCTCACAGATATTATGAAGTAGTCCACATCCCTTGATAAGCCATCACAAAGGGTAAATGATTACAAACTTTTTAAGATGGAAATTCCCTTCTCCACATAATCTTGTGTGAGTTCTTATAAATACGTTGCCAGCCAATCTATCTTGAGGGTTGAGGGTTTTAAAAAATAAAACTTGATTGTTTATGTGATATTTGTGTGTGTGTGTGCATGTGTGGAGTGTGTATGCACACTATAGCACGTGTGTGGAGGTCAGAGGACAACTTTGTGGAGTTGATGCTCTCTTTCAGCCTTTGCTTGGCTTCCAGGAATCCAACTCCAATCAGCAGGCTTGCAGGCAAGCAAGTCTGTTGCTGAGCCATGCTGCCAGTCCTATCCTGAAGCTTTGATGTTCTTTTCCCCTTCAATTTTTTCCTATCACTACTGTGCATGCTGGAGTCTCAAGTGTGTCTGCTGATCTCCGGAAGATTCATTTCCTGCCGCCATTGTCTGCCCTACCACTGCGCCTCCCCCATGGCAGTTCTGTTCTTGCCTTCCTTAGTGTGTGAGGGAGGGGAAAGGAAGAAGGAGACACTAGAATTTCTAAAGTTGTTATCCAAGAAGGTAGCTCTCAACAGATTTGGCAAAAACCCACTTCTCATCTAAAGGGCTGACTTACAGGGTCATTACAGCCACACTGAGTGACACCTAACAGCTCAAGTGTGTCTGAAATTGGACACTTTTGCCTTCCAGGAAACGGTGAGACTCCATGGGCCTTTACAATGCTTGGCAGAAAATACGTCCTCAACAAATATGTTTTCATAAAGATTATTTTTTTTTTTTTTTTTTTTTTTGAGATAGGGTTTCTCTGTGTAGCCCTGGCTGTCCTGGAACTCACTCTGTAGACCAGGCGGGCTTTGAACTCAGAAATCTGCCTGCCTCTGCCTCCCAAGTGCTGGGATTAAAGGCGTGCGCCACCACCGCCCGGCTATATTTAGTCATTAAATATTTATGTATGTATGTATTGCAGCCTGGGATGCAGAACTTAAGTGTTTAGATATCTTTATTTTTCCCTCCTCTTAAGAATCTTAATTAGGTCTAAAAGGAAATAGAAATAGACATCTCAACACTTTGATGTATGAAAAGGGATGAAACAATTTCTGACTGCTTATGTAGGACCCCTTTAAAATATTTTACTTATACTATGACAATCGAAGAGTTTCTCACTTAGCTTCAAGTTATGAGAAAGAACTCTGCACATAGTTCACTATTCTCTTATGATAAAGTTCCATTTTTGACCTGGATCAATCAGTCCTTTTAAGAATTCTTAATAATTTAAATCACCTTGGAATCAGCTTTATAACAAATTTGAAGGAATGCTTTTATGGTGCTTAGGTTTAGTGGAAAGAGCGTTACTGTAGTTAATCGTATCTCATTCATGTATTCATTAATTTACTAACACATCTGATAAGTATTTATTAAAATTGGACATGGTGGCACATGCCTATAATCCCAGCACTGAGGCTGACGCAGGAGAATTATGAATTTGAAGGCTGCCTAGTCTATATAGCTAGTTCCTGGGCAGAAGCCATTAACAGATAACTAAAAAACGGATATACAATAGTGTATATATGAATTCAAAGAAGGTAGGTATGTCTCAGTATCATGAAGGAATTCAGAAGCATGGGCAACTAACATCATAGAGAAGTAAATGCTGAGCTGAGTTTTAAAAAGTAGGTAAGAACTTTCCAGATTAAAAGTTCATTAAAATACATACTATTGGCAGATGCTGCCTTTTATTTATTTATTTATTTATTTATTTATTTATTTATTTAATTGCCGAAGACCCTTACTTGTAAGGAAGGAAACAACAGCAGAGTCAACTACTTTCTCTTGGTCATGGCGACTTTGCCCATTTAACTTGAACTCGGTTGCCTCAAATGCTATGTGGTTGGGAGCCTAAGCTTGTCCTCCCTTCTTGTGTCTTTCTAGTATTGATTGGTCCTAGTCACTGAGTGTGACTAGATACTGTGGAATGCCTATGGCATAGTTTCTCTGAGACTCACCCTATTACTATTTAAGGTTTGTCCGCCCTCCATTAATCATCTTCTCTGTGGATGGGTTCCGTGCATCATATATGAAGAAAGGCAGCAAGGTTATGCCCAACATTGAGAAACTGCGTAAGTCATTTCCTCACTCCATGTTCTCATCCAAGGTAGTCATTGCTCTGCTATAGGCTTCCAGAGCATAGAGGCACTGTCTGTCTGTCTGTCTGTCCCTTTCTTCACTCTGCCTTCTTTCATTCCTTCCTTTGTCCCTTTCTTCCCTTTCTCTTCCTCCTTCCTCTTCCTTTTTCTTCCTCCTTCTCTTTCTCCTCTCCTTAATAAATTTCATTTCATTATTGGAAATAAAAGAAAGTAGTGTGTTTTTCATAGTTGAGAAAATTAACTTTATACACAAAGTGGTTCTGGATGATTTTCTTGTCCTGACAACTGATAACTCATGTTCTACTTCCAGGGTCCTGTGGCACCCATGCTCCCTACATGAGGCCTGTGTACCCCACAAAAACTTTTCCTAACCTGTATACACTGGCTACTGTAAGTATTTGCTTTGAGTAATGTATATCCAAAGGTCTAATTTAACCCTGTAATGACTTGAAGGCGGGGGTTAATTTTTTAAATATAGAACATCCTTTAATTAAAATATTATTTTAATATATTATTTGGGGATTTCACACAGCATAATTTTCTTGTATCCTTTCTTGTCTCCTGACTCTTCCCAGACCATTCCTCATTCCCTACTCCTCCAACTTTATATTCTTTCTCTCTTAAAGAAAACAAAAATAAAAAATGGAAACAAAAGAAAAAGTCATTTAAAAGTATAGAGTTTGACTTGTGTTGGTCAAACCTATTTGTTTGAAGCATGTGTGCACACATGTTCATGTGTAAGTCAGGGAAAAACTTTGAGGAGTCAGTTTTATCCTTTCTCCATATGAGTTCTGGGATGAAACTCAGACATTTAGGCCGGAGGTGAAGGCTGTTTACTAGCTGAGGTAGCTGGGTGGCCTGAAGGGGAATTTAAGAGCATGTTGCTCAGGATTCAAAGAAAATCCATTTTCCTCCATTTATTTGCCTGTGTTGTTCACAGCGAGAGCCACTCAAAGTTTGTGAATGACTGAACTGAATTGCAAAACTAAAATTATAGCTTTTTAAAGCATCATTCATGCCTAGCTTCCCATTAAACTGTCAACTTCAGAGAAGTCTATCCTCTGTCTTCTGAACTTTCAAATAGAAAGTCAGTTTCAGGGCTTCTGTGTTTTTATTTTTAAACATTCCAAACTCTACCTTACTTTCTTGTTTCAAACATAATTTTCTATCCTTATGACTATTTAAGTTATTGATTTGAAGAAGAAATAGAATAATAAATGGAATCTTCTTTGGAGATAGGTATACATTTTAAATGAAGTAATAATGAAGTCTATTTTGTTACATTTCAGGAGTCAAAAAGAAAAATATTAGATTTCTTGCCACCATCTTAAATTTCTAAAATGACTTAAAATTAGTTACGACTCATGTGTGCAAAAATGGACTAAAACAAAAGCTATGCATATCCTACTTTATTTGGTTAATTAAATATTGTTATAAAACCTTCTATGATAAGGAAACTGATAATAGAACTATTATATGTAGATTATTATAATACTATTTTAACAATAAAATTGCTCTTACACAAAGGGTTTATATCCAGAATCCCATGGAATTGTTGGCAATTCAATGTATGATCCTGTCTTTGATGCTACTTTCCATCTTCGAGGGCGAGAGAAGTTTAATCATAGATGGTGGGGAGGCCAACCGGTAAGTCTTGAGTTCTTTGTGTCCATGAACCTGTGGACCTTTAAAGAGTTTGTGTAAAATGGAGGTGTTTTCATATTTTGATATTTCATATGTGTGTTCAAATATGTGTACATTTTCTATGTGTACATGTGACTATATATAGCATATTTGTATTGTATGCCTACATTTATATACATGTGCGTATATAATGTATACATATGCACACACACATATTGTTATACACATATATGCATCTATTTATGTACATGTGTGAACATAAATTATGTGATCAAAGTGTGAGATGATAAATTTCTTCTGCAGGATGATAGTGGTAAAAATGTATTGTGGTTGAATGTCAGAGCTCCTAAATGAATGAACAATCAAATATTATTAAATTTGGGGATAAAATGCAAAAGAAAAAGAACTATGTGTTCCCAAATATTTTCACCTTCAATGATATCATAAGCAGCAAGAAGAATGGTTTCTGGAGAAAAGGAATGAATTAATATTCACAGGAAACTTATAGGTTATTTTATTAAATCCCTTTCAATCATATGGGTAGGTGTAATAATTGGGATCCTACCTTAGTACTGAGGCAGAGGCTGACACTTTGAGGATGACCCTGTAGTGTACCTCAGACACTTGGGCAGAAAATCAAGAGGCTCCAGGCAGCTTCCCCTGGTGTTTTTCCTGTGACCGTATGGTTAGGCAACCTACTTTGGTCAGACATGAGAAATGCACTGATATAAAACCATGGTTGTTGACTGTCTAGAGCCGGGCTTAAGGTACAAATTGCAGGTCAGGAGGCTCAGAATCACCACAGGAACATAGACCAGGGCACAGTCAATCAGATGTTCAGAGGGAGAGTGGAAACTGGTTGCATCTCAGGTCTCCACAGCAACGGTCAGGGAGGTAGCTCATTAGACCTCTGCATAGAAGTGTGAAAGAGGAAAGCAGCATTCTCCCTTACCCCACAAGGCTGACATGCTGAGACGGCCTTGAATCTGACTGAGCATTGGCTGCCACAGATGGGCAGCATAAGTAATGTAAGTTAGACATGTGTTATAAGGTATCACTTTCTGAGAGAAGGTCATCTGTTGTCAAAATATCCATCTCGCTTAATAGGTAAATCACTATGCAAGAATAAATGTGGGCTTCTGTTTTTTTCTTTTTAAATAAACACTGACTGACTTCCTGTATGCCTGTAGAAAAGGCTCTTTATAATAGATGTTCTGACTTCGCTGTTTTTATTCAGGCTGGGTTCCCAGAAGTCAGTGATGACTTAGTTTGTGATCCCAGTGAAATTTAGTTGACAGGGTAGATTTCACAAGTTTATGATAGAGGAATATTTTATGAGCAAATAAAATGGTAGAAATGTGAGTGCTATCTGACTATCTCAAGTTGGCCTTTGGTAATAATTTGATTATGGAAACCAACTCTCCTCAGGAACCACACGGGTATGTGGAGATACATGGTAATCTGATATAATTGGATCACCTTACAACTTGGTGTTGACATTAAGTTTCCTCTTAACATGACTCAGCAGCAGAAAAGTCCACACATTCATTACCTTCTGCAGACACACAGCAGAGAGAATCTGTTAACCTGTCCCATGAAGTAAATTCTCTGTTCTACTTTGTTGGCCTGCTTCCTTGCTAGTTCTCTCGGTTGACACATTTGACTAAGTCTCCTAATGCTACCCAAGATTTGTGGTGAAACTGATCTGTGTTTCTGTCTATTATCTTGATCAAGAGAGGCACCGTGAGAATACTAAGGACCATTGTAGCTATAGTTTTTAAAACTCATCGTATTGAAATCTGACCTATCTAAAGACCATACAGACAAAAACTATAGGTAACTATTTGCTAAGTATACTAGCCTATAGAGCATGAAGCACTATCAGAAATGATTGCATATGTTATAGACACATGTAGCATTAAGCATTATAAGGAATGGTTTGTCTATGTTCTAGAAGCACATATATAAACCTTTTAGATTTGTACATTTTATAAGGTTCCCAGTGAAAATATAATTTAAGTTAATTTGAGCAGAAAACTTATCTATAAAATATTAATTTTTTTAATTTTAATTCAATTTAATTTCATTTATTTATTTTTTTTCCTGAATGATGAAACTATGTAGGACATTTGGCTAAATAACACCAAGGTCAGATGCAATGCTAAGTATAAGCCACTTCTCATTCCTGTTTAAAAAACTAGCAGATAGATGAAGATTTGGAAAGTGCTCATGTGAAATTTTGAAGCTCCACAGTAAGTTTTCAAAATATCACTTCTACAACTTAATTTTCACCTTTAAAATCAATCGGCATGATCACTCTTACTCCAGAGCCTCTCTCGACCTGCTCACCTCTGGGATGTAGGATCGAAGTTGCCATGCACTTGCTCACAACGCTGTGCATCTCACTTGTGTTTTAATGGAGCTCCTTAGGGTGTTCTCCTTTTTTGATAATGCTTTGATATAGTCCTGCTACGTCTGATGAATCGGTCAGTGGGTACTCCTGTGTTCAGGTTAGATCAGGATGCACATACACGTGTGTGCGTGCGTGTGTATGTAAGTTCAGGGCACTGACTCATTCTGCACATTGGAGAAACAAGTCGAGCTCACTTTCGGACTCAAGTCTTCTCAAGTCAAACTTCCTGGGGTTTTTAAGGGGAGTAGATGCATTGCTGCTCTTCTCAAGCTGCCTGGCCTTGAATTTCTTCTCACCCCTATGGGTGGAACAGTGCCCATTCTCATGAATGAATTGCAGTCTAAAGTGAGGGAAGCATGCTCCAAAAAGAGATGGCAAAAGGCTACACAACAGGGTTTGAGTGAATTTCCAGAGAAAATGAAGATGATGAGAGAGATGGGCCTGCTGGGAACTACAAGTTATTGCCTGCTTTTCTTATGTCTTTTCCTTTTGCCTCTTTCTCATACGCTGATACAAGTCTACAGGATCTCCCCCGCACCCCCTTCCCCCCACTACTTGTGTTTATTTTTGTTCTTATTGCTGAGTATTGAACCAAGGGCCTGTACATGAAGCATGTGATCTACTGCGGAGCACATCCCTGTAGCTTTGTCCTAGCTCTTAAGGCGATAGTTCTCAAGCCGTGGGTCGTGACCCCCACAGAGGTCACATATATCCTGCTTATCAGATATTTACATTATGATTCAAAAGAGTAGCCAAATTACAGTTATAAAGCAGCAACAAAATAATTTTATGGTTGGGGGTCGCCACAACATGGGGAACCGTATTAAAGGGCCATAGTATTAGGAAGGTTGAGAACCACTGTCTGAAGTTACTTTAGTCAGGATAAGTTTTGCTCCCCTACTCACCGTGAAGTAGTGAGGTACTTACCAGGAAGTGTTCCTTTGCAAACCAGGCACTGGTCTCTTAATTTCACTCCAAACTTTAATTGAACTATCTGTCATAGAGTTTCTATTGCTGTGACGAAACACCATGACCAAAAAGGCACGTTGGGGGAAGAAAGAGTGTATTTGGCTTACACTTCCATATTGCTGTTCATCATTGAAGAAAGTTAGGAATGAGAGCTCCAACAGGGAGGGAACCTGGAGGCAGGAGTGTAGATGCAGAGGTCATGGAGGGTGCTGCTTACTGGCTTGCTCTCCATGGCTTCCCTGCTCAGCCTGTGTTCTTTTAGAACCCAGGACCATCTGTGCAAGGGTGGCTCCGCCCAAAATGGGCTGAACCTATGTATGTCAATCACTAGTTAAGAAAATGGTCTGTGGTTTGCATGGAGAAAGAGACTGGCTTATTCATTTCTAGTCTAAAGATTAAATCAAAAGCCTGGTACACTTGTTGCCCCATGTACACTTGTGTTTGAGGCTGATCTGCTCTGCACTTCATTTGAGACAGATTTTACCTAAGAAGTTTGAGACAGATTTTTTTCTAGGAAGTTTAAGACCAGGACTCAAGGGCTTGGGGATTCAGCTCAGTGATACGGTACTTTCGTAGCAAGCACAAGGTCCTGGGTTCAGCCCTCAGCTCCTGGGAAGCTGGAGGGTTCTGAGGGAGTAAGACTATAGATATAGACTTGTAATCTTAGCTACTTGGGAGGCTGAGGTTAAAAGGATCACAGTTCAAGGTCAGCCTGAGCAACTTAGTGAGACCCTGTCTCAATGTAAAAAAGTAAAAAGAGGGTCGGGAGGTAGCTCTGTGGTAGAGCGACTTTCCTGGCTTATATCTCCTATGTGGAAAAGGAAAAGAACGGAAAACAAACCAAGCCCAAACAAAATAAGAGTAACAACAAACAAACAAACATACAAACAAGCCAGTAGGCTCCATTTTCTTAGTGTTGGCAGCCCCAGGCCTGCATATCCACAGCCCTGTTGCTTGTCATTGGCTGTAATTACCTGGAGAGCAGCACAGTGTCCATGGTCTGTTCTCCTCCAACCTTCACTTCAAGTTCCCACTACCTTCTGATTCTCGGAGCTTTTCTACTTCTGCTGAAGGTAGGGATAGAGGGCAAGAGAGTAATGGCGTGGGGGCGGGGAGGGGCGGTAGAGGCAGAATCTGATCAAATACATCAGATATGCGTGTGAAATTGTTAATAAAAATCTACAATGTACTCATGTGTAGAATTGGCAATCCTACATGCCCCTCTGGTCAGTCAAAACTCTTACCTACTCAGCTCTGTGACTTTGACTGTACAGGACAATTTCTTTGCAAAGAGATGCTAGAAGGATTACAGCTGTTTGCTTATATTTTTGAAAAATATTTTCAGCTTATTTTCCTTTTTTAAAAGCTTGCCTGTTCCCATACCTATATATTATAGTTAATTACAGCAATTGTTGAATTTTACATTGATCACTCTGGTTCCAGTGGGGAAGCTTTATTGATTTTTAGCATTCCTGATGACACAGCAAGACCTTACTATCATATTCTCATTTGCCTGTTTCCAAGCTACAGTTTCTAGGGCACCAATGGCAAATGTTGGGCTTTTAGAGAAAAATCAACAGTTATGAGGATTAAGGATAGGAGATCTACCTTAGTATCTTCTTAGTTTATTTGTTTAAAGTTTTAACAACCTCTAAGGAAATGTATGTTTGCTTCAAGTTCTGAAAAATAATAACTTACATTTTTTGAATTAATAAGGAACCTGGAACTTTTCTTTCTACTTAAAAAAATTAGTAAAGTGTTGTTTTTGTTTGTTTGTTTTTTCTTTCTTTCTTTTGGGGGGGTAGCATTTTAGTGCCTTCAGTTTTGATAATTCCCACACTTTGGCCCCTGAAATATGAGATATCCATATGACCTCTACAGACACTCTTCTGAGAGCTTAGGATTTGACTTAAGAAATCCTTCCAGGCTTCCATCTCCCAGAACTTTGACCATGCTATGAGATTATTACGTGTTTGTTACCCCCTAGTTTTATAAGATCTTAAAAAAATTTGAAAAAAGTTACCATGTGAGAATGTGTTCAAGGAAGCTTATTCAACTATGGAATACTTTTTCAATAAAATGTTGCTATGTACACTAAACAATAAAGAAAAGTTTACATTGGTATGAATAATTTTATATATCATCTTTGATAGAGTATTTTAGCCCACGTAACCCCCCATGTCTGTTTCTCTTCCTATCACTACCCATTAAACGTCTTTTTTTACTTTCCAACCTAGTCTCCTTTTTCTTTCTTGTTTTTTGTATATGTATGTATTCCACTATTATTAATGAATACTGCTTACATGAGTAAATGTGCATTTAATTTCATATATTCTCTGATATTTACTTTTTTGTTCTCTTCCAGTTAGGCCCCTCATTGCCTTTTAGAAATATAGTCAGTGTAGTAGCTACCAAGAAGGAGGGACCATTTTTTTTTCCAGAAGAAAGGCACTTTTTTTGGTTTTTATATTTGATCTCAAATTTGTAATCCTCCTGTGTCATCCTCCTACTGCTGGGATTACAGATGGATAATACCATGCCTAGCTAGAAACACACTTCTTGATCTTCAAATTGTCCTAATCATTTATATTTTGGGATGTTTCAGATATAAATTATGATTCCCAACAGATAATTTCTGGAAAATACAGAAAACTGAGTCTAATGGTATGCCCATGTTCTTGAAAGGTAGAGGCTATTAGAACAGGATCTTCAGATATGTGATGAGCTTAAGGCTAGTCTAGTCTATTAAAGGCTCTATGTAAAAAGATAGATTCTGATTTTTGACACCAGTATAAGTGATTTATTGCAAATTCGTTTAATATCATACATTAATGGGCTAGCCAGTCCACTGAGGAGCGCCATGGGTTGGGATGAGGGCTAGGAGTGTCCTGAAAGTATGGCATGTGAAGCCATCCCTCTGGTGTTTTCCTTTACATGTACCAAAGGTATGACTTTTCTTATATTATTTAGTGTACATACCAACATTTTATTGAGAAGGTATTCCATCCATATTTGAACAAGCTTTTTGAACACATTCTCACATGATAACATGTTTCAAATGATATCTTGGTCATCCTTAGTTTCGGGTGGAGCTAGGCCAGGCCAGGCACCTGAGCAGCTCCTTTGAGCAGTTCACCCACCCAGGGGTTCCAGTCATTCTTCCTGTATCCTTATTCTTGATTTCCATGAGGGCTGTCAGGGTAACTTCATCATCATTCCTTGTCATCTTCACACTGTATTTGCAACCTTCTATCCCTGCAAATCCTTCTTCTGGTTAGCTAAAAGTTATACCTAAGATTTCACCATACATCAGCATGAGCACTACACTATAATTTTGGAAAATGTAGGTCATTATTTGAGATATCCATGTTATGATTTTTTTTTCTCTAACAAGCTCCAAGTTGACCTTATATTTCTTATATATCAAATACTATTTCAAATACTGTATCAAATTGTATTTGATACAGTTTCCTTGGAAACAGCAAGGCAGCTGCTTTTCCAGGAAGTTGTTTGGATATGAATGCAGTGTGTGTGTGTCACTGGAAATAAAGTAAGTATAAACATTGGTCCTATATTACAAGGAACAGGTCTCTTTAGGATCTGGTATACTTCAGAGGCTGGCACAAGTTGGCTTAATTTGAGTCATCTCTTGTTGGTAGGATTGTTGAGGGTAATTTTTTTTTTTTTGTTTTGTTTTCAAGTCAGGGTTTCCCTGTGTAGCCTTGGCTGTCCTGGAACTCACTCTGTAGACCAGGCTGGCCTCGAACTCAGAAATCCACCTGCCTCTGCCTCCCATGTGCTGGGATTAAAGGCATGCGCCACCACCGCCCGGCTGTTGAGGGTAATTTAAAGTGTAGGATGCATTATGAAATCTCGATGGAGCATACCAGAGGTTATCTATAATGTGGAAGGTTGTTTCCCAGTGCTGGACCAGACCAAAGAGAGATACTTACAGCAATTTGAGATCCCTAAATCTTTGAGCCATCCCAGAGAAACAGATGTTCTAGATCAGAGGAAGCCATGAGACTGAGGTGAAGTCCTCCTCCCTCCTGCTCAGTCAGAAACCCGCAGTTGTTAATACTATCCTACTTTATGACTCCTTGCTAACTACAATAGCTGTGAATCCTTAGGGAGTAGATTTCTAGATGCTCCGAGGGGCTCTAGGATCCTTTCAGAAGTTTTTGAGCTAGGCATCTTTGAAATGATTAACCAAACTCCTTGATCCCTATGCTTCCCAATTACATATTTCTACAATAAACAAATAAGTAATAAAATAAAGATATCTATCAGAGTCATAGATACTCCCAAAGTCTGGATGCAATGGAAAGTGAAAAGGATCCTGTTTGCTTTGGTCTTGGGCTACATTCTCCTCATGTATTGCCTTTTCTCTTCGTTTGAGAGGGTTTCTTCCCACAGACTTCTAGTGGGACACTTGCCACCGTAAGCTGTTTTTAATGCTTGAAGTAAATGGATTCCATTGATTTTCACTATTGTGTAATAATAAAAGACTGAAGTGAACTGTTTACCCAATGCTAAAACACTGGTTTAAAGACTTTAAGTGAATTAACTCATTAAAATAGAGCATCATCTCATGCACTAGAGAAGTCCATCTGCCTTGGGAGGGAAACCAAAGCATGAAGTAATGAAGTAACTCTCTGGAGGCCCATGCAGCTGTGAGGTGACAGAAGCAAGGGTCAGGGTCCAGGTTGCAAAGGTTCGAAGCTTGGCTTCAGAACGCCTTCGTCTTTTGCTTCTTCTCATCAGCATGAGCTAGAAAGAACTCAACGAAACAAAACCAGAAAACCAAAAACAAACAAATGGACAAACAAAAACCCCACCTCACTGTGTATCCTAGGGTTGTCCTCTTGCCTCAGACTCCTTGGTATTGCGATTGTAGGCATGTATCAATGACTGGTTCATAGAGAATATTTAAAAATACTCTTCATGGAATGCTTCATTCACCAGCCTATCCTACTAGGAGCTTTCCCTTAGGGCCCCATTCACTAAAAAGAAAAAAAAAAAAAAAAGCTAAATGACCAATATAGAAGAAACTATAGATTAGAAAGTAGTCTTTTTAGTTCTTTCCCCGCCCCCTCCCCCCCCCATTCATCTAGTTTAAAGTCAAACATGACAAGCTAGATTTAAGGATTCTGACATCTGGGTACCAAATTGGGACTCTATTCCATAAGGCCAACAGTTGTAAAAGAAACATATGGTCTATCCCTGCATCCTTTGATGAGCAGAATTCTGCCACATAAGTAACGCTTAAAACAATGATCAGAAAAGACAGGTATAGAAAAGAGAGACTTTGGGGATGAAATATATTTTTTGAAAGTCGGTGGCATTACAGCCGAGCTTTTGAGAACTTTTTCAGAATATGTATTAAGTAACATTTATGGAAATAATGAGTCTGACTTCCAGATGTGAAAGAAAAATGGTTGGAAATACTGTGAATTTTATGGTGGGCATGAGTAGAGTATACCATATCAGATCTAATGTATTTTAGTCTTTTTCTTCTTTGACCAAACTCAGAATGTATTAAAAAAAGCCTCTTATATTTTCCTCATTAGCTATGGATTACAGCCACCAAGCAAGGGGTGAGAGCTGGAACATTCTTTTGGTCTGTGTAAGTTACCTTTATTTTGTCAATGTTTATAAAATTACAGTTATGGGTCAATTGATGAGACATCAATTTACGTCAACTTCATTTCAGCTAAATGTAAACATGTCAATTTTATGAGAATTTACTGATTCAAAAATAACTTTCCAGGCATTGTTTTCTCCCTGAAGGTTCATTCTATGCGTCATTTGACTTTTTTTTTTCTCGACCCCTTCCTGCTCTTTCTCTCTCCTCTCTCATCCCATCCTTTAGTTAAGAACACCTTTCTCCTTGACCTACCTTTTACATCTTTTATCTTGTTCATCTTTATTTTGTCAACTTTCCATCCAGGAGTGTGCAATTCTTTTAGATGATTACTACAGTTTCTGTTATCATTCTTTTTAAATATGTTGCAACCTACTGTGTTTATTTTGTGTTTACTTATTTTGATTCTCAACTTTAGACTCAGAGTGTAGTCTATGTCGGGCAGCTGGGAGGCTCATGGTATAGAGTTTGGAAGTTTGACACAGTAGACCAGGGTTGGGGAAACATCCATTTTAGTCCATTTCCCACCAAACTTCTCGAATTTTCAAAGTGAGATTATGGATTGTTCATCCCTTCAGAAGTAACTGGAGGCTAATAATTGACATTTTCAGGCTTTCAAAGGAAATTTACCTGATAAAATGGTCAACATGTTGATTGTTTTTAAGCTCCTTTAAATAAGAAATGAGATCTGTTTCAACTTTCATGGGGATTTTGTTCCCAGATTGATGTTTCCATCTTTTGCTTTTGTTTTTTCCAACCTAAAGCAGTTTTCCCATGTTTGCTTTTATGCTTTAACAAAACAATCTGATTGGTCTATTAGCAGCAGTGTGCTGGGATCTGTTGCATGTAGTTTTATGCTCTACCCACATTTATTCTGGGAGGTGACCATGCTACCAGCCCCCACCTGGCTTCCCTTGAATCCTCGGACAAAACACACGCACACATGGGTTCAGATTAATCCAGAATGATGCTTTCTCTAGGCTTAAATTCAGGAATGGAGTGTAGCCTCTTCTGATTTGAAAGAGTTCAGCTGAAATAATTTTGGGTGATCTGAAGCTAAGACAGGTGCCCCTTTAGAAGTAGTTTTTCTTTTCCCTTATAAAGCAGTCCCTGGCTTGAGAGGTAGATGTGTCTAGGTTAGAATCAGTGCTGCTTAGTTTAAGTGGTCTGTTGTCTAACAAGTTAACCTCCCACAGATTTCTCAGGTTTTAACCCTTGGCTCTCATGGATGCATATGGGAATTGTGCTCTGCAGAATGGAGAGGAGCCAACAACATAATTAATACTTAGTCCTCACCCTTACCGCCCTGGAACTGCTGGAAAGCTTCCTTGAAAAGGCCCAGTGTTCTGTCTTTGAATGACAATTTTCTCCACCCATTTGAAACCACTTATAAGAAGGTGGCTTTTGTGTGCTCCCAAGATGTCTTTGCCTCTCCAGCCATTCTTTTATCCCCATGTCCTGGAAGTGAGCAGGCTCATTTACTTCCAACTCTGACCCCTTTGAAGCTTTTTTTATAACTTTATAAAATATGATCAGACTTCTCACTTTTACAGGGAATATATATCAAGGGAATCTACATATAGTCCATTTTGAAAAATTTTAAAATTTAAATGAAACCAGATTCAAACCATAGGTTTAGACTTTAAAGGGCCTCTTTTTTTTTTTTTTTTTTTTTTTTAAACCAACAACACAGTTTCTTATTGCAGTCTAGAATTTTATTCTTGCTCTTAAATGATAGTGTTTCATTTCAAAATCATCCCCAGCTGACATTGCATCTCAATTTATTCTTAGAGGCAGTAATTCCCATTATATAGAAGGGTTTAGTTTGAATAGAATCCCAGTTCTGCTACTTGTAAGGTGACTGACTTGGACAATGACTATCTCAACAAATCAATAGCCTCATCTTTAAATCGGAATAATAATGAGGGTACTGTGGAGACAGAATGAGTTAACCTCTTTAGAGTGCTTTATTAGGTTCCTTGGTACAGAGAGAACAGCCAATAGCTGGTATTTGTTTTTTATTCTCATTATCAATTTAAGCACTGACTAGATAATGTAGCCCCTCACCACTAAGTTCTTCATTAGTCAGCCCTTCGTTTTCTAGTTTTTAGTTATCTCTGTTTTTTTCAGGTTTGTGGTGTGTGTGTGTGTGTGTGTGTGTGTGTGTGTGTGTTTGTGATGGTGTCTTATGTACTTTGTCTCAACATGAATTCTTTGTCAGTCGATGCTGCTGGAGACAGTGACACACTCTATTTTCCTTGCTGCATAGACACTTGCTGGCCCTTGGTCAGATTATTTGCAATTCTCTTCCCTGTGTTTGAGACACTCGGGCCTAAGGGCCATATCTTTTTTATCTGTGAGATAATTTCCATAGCACATTGAAAACTTTAGAGACAACCTCAGCCAACTCCTTGTTTTACATATCAGAGCATTAAGGCCGAGGTTGTTAAATGTAGTAGTGAAGCTCACACTCAGGATGGACTTCCAGAGTCTTCACGGTTGCACAGTGGGTGGGGCCATGGTGGAGCTTCTCCTTAAGAAATGATAAAACATTCCTCCGCTTTTCCACTCCAAGTAGAGGAGGATGACTCCTACTATAGTCTTTTTGGTGGGAAAATCTTTTTTCTTTTTGGTTTTTTTTTTTTGAGACAGGGTTTCTCTGTGTAGCCCTGGCTGTCCTGGAACTCGCTCTGTAGACCAGGCTGGCCTCGAACTCAGAAATCCGCCTGCCTCTGCCTCCCAAGTGCTGGGATTAAAGGCGTGCCCACCACCGCCCAGCTTTGGTGGGAGAATCTTTTATCTGTGTTTATATACCAGCCTTAATTGTATTATACCTTTTATATACAATTCATGAATAAATACACTCTTTCTATAGAACTAGAAATCCAGCACATGATTATACAAACTAGAATTTTTAATGTATCTATTAACTCTTCGATAATTTCTTATACTGTGTTTTGATGATATTTACTTTCCACACTTTCTCGTACCTCTCCTAGATCTATCTCTCCACCTGCCCGACTTCATGACTTTCTTATTTTTAGGAATCCTACCCACCAAGTCCACTTGATGCTATTGATGCTGCCCATATACTCAGGGGTGTGAGACCATCCATTCCAGCATTGTTGAAGTAGTAGAGGTCAGAGCCTCAAAGAGAACTGACTCTCTCCTTTAATTCTCAGCTCTCAGTAGTTCCTCGGGAGTGGAGGCTGGCAAGCCTCACCCCCTGCATGCTAGAACATTGATTGGCTTGGTTTTATAAAACTAGCATTTTCCTATGAGCCAGGAATGATTTCAAGAACTTTACATATCTCTTTGGATCCTTCTGATAACCTTATGAATAGGTACTGCTAGTAGCATTTTGCAAAAGATAGATACCTTGTCAAAGGGTGAACATTCTGAACTTGACGTGTGTTCTGCTACCTTGTATTTCTCTACTGATGCCAGGCATTCATATTTGCAGTGTGACACCACACACACAAAATAAGCAGCTTTCAGGTAGGTAGAAAAATAAAGTAACAGGAATGGGCTGGGGTACTGGCTTTTTTTTTTCTTTGTAAGTGAGGAAAGAATTCAAAATATGCAATTAAATTTATTTTGTTCTGATACAATGGATTTCCAAGGCTAAAAGGATTAAATTCCTTAAGTGATTAATCTGGCTTTGCTTAGTCGTTTTGATTTCATTTATAGGACATAATAAGCAGGGCCACACTTATTCAATGCCAGTGCAATGTGTTTACAATAGGATTTATTTTATAGTAAGCATGATTTTGTGGCCTTGGAGGCCATCTCTAGACAGAGAGGATTCTGGGGTGGCATCAAATCCTGAGAGTAGAGCTAAGTGGAGCTGGGGGAATGAGTATCGATGGCAGGTACAGAAAGAGGGTCCCTAGCCCTAGTCATTTACCATGTTTGTGAGGATCTATCTTTTTCCCAGCCATCTTGTTGATGTTCCCTGAGACTAAGGGTTTAAATGGTCTACCCAATAATTTTCCTCACCACGATAAAACTAGTGCAAGTTTGGATTCAACATGAATTAGCCTCTATGGTCTCATCTTAGAGCAGAAGAACATTTGTGTTTCCTTGTTGTAGGGGGAGCAATTTTTTCTCAAGTCAAGATAGTGCTTAGCTTGCTAGCATCCTGTCCTGTATTAGCTAAGAGCTCCTAATGCTATTACCAGGCCTAGGGTAATTATATTCAACAGAGGAATGGTAGTTTAAACACAAAAGCCATTGTGGATGAAGATTATACCCCTTTTGTCAGTCTTATAATTATGTGTGCCTGCTCTTGATAGATTTGCTTTGTTTTTATGCCCCTTCAGGAGCATCCCTCATGAGCGGAGAATCCTAACCATTCTTCAGTGGCTTTCCCTGCCAGACAACGAGAGGTATTTGTTCTCCTCTCTCCTTTTCTCTTCCTTGTTCAGGACCTTTCCATCTTGGGCTAGTGCTGGACAAAACACTCATGAATGGACTGGGACATAGAAGCACAGCCAAGAATTGCTGTTATGAAAAGTTTTGTGCTTATTAACCTTAAGCGTTATTTCCTTAAGAAGGTTTGTTACCAGGGGACCATTTAATTCCATGGATTATTCCAGCTGTTAATCCTGGTGACTTCAGAGGACCTGAAGCAAGTTGTTGGCTTTGATAAAGAAGTCAATCTTCAGCATCTCAAGGACTGAAAGGCGTTAAGCCTGAGTGTCTATCCCCTTGAATATAGTCAGTTCTTTCAGACAGTGACCACCATGTTCTGTTACGTAAGGATGTAGGGAGTCCTCAGTGATGTTTGAATATTTTCATTGTGACTTTTAATGCTTCAAAGTGGCACTTGCCACTTACCACAGTGGGAAGCAGTGTGGAAGCATAGCTCGACGGGTGAAGAAGTAATAGGAAGTAAAAGTTTTTATTGTAATACTAACCATGGGTGGGAGACTCATTCATTTGGAAGGATTTTGTTTTTAAATTCTTTTAGGTTAATGTTCAGTGATGGGTTTCATTATGGCATTTGCATGTATGTGTGTTACTATGATTTGCTTTCTCCTATTTCCTTTATGTTGCCTTTCTGTGTGCTCCCTAACCCCCTTGATATCTTTGTTTGTTTGTTTGTTTTATGGATTGCTCTATGTAGCCTGGGGTTGATGCTGGTTCTGATTTTCCCACAGGCCTTCAGTTTATGCCTTCTATTCAGAGCAGCCTGATTTTTCTGGACACAAGTATGGCCCCTTTGGCCCTGAGGTTAGTAGTTTACCATCTGCCTGAGGAGAACTTGTGTTCCCAAGTCACCTACCTTCCAAAACCTAATTTTAGGATTGTACAAATTCTGGGAATTTTCATATGTAAAAGACATAAGCATTGCCAAATAATGTGTAAAATTTAGACTAAAACCTTAAAAAAAAAAAAAAACCTTAAATGCACTTGTTTCTCTTACAGGAACTTTATTTCAGATTGCTTTAATATAGAAACATATCCTAAATATGGTGCTATGGGGGATAGGGGAAGTTGTAGCCATGAAGGAAGGCATTGGCAGAGATTTGGCTACCATTGGCTAGGACAGAAGGAATTTTTGAAACCCCTGATGCACATGATACCATAACTGAATTTTAACTCCCTTAAAATGCTTACACAGAGGAGAAGTTACTCATCAGCCCCAGTAGCCTTATCATGATCACCTGACATATGTCATAGCAGAGATACATTTTATGGGGTATTTAGACATGGATGCTCATACTGTGAAGCCATGAGCACTCCAGAGATGCACATGATAAAATGCACTCTTAAATGACAGAGATGCTCCACTGGAGGCAGGAGGCTAATGTTACTGGTGATGCTCTGGCTACCTTCAGCATCCCAGTAGAAGACAGTAAGGTACAGTTCACTAGAGTGTCATGTCCAGGAAATGGTGGCATATTATTGTTTTCATTGATTTAGGATGCAATTCTTCCTAACATTTCAGTTAGTCTTGCAATATGACAAGGTCTGCCAGTCAAACTTTAAAATATTTAAATGCTTTTCATTTTTGTCATGGGACACAGAGGTCATTACAACAACGTAAATACTGATGTGAGCTGAGAAAATTATTTTAAAGAATCTTTGTTGATGGCTACTATCTCCAATTCTCTGGAAGCCCATGATGGCACAGTTGTACTAACTAAATTCACTGCGTTCAGCATAGGGATATCTTAAAGATGCAGATAAATGTATCTTGATTGGAGCAGTTCTGAACAAATTGCCCTGTGTCTAAACAAACGCAATGAATACTAAGAAGACAGAAGGATTTCTGAATGCTCCAACATCAATCCAGTGGCAGGTGAATTTTTTTTTTTTAAGTAGTAGAAACTAATAACTATGAAACTGTTCATAGTTTGTCTTGAATCACAGAAATCATATAAATCCAAGGCTCTTTTATCCTTTTGATGTTAAGTATTATTGCATGATTATGAAATACAAACGATAAAATAAGATAAACATCTGCATACACGAAAAACAAAAAAGCAAGAATGGCTCTTTTATTTTGGGGAAGACTTTCTTTAAGATTAAAATGAACTGAAGGAGCCAGATTTTTTTTTTTTTTAATGTTAAAAAAATACAGCCCATAAACACCTAACTAGTTCCATGTGCTCTATTAAAAAGTACAATTTTGTTGGAATAATCTCCTTTAAAAGAAAAAAAAAAAACAGGAATTGGTATGATATAGCCATTCTTTTGAGAGTCAAGGCTGGTACTTGAAGAAGTTTGAGGCTGTTTAAGTTTCTTGGTAAGTGGAGGATTTGTGTTAGACTCTCAGACTGTGAACCTTCCCACAGAGCCAGCTAACTTTCCCACAGAACAGGGAACTCAGACACTGCCACCTATAACTATGGTCAAATTATAGGAAACATCACCTATGGGGCAAGAGCTGGCTCTTAACAATACACAGTAGTTATAACACATTTGATACCCTAAATCCCATGGCTTAGCAGTAAATGTTCTTTTTCAGGGCATCTCTGGCTTTGTGATACATGTGGTTTCGTTATAGCTACCTTGTGAAAGCAGATGCATTTTGATTAAGAAACAACCAGTTGTCTCAAAATGCTGAGCAATGACTAAATGATGCAAGGTGTAGAGTGTTTTAATTTGGTACAATGATGGTTTCTATGTCCATAATTGCTTATAAACATACACACCTTCCTCCCATAGTGTTTTTTTGAGTTAAGAATTGTAAGTATTCTCATTATGTTTTTTCCCCCAGTATTAATACTTCTTGCAGCTGGAGTTTCTTCCCTAGTTGCTGGGAAACCATTATTGATTATACGCCCTAGAGAATCTCATAGTCTGACCATGCCTCATAAAGAAAAGGACATTTTTCAGATTTCAACTCTTTCTCATGGTTCTAAGAAACTTCTACTGAAAACAAGGCAAAAATCGATTTGTTCCTACTAAACTAGAGCCAAAGCAAGCCAGCAAAACCTTCCTTGTATGATAAGCTGCTTGGCTCACATACCTGTTTATCATAAACATCTATGTGTCATCAGAGATCGAAAGTGTGTATGAGAACACGGTACCCACTAGATGAAAGATTACTAAAACACGGAACTTTTGACAAAGAACAAGGAAAGAACTTGCATTAGAAATTGAACTGAAACGAGTCTAAGTAGCAAAGAGCTATGTGGCACAGTAAGATGAAGTCAACTGAAGTTTGTGCTTTATTTGCTTAATATTTGAGTACACTTGTTTTTCAGGGTGAGTCTCAAAGGCTCTTAACTGAGATGGCCAAACACGGGGCTAACAGTTTGGAGAAATGGTGTACTGCTCCTGCTTTCATAGTGTAATGGTGAATGTTCAAAATATGCTTGCTTTCGATTATTGGCACAATCCTTTTTTTTTTCTCTTTGATCTATGCTTTCTCTATGACTTCTTGTTCGGCTGCTCTTCTGGGCCTAGAGGCAGAGCTTTGGCTGGCTAGTCCCTACCTTCAGATGGTAAAGAATCCTTCTGAAAGGCAGGGAAATTTGCATCCCGCCCCTTCCCATTCTCTGAATAACCTCAGGCTAAAACTTCTAAATTCAGGCTGAAGTATGGCTGGACAGTGAAAACTTAGCTTTCTTTCCGTCTACCTCTAACATTGAAGAAGGAGAAACATGCCTTTGTAATGACTGGATGAAAAGTCCATCTGCTTACACCCCGTTTCTTCCGCTCTTCTAACCTGCTGCAATTGGAACGGTTCTCTGGGCGTCTTTGGAATGTTGGAGTTTCTTTGCAAATGGCTTAGACTTTGATGGGCAGACTCGAGCGCTCGCAGAATGTACTCAGTGACCATGACATGGAAAAACCCTCTTCCTTTTTCCTGCTCTTCTCATGGAGACTTGCCTAAACTAGAAGCATTAAAACCAAAGCAAACCAAACCAAAGTCTACAGGGCTGTAGAGAGAGGATGAGATAGAAACAGGAAAGCTCATGCAGCTGCTTGCCCTGCAAACAGAGCAACCGCATGGCAGATATCCCCCTTGGTTACACTAACATTGTTCCTCTTCCTGCCCCTGCCTGCATCCCAACGGCTCTTGGAACAGTCCTGCCAAGAGATAAGGTAGCTAGGTAGACAGCAAGGCCTGCTTCTTTAGTTCACCTTTGCACCATCAGCAAATCAGGGGCTGGTTTTCCCCAGCACTGGGGTCTCTTCTTCACTTGATAGTTAGATGTTATTGCTCTCTGGATTTCCAAACAATATTTATAGAACCATTGTTGCCTCAGACAGCCAGCCAGCTTCCCATAGCAAGCGTCTGAGTCAAGGCTTTCAAAGACGATTTCTAAGCACGTAGTCCTATGTGTTCCTCTTTCCTGCCAAAAGTCCTGATGTGTATGAATTCATTCAGGACCAATGGGAACTGCTTATCATTCCTGTTTTAGTTTGTCCTTGGTTGAACATGCAAGCTGAGAGCCCTCTGATACATTTGGTGGTGTGATCACATAGGTGTCTATTAGTGGCTGAGTTGGAACCACCTACATGAACTAAATTCTCACCTTGAAGTGACCAAGTAACCTTGACTCTGTTTGGTTACAAGCTAGTACTTTATCCACAGAGAGCTTTTTGTAACCAAGAAGCAGTCTGTCCTCAGTGCAGGAATCACAGAGCTTGCCTAATGTCACTTTCAGATGTACCCATACACTGGCTTCTCAGCCAAGGGCAGTCCACATGACTAGATCCTCTTACATCATATCCTCGTATCAGCAATGAGGCTGTGACCACATTGAGACTCAGGTTAAAGGCCTCTCTCTATAGAGAATCAATCCCCTCTCATTCCGATGTGCTCTCCCTTAAGGAGAACTTAGTTTTGCCAACTCAGACTCTGCTGACCTCAGATGGGAAAGTATGAGCTTTACTATCTGTCCCAGAGGGACAGGCGACTTCTGAGTACAGACATCTCTATCCGCCAGTACAGGAGAGTAGTTATGGCTCACCTCTTACTCCGCCTAAAAGACCTAAGAGGAAAGTTGCCCCTAAGAGGAGACAGGAAAGACCAGTTGCTCCTCCAAAGAAAAGAAGAAGAAAATTACATAGGATGGATCATTATGCAGCGGAAACTCGTCAGGACAAAGTAAGTTTATCTACTGTTCCAAACCTCTGTGGCGGGCAGGTCTGGCTTGAAGGCTGCCTTTGGTGCCTTGGTTTGAAAATCATCTGGGTAAGGTTTAAGAGAACTGCTGCGTTCTCCTTGACTCTGAGTCTAGGATCATCTGGTACTTTAGAGGTTAACAGTGATGTGAAGACATCTTGCACTTTCAGTACCATAGAAAAAAAGGGGGTCTTTGATCTTCTTTAAAGTTAGTTGACCCCGAACAAATGAACGGATGTTGCCATTCAGGCTGTAGTGACAGCTTAGAGAGCTATTGATTCTGCCTGGGAAAAAACAAGTCACTGTGATTTCTTGTGCTGTCTATTGAGAGAATCTCAGAAGCTGCTAGGCAAGTCTTTTAAAAGAATGCAGATTAGAACTCAATAAAAATGCTGACTTATGTTAGTGGGGTTTACTTTCTGAGCTCAGCAAGGTCTTGTGTGGACAAGAGAAAACTATGGGCAGACAGAGCTGCATATTTTTTTTCTCACAGTGGTAGTAAAGGAATTTACTTTTAACATTTACATTCAAAAGAATCTTTGCTTATTCATTCTCTCAAAACCTTCAAATTCCTGTGAGGCAGATTCTTCATTGTGAACCTGATTGCCAAGAAGTTAAGTTCTGGATTTTACCTGAATTGTCCCATTGAATGAAGGAAAATAACCCAGGGCCAAGGATAGACATGTGTTATGCATTTCGTGTTTCTATGTCTAGACATGGATCTTGGAGGACAGTGTTTCCCAGACAAATACCACTTAGACGCACATCTGTTAGTCCCTTCAGGTTCTGTGGCACATCTCATTCTGCAACTCTCAGTTGTGATTTGAAATGCCAGAGACGAAAAGAGGCCTCTCTGCCTTGTTTCATGGCTGAAATGGTACAAGGAAAGGTCATGGCTCATCGAGAAGATTCACATGGCAGATGCCATGATGCATTTGATTGGAAATGATGTTCAGGCTTCGTCTTTCCATATCTTGGTTATCTTGGATGTATGTCTGTGGTTGGTATCTGAGCTGTGAAATCCATGTAAACTAGTGTACGGTGTTTGTCTGCTGGGAGGTTTCTTAAAACTTTCTGTTTTCATGATCAGAAATGAGACCCCGAAGGCAATCCTATGTTTGTGTGGGCGCCCATGACTCCTGTTGGAGCTATAGTGAGAGATGGTGGATTGTGTTTCTTGGGCTTTGGAAACGTTGCTCGGAGAAGAATTGGGAGTTTGTATTTCATTAGTTTAACTAGAAGGAATTCCATTTTTTGTAGGGTTCTTGTTAGATTTTGTAGATTTTGTTTGTTAGGATTCTTGTCCATTCTTATTTAATCTGCATGAAAACAATGAAGTTGAGAACAGTAGCTTGTCCTGAGGATGGCTCCATAATTGGTTGCTCTCTGAGGTTGGTAGTTATGGTCTTTGGAACAAGGGACACGAATCTTGTTTTATTAACGATGTTCTAATTCATTTCCCAGGAGGTGATGATTTTATCCTCCAGTCTTTATGCTTTTGGTTCCCTCAGCTTCTCTCTCTCTCTCTCTCTCTCTCTCTCTCTCTCCTCTCTCTCTCTTCTCTCTCTCTCTTCCTTCCTTCTCTCCTCCCCTCCATCATTCAAAGTCTGGTGATTTTATACAGAGAAAAAGGGATTTATACTCTCCGTCTGACTTTCTACTCATTCTTAAAACTCTTGGATTTACAGAATATGATTACATTATGGAAAAACCATTTTGCACCTCAAAAAGGATTTACTTCAGTAATTTGTGATATTTTCATATCAAAATATTTCAAAAGGGATGGGATAAGGAGAGCTTTTTATTCTCGCAAGAGACTGCAAGGTACTTAAAGCTTATTACCATTAAAAAAAAAAAAGGAAAATATTTCCTTGACAAAACTCTGCCTCTGGGCCAGAAGTTTTCTTTCCAGAATGTTCTAAGGGTAGAAGAACTATGGAAATGGTAAGGTAAAAATACATAAATAAATACGTGAGGACTGATTTGCTTTTAACAGATGACAAATCCTCTGAGGGAGATTGACAAGACCGTGGGGCAGTTAATGGACGGACTAAAGCAACTTAAGCTGCACCGTTGTGTGAATGTTATCTTTGTCGGAGACCATGGTAAGGATTCATTTTATATTTGCTTTTAAGACAGAAGCTTCACAGGGTGATGTGTTGGTACATGCCTTTAGTCCTAGCACTTGGGAGGCAGAGCCAGAATCTTTGTGAGTTTGAAGCCAGCCTATAGAGTTAGTTCCAGGACAACTAGAGCTACACAGTGAGACCCTGTCTCAAAAACCAAAAACCAACCAACCAACCAAGTAAACTGAAAAGATCGAAGTTTCCCAGGGTGTTGAACAAAGGAATCCCTGCTCTCTGAGTCCAAAATTCTGTTCTTAACTTCCTTTTTCCTCTTTGCTTCAGGATAGGGAAAGAAATTAGGTCATGACACAAAAGTTAGAGAGACACAGGGGGTTTCTTCATCCTCATTTCTTTGCAGGAGAGGCCTTGCTGCAAAAATCTGTCTCCTATTAAAGTCTCTCAGACAGTTTACATGTGGTAGGAATGACTTTCTCTGTGAATTCAACATGGCAGGTGACAGACTCCTGCCTCTGTGAACCATATCTCCAGAAGGAGTGTACAAAGTTGTGTAGCTAAAATAATAATTCTAAATACGTAAAGGAGCTAGAGATGTAGGGTCTTGTCAAAAATACAGAATTTTAGAAAAAAATGGTTTCCTGGAGCTCTCAGGGGAAATCCAAGGCCAAAATCAAGGACTCAACATAGGAAACTTATTAAGAGAAAGGATCAATGTAGGAAGTAGCCTGTTCTCCCTCTCTTCCTCCTCCCTTTCTCTGTCCATCCTCCTCTTTCCCTCATCCTTTTTTCCTTCCTTCCTTCCTTCTTTCCTTCCACTATGTAGCCCAAGACATATCAAACTTACTTATTCTACTATCTCAGTCTTCCAGCTCCTGGGACTGTAGGTGTATGCTGCCATACCGTAAAAGAAATGGTTTCTCTAAAGTACTACTTAAATTAGAAAAACATTCTTTTTTTCTGATGAGCATTTTGTGAGGCAATTAAGAGACCATAAACATCATGTGATTATAGAGTTAAGGGCCTCAGGGAACATCTGAAATATGTATTTTTTACTCAACCTTCTCCCTAACCCCTCCCAGATCTAACCAGCCTCCCAGTCTTTACCACTTCCTCCCATCCTTGTGTCTTTTTTTTTTTTTTTTTTTTTTAAGTAATTTACTAAGTTCAATTTGTGCAACTCATATATCCAAGACTGTGGGGCCATCTATTGGACATGGTAGACTTACCAGGGGTTACATTCTTATAGAACACTGATTCCCCTTCCCTAGGACTCACTAACTGTCGGTAGCTCTTCAGTTAGAATGGGGGCGCATGTTTCTTTCCACACTCATCACTGTTTCTCTCTTTCCCTGACTCCATCTCTAGCTCTATGTTGCTTTCACTCTGTCTTCTGCATTAATCTCTGAGTCTTTGGGAAAGTGTTGTGATATAGATGTTCCCTTTATAACTGAGCACTCCAGAACCTTAGTTTCTGCATTAATTGTTGTTCATTGCACAGCAAAAACAAAACAAACAAACAAACAAACAAACCCTGATGAGGTCTAAAAGCTGCACTAATCTGAGATATAGAAATACAAATGTAGAGGGCAGTTGTACACTATATTCTCTTAGCTAAATAATAACAGTTGGTTTACCCTGCATCATGTTTTCATGGCCAGATTGATATTATCAAACGTGTTTCTTCCTATTGAGCAGGCCTGAAATCCAAGCAAGAGAGTGACTGATTACCCTCATACCATTCATGCTACTATTATAGCCAGGAGCTGTCTTGCCACACTGCTCCTTGTAGTTGACAGGTTTCACAGCTGACTGAGATTGTTGATGGTTCTTTTTTTAAATCCTAGTAGTCTACATAGCACCTTCTGGTACTCTGAAATCTAGTTGACAGGGAGAGAACTTCATATTCAGCACCAATTGAGTTTTCAGAGATCATTTTAAGTCACAGACATGCAGACTCAGTTCTAGAGAGTGTCATCTAAGTTCTGAAACTATCAAACTGCAAATTATAATAATGACCTTGGAATTTGGGGTCTTTCGTTTTTAGTACAGTGTAAAATTGGTTGACTTCCTGGCAGTTCTGTTAATAATAGTGAACCTTCCTAGCTCTATTTTGGCTCCTGAGATTTTATTTCCAGAGCATTCTAGAAGATCTGGGAAACTGGGGTAAAGGGTGGGTTCTGTGGATGCTAACTTGCTTCCCCAAGTAGATTAAATGATATCCTCTGTAAGATCATTCTCTACTAGTTTGGCTTAGTGGAAAGTTGTAGACTGGGTGGAAATGGTAAGCATATGACACACTAATTCAATTTAAGTTGCCCAGAAGTGTGGAGAACATTAGCTCACATGCTAGTGGCAGACATCTAAGGTCCCAGTGAGTCACATGTCAGAGCACCATAAAGGTCACATGCAAACTAAAACCCGTTCTTAATATGAAGATTGCTAAAATGAATGGATCCATTAGTTTTAGAAACCAAGGCACCTCTTTTTCTGAAAGGAAGTTGGCTTACTATTTCAGGCCTTGGGTTTTGACAGAATGAATTTCAATAGACCTCAGATCACACCATGACTCTTGAGAACATTGGATATTGTATGTAATCCGCCTTAGCAATTATCAGTCCTTCATCTGCAGACTGAAAACACTGGCTCCACACAGGTGAAGTCAGCCTGGAGGAGAGGAGATACTAGAGGAACCCTGGGCACATTTGCCTAATGGTTGCTGTAAGCAAGGGCGATTGCTCAATGTTGGAACTGCAGAAGCGACAGTGTTGAAATGTCACAAATAGAAGATTCTTTCCATCTTCCATTCATCTGTTTTTGGAGATTTTATTCCCTTTTCTGGGGTAATGTTTTACTAGAACACAAAACTGTTTATTTTAACTTTCTCATCTGGAAAGTTTCCATGTTAAAAGAAAAGACATATGACTGTGTTATGTTAAAACATGTTTTGCTCTTTCTTCATGCTAATTGATATTAAGAAATAGAAAAGGAAGACCACTGAGATGACTCAGTGATTAAAGATGCTTGCCATGTGAGCCTGGTGATCTGAGTTCAGGCCCTGGAATTCTGAAAAGGTACAGGGAGAAAACAGAGTTCATTGAGTTGTCCTCTAACTTCCACATGTACACTGTGGCAACCTTTATTATGAATATACCCAAAAATAATAAATAAAATTTTAGAAAGAAAAAAAAGAGATTGATCTGGGATCCTCAGAAGTGCTAATTTGACTTGTAGCACGTCTCGACCACTCTGGATTACATTTCTTTACTCTAAAACCTTAAGACCTTTTACAAAATAATTTGTTTTCCCTCTTAGAGAATATTAACATACTAGATTGTACAAGGCAATTAAGTGGTTTCTCTTGATCCAAGGAAAATATGTTCTAAGATTCTGGTAGATGCCTGAGACTGCAGATAGTACTAAACACTGTGTATCCATCATTTCTGATACATTTGTAATTGTGATAAAATATCATTTATAAATCTGACATAGTGAGAAATTAACAATAATCCATAGTGATAAAAAATATATTTTTTGATTGATAAAAAAATTAGGTATGCTGTATTTTTTATTGGATATTTTATTTATTTACATTTCAGATGTGATCCCCTTTCTCCCATCCCCCCCAAAACCCCCTATCCCATCTCCTCACCTCCATTTTGCTTTTATACCATTTTAATTACATGCAAGTATTAAGATCAGTTCTAGGTTGAGGAACTAGCAATATAATAGATGCAAGTAGTCAAGGAAAAGAAGACAATAAACACAAATAGTCAAAGAACAAGCAAGACAATAAACACAAATAGTCAAAGAACAAGCAAGGCAATAAACAAAGTTCTGTGATCACTCCCATGATCGCTGTTTCTAAGGGCTTATCAGGATGACCAAAATATCTGAGCCTACTTCTCTGTCCTAGTCCAAAGTCATTTTCTAGTCTGAAGTCTACTTCTTTGTTCTAGACTAATATTTAGATTCCTGCCTGAATTACTTCTTTGTTCTAGTCTAAGATTTATATTCCTGCCTGAAATTACTTCTTTGTTCTAGCCTAGTATCAGATTCCTGCCTGAAGCCCATTTCCTTGTCCTTGGCCAATGTCAGATTCTTGCCAAGCAGCCCCAAAAGCTCTCTGCCTCTCCTCCTTTTTTATTTCATAAACAAGACTGACCCTGTCTTAGGTCATTCTGACAAGAATGCCTTCCTTACCCATTGTGGAATATGCATTATCAAAAGCAATGCACTTCTGTCTTAGGTTGGTAAGGCTCTGTGAGGAATCTTACCCATCCTTGGCTTGCCAGCCTGTTAAATTAATAATCTGTCTGGGGGTCCATGTTCAGTTTCAAGCCATGCACTTTGGCTGCCAACATGTTGATGTTGTTAAAGACAAGCTTTAACACAATGGGCAGGAATAAAAGTATTCCCAGGACAAAAAGGGCTAGCATGCTGAACTTATGTGTGCCATTTTTTTTTTTTTTTTTTTTTTTGTTTTTTCGAGACAGGGTTTCTCTGTGTAGTCCTGCCTGTCCTGGAACTCACTCTGTAGACCAGGCTGGCCTCGAACTCAGAAATCCGCCTGCCTCTGCCTCCCAAGTGCTGGGATTAAAGGCATGTGCCACCACGGCCCAGGTATGTGTGCCATTCTTGAAGCCTGACCAAAATAGAAATACAGATCTCAATTTTATCAGCAGTTTTATCAGGCAATTTTATCTGCCGTATCAATGCTCAGCAGAGCAGCATTCTTTGAATTCATAAGCTCACTATGCAAAGTTAAACATCCAGAGAGGTGTTAGAATTATGCCAAATACACTGCAAGTGTCTTTAAACTTTTTCCTAATTATAATGACTATCATTGTAAATTTTAGAAGTAACACAAATCCTATGGTATTTGGCATGACACTCGAGATGGCTCCTTACTCTTAGAGTATGCTGTATTAAGAGTCATAATTATGACTGTTCTTAGCTACTGTGTGGATACCTTGACTAAATGGATGACTTTCATCTTGAGTAAAATGGAACAGGCTAGCAATCAACTTCATTATCTTATTTAGAATGGAAATTTAAAATTTATAAATTATTTGTTTTTGAAATTTTCTATTAATTAGTTTTGGATTGTTTACTTGAAAACGAGAGCTTTAGAGAATAAGGTCATAAGAATGGGTTGTCATCAGTTGTTGGGGGGGACCTCTGTACTACTGTAAATGCTCACTGTTCTGGGTCAACTTTTGAATTCTAAAAATCTCTATGGGATTTAGATCTGTAGAGCTGCTAGAGTTTATAATCTTGGGATTCAAATTAGTTTTCAAAATATTGCAAATTCCCCTTCCTCTAGAAGACAGAAAACAAATTTAGGGGTAGGAATGAATATTGACTGGTTAATTTTTTTTTTCTCACTAGACCTTTTCTGTGTGATAGGTGCTACCCTTCCGGTTCCAATTATGTTGTTTAAAACTTTTTTTTTATGCAGTGTTTTGTTTTTTCCCTTTGGGTGTTCATTTGGAATGACTTTAGTTTTCTTTCCCCCATTTCTTCTTGCCAGTATTGTTTTGTCAGTAACACCCAAGGCCACCAGTGAAGATGGTTACGTGATTATATCCTTAAGGCAGGGGACATTCTAGAAAGAAAGAGAGCAGGAAATAGCATTGTTTAAGTGTGTGTGTGTGTGTGTGTGTGTGTGTGTGTGTGTGCAGAGGCATCAGATCCCCCTGGAGCTGGAGTTATGGGCAGCTGAAATTGGTCTGACATGGGTTCTAGGAAGTGAACTCTGATTCCCCTCCGAGAACAGTATGTGCTTTTAACCACAGGGCCATCTTTCCAGCCCCAGAAATGACATTTTGCAAAATAGAAGTAGAAGTGCATGTTCCAGTCATTTGTGCCTCCCTTACCCTAATGGCAACAGATTCAAGCAATTAAAGAATAATCTTTTTTATTATGAGTGTCAAAAGTTTGTGATTTTCAAACATTATCTTATTTATTTATTTAGAGAGGAGAGAGAGAGAGAGAGAGAGAGAGAGAGAGAGAGAGAGAGAGGATAGGTCTCATGTAGAAGTCAGAATAGAATTTTTGGGAGTCAGTTGTTTCTCAGTACCGTAGTGAGCTTCAAGGATCAAACTCAGGTGGTCAGACTTGGGATTGGGGATGAGCACTCTTACCCATTGAGCTGTCTCACTGAACCTTAAACATGGCCGTTGGTGTTGCTGTTCTTGCTCAATAACTCAAAGTAATAACTGAGGTAACACATTTTCAACCTCTATTACATGATGAAATGTTCTGGAGAAAGATTATACAGATATAACTTTAAAATGTCACATCAGAACAATCTCAGTTGTGATGTTTCCTCTAATTTGCTGGAATCTTATTATAGATTTAATTAAATGTTACAATGCTATCTTTTAGTGAGTGTACTTTTTTTTTTTTTTTAGAGTTTTAATCTTAATACTGCCTGACAGTACTTGTGTATATGTGTGTGTGTGTGTGTTTTTCATCCCCACAGGAATGGAAGATGTGACATGTGACAGAACTGAGTTCTTGAGCAACTATCTGACTAATGTGGATGATATTACTTTAGTGCCTGGAACTCTAGGAAGAATTCGTTCCAAGTCTGTCAATAATCCTAAATGTAAGTTGGTCCTGAAAATATTAAGTTCAACTAATAATGGAAGCAGTAAAGACTTGTTCTCTGCAGCTAGAGAGTTTGGGCAAGACATCCTAGTTGAACTTCATTCAACTTTCTGATCTGTCGATAGAAGACTTGTTACCTAGGAAGACTTTTGTGCACATCAATGTGTACTGTTTACAGTGGTTCTGAGCAGAGCATCATCCACTAAACATTTGCATTTGGTTTTATCATGTGGGAATTGCACTTAATTTTATGCCTGTTTACAACATAAGGATCTATCTGTTTGGGAGAGTTTTCGGGTTTCAAGGGCAGGCTGGTCACTTTGGTGAAGGTAAGTCTCTGGGTTGACAGAACCAATGGCCTTCTCATCAAATTTCCTATGTGCCTCCTGGAAGGAGGGCTCTTTCTATTTGTCAGAGTGATCTACAGAGTGGACGAAAGGAAAAATACTATGTTCTTACAGACTTTTAACTACTCTGAAAAATTAGAAATTGAAAAAAATTAACTAGAAAATTATGAGCCTTTGCTTTAACTTGCTTAGCATATTCAGGGTATGATATGCCGCTAACACGAACTTCTGGTTTGTCTTGCTGTCATCCCAGTTGTGAAAACTACATAGCTCTTTTTAATTCTTATAAAGTCTTTTTTGTCTTTTTCATCATACACACACACACACATACACACACACATTAATTATACCTGGTATTATGTTATATAAGGGCATTTTCATATGAGCACATATATTTTATAAGCATATATATAGTTTGACTTGAGACATGCTATATTAAAACAGAACCTCAAAATAATAAACTATGGCCATGAAGCTTAAAGCTTTGGAAACGTAAGTTTTTCCCAAGTTATGCTCCTGAGTCGACAAAGTTATATTCCTAAGTTGACACAAATGGGACACAATCCAGGGTCAATGTTGTGAAATCAGCAAAATATTGGTGTTTCTTCCTCTTTGTCCATGTGCTTTTCTGTCCTTTGTTGCCTCAGTACCTTTGCTCCCTTGAACTGGAGGGCAAGCCTCTTTATTTTTAGCACCTGCATTTTAAGGTGTATGCACAAATTTGCAAATCTATTTGAAAAAGAATTTCTGACATCAGTAAATTGAGTAGATTTACAGGGGAGATTGAATAGATGAAAAACTTTGTTGGGAGCCTTTGGAATCATACCACCTATAGTGAAATATCTATGCTCTCTGTTCATTTTGAGAAACGGTGAGCTGGCCCATGAAAAGCACAATGGTGACCATATACTGTTGTTCACACTGCAGCTCTTCCAAGCTCCCATTGAGACACTGGAGAAGCATCTTTAACACAGTGCGCCCCTCAGGTTCCTCATGCATAGACTAAGGATTGTGGGGATGATTAAATAAGAGACTGTGTAAATATAATTACATTGTATTTAATCTGTAGTCAATGCTATATGTTGAGTACAAAGATGAGGTCTTGGCCTTATTATTGTTTCAGCTGAATATAGACACAATCTTATTTAATTACTCCAGTAACCTTATGGGATATGTATTGTCATTATATTTATAGACAGAAGTTAAAGGCAGAGAGAGGGTTGAAGGAGCTAGCTCAGAGGGGGACAGTAGGTGGCAGAGCTCCAATTGGAACCCTGATTTGCTGATTCTTAAAAAAAAATAAATTGCATTTGCTTATTTTGTTCATAGGTATGTATGTATATATGCACAGACACACAATAGTGCTATGTGCCTAACATGTATGGAGGTGCAAGGAAAACTCGTGGGAATTAGTTTATCCCTTCCACTCTGTCCTGGGAATGAAACTTAGGTTGTCCGACATGGTGGCAAGTACTTTACTGGTTGAAGCAACTGGCCAACCTCAATTAGCTGATTCTTAATCACCTCATCCTTTCCTCATTCAGACTGGCCTGGGTAGCAGGAAATGATGATGAGTTTAGATGTGAAGGACTGAAGTCTCAAACAAATGCCTTTGGAATTTCTTAGAATTCTCTGGGAAGTGTCTGAGGCTGAAGTGGCCCTGTGTTTTTGATTTCTCTGCACCAGCAGTTCTCATCCTGTGGGTCCCTACCCGTTGGCAAGCCTCCATCTCCAAAAATATTTACATTATGATTCACAACAGTGGCAAAAATTATAGTTATGAAGTAGCAATAAAAACAATTGGGGAGGGGTCACGGCATGAGGAACTGTATTAAAGGGTCGCAGCATTAGGAAGATTGAGAATCGCTGCTCTAAACTATCAAAAGACGTGGATTTATTCTGTTCAGTCCCTGTGAAGACTATGTTTCACAAGGCCAAAGAGTGTAGAGGTTCAGAGCATGGCTGGCTCAGTGAGACTGTGTGCTGTGCTACAGTGTGCAAGCCCCTTACCTTCTAGAACTAATTGGCCGATTGAAGATTCTGGTCATCCTGTAACCTGGCATCATTTTGAACGAATGATCATAGAAGTGCCTCCATAGCTCTTAGAGAGAAATGGGTGCACAGCATGGACTCAGATATCGTTGCCATGATCGATTGCTTGCTAAATGCATTAAATGCAGCTATCAAAATTTGAGTAGAATGGGGTTTACATTTTACCATTGCATTTCAGAGCTTTCAGACTAAATTTCTAAAGATGGTACATTTTCCACAAATATGAACAAATGCAGATATTTATGTAGTACTTACTAAGCACCAAGCCCCAGAGACTAGAGCAGTGAATCACACACACACACACACACACACACACACACACACACACACACACACACGGGAAACTCCACTAATGTTTCTGGGCTAGGAAGGCTGCCCTGGGAGAGCTGGGTCTCCTCTGAATACTGTTCTTCCCTTTTTCTTAATTCTATAATGACATACTTAATCGCCCTTTTATTTTGCAAACAAACAGCCTACAATCTCTTTTTCCATACAATCCCCACAGAGGGGCACCTTGACAATAAGATCCAGTATACACACAGACATCTTCACCATACTTTAGGCTAGTTCCGAGTGTGGGCTGAAATAGTCTTTGTCTCCTGGCAATGAACACACACACACACACACACACACACACACACACACAAAGAGGGTACACACATGTGAGCCTACAGCTGCAGGGGTGTGCTCACCTATGTAATTATACCCATGATATCACCACAGAAACTGCTTATTTGCTGCATTAGAATCTCATCTCGCAGTGATTGGTGGCTTGTTCCAAAGCATTGCAGAGAAACAGGAAGGGATGATGAAAGACCCTAAAAATGACCAGCTCAGTTCCTGGCATGAAACTGCCAATAAATTCATGTGAGGGCTGCACAAGGATCTGTTTGGGAAAAATTGAAGCAAGTTACCTAGCAGTACTCTTGAGCTTTGGAAGGAAGACTTCCTTTCTAGACAAGGAGCCTGGCATCGTGCATTGCGGATTGCTGCGGGCTTTGTGCCACTGGTTTAGCTACCTCTCTGTTATTGAAATATGAAACACCTACACCCAGTTACACATCTGTTCAAAATGATACTCAAAGGGGTGGAAGCATCGAGTCTCTGTAAAAAAAAAATCACTTTTCTCTGTTACTATGTTTTGAAATCTTTCTCCCTTTCTCTGCACAGATGACCCTAAAGTCATCATTGCCAACCTCACGGTAAGTGTCGCAAGGCTACTGCCCTCGGAGCAGCTTCGACATGCTCACCTTCCCATGTTTGCCTTCCCGGTGGGTGGTTAGGAACATTTTACTCACTGACCTGCAGTCCTGTGTGTTTGTTTCTCCTAAGCTTTCAAAACTTCTGGACCGAGGTCAACTGTAGACTCTACCCAATGGTCTTGGCGATGATCCAAACTGAGGCTTTGTTCTTCTTATTAAGCTGAGCAGTATTTGCTCATGATTAATCAAATCTTTACTTACTCTCAAGCAGATCTGCCCCATCTTCTACTTCCCCCTAGTTTCCAGATAGAGACTTCAAAGCCCTTGAGCTTATCATCAGATAGGCTGCACATGTCTACCCCTCTCCTCCCACTGAGCCTCCCACTCCTTGATTTGAAGCAGTTGGGAAAGACCTTGAGTTTTAAACTGTCTTCAGTCTTGGGCTCAAGAGTCAGGAATTTATCTTAAGAATTCCTCACCCCTCTGATAGCCTATGACTTATTTCTAAAGTTGTCTAACTCCCTTGAAACCTATTTGCTTTTAGCATACATTATTTAATAAGGGGTAACAAGTTCCATTTGTTTAGTAACCATCCTTTTGTTGGGCTAACACCATCTTCAATGGACAGACTAGGACTTGTTTTTGGTAGAAAACCTCCCTCCATAAGACCAATATTCACTTATATTTCAGTGTAAAAAACCAGATCAGCACTTTAAGCCTTACATGAAACAGCACCTCCCCAAACGTTTGCACTATGCCAACAACCGGAGAATTGAGGATATCCATTTATTGGTCGACCGCAGATGGCATGTTGCA
Source organism: Mastomys natalensis (assembly GCA_021653895.1). Classification (NCBI taxonomy): domain Eukaryota; kingdom Metazoa; phylum Chordata; class Mammalia; order Rodentia; family Muridae; genus Mastomys; species Mastomys natalensis. The sequence continues at coordinate 416,925 of JAJTUV010000027.1, forward strand.
AGGTAACAAGGGGAGCCTGTCTCCATCTTTGCAAGTCCCTGTGTGGCACCTGGAAATCCTTTAAGATTCTTGGTCATCATTAAGAGAAATCTGGGCTGGAAATTTCATTGTTTAAATGGTTGTGTGTGTGTATGTGTGTGTGTGTGTGTGTGTGTGTGTGTAGTAGTACTCATAGTAGTAGTCGTAGTCATAGTAGTAGTAGATTACTGATAAGAATAGAAAGAACCACATCTCTAGTTCCTGCATCTTTTTTTTTTTTAGTTTTTCATCCATCACTATGCAGAAGTTTTATCCCTTGAACAACTTGAAGTACAAGTAGGGTGTTGCTGATGTGGTCCTGGTTGATGTGATTGCATGTGTGGTCCTGGTTGGTGTGATTGCATGTAGCAATATTTGTGGAAAGTCCCTGTAAATGTTAATCTTGAAACCCCGATTGCTGTGGATGCGCCTTACATTTGCTCAAGATGTGACTGGTGTTTGCCTCCATCAAAAGTCTCTCCCAGATCAGGTGACCACTCTTTCCTTTGGAATCTGCTGTCGAGCATGTCTGGGGGGCTCTGTTACTTCTACAGAGTCAACTGTCACAAATTGAGTCATTTTTATGTAGACCTGGAAGTAGTGTTTTCTCAGTCATTCTTGTTCTAACTTTGATTACAAGACAAGTGTTATGAGTATGCCTGAAGTACTAATTGAATAATTATGATATGTACTTGAGCTGGCTAGTAATTTATAAGTTAATAGCTAAGCACAAGAAGATTATGAAAAGACTGGTCTTCTAGAAATGTGTCAGTATAAAACAAACACACACACAGTATGTAGTCTCCTACTGTACTGTAAAAGAACCAAAGAGTGATATGAAATCCAGAAATTATTGGAACCACGTATAATAGACAAGAATTCACGTAGAAATGTTTCACAAAATACATGTCCTAAATAGCTTGACTGACTGTGTTCTCTGAAGGATCTTTAAGGTGCTGGGGGCACCTAGGGAAATTTAAAAAAAAAAACCTTGAAATTGTTTAGTTTATATGGAAAGGCATTTTGGAGCAGAGGATAAATGAGATGAAACTAGTTGGGCAGTTTAGTGAAGAGCAAAGGCAGGTACTAAATCCTTTGAAGTTCTGTCTTACATTGTTGAATTATTATTCATATATATTACCAACCTAAGTCCAAGTTACTCTTGGGTAGAAACCAACTTGTTAGAATTATTTTCCCCAAATGCTATTCTTCAGTGATATGTGCCCTGCCTATTCTTAGGCAATACTCATATTAATAAGCATCAACAATTTTGATGGTAGAGGAGCCATAAAACATCTATGTAAAGGGATTTTTTTTCTGTCACAAAGGTAAGAGGAAACTGTCATGATGTCTTGCAAGCAATATTTTCATCCCTCCCCACTTCTAAATAGATTTTCTAAGTGAGGCCAGGCTTTTCTTAACTATACTATGGTTAGTGTTAAATTGACCACTTCATGGACTCTGGTTTTTATTATCCTACCAGGTAAGTTTACATACAAATATTTTCATAGAATGAAGATCTCTATGAATTGATTCAACAATGCATATTTTAAAATGCCTCCTGCATTTTGGGACTGAGCCATAAGCACATAGCAGGGAGAGGTACTCTGTTTAGTCCCATCATGAGGCATAGAGAGGACTTTGACTTCTTTTCAGAACTTTCCCTTTAACCTGGGGTAATAAGCAAGGCCATGACACTAGAGAAGTGAACAGACTCCCTTGTCATTGCCATGGGAATGATGTAATCAAAACAGAGACACTTGGCTTCAGTTCTTTTCAGGGATCCTGTGTACCTCCAAATTTGCTTTCTATCAGCAAGCTTTGGGGCAGAATCCTAACTAATCATAAAATTATTTTAATGTAGGAAACCTTTGGATGTTTATAAGAAGCCGTCAGGAAAATGTTTTTTCCAGGGTGACCACGGCTTTGATAACAAGGTCAACAGCATGCAGGTATGTCTACAAGACTGAACTTGAGTTTCATAATTCTCAGGATGGGATGGGAATCATGGGCTTTGAAGCTGTAGGGAATTCAAACACAGAAGAGATGCTGTTCGTGGAAGCAGAAATGGTTAACTGTGTTTCTTTTCTTTTCTTCTCTTCTCTCTCTTTTCTTTTGGAAGACTGTTTTTGTAGGTTATGGCCCAACTTTTAAGTACAGGACTAAAGTGCCTCCATTTGAAAACATCGAACTTTATAATGTTATGTGCGGTAAGTCACTTGTTCAATCAAACCTGGTGAAACTTTTGGTCAGTGAATTTCCTTACTGCTAGAGAAAGAAATGAGGTGTCTATTTTCTAAGACCTCTCCCTGCAAAATAAAAAAAAAAAGTAACTTGCCCATTGGTTCAAAGGACAGAATGTCACCCCCTTCTAAGGCTTCTTTGTGTTCCTTCAACAGTTGACTAATGGGGAGTTTTCATAGTGTTGGTGTTGGCAGCCTTTGGCTGATCTAACATAGCATTACAGTTTGACACCGTTGGTCAGAGACACGATGAAGCAAGAGTTCCACGCAGACAGAACGTTCTCCCACCTCCCTCTCTTACATTGCAGCCCAGTGAAAAATTTGCCAGCTTGCATCCCAGCCAGCTATTTATATGCTCCTAATTATTTTTCTTCCTTGAGCTTCTCCTTGCTGAATGAGGACAGCTTTTCCTATTTAGTAAGGGAGTGCCAGTCTAGTGGTTAGAGGGGGAGTCTGAAAGTCGGGTCTCCTGGGTTCTTTTTCCCAGGTTGGCTGCTAGCTCTTCACTGTCCTGTCTCTTAGCTTAGGCAAGTCCCTGTGTGCCCACTTGGCAACCATTCAGTTGCTGTGAAATCAGCCCGTTTATCCCTTGGTGGCCCATCGAGGCATATTGCCAAAGCCTCTTCTTGTCCCCACACTTTTGTGGAGTGCATTAAAGGGCAGGCTGTGGGTATTTATTGATTATGTCTTATTTCAAAATTTGGTTTTAAAAAGTCAAGAAGTCTAGAAGGGCAATGGTACCAACATGGTCACACACATAGACAATGGCTGAGTGAACCATTCTACTACTCCAGGTTGTTGAGGATGACTTATTCATGCTCTAGCAATGAAGAGAAGTGTTATTTCTAGAAGTGTTGGCAAGGCATTGTGAAGTCAGAATGGTTCAGAAGACGTGGAAGGAATGGCTGACGCGGCAGTTTAGTTTCACTTGTGATTTGTGTTCAATATTTATAGGCTCCTGGAATGTGATAGGTTTTGATTCTTACCATATCTAATCAGAGAACAAATAAGAAACAGTGCATCCTTTTCTTTCCATCAGATCTCCTAGGCTTGAAGCCAGCTCCCAATAATGGAACTCATGGAAGTTTGAATCACCTACTACGCACAAATACCTTTAGGCCAACCATACCTGAGGAAGTCAGCAGACCCAATTATCCAGGGATTATGTACCTTCAGTCTGATTTTGACCTCGGCTGCACCTGTGATGATAAGGTAGAGCCAAAGGTAGAGATAATCTTTATGCTTTATCATGGAGATATTTGTTTGGTTTATAAAGCATTCTTCAGTAGAACTTTCTGTGATAATAGAGTTGATTTCTGACTCCGCTATCTAAAATGGAGCCAGTGACTGGTTATGACTTTATTGCACTTTATTGTTTTAAATTTAAGTTTAGTATGCTGAATATAATATGTGGCTAACATCTTAGACAGTACAGGTCTGGAGAATGAAGGGTAAAAAATGTTATTTTCTAAATTCACAATATATAGTCAGAAGCAGGCTCTTTTACGCAATTGTGGATTTCCAGTGATTCATGGTGAGTCACGAATATCAATGATTTGTTCATAGGTAGCTATGTCAAAATGGTTTTGAAAGACACTCGATATTTGAAGGGAATTGGGAGAACTATTTGCAAAACCTGGGCAGGGTAGAAGGAAATCACTGGGAAATGGGCATTGCTCTGGAGCTAGCGGACTACCTTCTAAGGCCTGAAAGGTGAGGGCAGATAGAGAATTACTAGGGAGATTGGCAGGGGAGAGGGAAGGAGGAAGGGGGAGCAAAGAGAGAATTGTGTTTGTGAGAAGACTGAAGTCTAAACGCTGTGTCCTGTGATCTGGAAGTATAATACTAGGCTCTGTTTCCTCTACTTGGCTCTAGCAGTTTTCCATGGTAGAGCCTGACTATAAGCCAAAAGACAAGGTTATTCTCTACTGCAGTCCCTAAAACTCACCTTTCTAGGTCAGCAGGGTGAGGAAGGTACAGGATGGCGTGTCCTTGAAAACATACTGCTGGCCTTTTTAGATACAAAATATCAACATCAACAACAAAAGCGAAACAAAACAACAAAACAAAACATAACCCCAAAGTATTAAGCAATAATTTGCTTGTTGATTTTTTTTAAGTTAAGATTTGTATATCTACCAACCAGTGCTCCTGTTAGCAGAAATGAACCAGTGTTTCCACAGAACTGAAAAGATGCCTGTACAAATCAATCATTTTTATATGCTATTTATTTATAGGTAAAAGGATGAATTTTTTCTTAGCCTCAGAAAAGTGGATAATAATTCTCCTATTGCGCAGTCTCTTTTTCTTACCATTTATCTCCTCCCAGGATTCCTAGGGGCAGAGAAGCTACAGTTTGGTGCTCTAGAGTGAGAGGAATAAGTTTTTCTCTTCCTCTCTATTCCTGCATTCACCTCCTTCCTACCTTTGATCTTGATAAGAATCGGAGAGGCTAATGAATGAAGGGGAGGCAACACTCAGAAGCTAGGGGCATGAGGCTGCCCAAACCAATAAAAACCAACTTACCAAGAGGATCACAGATAAGTTTAGAGGACTCTAGAGTTACATTTGTTCTCTGTATGACCTCTAGTAGAGGCGTATTTTGAATATATTGACAAAGTATGTTACATAAATTTTGCATTAAAGGATTTCTCAAAATATCTAGTTTTCCTTCCTTCTTCCCCCTACCCCGTCTTCTTCTACAGAACTGCATTAATTGGGATTCTGAAAGTAGTGTGTAATTCTCATGCCTGACTCTGTATATTTCCCTTTCATATATATGTTCATATACATATATATGAAAAATATATACATGAAAATGTATACATATATGTATATACACACATTATATATGAAGTATCTTAAAGTAACCTATGGTATAATTTTGCACATGAAAAATTTTAATATGACTGCTGTTATAGGTTCTGGATTCTGTGACTGTTTGATTCATCATTATTTCTGAGATAAGATATATTTTTTGTGTATTACTCTATGAACCTGTAGCTCACATTTTTCATAGTAATTAGTTACCTTTGATATATAAATAGAGATCATACTGCTTTTATTCATCTTACTGTCTAAGAACATTTGGTAATTTTCAAATATTAGCTTTACAGGAATTCAGCGGATATTATTGTTAATGGGCTTTTATCGTTAATGCTCAAGAGTCTCAATAATAGGTGCATTCGCTGAGCTGTGTGACTTTCAGAGTGGCTCAGTCATTCCTCTCCGGAAGTATTGAGACATGCCTGTTTGGATTTGATAAAAAGCAATTTTATACATCTGTTTGTTGGGTTATTTTAGTGTAGACATGAATTAATCTGAGATATGGGGCACTACTGTCACTCCCTTATATGTATGTGCCCAAATAACCACCCTTAACCAGCCTGGCAAGCTATGGAGATTGTAATCTTAAGGGAAGGGAAGGGAACTGGGTCAGGGGAGACTGACTGAGGTGCTCACACACACATAGGTCAAGTTTAAAATGCAAATGTGATATAGAACAGCAGCTCCCCAGGACTGTTTACCACACTGACAAACTTTGGGGCTTTCTTTGGGATTTAGCAAGAAGCTAAGTAGAAAGAAGGGAAAAGGAGAAAAAAAAAAAAAAGAATATCCCTGATTGACTTTCTTTCTTTTTCTGGTTTTTACATGTGAAGAACAAATTGGAAGAACTCAATAAACGCCTTCATACCAAAGGATCTACAGAAGGTAAGGGGCGTTCAAAAACCAACAAAATAAGATTTGACTTCTAGGTCTTGAAAATTGACTTTAGACTGGAGCTGGAGAGATGGCTTACTGTTCTTCCAGAAGATTTGGGTTCTATCCCAAGCACCCACATGGCAACTCACAACCAGCTCCAATTCGAGGGGGATCCGATGCCCTCTTCTGGTCTCTGTGGCCACCAAGCACACACATGGTTAGAAGACATACATGTAGGCCAAACACCCACACACATAAAACAAAACAAATGAACAAACAAACAAAATCAAAGACTCCCTATCTTATATCATCATATAATACTTTAAAAATTTCCCTATGTATCGCAAATTGGTTTTTATATCTATGAATACAATGTGGCAGCTATCTAATGGGGGAAATTCTATTAGTGTTTTGATTTTCTTTAATAGCACTAAAACTTGAAGAAAGAGGAAACAAATCTACTGGGTATCTGATGGGTGATAAAACATTAGCTCCTGGTGCTTACCTCAAAGCCTATCTGCCTGAGGATCTTTAAGTTGTAACGGAGAGAGGTGCCTAGAGGAAATCAGATTTCCTCCATCACACTCAGAGTTATCCCCACCCTGACCCAGTCTTCTCTTATTTTATATCTGACAATAGCAAACCCATGATAATAAACTTGTGGAAGCTTGTGATATGCCAAAAACCAAACACAAGCCACACCTACCAAGAATATCTACCCAATATCTATCCCAATGATATCTACCACAGAAGAAAGACACATGTCTTGTTCACATTTTAGTATGGGGAGTGTAGCTTTAGTGCAGTCTCCTACGATTATTGTGGATTCTACACTCAAGAGTTGCCCCTTATGGGGCATGCTGTGCTCATGGCAGCACAGAGAACTATGTACTAGATATCAGCACTCAAGTGATGTCATTCTACTCACAGCTCACAAGCCCAAGTCAGACTCATAATACCAATGATGTGGAGTTTATTCTTTTCACTGGGACGCTATCCTATAGGTCACATGGCTGCAGTTTAAGACAGAAAATAATTAGGAGCAATAAGACAATCTATCAGGCAAACTCTTTCTTTTGATTAATTTTATCTTTGTTTTGTTTTGTTTGTTTGTTTTTGGTTTTTGGTTTTTACGAGACAGGGTTTCTCTGTGTAGTCCTGGCTGTCCTGGAACTCACTCTGTAGACCAGGCTGGCCTCGAACTCAGAAATCCACCTGCCTCTGCCTCCTAAGAGCTGGAATTAAAGGCGTGCGCCAACCACCACCGGGCCTTTTGGCCTTTTTTTTTTTTTTTTGAGACAGCATCTCACTATGTAGCTTCGGCTGTTCTGGAACTCATTGTGTAGACCAGGCTGACTTTGAACTTATAGATTCACTTGCTTCTGTCTCCTGAGTGCTGGGATTAAAGGCGTGTACTACCATGCCTAGCTCTTCCTTTTGATTTTGGAGTTCTGGAACATTAGAAGAAGAGAGAGTAGGAAGCTGCTCTGAAGGTTTCCTACAGTAGATGGGATGACTTTCTGAGACAGAAGGGGGTGAACTGAAGAAGCAGATAGAACGGCACAGCAGCTCCTCACTGTGTGCTCAAGACGCACACATATCCCCCATGGCTATCAGTCCAGCCATCAGCTTCCATGTGGTACTGTTTATCAGATGTGTGTTTCCCATCTGACTAAGCAGAGGTTGAGGAAGGAAGGCAGCAGCAGGTTTTATTTACTTGCCGTGCTTCCTTTTCTATAAAAGAGTTTCATCTTTCTTCCTCTTCTGTATCGACACCCTCTCCCTTTTCCCTTTGATCACAGAACACACAGTATTCTCCTGTCATGTAACGGGAGAGCATAGTATTAAAGGCGGGATTTTGTTGGTTGAGGCTTTACATATCTCCCACAAACTGTATGAGCCACTTGAAAGTTTGGCACCCAACTTTTAGTGTACTATAGTATCATTATAAATGTACAAGAGCAATAGCGAAAACACAAGTTCCCAGGGGGATGGGGTAGGGAGTCTCACAGAAATAGCACCAAGATGCTCCTTAAAAATGACTTGTTAGTTTGTTCATTCTGACCACTCTCCATGGATTCTTGTACATTTGCTGGTTTAAATTCTGGCTGTTCTTGGTCCTAAAACATTTCCACCTACCTTGCAATATCTGCATCTAGTCTGTTGGTGAATAGGCATTGCACTCATGTGAGAAAGTCACTCCTGTAACCTAGCACAGACCCCTCAAGCATAAGAGAAAGAGACCTTGTCATGGTGAATTTTGTGGCTGCCAGGGCTAGAAGGAACTGTAGTTAGTAACATTACTTCTCTTCAGCTTTGCTCAGGGCTGTCCATAAGTGTCGTACATGTATCATGGAAGGGACTTCATGTGGACATTTTTGTGGAGAGACACTGTATGTCCTTATATACTGTTTGTTGGGCCTTAGCTGGAACTGACTCTTGTGTGTCTGAAGCAGAACCACCCACCACTGATGGGTTTTAACCTTAGGCTTCAAAAGGATAGCAGAAAATATTGGAGGATAATTTTGGAAGCTGTATTAGTTACTTTTGTATCCAGTGAAGAATGCCTGTCAGATCCAATTTGAGTCCTCAAGATTTATTCTGGCTCATGGTTTCAGTCCATCCTGAGGAGGAAGACATGGCAGAACACTACTAGTTCGTGGTAGTGGCTGGAGCATGTGGCAGAGAGGTAGCTTTGAGTGAAGCTGGAACCAGGGCCATGGTTCTCACCTTCAAAGGCCTGCCCCTAGTAACTTACTTCTGCCAGTTAGATGCCCAACTCCTACAGGTTCCTTTTCTTCCTAATACAGCACCAACCGTTAGGGAAGGCATTCACATGCCAGCCTGTGGGGAACGTTTTCAGACTCCATTCATGACAGTAGCCTATGCCTTGGGTCTGGTCATGGCCTATGGGACCAACCCTTAAGGACATGAGAGACCCGAAATAATGTTGCATTATGTGAAAACCATTTCCTTGAATTTGTGTAAATATTAGTGTTCCCTCTTCTATGTCTCTTGAATTTCATCTCTATCACTTTATTAGTTCTAACTCATTCATTTCTATAACTGCAAGACAGGATGTTCTGGGTCTGAGTCCTTTATATATTATACATTCAGGATCCTATTCAAAATATCCAGTGTCTGCTAAAGTAGAGCCTTGTAAAATCAAATTGTGTGTGTGTGTGTGTGTGTGTGCGCACACACACATTCATTATATTTGAAGTAACTACTTTGACTTTCTGACTTTACATATATATTGAGACTTATAGAGCAGTTTATAAAGCTAATATTCTATATGAAGATATAATATATTTCTGGTTCTGGTTATTAGTTTAAAGTAGATGCAGGTCGTTGATACTTTATGCACTGAGTCACATGTAATATTGCAGCATTTCGATGTTGCTGTTTTATTGTCCTACACTATGAAATAAGCCAGATGTTTATGCAAAGCACATGTGAAAGCTGCATATTCCAGTCATGAAACAGCCTGGAGTCTATTTGAGGTTAAAAAAGTATTAAATTAGTCTTATGTGATGTTTTGCTACCAATATTTACATTGTTATACAATCATGGCCTGTATAAAATAAACAAGAGGAAAACCATGGTCTTCAAAAATGGTTTGCTGAAGTCATACTGCTTCTAGGTAGGTGGCAAATTCTAGATCTATGTTGTGTAATGGCTGTTGTTTTTCAGTCACAAATAGCTGGTATAGTGGCAGGCTTGCTATGCAATGAAAACTCATTTCCTTGTGACAATGAGTCTTTGGATGAAAGAATGAACGTCATGGAAAATGGAGACTTTCTGCACAGTCAGCTCTGGCATTATAGCCAGAATGGGAAGAACTATACTAGTTACTTTCATCTTAATCTTTTCTCCATTGCTACAAAATACTTTGCATTTTCTTAAAATGCAAAGGACTTGTGGTCACCTTTGTACAAAAAAGAACTCAAATCATTTTAATGCCTATGTATGCTTGGTATTTTATATGCCATATGAAGTTAATTATATAAAAATGACTTAGTAACTTTTGCTAACTGGGTAGAGGAACCCAGACTATTGTTTGGAGACCTCTGGAAGCCTTTCTTTTGGAATCCTGAAATGTTTCCTGTCTCTTTTAGGTTTTGAAGACTGTAGTGTGTTAAAGAAGAAGGTGGCATACTTGCTGTTTTCAGTAGAGATGTGTCTGTGCATGTGCTATGGAAAGCATTTGGAAAGTAGCTAGCACTGACATTGCTTATGATTTATAGTAGAATTCAAGATACTGATGCTAGATGCTAACTTTTACCTATTGGTGTTCTTTGCTGATATTGAAGTTGAGCGTGGTCCCTCTACTGTCCAGCTATAACTATCTATAGCCATAGCTGCTTTGGGTGAAGATTGAAGTTGGTATTTTATGGTTTTTGTTTCTCAACAATGTAACACTTTTGAAAGATGGAAGACATTGGGAGGTTAAGTGGTTAAGAGTTACATAGGTAGACAGAGCTAAGCTGAGATTTGACGTGAGCTGTTTTTTGTTTGTTTGTTTGTTTGTTTTGTCTAAGAATGCAGCTGGGGGTGTTAGGAGAGACCAAATCAAGTGCTGATAGATGCTTTGATGCAAACTCTTGTTTTCACGGGAGATTCCCAATGGAGATACCTTGGCACTACTCGGGCCAAGCTTATGCTCAGGAAGAGTAGACCTTTCACTCTAATACAACCTTCAGTAGACTAATCCAGCAGGCAGCCTCTGACTGGAGATTACGCAAAAGACTAGGGAGGAGAATAACAAACTAGAAGTTGGGGCTTAGATATTGGGTGGGCCATGCATGCAACTTTACATCATCAGTAAAATGGAGGCGATCCTGATGAGTCCAGCCTGTCTCAAAATTAGGCAGGACACATGTAGAATTCCAGTTTTTTTAAAAAATGTGTTTGTTAACTAATTACCAAGTAGACGTGTGATTGGTATCATTGGAGACAGAATATCTAACACAGATTAAGTCCCTGTCTTCGTAGGATTGCTGTTCTGTTGCAAGGTTTAGCAAGCAGATGAACTTCAATAGAATGTGTTAATGGTGGAATTGGAAAGCACAAGGTTGAGGCTGAAACAGCAGTGAAAGACAGACAATAGGTACTTGTGAGGACACAGGAAAGGGAAAAGCATCGACTTTTTTTTTTTTTTTTTTTTTTTTTGTAGAGATTTTGTGGTAAGGTTTAAGGATATGTTATTGTGGGAGTGAATGTTTAAGCAAACAAAAAGGGAGAAGGATTTTCATGTGGCTCCAAGTCCATCTGCTAGAGTATGAATCAGGAAGCAGAGTGGGGAGAAGAAACACAAACTCAAGTCTGCATGACTAAACTCTGGAAGACAAAAAGAGTGAATTCTGGGGAAGTCCACACCACTTAAAAAGATTCGTCTCACGGTCTTCTGCCAAATGTGGTATCTGGAGTGGAAACTCTGGCATACGCTAAAATGCCAGAGACTCTACTGTAAACATGGAGCTTGGGTGTGGAAGGAAGGCTGTGTCTGGAACTCTGTGTGGTGGGAGCTTGGCCTGGGAAGACATGGAATATACTAGATCCACACCAGGAAATCAGAAGAAGGACCTAGGGAGACGCCTCACTTGCAAGGTGTGTGTCACACAAGCATGAGGACTTGAGTTTGGGTGCCTAGCATCCATGTTAAAAAACCTGGCCTGGCATGCTTTTGTAACCCCCACCCCCACCCCTACACTGGGGAGGAGTAGATTCCTCTCTAGACCTTACTGGTAGCCAGTCAATCAGTAAGCTCCAGATTCTGTGAGAGAACCTATCTCAACAAAACAAAACAAAACAAAACAAAACACCTGATATCAATGGACTCCATATGTGTGTGTACACACGCATGAACATACTTAAGTTACACACACACACACACACACACACACACACACACACACCGTATGAATTGTGAGAGACAATGGATGGTGTTAAAGTACTTTTGGACAGGTGGAAGTACTTCAGAAGTTCTAGAACATAGTAGGGTAACTACAGTTGGGCAAATTTAATTGTTATGTATTTTTAGTACTACTAGTAGAGAAAATCTTGAGTGTCTCAACACACATAAAAATCATATTTAAGCTGATTGCTATCCTGTTAGATTGATCTGACCATTATACATTTTTTTTTTTTACTGGAATTAGGCCACATAAATACATACAATTGTACCTATAAAATTTTTCTTAAATTTTTTAAAATTAGATATTTTAAAATGTCAATACTTTCCATAGATTAGAAACCAAAGGAGGGAAAATTTAAAATGAAACCACAAGAATAAGTTGCAGAAACAGAGCTTGTGGGCTGCCCTTGAGACAAATAATCTTAGCATGTGTGAAGACTGAAAGTCAAATCCCTTTTGTGGTCTGAGTAGGAGCATTTTGTTAAAGAGAAATGCAATGTGTGCTAAAGAGAAATACAACATGTGGTTCCCCCAAGATGTCCAAGACTAAAAGAACTGGGCCATGACTGGACCTGTGATTCACAGACACAATGATAAAGCAAAACCTTGATCTTGATTCTGAATCTAAAAATGTATTTTTCCTACTGCAAAAATGATTTCTCTTCCTGCTTGCATAAATTATTAAGCCAGACAAGGAGCTAGGTAGATTTCTGGGGAGCCAGGCGGGGGGGGGTTTAGGCTGGAGTTTGGGAAGGGATGATGTCATTGTCCATTTTCCCTTGAGCTCAATGACAATTGGGGGAAAAAAGCAAATGAGATAGTGATATGCTTGTGCTTGGCTGTGTTCTAGAAGCTGCAGTTGTGTCAATAGCTTGAAGCTGTGGAGTTATTTTCTGAAGCAAACCTAATCTTTGTGTGCTTAGATGAAGAGCAGACAGAGATGGGGGTTTGGGGAGAGGCATCCCAGGGAGACTTCTCAGGCTAGCCTATCAATCTTTGCCCCATCTGCCTCTTTCCTCATGTTCCTTCTATCTTGTTTGAACTGTGTGACTGTGTTGTTTGTCAGGAACTTTGTTGATTGTTAACAAATATCCAAGGGTGACAGATGTAAACTGGTGTGGATTACACTGGTTTAATATTATTTTCCCTAGAATGATTTTTTTTGTGCCAGTTTATGCCTATTTGCCACATGTCTCGTCTGTGTTACCATCATTCTGTGTGGATACCAGAGACAGTATAACCCATGCTACACACTGATTATAGGTGGCAGGATTGTCTTTGGACTATGAGCTCTTTGAGGACAAGAGTCCTAAGTCATTATTGCTCAGTATCTCCATTCTCCAGCCCAAGGCTGGGCACAAATAAGGATCTTAAACTAACTTTCTTCCTTTCTTCCTTCCTTCTTCTTTCTTTCTCTTTCTTTCTTTCTTTCTTTCTTTCTTTCTTTCTTTCTTTTCTTTCTTTCTTTCTTTCTTTCCTCTCCTTCCTTCCTTCTTTCTTTCTTTTATTGGATATTTTATTTACATTTCAGATGTTATCCCCTTTCCCTAACCCCCCCCCCCAGGAACCCTCTATCCAATTCCCCTCCTCCTGCTTCTATGAGGATGTGCCCCCACCCACTCCCGACTCCCACCTCCCCACCCTCTAATTCCCTCACACGTCCAGCCTTCACGGGACCAAGGGCTTTCTCTCTCACCTATGCCCGACAAGGCCATCCTCCCCTACATATACAGCTGGAGCCATGGGTCCCTCCCTATGTGCACCCAGACTGGTGGTTTAGACCCTGGGAGGTCTGGTTGGTTGGTATTGTTTCTCTCCCCATGGGGCCGCAAACCCTTTCAGCTCCTTCAGTCTTCTCTCTAACTCCTCCATTGGGAACCCCATGATCATTTCAATGTGAGCATCCACCACTGTATATGTCAGGCTCTGGCAGACCTCTAAGGAGACAGCTATATCAGGCTCCTGTCAGCATGAACTTCCTGGCATCCATATCAGTGTCTACCTTTGGCACATAGGATGGATACCCAGGTGGAGCAGTCTCCAGACGACCCCTCCTTTAGTTTCTGTCCTACACTTTGTCTCCATATTTGCTCTTCAATGGAGGGATATGCAAGAGATACGTGCCCGAATTGGGCTTGGGGAGGTAGCTCAATTAGCCAAGTTGCTGCCATAAAAGTGTGAAGACCTGAGTTTGCATCCCCCGAATCTAGGTAAAAAATGGGCATGGCAGTGCCTTCATGTAATCCCAGAACTGGGGAGACAGAAACAGGCTGACCTTTAGGGCTCACTGGTCTACCATTCTAGCCAAATCAGTGAGTTTCAGGTTTAGCAAGAGAGCCTGTACTAAAAAAATAAGGTGGAGAAAGACAGAGACATTTGGTATTGACTTCTGGATATGACAGGATACATGTACCTGCCCCCACCACATATACCATGAACACATATTCTAAATAATGAGAGTGATGGGGAATATAAATCATCACTAGCAGAGAAGAAAAAAAAATCACATGTAACATATAGAATTGTTTACAACAGTTGTGAGCAGTATGCTGCAAGCAGACCAGCCCCTGGGGAAAGAAGAGATATGGTAGAAGATGGCAAGAAATTCACAAGGTCTGGAGGAAGGAAGAGCCAGAGATTTAGATCATCCGTATCAGTGTTTGATGGGCTTTCTAAGGAGAGGTGCTACATGTGAAAAATGGCTGTTCATTGCTGGCCTCCAAATGGAACAGATGAAGAAACAGGCTTCAGTATGAGTCTGGAGAAATACCACTGGTATCTTAGTCACTGTCCCACTGCTATGAAGAGACACCAAGACAAAGGCAACTCTTATAAAAGAAACATTTTATTGGGGCTGGCTTACAGTTTTAGAGGCTTAGTCTATTATCAACATTGTGGGGAGTGTGACAGCAGGCATGGCAGTCATGGTGCTGGAGACATGGTTGAGAGCTAAATCCTGATGTATAGACAGGAGAGAGAGGAGGAGGAGAGAGAGAGAGAGAGAGAGAGAGAGAGAGAGAGAGAGAAAATGAGCGAAGTGAACCTGACATGGGCTTTCTCAAAACTCAAAGCCCCACTCCCAGTGACACACTTCCTCCAATAAGTCCAAAGGTCCGAATCCTTTTAATCCTCTCAAATACTCTCACTCCTGGTGACTAAGCATGCATCTATATGAGCTTATGGGGAACATTCATATTCAAACCACCACACTTGGTAAGCTTTAAGACTTAACTGATAAAAAGAGAATAGCTTCTCAAAGAAATTTGATACTACTGCTTCCAGCCAAAACCGGGAAACTCAGAGGCAGCAAACACGAAAACAAGAAAAACCTTAATGGAAATGTTGAACCTAGAAAAGGTTTGGTCTGGGCTTAGAAGGAAAATCTGGGTCAGTTTATGGCCCCCAAGTACTATTGCTGGGATTTGCTGGCTTTTAATTTGTTTATTAGCTTTCATTTATTCTGATTCTTAGGGGCGGATCCCCAAGTTTGGCAGCTTAAACGAGGCTTCCATATCTACTGCAAGGTTCAGGAAGCCAGACGACCCAGAAGTTGCTTGCGTTGGGCTAATGTGGACCACTCTGCCACAAATCAGCATTTCTGCTTGGGCGGGTTCTATGAAATACTGTGCGAACATTTTTCTCTCCACTACTTGCATAGAGGGGTTGGACTTTAATTAAAGCAACATGTATATATAATTTAATAAGTGCCTGCCAGAGTTTTGCTTGTAAAGAATATAGTAAAAGCAGCTTTTATTCTAAATCATTTAGGGAATTGTGAATTTGCTAAGCCTCAATCTCTAAATATGTGGGCAGGGATGGACCCCAGTTTCCATAAATTTATGGAAGTTTAGCCTATTCCATTGGGTAAGCCAAGCTCCAGGCTTTTTTTTTTTTTGAGTGGGGGTTGAAATAAAGGTTTCAGTACTGAACTCTCATCTTTCACCTCAAAGAGTAAGCAAGGTTTCAGTGACTGTCTTCTTAAAGGAGCTCAACTCTGCATTCCGGGGTCTTACATCAGTTCATTGGTAATAAGTGAGCTTCTGATCTGTATTTGAGGGGCTGTCTTATATACCCTGTTAATGTAATCTATACATGTTTCTTTAAGTCCATGCCTAAAGATACAGCTGCTAACTACTCTCTCTTTATTCTGAAATAATGCAAATTTCAGTTGCAGTTTGCAAGTCACTATAAGAGAGAGTCTTATATTTAATTGAACCCTTGATTAACCTGATATACCTCTTCAGGGGTCAAATCATTTAATTATGTAAAATCCAATCCTATTGGCTTTCCATTTAGTTGACTTAGAATTTACTAGATGTTTCCTTTTTATACCAACCTTTAAATCTGACCATTTCTAAAAGCATTATGGTTTTGACCCTTGGTAAGGTGGTCAGATAAATCACAGATGTGTTAAAGAAACTAACTTGATCAAATAATGGGAAGTCACTGTCTAATTAATAAGTAAGCTAGCAAACTGTAGGCACCTTGACTCCTCTTCCAAATATTTACATTTGATATAAGGTTGACTATGCACTGAATATAGATTTTTCTTTCTTTCCTAGAGAGACATCTCCTGTATGGACGACCTGCGGTGCTTTATCGGACTAGCTATGATATCTTATACCATACGGACTTTGAAAGTGGTTACAGTGAAATATTCTTAATGCCTCTCTGGACGTCATATACTATTTCTAAGCAGGTTATTGAGAACATTGGGAATTATACTCTTATTTGATACAATGAGTGTTTTGATTAATAATTGAATTTTACCTTAATTTTTCATGATTGAAGAAAACTTCTGTTGCATTGATTGCAATATTATTTGTGTGTGTGTGTGTTGTGTGTGTGTGTGCATGCATGTGTGTACACATGCACCATGGCATGCCTTTAGAACTCAAAGGGTGGTTTATGGAGTTGGTTCTCTCTATTCACTTTGTATGTCCAGGGATTGAACTCAAGTGTCATTCTTGGGGGAAATACTTCTTACTGCTTCATTGCAAGATATTTTAAACTATATTCAGTTTTCTGACTGTTCTACTGTAATATCGTTAAGTGTTGAAGAGAACATACTAATACTTTTAGTTTTTTTTCTTTGTTTACATCTTGCCCAATAGTTATAGAGACCACTAAGATTTGTTTGTTTGTTTCTGTGTTTTAATGGATAGTAATTTCTACAGCAATTTGGATTTAGTGAAATGAGAGAGTCCCCAGATACATCGGTGCTCAGCCAGAGCTAGCACCTTCTTTGTATTTTATTTAACTTTTCAAAAGTTGCCGAGAATTAAACATAATTATTAGATTTATTTAGTTTATGTGTGAGTGCTCTGCTGCATATATATATATATATATATATATATATATATATATATATATATACATATACACATATGTATTTCACATGCCTTAGATATAATAGGACATAGGATCCCCGGAACTAGATTTATGCATGGTTGCAAATCACCAAGTGGGTTCTGGGAACTGAACCCAAGCCCTCTGCAAGAGCAACAAGTGCTCTAAACTGCTGAGCCATCTCTCTAGCCTTCTGTTTGTATTTTAATCAAAAAAGTTTTAACTGGAGCTTTGACTTCATAAGGATGAGATATAAAGGTCAGAAATTAGGATGATTTATTTTGCAGTTTTAATATATATTATATATATCAAATATATATTCTTAGAGATATATTTTTAATTTGTAAATGACAAGAATGCTACTTCCCCAACAACCTTGTTTATTTCTGTGTTTGCATACCTGCAAGTGCATACACATACAGACATGCATACACACACAGAGAGAGAGAGAGAGAGACAGACAGAGAAGCAGAGAGGGAGACAGACAGACAGAGACAGACAGACAGACAGAGATATATGCTAAAAAAGGATATGTGTGTGTTTCCTCAGGAATGCCCTGCACCCCCTTTTTAGTGAACCAGGTTTTCACACTAACTTGGAGTTGTTTGCTAAGTAGGCTAGGCTGGGTGGATAACCAACAGCTGAGACCAGCCTGTCTATGCTTCCTCAGCATTTTAACAGTAGGATTTTCACTTTATGTATTGTTTAACTTTAGACGGTAAAAAGATTCTACTGCAGGAAATTAAGAGTTTGAAAATTATTATATTTAAAACAAAGTGCTTTAAAAAAGAAGTTAGAATATCAGCATGGACTATGGTAAGCTAGTGAGTTTGGGTTTGAGCAATTCAAAGTAGATGCTCTAGCTTTGCTGAAGTCATTTGCTCTCATCTCTGGAATAGCATCACCTAGTGTCTCTACTCCCCATGCAGACTGAGGTCTCCAGCATCCCGGAGCATCTGACCAACTGTGTTCGCCCTGATGTCCGTGTGTCTCCAGGATTCAGTCAGAATTGTTTAGCCTATAAAAATGATAAACAGATGTCATATGGATTCCTTTTTCCTCCCTGTAAGTTGCAGCATGTGGGGCTCTGATCATGCGCTCTCTCTTTCTCTCCCTCCCTCCCTCCCTCTCTCTCTCTCTCTCTCTCTCTCTCTCTCTCTCTCTCTCTCTCTCATGTGTGTGTGTGTTCGTGTGTGTTCATGTGCATTTGTGTCTTTGTCAGAGTGGGAGGTATATTCTGGGGCTTGAAGCATGTTGGTTAGGAATTCAGTGATTCGGGGTTTCTTCATAGGGAAGTACTTGTGAGACTATGAGATTTTTCCCCCAAATAAGCCTAAAAATGACCAGATTTCAAATATTCTACTCTTCTGGAAAAGTCTAAAGTTTATATAGGAGAAAAAATTTCCCTCTACATTGTTAAAGGGAATCTGAAAGAAATAGTAAGTTATTGGGAGATTAGTTCTTTCTTAAGACAGGTGCCATTTGACGGTTCCATGTGGTTATATGATGAGCGTTTGTCATTTTTTATCCTCCACTGGCCTCTTTCACCCTGTCCCCTGCTAGAACCCTTCTCACCACGTTCTGCTCCTATTCCCATGTCCTTGTTTTTTGTGTGTGGCCCACTGAGTTTAATAAGAGTCATTTGCCTGAGAGTGGGAGGGAGGCTATTAAGTGGCCCAGTCCTGAAGAGGTGATTTCCTGAAAACAATTATGGTTCATTATCTTAATGACATTTTTTTTTAAGAGTCTAGGTTATAATAATGAAATCAAAGAATGACAGAATGAACTAGGTAAAAAGAAATGGGCTGTAAATACTTCCTGAGAGCTGTTGATGGATGCAAATCTATTGAGTGGGATAGTTTGATGAAGCTGCTAAGGGGCAATAAAAGAACAGACCTGCTGGCTTCAAACTCTTTGGGTTGGCCTAGAAGACTGAGTTTTCAGTTGATGTCGAGATTGGTAAGCAATGGGCTCTCTTTGCTCTCCCACCCGATGTTTAGACCTGAGCTCTTCCCCAGAAGCTAAATACGATGCATTCCTCGTAACCAACATGGTTCCGATGTACCCCGCCTTCAAACGTAAGTACACTATTTACCCAATAAACTGTTACTTAGAAGATAAATACTGTAAATTTGCCACTTACCTTTTCTACCTTCCTGCTGATTTTAATAATACCTTGCGACTGTTCAGCTTATAAGTTGTGAAGATATTTCATATAAATTCTCTGTAGATGACCTACCTGGGCGGGGCGCCAGTGAGTCATCTAGCTTTTGCTTATAATTAGGAAACTCTCCTCATAAGAAGTGACCCAGGTCATGAAGTGGGAGAGCCAAACTAAACCACAGTTGCATTTTTCTACCCTGCAGTTCTTTCTATTTTATTATTTTTCTGATGGAGTCTTAGTGAATTCTAGAGGTCACTTGCCACTTCCCAACATCTATATTTATTTACTGAATATGTCTGCAGAGGCCACAAGCACCTTTCTCCTTTAGGGTGCTTATGTTTTCTGAATACTGACCCTGAGACACAGAAGGTTATGAAATACTCTTCTTTATCAGAATATTAATTCAGATGATTTTAGGGTCATGCCAATTATCATTTTAACTTCTTTGAACATATAATTTATTTGTTTACAGGATAAGTATTCTTGATTGATAGTGATTCCATGAATTGAATAAGCACCATAAACTCTGGTCCTCAAAACCAAAGTCTAATCCCTGGAGTGTGACCATTGCCTATGCAATAAAAAAAGTGCCATTTTTTTTCTAGTACTTGCACGGAACTCAGATCCTCAGATACATTGGACATACATACCCTCTACCATTTAGCTAGCTGTGTCCTCAACCCCTCACCCCTTCTGAGACAGTGTTCCATGCAGCCAGTGCTGCCTTTGGGCTTTCTATGAGGCTGAGAATCATCTTAAGAGCCTATGATCTTTACCTCCTGGCTTCTGGGTACAGTCATTTGCTGCCATGTGCAGTTGACACAGTGCTATGGTGAAGACTTTGTGTATGCTAGAAAAACACTCTGCCTACTGAGCTATACTCCCTAGCCTTCAAACTTAAGAAACTTTACTATTTGACCTCTAAAGGGTTTTTGTTTGTTTCTTTTAATTTTGCCTAATGGCTAAAATATTCTTCTTCTGCTCACACTGTTACTATCTATCTGGCATGTTCTGCCCCCACTTCTCGGCCTGGGATCCGCTTTCACATCTTGGCTCTTTAACCTCCACTGGGAACTTTCCCTGACTCACTGGGTCACGCTTCCTGCCTCCCCAGCATTGCCCCCTCTCTTTCTTATCTTTCCTTTTGTAAGTTCATAGTGCACCGCACAGAGAACACTTGAGAACAGGTTCTGATGAGTCACAGGGGTCGTGGTTCCTGACATTGCACTTGAAGAAGGCATCCTGCAGAGAGTGTGTCTGGACCGAGTGTATTTGGTCATGAAGAATTGATTTGTGTCTTTGCACAGGTGTTTGGGCTTATTTCCAAAGGGTTTTGGTGAAGAAATACGCTTCAGAAAGGAATGGGTCAATGTGATAAGTGGACCGATTTTTGACTACAATTACGATGGCTTACGTGACACTGAAGATGAAATCAAACAGTGAGCTTTTATTTTTTCCCTGTTCTGTGTGAGATGCTTAAATTCTAAGACATCAATCAAGGGTATTCATAAACTAGAGAGGAGTTCATACTCTTAAATGTTTTCCTTTCAATTTCATCTTAAAATCTTTAGTTGTTTTCCATCTTTGGTTGAATATGACTTAAGTAGTTAGAATGAAAATGTGATGTTTGTGATAGACACATATTTCTACTTTATGATAAAAATGTATCAATAATATTTTTGAATGACCATTTGTTTTTCAATAACTCTTCAGTAAAGAAATTGTGATTTTAATTCATTTCATTGCTTTTAGAGACTTTTGGAATACAGATAATTAATAGTATTTTCAATAATTCAAAAGAAATTTCATCTTAATTATATATGTATTATTGGTCATCTTGGTACTTTTTTAAACAAAATTAAGTTCACTCGTAATTACAAGATTTAGAAAATGATTAAAATTATAATAACACCAAGTCTCCTGAGGAATTTAAATGAAATGAGTGAACTTTGCTCTACTGGAGAAAGCTCATTTGACAGCCCTGGGCTCATCTCCTGCCTTGACCACTAGTGCTTCCTTTATGCCAAATTCAAGATCTCAATGTAGACTAAAAGTGCACTTTCCCTCTATACCCAGTGTCTTGTACATCTAGACCATTCTCTATATCTATGACAGTGGTCTTTCTGAAACACAGATCTAATATGATGCTCCATATCCCCCCAAATCCCATGGGATAGCTCCTAAATCCCATATCCTGACACCCACAAACCATCACAATTTGTCTTTTATTGACTCTTCCAGCTCTTTGCTAGTTATTATTATCCTAGTCATCATTGACTGCCTCTAACTCTTCAATCCAGCCACTTGATTTTCTTGGGATATCTCTCTCTTCTCACCAAGCTGAGGAAGGTAGACAGTTCCAGGCAAAGAGAACATCAATCATGTTTAAAGATATGCTAGGGGGCTAGCAGAGTATCTTAGACACCAGTGATGGGTAAGCATTTTTAAGAGAAAGTTTTGATGTGCCTTGTAACTTATTTCCTTTCCTGGCTCAGATATGTGGAAGGCAGCTCTATACCTGTTCCCACTCATTACTACAGCATCATCACCAGCTGCCTGGACTTCACTCAGCCTGCAGACAAGTGTGATGGTCCTCTCTCTGTGTCTTCTTTTATCCTTCCTCACCGACCCGACAATGATGAGAGCTGTAACGTGAGTTCAGAGACAGAGTCCTCCAGGATACGTTTTCATACTTAGCTTCTTAATTTATATCCCCAGCAATGAACCAGATGTATTATAAAGCATTAGGAGCACCCAGCTGAATAGAAAGGGGACATGACCCAAGCAGAACGTTATTGAATATATAGGGACCTAGTATCCTATAATAATAATTTTGTATTTATCACTCTGTGTGTGTGTGTGTGTGGTGCATGTGCATATATGTGTATATATTTAACACAGTTCTATTTATATGTTGAATTTTGACAAATGATGAACTAACTGAATGTTTTCAGCTTCACAAAAGGACATTGTACCAAGGAAAATCACAAAATTTTGATAATACTAAGGGTACAGTAAGAGTTCAAAGAAATATATTGTATTAATTTCTTCTTTTGTGGATGTTTGAAAATACTTACAACAAAAACTTATAAAAACACATGCACACACACACGTGTAGCATTTATTAGTCATGTTATCTTTTGCTACTGGTTATGGGAACTATGGTAGCCATTCCAAAGCACAGAAGACTCCAGTATCATTTATTGTCATGTGGATAGAAGGGGGAAGCAGAATGGTATAATGAAGAGGCCCTTAGCAGGGACAAGAGAGGTGGCTCTGTGGTTATGAGCATTGGTTGCTCTTCCAAAGGACTAGAGTTCAATTCCTAGCACCAATATAATGACTCACAACCATCTGGAACTAATCCCAGGGATTCCAACACCCTCTTCTGGTCTCTGTGAATACTAGGCATACACACATTCACAGATGTTGATGCAAGCAAACTACCCATACATATAAAATAAGTAAAATATATTAAGGTTAAATAGGAAAAGTCCTTAACAATGAGACAGGAGACGTTTCTGTGTGTACAGAGTTAAAACTCAGGAACAAATCATATAATCTCTACATGTACCTTTATTGTGATGGAAACTCTTTGCTGCAAGCTTGGGTCTAGAACTAATAGCTGATATAAATTTATTTCACTTACTAGAAGGAATAGGCATGGAATCTATAGAATAGGATTGTTAGTCAATGAATTGCACTCAAATTCCTAAATTGTATTAAAGTGTTCTAGGAGAGAAAACACTGTGTTAGACAAAAGCTATAAACTCCTAAGCAGCCTACCATATGAGGCTACAAATAAAACGTGAATGGAAATAGTCACAATAAGAAGCAAAACACAGGCTGTAGAGATGGTTCAGTGGTTAAGAGCACTGACTGCTCTTCCAGAGGTCCTGAATTCAATTCCCAGGAACCACATGGTGGCTCACAAACATCTGTATTGGGATCCAATGCCCTTTTCTGGTGCGTGTGAAGACAGCTACAGTGTACTTGTATAAATAAAAATAAATAAATCTTAAAAAAAAGAAGTAAAACACCATAACAGTTGGTTTAGTCATCATCATGGGGATGTGACTCTTGGACAATGGCTTCAATTATGGATGAAGAATTTAGGCCATGAATGTTCAAACCAAAATAAAGACTTTGGGAGATAATAGAACTGTGAACTATGGTAGAGGAAGCTAGTTACATTTATCTAAAACATTTGGATTTGATGGGGGATAATGTTTTACACTTGATTTATGCCAAAAGGCTATAAAGTGATGAGTGCTGTCTTAAAAATTGTGTATAATCAAAAATTTTAAACTATAGTGGTAGTCATAGCAGTACTGGTTGTAATAGCTGCAGAAGTAGTTGTTACCATGTACTTAGCTCATGTTATGATCTATATATTATATAGGTCCTCAACATATATGGCTCCTATCATCTAATCGCCCTATAAAGTTTCTTTCTTTTTCCTGCCTTTGTGTTAACTTCTGAGGAACTTATATTTAATAAAAGATGATGGTTAGTTGGTAGGATAAGGAATTTTAAATTCCACAGATAATTAGCAGATATCCGTAGAGAACTTTGGCCGCTTTTCTTATTGTGCAATTAGATAATCAAGAACAAAATGTTTCATCAAAAGAGAAACACTTTAGGTTTTGCTGTAAGGAGATAAATTACGTTGGAGGAGGTTGAGCATGGTGTTCAAAAGGTATTGGCAAGATTCATAGGAATGAGGTGCACAGAAATTGAGCTGAGGTGTCATCTTAGACACTTCGAAAGGAACCTGGAAGGCAGAAATGCTGTGGCCAGAGGGTTTCTGGGGCCCTGTATGTGGTTGGAAAGGCGGGGGAAGGGGAAAACTGAAAGTGAGAGATAAGCTGTCATGAGCTTGCTGGCATGATATTTTAGCCGTGCTTGTTCATAGGGGACTATAATGCCCCTTATAACATCACCGTAACTCCATCAAGAAAACCTCAGTCCTACTAAAAGCCAGTTGAGAGGTAGACTACACATATGTGAAATGAAAGTCAAAATTGCTATGAATTTTAAAAGACATGGAGGTTATATAGACAGTTATACATATGGCAGGCTATTTAAAGTACATCTCAGTACGTGGGAATCCTCTAGTCTCTGCAGGAATGTGGCAACAGTGAGTTTAAAAGACTTGGTTCAAATTTAATGCCAAGAAAGTTCTAGGTGACACAGGGTTTCACCTGGAAAATGAAATCTGTACTACTGTCCCCAGGAGTCTTCCTCTGCTCACTGGTTCCTGAACCTACAGAAAGTTTGCAAGTTCTTCCAGAGAGCTCATGGCCAGCTTGCTTCTTAATTAAGAATCTTAAGTCCACTAGCAACCTTGCCTATTTTTTTAAGTTTACTTGCAAGACTACTGAGACTTGAATCTTTAGACCTTCTTTGGGAGAAAGTTGGGGAGAAAGACAGGAGAAAAATAAATAACCTAGGGTTGTGGAAACTGTTCAGAGATTAAGAACACTGGTTGCTCTTCCAGAGTACTGGGGTTTAGTTCCCAGCACCCATGTGATACTTAACAAATTGACTGTAATTCTAGTTCCAGGGCACTGGATGCTTCTGACTTCTGTGGACACCGCACACAGGTGGTGTTGAAACATGCAGATAAAACACTTGTACACATACAAATAAAAAACCAAAAAGTAGAACCTTAAAAAGAATAAGTAACTATAGCATAAAAATAATCATTGTGATTTTGGTTGCATTAATATTCTATTTATTTTTTAAAGCCTTTTCTTTCCTATTTTGGTACATATGAACTATGTATAAAATTTATTAGTTTTGTATCTTGTACTACTTGCTTCATCTGTAATAACTTGCACAGACTATCAGTAAACATATTATCTTTACACATAATGTAAAGGCAAATTATATTTTATTTACATGTAGTGCATCATACATTGCCTGAAGACATATTAGAGACAAAGTTTTAGCATGTGGAAAGCAGAAGAGAATACTCCTGACAATTTATGTCTCAAGGAAAGAAGTAGAAAGAGACAGATTTTGACTTTTGAATTCTTATCATTCTGACTTGTCATGATTTTGAATTAGGAAACCCTTTCCAACCTTGTCCACACATTCACATACTGCATTTATAAAGGAAGCATTGGACTCACTGACCATTGAAAAAATCCAACAAAGGAGCAAAATATGAAAATTCTCCCAAAATATAACCTCATGCTTACCCTGAGGGGGTCTTGACCCACCAGGAGACCTCCTACTTTGTTAATTACATGGTCATGCTGAGGACTGGTCAGTAGCATTGTGGGTAGAGCTAAATTTAGGTTCGTCTATACTGGGAGTTGCAGAAATCTTGGTTAGGTTAGGCAGGAGGTTATGAAAGGCCTGAATCCTCTCCTCTGCCTGCGAAGCCATTTCTACACTTTGCCTGGAATGGCCAGGCATTGGTTTCCTGAACCAACAAGCTCATGATACATATTTAGACTTGGCATGAGCTACTGTCATTCTTGGTTCAGGTCGGTGTGGGTTGGAGCTTTCTGAGAAAACCTTTGCAGGTTCATGGGTCTCAAAGGTTGTTTTACTGAGATCACTAGTGGTCAAGAGGTAGACAAGGGAGTCTGAATATTGGTCCTGAGCTCTGCAGCACCCTGGAAATTTCTCTAAAGATTCTTGCTGGACACTGGAGATTCAGAGGCATTAGGTACTGGTGTTATTTGTGAAGGTCTTCCTGTCCCTGGCTACTAATGAAAGGCACTTTTGCTTAATTCATAGGACACTCGGTTCTTATTATTTCCCCGATGTTTCCTCCACATTGAAATATTTTTGAGACATGGGGGTTTCTTCATCTGAATTATCCTTTAGTTACAAATGAGACACGAAATACACTGTTCTGTTGTTCTGTATGGTTTTAGCCCAGGGTTTTTCCCCAACAAAGCCATTTTATATGAGCATCTAAGACAGAGAGGATATTCCCTTCCTTTCTTGGGTGCTTTACTATTGTCTAAATTTCCCTTTCTCTCTTCCTCTCCTTTTACATTTATTTCCTACCTCCCAGCAAGCTGTTGACATAAGCATTAATACTCTTGTCAATCAATGAAACTTGGTGGAGTCAGTAGCTTCAATAAGTCACGGAAGCAAGGAAATGGTGGCGTCTCCTTTCTAACTCAGACTTCTTGGGCCCCAGAGTGCCATACTGACCTGTTTCAAACTGAACTCATTATCAGATAGCAACTGACTGTCATCTCCTAGATAAGTGATGGGTGTGATGGCTCTTCTGAGCAGGAATACACATGTTTCCTGTGTTAGGCACTGACTCTCTGCTTATTTTGTGAGATAGAAGAGCCTTTCAGGTTTAGTGTGTGCTGGATGCAACCCTACATTTGATGGCTGAGAAGAAAAGCAACGTGATCAGATTCTGCAGGGTCAACGATTTTCCTCACTTTGATTTATGTTCTAAGAATCTAGTGAGAACAACACCCTTTCACACAACGTTTTTCAATCGTTTGGGTACCCCTTATTGCTGTGAGAATGTCTACAGGCAAGGAGGGATATTTGTGGTTCATTCCTGACAGAATTCAGTCAAGGTAGGAGGGTCAGGTGGAAAGAATATGCTTGAGTCTGTGTGCAGAAAATGACCTTGTCTAGCCTTGTCTAGAAAAATCTGATTGCCTTCCTTCCCTTGCAGAGCTCCGAGGATGAGTCGAAGTGGGTAGAAGAACTCATGAAGATGCACACAGCTCGGGTGCGGGACATTGAGCATCTCACCGGTCTGGATTTCTACCGGAAGACTAGCCGTAGCTATTCGGAAATTCTGACCCTCAAGACATACCTGCATACGTATGAGAGCGAGATTTAACTTTCTGGGCCTGGGCAGTGTAGTCTTAGCAACTGGTGTATATTTTTATATTGTGTTTGTATTTATTAATTTGAAGCCAGGACATAAACAAAGAAACAAACAAACAAAAACCACTTAGTATTTTAATCCTGTACCAAACCTGACATATTAAGCCTGAATGACTGTGCTATGGTTTTCCTCTAATTTTTGGTGTAGGCAGAGTTCTGTTCTGAGCAGAGTTTATAGTGAACACTGAAGCTTGTGATCCAAGTAGAAGCTTCTACATGGTGCTGCAGGTTGAATATTTGCATTGAGGAAATACTAGTTGTCCAGTGCCCAGTCACCACGTGTAGTCCTGTTCTGTATCAAAAGACTGATTTTGTAAAGGTGCATTCATCTGCTGTTAACTTTGACAGACATATTTAAGCCTTATAGACCAATCTTAAATATAATAAATCACACATTCAGATTTTCCCTGGTTCTGTCTGGCCTTTGTTTCTTTTGCAAATCTGGGGCTTTCCCTCAGGTGTGTGCATGCGCACAAGGGAAACATTTCTTGCATAGAATCTTTTCCCCAGCTGCTTCCATGATATTTAACTAGGTGATGCTATAGGTACATACATAGAGGAAATCAGAAGGGCAGAGTTCAAACAAACTAGAGCAGGGGAAGCCATAATTGTTTTGTTAGGTATTTCAACTTTGAAAAAATGGTCTCTTGATTAAGTTCAAAATTTTCAATAGTAAATTCAACCTCAATGTTTTTATGGAGTTAAGGATATATCATTAATTGATTTAACATGTGCAAAACACTGCTCAATTCCCAGACTGACAAAGATAAAAACTTTATTAATCATATATTCTATACAAAACATCCACCTAGGGGCTAGAGAGATGACTCTCGGTTAAGAGCACTGATAGCTCTTCCAGAGGTCCTGAGTTCAAATCCCAACACCCACATGGTGGCTCACAGCCATCTGTAATGGGATCTCATGCCCTCTTATGGTATGTGTGAAGACAGAGCACTCATAAAAAAAATTAAATATTTTAAAAAAAAAATCCAGTCAGCAACTATAGAGAATGTAAAGAGAGAAAAGTAAGTTGAACTCTAGATGTAAACATGTATGTAATCAATCAACCAAGGTAGAGAAGAAATGCCAAAGTCAAGTACAAGTCACAGATGAATTGGATGTGAGTGATTTAAAAGCACATAGTTATGGTAGTGTGTAACCATATAGATATAGAGTAACTATATACAGCACATAGTTGATGGACAAAGCCAAGAGGTCATTAAATATTGTTAATAATATTGTGGTGAAAGATGAAATTGTCTTGTTAATGTCAACAATAATACTGTCACATTGCCAACAACTGCTGGTCTTAATAATTCTTTAATTAAATAGAAGCATATGCCTTTATTTTCACTGTGGTGGTCATCACAACTGATCCTTTTAAATCTATTTCCACTGTCTTGATCATCACAATTGGACCTTCAGTAAATGAAATGAGTTTTTAAATTTTTTTTATAAATATTCCTGTAAAATGCATTAATTTAAGAAAGAAGGTATCATGTCAAGTGAAGAAAAATGACATTACACTGAAAGGTGGTGCCAGGAGTGTGTGAACATTCAGAAATGATAGAGGAACAGTGACATCTGAGCAACAGGACTCCAAGTCTACTTTGGAAGTAGTGAGTGTGTGCTTACCAAATTTAGCCCTCCATTTATTGGGTACTCACTGTTGCAGGCATGTCTCTGCTACTTTGTATGCCTTGTGTTGTATGCCTTCCTTGAAAAACAGGAAGCCTGGGAAAGATTTTTATGGACAGGGCAAGAATGAGGTGTGAGTGGTAAGTGGGCTTGGAGTTTGGAATAGAGAACCAGTAGAGTAGAAATGAGCATGAATTCGTTCTTCATCCATTCTGTATTTGGTAATTATGTAATAAGCATCTTATCCAGCACTTACACAAGCCAGTAGGGATAAAACACTGAATAAAAACCTAGGTTTCTGACCCCATAAAACTTATTTTTAAGTAAGTGGAAGATGCTATTTAAAGTGTTCTAGTTTAGTGGCATACATGCAAGGGGAGTGAGTGGCAAGGATGTGGAAAGAAAATGACCTTGTAGAGAACATTCTAGTTTAGATGAGGAAGATGAGAAGAGGTGGTCTTGAGGAAAACAGACGAGAAGGAAATACTGATGGTAGGAAAAATCTCAGATCTGAAGGATGATGATAATCTGAAAAGGGTGTCCCTGAATGCACACAGTGGCATCTAGCTAGGCAGGGAACAGGTCTGGTTCCAAAAGAGTTCTGATAGAAGGTGTCTTGATCCCATTCACTGTGCATTGGAGAATAACTGAGAAGTCTCATGCAGGATGTGATGAGACTTGACATAAAGATTTCTGCATATTGACCTGAGTAGGTAGTAATTACACCATGTATTCTGGATAGTGACTCACACAAGAATAAACCCAACGAAAGGGTCCACTTATGAGAGCTTTGCTTATCTCCCCAGAATGTCACTGAAGGGAACAATGGTTAATTGTGTCTTTTAATGTAGTTGTGAGCTGCTTGTGAGGATAGATTTCTATGTCACCTGAGATTGAACTCTTCCCCAAATGGGTTAAACCTGAGGCTCCTGGAGAGAGCAGGGTAAATTTACTTGAATCCCACTGCTCTATTTTTATTCTTAGATCAAAGCTTTCTCTCTCATAAACAAACTTAATGCCCAGAGAGAACTCAACCCCTGTATATTTCAAGTAAGTGGCTTTGCAGATAAATACATGTCATTAATTGTGGGGTTATTTATGAGAGTCTCTGAATGGACAGGGACTCTATTAAAAATGAGGTCTAGAAGACTATTTTAAGTTGGATTTTTTTTTAAATATATAGAGCCCTTAGTCCATTCATGCTCCCATTGAGCAAGTTGCTAGCCACTGACTAGCATGGTGGTCCCAGCCCAGCGGATGGGCTCAGAATCTGCCTCTCTAGAATGATTTCACTGAAAACAGGGTAAAACCAGGAAAGTTGCCACATGGCTTTCCCAAGGGAGAAAACACTCTGAATTGTTTTTAAGAGGGTTGACTCTTAAAAAAAAAAATCTCTGAACAAAAGCCGTGCTGGGTGCCAGCTTGGTTTGCGTAACTGCCTGAGAGCCCGCAACCCCCAGCTTCCTGTACTATTGTTCCTTGTGGTGGTTGGGGAGAGGGTGGTTGTGGGAGACCCAGATGACCTCTCCTGTTTACACTTCTCTCACTGCAACTCTGTTGTTCTGTTTCCCTGCTGAATTAGGATTGGGCTGCCCTGTGGGTGGGAGGTAGGGATGGCAATGGGTAATCTCCTGTGGCTTCGAAGCCAGCGATTGTTTGAGGTAGTGACAAACACAATTCAGATGTTCAAGTTTATGAGCTGGGGTAGAGAGCTTTGCTGGAGGTCCAACCTAGGGTGGTAGTGGTTCCTGTTTGGGCTGTGTTTCTAGGAAGCCCGAGTGCTTGACCTCTCTTGGCAACTGGAGCTAGTTGGAGTGAAATGTGGAAAAAGTGAGTTCTGACAGACATTTTCTTCTTCTCTTTCTTCTTCGCCATTCTCTTTCTCCTCCTTCCTTCTCCTCCCTCACCTCTTCTTCCTCTTTGCTTTACATTCTTTCCCCCTCTTCCTTTTCTCCTCTTTTTGTTTTCTTCTTGTTCTTCTTCATTGCTCTCTAATTCCAACCCTATTGAGGTAAAACTGACACAAATAGTCCGCACACATGTAAAGAATACATTCTGATAAACTTTTACACATGTGTACATCTGTGATACAATCCTTGACCCCAAATTGGTAAGTATAATCCACCATACCTGTGCTGCTTGGTTGGTTGGTTATTTATTTATTCATTCATTCATTCATTCAACCTGACACAAGCTGAAGTCACCTGGGAAGAGTCAACTTCAATTGAGGAATTGCCTCTGGGGCATTTTCTTGATGACTGATGTAGAATGGCACACTTGAAAACATGGCCCTGGGTTGTATAAAAAAACAAAAAACAAAAAAACCAAAAAAACAAACAAAAAATCTAAGCTAGTAAGAATTCCTCTGTGGTCTCTGTTTCTGTTCCTGCCTTGACTTCCCTAGAGGATGAACTGTGACCTGTGAGCCGAAATAAGCCCTCTTCCTCTCAGAACTGATTTTGATTTGTGTTTTATCACCATAGTAGAAAGCAAGCTAGCACAACACCCAGATGTTTCCTTGTGTCACACAGTAGTAACCACCTCCATCTCAAACCTCACCACCTCCCCTCATAACTCTCGGACCTTCACCTACAGCTACATTACCGTAGAACAGTTGGCACTGTAGCTGTTTTTACTCATGGAATCTTTAAGTAGTCACGGCTCTGTTCCTGGCTTGTTTCAGTGTAGTTATTCCAAGACTCATTTAGATTATTGTACAAGCCAGAGTCCATTCTTTTTTTTTAATTGTGCAGCATTCTGTTCTGTAGATGCAACCCGTTGGCTTTAGTCATCTGTTGGTGGACACATGGATTATTTTCAAGTTTCAGCTATTGCAAAATAGCTGCATTGTTAAGAACATGTGTATAACTTTTTGCATATGGGATTTGTTTTCATTTCTCTTCAGGAAAAACTTAGGTGTGGAGTGGCTTGATCCTATGGTAAATGGATACAATTTAATTTTTTTTTTTAAGTAAGTGTCAAATTCATTGCCAGAGTGGTTGAATTTGATACTCCCATGAGCCGTGTTTGAGAGCTTCATGGTCTCATGTCTCCAGTTCTTGGTATGGGTAGTCTACTTTTGGAAATTCTAATAGGTTAATAGCAGTATTTCACTGACATTTTCTTTTGAGATAGAGCCTTACTATATAGCCTGGCTGGCCCAGCACTTGCTGTATAGCTCAGGCTGTTCTTGAACTTGCAACGATTCTCTTGCTTCTGCTCAATGTGCTGTCATTACAGGTATGTACCACCAAGCCTGGCCATTTACACTCTTCCTCAAGACCAACAGTGGGGAGCATCTTGTCACATGATCATTTATCATGCATATTTTTCACTCAGGAGATTTCTGTTAGAGGATTGTGGTCGTGAGAAAACTTGAGCTGCCTTTTAAAGATGATTAAGAGATCTTTAGCCTAAATTTAGTTCTCTTCCATATATTTTGCAAGAATTATTTTTCCAGTATGAGACTTGTCTTTTCACTTTTTATATTAAATTATGAAGATTAAAGGTTTTTTTTTTTTAGGGGGAATTATTTATTTATTTTATGTATACAAGTACACTGTAGCTGTCTCCAGACACACCAGAAGAGGGCATCGTATCCCATTAACAGATGGTTGTGAGCCACCATGTGATTGATGGGAATTGAATTCAGGATCTCTCAAAGAGCAGTCAGTTCCCTTAACCACTGAGCCATCTCTCCAGCCCCATCTCTCCAGCCTCAGATGAAAGGATTTTTTTTAAACATATGATGAAGTGTAATTTATTATTTTTATTTTTATTAAATTCTAATTTGGTTTAGTGTCTAAGAGATATTTGCTTAACCCAACATAGTCAAATGTTTCCTCTTTGTTTTATTCTAGGAGTTTGAAGTTTGCTTAGTTTACTTTAGACTTATGGTTCACTTCCTGTGATTTTGTACGTTGGTATCATCCAGGCTATCTGCCTAAGCTCTTTTTATTTTTTGTATGTGAATAGCCACATGTTTTCAGCTGCATTTTGAGATTGCTCTTTTCACACTCCCATCCCTCTCTCTCTCCCCTGAAACAGTTCTTACCAATCTCCCTCCCTCTTTTAAGTTTTCTTTGGGTGTGTTGCCCACTGAATTTGATTAGACTTCCTTGCCTGAGTATGGGTGGGAGTTATAGTGGGAGTAAGAGCATCTTATCAGTGGCTACATCACTGAGGAAAATGACACCCTCTCTTGACACTATTCCGTCAGGTAGGACCAGGTCCTGGTGGGTCTCTTCCCACCCACGATGAGATGTTGAAAAGCTGGGTCATGCATGAGCATCATTCAGATCTACAGAGAGTTCCTGAGGGCAACAGCTATGACTGGAAGACATATCTTGGCTGCAATGCCCTCATCCCCTGGCTTATACATTCTGTCTGCTTCCTCCCTTGGGATGTTCCCCGAGTCTTGGAGGGGTGCTATAGCTGCCCCAAAGCAATTCGCTCTTCTCATCTTCATTTTCCACTTTGGTCATAAACCAGTCATAAGTGTAGATGTTCCTTTACTTCCTCACTCACTTGCTCCCATTAATCTGTTTGCCTACTGTTTACTCTGGCACATTCTACTTGAGTTACTATGATTTCATAATAATTTTAAATGGAAGTATTGCCAGTCTTCTGGCTCTCTTCTTTCCTATGAAGCTAGTCAGCTATAATCCAGTCAGCTGTAATCCAGTTAGATGTAATGTAGTCAGCTGCTGTTCAGTCAGCTGTAATCGTCAGCTATAATCACTAAGCTATAATCTAGTGAGCTGTAATCTAGTCAGTTATAATCCAGTCAGCTATAATCCAATCAGCTGTAATCCAGTCAGCTATAATCCAATCAGCTGTAATCGTCAGCATAATCCAGTCACTATAATCCAGTCAGCTATATCCAATCAGCTTAATCCGTCAGCTATAATCCAGTCAGCTGGAGTTCTCTGTGCTTCCATGCAAACTTTAAAACCAGCTTATCATTTTTAAGAAAACAATTTACTGGATGTTTTGTATGACTCTATCCGTCACATTATTTAGAGTTAACATCTTAAGTTATCTGGAGCACCCTGACCAATGAATTAAATGTATTTCTCCAATGATGGTTGTGGCTTTTTGTCTGACTGAAAGGTCTTTATTTCACTTTTTGACTTTTAAAGATATTTTCAGTGGGTGAAGAATTCTAGGTTGACAATTCTTTCTTTCAGTGCCCAAGACATATTGCCTCATTGTCCTCTGGCATGCATTATTTCTGATGAGAATGCTGTCACTCTGGGTTTTGACCTCTTTTTCCTCCAGCTGCTTCTAAAAAACAATTTTTTTTGGTCAGTTTTAAGCAACTTGATTCTGATGGGCCTAAATATTTATTTATTTATTTGTTTTTTCTTTTCTTTTTTTTTTTTTTCCTTAGGGACCCATGAGTTCACAGTTTTCATCAATTTTAGAACACATAAGGAAGTTCTTTCTTCAGATGTTCTGGGTTATTTCAGGGACTTACATTGTACATGTTTCTGATTTGATGAGCATGTGCCATCAGCCATCTTTTTTCAGACTTTCGTCTGTTTCATCTCAGTTTACTTTGCTGTCTTCCAGCTCACCATTCCCCACCCTCCTGCTTTTAAAGTTAACCTGACTTTAAAAGGCTTTTAAATCCATTTAGCATTTTTTATTCTCACCATTTGTAAAGGTTTTGTGTGTAGATGCATGTGTGGTATTCATGTATGTGTGTATGCATGTTCACATGTGTGTGGGCATGTGTACAGGTATGTATAGGTACAAGTAGAGGCTGGAGGTTGACATTAGCTGGCTTTCTCCAATGATACACACAATATGCACCACCTTACATACTGTGGCCAAGTTTCTCAGCTGATCCTGGAGCTTGCCATTTAGGGCTAGTCTGACTAGCCAGCTTGCCCAAGGAAACCCATTCCCTGTCTACCTACAATGCACTCGACTAAGGGTGTTTTGGGTGCCATGCCCACCCAGCCTTCATATGGATTCAGTTGTTCTAAACTTCTGGCCCTCATACTGATGGAGAAATAACTTCAACTCACTGTGCACTGTCTCTGTAGTTATTTTAGGTTCTTCTTCCTAAGCTCTAAATGTTTTCCTTACAGAGAACCAGAGTGATAAATATTCACCTGAACATCTGAGAGGGGCTCTCTGCAGCAACCTGTGTGGCTGTTTGTGCTTCATTTACCAGTAGGTATAGCCCAGATTTAGACTAGGTCTTCTATTCAAAAAATGATTAGATCTCAAGTGGGTCTTTCTACTTAAAACAATCCAATCAAGAAAAAGATCTCACAGGTGTGCCCAGCTGCTCGAGTTTTAGATAACTCCAGATGTTGTCAGTTTGACCACCAAGGCTAGCCATCACAATGATGGATACAGAATTTTCCCCAAATCAATTTTATTTAATAGGACACTTAATCAAGCATTTACTAGTGCTCAGGTTTAGTTATATGTTGCAAATATGAAAATAGCTTTTAATTTCAGGGCTCACACATTCCACTGGGTCATGGATATGTGTTCAAATACGTTTAATGATAACAGAGAGAACTACTACACTTTCGTGAGGATATGAAAAATGACCCTAATATGATCCAGTGAGTACGTAGATATGTAAACTCTTTCATTACTCAGAAGAATTCAGAGTTTCATAGTAAACTCATTTTACAAGTGAGAAAAGTCAGAACTGGAGAAAGTTGCTTAAGAGAAACATACTGCTCTTGCAGAAGACCTGAGTCCAGTGTCCTGTGCACCCATGTCAGGTGTGGCTCATAACCCCCTACAACTCTGGATCAAAGGGGTCTCATACACACACATACACACACACACAGAGAGAGAGAGAGAGAGAGAGAGAGAGAGAGAGAGAGATGAGAGAGAGAGAGATGAGAGAGAGAGAGAGATGAGAGAGAGAGAGAGAGAGAGAGAGAGAGAGAGAGAAAGAGAGAGAGAGAGGAATTATTTGGGCAAAATCTCTTGTCCACGGTCCTGTAGATAAGGGGGAAGCTAGGCTGCCTTTCAGGAATGAAGCTATGGGTGAGGAAGCATGAGAAGTGAATCCTGATAAGGTAAGTGAAGGCTTAGGAGATGTCCTTCCTGGAGAAGCACGAAGAAGCCAGTGTAGTGAAGGCTTGCAAATGTTGGTATTCTGCAGTTGCAGAATTTAGTTGAATTTAGTTTCCTGAAGCATGCTCATGCTCATGCTGCACCCGTGTGGAATTGGGAGGTTGCAGTCCAGATAGAATGGGTTGGCTGATTTCAAGTAACAGAAGAACTCATGGAGAGAATTCAAACTTTATTCTGTCCATTCTACATGGCTCTCAAGCATCTTGATGCTGGATACTGACATGAACTATGTTGGAAAGCAGTGTCTGACTTCAGTTGGGTAGGCAAGCAATGAAGAATCTTGCTGTCCCTGGATGAAGAATGAAGACCCAGTCAGTGCCATTAGCCTTGAGGATGGAAAGCTCTGGCAGTAAAAAAAGAGATTCAATGACAGAATGAATAAAGGAACAGGGACAAGTCAGAGTATTTTTATATTTGGTAGGTGGCGAGAGAATGGAGTCTAAGCAAGACTTCTAGAGAGGCAGCACTGCGAGGCAGAAAAAAGCTAGTAAGTCAGTTTGGAAAGGCTGCACTTAGAGTGTTAGTAAATCATGCTGTCAAAGACTATGAGCAGATCTGTGAAGAGGGCATCCAAACCACGGGGAGTGCACCAGGCATGTAGGTGTCAGTTAATATTGGAGGCATGGACGGCACTGCCCTCATTTTAGACAAGGTCTCTTGTTGACTGCTGTGTTGTGGCCTATGGGCTCCTAGAGATTCTCTTGTCCCTTCCTCCTATTTTGCCCTGAGAATGATAAGATTACAGATGCAAGCTACCAGAGCAGATCCTCCGGGAATCAGAGCTTAGGTTCTCAGTTCGTCTTTCTAACTCTGAAAAACGTTCACAATATTGGAGCTCTTCAGCAAAATTAAATTCCACGGAGAAGGCAAATTAGACGGGAATTTGAAATATCTCCTGGACTGTCTGGAAGTAAATTCAATGGATTGGTCTGAAAGTGGCCACAGTGGGCTACCATGCAGAAAATGAAGACCCCCAAGATGCCCTGTGGAGAAACTTGGGCAGGAAGTGGAAGACACAGGAGAGGCTGTGAGAGGGAGATAAACACTAAAAAGGATTTGTCTTCTTTAGGATGGAAAAGCTTTACAGGCTATGGAGAGGAAAGAAAATAACATCTTAGGAAACTGAATTATAAACAAATTTGAAATTGAAAGCAGCAGATGAAGGAAGACTCAGCTGTAACAAATTGCTTCTAGTATATGTATCTCATTAGTTAAAATGATTAAAGTCCCCAACAGACTTTCTCAATGGTTCCCTGTAGATCAAGCATAAGTGATGAATTGGTTGGCCGAGCCCATATATTTAAAAATTAAGTTGGCTATTAATACATTAAAATATCAACAAATTTCTAATAAACCCCCCGACACACACATTTTGCCTTCCTTAAGATGCCAATGATTGAAAATGTTAGCCATTGCTTGTTAGGCTTACAAACAGTGGGAGCGTCAGCTGCTGCTTTTTATATCAGGGTTGACAATTGTTTCCTCTAAAGAGCTGGATAGTAAATTCTTCAGGCTGTGCCATAGTCTCTAGCTATTGTGTTAACAGTGGAGAGCAACTATAAACAATACATAAATGCACTTTGCTGTGTTCCAATAAACTTTATCTGCCCAGACTTGACTTTCATATGTTTTTAAAAGTCACAAAGTAGTGCTATTTCTGGCTATCATCGATAACACCAAACAATACATACAGGCAGTGTGGGCAAAGAGCAGTGCTTACGCATGCTGGTGGGACCGGTGCTGTCACCATGGAAACCAGTGGGGATGTTCTTGTAAAACTAAACCAGTGCTATTGTATGACCTAGTTTTGCCACTCCTGGGTGGATACTGAAGGGATGTTTATACACAAATACATACAATACATATATATCTACATGAACATATATAATATATACACACACATGTATGCATGAGCTTAAAGGCAAAGAAGGGCGACT
This sequence comes from Mastomys natalensis, assembly GCA_021653895.1. Classification (NCBI taxonomy): domain Eukaryota; kingdom Metazoa; phylum Chordata; class Mammalia; order Rodentia; family Muridae; genus Mastomys; species Mastomys natalensis. The sequence goes on from JAJTUV010000027.1 coordinate 454,890, forward strand.
ATAAAGGAGGAAGAAGAGGTCTAAAATACAGGGAAAAGGGGACAAAATGGGATAGAATAACTACTTTCCTTATATACTTTTTTTCATATGCAGAATCTAGATTTTAAATATATGTATATTTATGTAAATATATATACATAAATGTGTGTGAGTGTGTGTATGAGACATAATGAGGAAGAGGGAGGGAACCAACAAATGATTGGAAGGAGGTGTGTAAGTGACTAATAGGATGGAGTACAAGGATATTGTCTGTAAAGGTGTTGTAATGAAACCTACTTTTTATAATTAGAAAATCATACACCACACACACACACACACACACACACACACACACATATGTATATATATGGGATTTTTAAAAATACCTTTTTTTTTTTACAGTCCAGTTGTTATCCCTCTCCCAGTCTGCCCTCCCACAGTTCCTTATCCCATTCCTCCTTCTCCCTGTCTCCAAGAGGATGTCCCACCCCACCTCCCTACCTCACCCCACTAGAACAAGGTAAGAAAAAGTTGAGGATTTGTTTAAAAGGAAAGGGAATAAAGAAAAAAGTTCAAGGACTTCCCGAGCTAGGGAACAAGTTCAAAGTCCGCTTGGACAAAGCAGTGAGACTCTCCCTAAACAAACAGAGAGAAGGGGCTGAGGCACTAGCTGAAGAGTGAAGAGCTTGCCTAGATAGCAGTCGCCATTATCACAATCAACAAACAAAATGACCTTTGTCAGTTTCTTCATGAGATCCATTCAGACCAGCGTATTCCTGATAGGTGCCACTCCTGTACAAGGCTGTCATGTGTCTTACAGCGGAGTCTCTTCCTCTGCTAGGTCCCTTTGTGTTTTCTCACCCTTCACACTTTACACAAGTGCTGCCACACCGCCTTCAGCATGCCATGAGTCTGGCAGCCCCCAGAGTCAGGCAGCTGGGTTTTTGTGTCTGTCTTCTTAGGAAGCTCACTGTCTTCATCCTGCCTTTCTGAACTGAGCCCACTGAGAAGGTTGGATAGGTAAATGCAAGTTTCCATGCAACAAAAGCAGGCTGTTCTTAGGTAGATGGTAAAGTGTTTGCTATTCTTTAGGGTTTTCTTTATTTTTTTTAAAATTTATTTAGTTATTTAAATCATATCGTAATTTACTTATTTACACAGAGGTTATAAACACAAAAAGGCAGGATGTGGGGAAGGGAATGGCACTGGAGCATAGGTGTTCAGGGGGAGTACAGATACCTTTCAGAACAGGGTATCAGCTGGGTGTAGGTTCAGGGGACAGGTCACTATGACTCTGCCTATGATTCACTTGTCCTTATCTAAGTTGGTACTGTCACCGAGGCTGCCTATTTATAAGACCTATGACTACTCGGCTGGTAAATTTTCACAGAAGCTGCCTGTTTACAATAGCTTATAGCCTTCTGTTTCAGTGTTTTTCCACAGAGACCCAAGACTTTGTGTTAGCATGCATGTATGTCAGGCCTATTGTTGATTTTAGGCCTATGGCTGATTTTAGGCCTTCAGTGTATAAGCAGGGCTGCCCCTGACATCTCTTCCTCCTCTAAGTATAGAAGGGCCTTGGGGATTCTATTCTTGCGAAGGCAGGGATAGAGGCCTAACCTCCAATAATTGAAGGGGATCTTGTAATGGCTCCGGTCCTCCTGTCATTGTCCAGTGAGGCATGAGGGCCATACCCATCCCGATGTCTTTTCCTGGAGAGGGGATACTTTTGACATCAACCCTATGCAGTCAGGCTTGTCCCTCAGGGAACCCAGATAGATATTTTTAACTTTTATTTATATTCCCTTGCAGTGCTTAGCCTCGCAGCCTAAGCAAGAATTCAGATGCCAGTCAGAGAGGGTTCTGGGTAGCCCCTCTCTGCTTGGTCTAGGGGGCGAAAGTCCCTCTTTTAGGTTGGGTGGAGATGGGTTTGAGGAACACCCTGGATAAAGTAACAACCTCATCTTGAGTCTCGTGGTCCTCCATAGCTAACTTATGATAATGTATCTGAATAGGTTTTGCTATCAAATTATCTATCTGTTGTATCACAAAGTTAGTCAGCCTATTTAAGGCCCAGGGACCAAAAGAAATCAGCAAAAATAACCCAATTAATGGTCCCAAGATGGAGGAAGTGGGTTTGAAAAAGTAACGACTCTTCTTCACATGTCACACAGATAGAAACAGCTGGCCATTTGGGTGTGACTGTGGATCTCTGAACCTCTTCACTGCCTGTGCTTTCCTCACCTAAAGGAAAAAATTTTTTTAAATTTTCTTTTTTTTCTTGTGCAAACAGTTTTGAGTCAAGTTGCTTCCTCCAGTGGAGGATAAGTTACTGCTTTTCATTGTGTTTTAAATTATGTTTATTTATTGAATACTTTCCCTGCTTTGTTAATTTTACCTTAATTGCTTCTAGTCATTTGATTTTGATTCTCATAATGGGTGCCCAGGCATCTCTGACTGCCTGGAGTGGAAGATTTTCAATATTCAAAGGTAGAAAAGCCCATCTTTGCTAGTTTGCATGTACTTGGGAGGTAGAGGCAGTTGGATCTCTGTGAGTTCGAGAACAGCTTAGTTTCCATGGTGAGTTCTAGTCCGGCCAAGGCTTAAATAATACCAACAAATGTGTGGAAATATTGAACAAACCAGGATGAAGTATTAAGCTATACTAATTCCCATTTTTATTAGTGCTTTGCCAGAAAAATACATTATCATTTTAATTAATTAATTTAAAAAATAGTTTGGGTCTTTACAAAATTTTAAATAAACTTTATTATAAAAAAAATCTTGCAAAGAAACATCACACACCAAAATTAACAAGACCCAAAGTCTATGCATCTTGATGAACTTCTATACAGTTCCGATAGCCATTCTGAAGCTGAGGGCTTCCATATTAGATTTTACACTTTCACTGTCAGTTTTATTTATTGCACACCTTTTCCCTTGGTGATTTTATCACTGTAGTAATTACTACTGAGCCACCATGTGGTTGCTGGGAATTGAACTCAGCACCTCTGGAAGAGTAGTCAGTGCTCTTTTAAACGGCTGGGCCATCTCTCCAGCCCCCTGTAGTAAGTACTACTAACTTCAATATATCATGTCCTCCATCTCTAAAGTGGTAAAATTTGTCTTTTCCATCTCTCGTAATAGAACTTTGCACAACGACTGTGTGCTAGCTACTTTTCTTATCACTGTTCAAATGCTGCATGAGAAGGAACTCAGGGAAGAGAGGAGCTGTTCTGGTTTACCTTATGAGAGGGTATAATCCATTTTGGCTGGAAAGGCACAGAGGTGGAAGTATGTTCGCACGTCAGTGGACAGGAAAGCAGAGAAGTTGACTGGGAACTCGACTGTAGCCCATAAAGCACCTCTTCACCCCTGTGACCCGATTTTCTTCAGCTAAAGCTTGCTTCCTCTTGTAAAAGGCCCACACCCTCCCAAGCAGTTCCAGGAGCTGAGGACCAAGTGTTCAAATGCATGAATGCATGGGAGACATTTCACATTCAAACTAGCAAAACCTAGCCCAGATTTGGTTTCTACTGAACGTCAGTAAGTGCTTGACTAGCCTCACTTCTTACCTTCTAAGACAGTCAATATCATTATAGATAAAAATCCTTAGCAGAGGTGAAGATAAAATGGTCACTGGAGTCCTTTATTGAGCTCATGACTTCTGGCTTCTCAAAAAAAGAACTTTCTCTCTTCTACATATCAGTGTTCTACATATCAATGTTCCTCCCTCCCAGTCTCAGAACTCTCATTTTAGAGACCTGTTAATGTTCTCAAATTCAGTTGCTCATTTGATCAGATGAATCCAGTCTCTGCTTTTTCCTAACGAAAAATAGATTCCTATTGAATCTATACCATGACAAGACCTTGGTCATATCATTTCTCCCAAGCCTTCTCAGTGCCAAGGAAAAAACATGGATACTGAAGCTTTGAGGGGAGACCTGGCTCACTTTTTTTTTCTGCCACCTGAATAGCCATTTCACAGAGTGGAGCTGCATGAGGAAGGGCCACAGCTGCAGAGGCTTTTGTGGTTAAGCTTATAGGGTCCTCACTTGCAAGAGCTGGAGAAAGGGGAGGGCTGGTAGGGGAGTGTGTGCGGTTTGATTACGGTATAATTTTCCTCCCTCTGGGATCATTTCAAGTGTGTTCTACAAATGTCAGGGAACCAATGATTCATCAAATAGTGGAGTGTTGCTTTTGGAAAGGGGAGAGGAAGTCACTGCTTTGGAGCCCAGTGATAGATTTGCACTAAGGTAAGATCTCATCTCAGCAGAGGGTCTGAAAAGTTGGCAGTGATTCCTTGCTCTTTTCCAAGCCTGGGAGTGATGCCATCGACCCAGGACTGTGAAGCCTCAATTCCCTTAGGGCATGGAGGAGACAACCCTTGCCTCTGTCCTACAACACTGGGAAAAGTGAAGCTGGAAGAGGATCTGTTGCTTGGTTACTCTGGGTAAAGACAAACTATGGGAGAAATACAGATGCAATGGAGAATCTTTTCAGACCTTGCCACCCCAGGCTCTTATCGCTGTACCACTATCTGGCTTCAGGGAGGGAAAAAGTACAACTGCTGAGTTAGCAGCAGAAGACCAGGGAGAAACAATAGGGCTTCTTGGCCAAGAGCAGAGTTCCTTATGTAGCACTTACATCATATGAAGTCATGTTTCGGGTGACATTTGCGGCTAACATAACTACTATGTCGAGCAAGAGACAGCACGTCTGACTTCTCATATACACTATGACCATTTTCTTTGTTCATTCCTTATGGAAATTTGGGGTAAAGGCTTGAAGCTTTCTGACCATTTCTTCTTCTTCTTCTTCTTCTTCTTCTTCTTCTTCTTCTTCTTCTTCTTCTTCTTCTTCTTCTTCTTCTTCTTCTATTTATAAAGAACTTGCAAATAAAGAAAGGCACACCTCTATATTAACCAGTCCAGAACTCTGAACATCTGTGCTGTTAGAACAGCCCTTCTGAAACTCTAGAGCTTTGTGTTGGAACTTATATATCCACTACAAAATGTTCTTTTATGCATTTATGCACTTCCGGAAACTGACAAAACATAGTTTTGCATCCTCTTACTACATTTGCAGAAGACCCTGTCTGAGTTCCCAACACCTCCATGGTGACTCCTAGGAAGAGTGTCAGGTATCCATCACCTGTGGTCCATCCTTACTGTCACTCAGGAGTTATCTTCTACTGTTATCCTTTCCACACATCATGCTCTCCCAACACATACATTTGTTTGTTTCTACATCCTCCAGAAAGTCTGCCTTTTTCAGTCCCGTTTTCCAAGATATGTGTAGACAGATGCTAGATAGAGATGGTGGCAACAGGAGGAGTTGAATGAAATCTTGTGCTTGTAGGATGGACTCTACACTTTCATGGTGAAACCTGGTGGCATGAGAGAGGCAGGAGCCTGGATCTGGTTTGAGGCAGTCATTGTTAGAAGCTTCCTGTAGAATGTGACTTGTACCTGGCAACTTGATTCTTGGCTTTTGGTTTTAGTTGCAAGGGTGTGAGAAAAAAGGCAATGTGGTACCCTGTCATACAAATGTGCAATAAGAGAACCATAGTGGGACATCTCAGATCTGCTCTTCTCTCTTTAAAGCCTTCTTGTTTCCATAACTTGAGGGACTGACACAACATAACTCTTATTTGCTATTTCTTTAGACTTGTATATAAACTGTGTGGTTATGCTAGAGGGCATAGTAGCATCACAGTGACTTCAGGGTCACACCTTGCATCAGGTCTATCAGCTCCTTCTGATACTTTTACTAGTGACCACGCTCACCTAGTGTCAGCATCTAGTCATCATTCATGTCCCCTTTTCTCTGAGTTCCCGACACCCCTCTTAATTATCAGAGGCAATCGGTGCTTCAGACTGCAGCTTTCTTAAGCCCCAACTAGCATGTCTTCATTTGTCGGGGATGATACTATTCAAGGCCTCTCCTCCTCAGTGGATTCCATCACTCTTTGCTATTCATTTGTACCCATCATGGGGCTCATTTTCATTTTATTTTCTTAAAATTATTTATTAATTTTTATTTATGTATAGGAGTGTTTTGCCTCTGTGCATATTGAGTGCATTGAGTGCTGGTGCCCACCAAAGTCAAAAAGAGGGCATCAAATCCCCTGGAACTGAATGGCTAGGACACAGATAGACAACCACACACATATTCATGTCTGTCTATCTATCTGTCTGTCTGTCTGTCTACATAGAGAGAGAATGTATGTATGTATGAATGTAGGCATCAAAAGTGCATAAACTATTTAATAGTGTGGGGAATTTGTCTGGGGCTTTAAGAAGACAAATTAGAGCAGCTCTACCATTTGAAGAAGAGAATGTTGTCTGGCACGTACTATAGATAAGTCTAGTAGGATCAGGAAATACATTAGAGATTCATAAAAATAGAATGTAAGAATCTCATTTGAGGTGCTAAAGAGATGGTTCCATGGCTAAAGACACCTGCTGCTCTTGAGAGGACTTGGATTCAGTTCCCAGCATCCACTCAGCAGCTAAAAACCATCTGCAATTCCATTTCTGAGGGATCCAGCACTTTCTTGTAGCTTCTGCAGGTACCAGGAATACATACAGTCATCATACATACATGCAGGCGAAACACTCATGCACATAAATTAAAAATACGCAAACCTTTAAATAAGAAATATACTTAAAACAGATTTAGTAAAAAGTGAGAACTACACCTGGGCAGTGTCCATTCTGAAGGAAAGGGATTTGGAGAAGAGAAACACTAAGGAAGTAGAAATGAAGATTTCATTTTGGTACCTAAGGAAGGACTGAATTGGGGATTCATCTATTCTACAAGTATTCTATTACTCATTTTGAGCCAGATACTCTAGAGATTGTTGAACTAGAAAGGCAAAAAGACTACTAGATCACCAACTTCAAACAGTAATTATAACATATGGCAGCATAAGTATTCAAATGGATGCGTGACCCAAGGGAAGTTACAGTATAAAGAGCACCTTTTAACTTTCTTCGGTAGCTGTGGGTAAGCATGACAGAGGAACTGTGTGACTCCAGACCGGAAGAAAGAATAGAGATGGTTCAGAATCAAAACAGAGAATTCAACATTTTACTTATCTTTACATTTCCAGGACCCAGAGGACAGCAGAAGGACAAACCCTGGGGCAGAGCATGAGGTGACCATAAAGGGAGGAAGAAATAATCTGATGATGCTATGATGTCAATGCCAGGCTGAACTTAAAGACTATGGCATCCTCCACATCCTGCATGCTGTCCTGCTAGCCTAAAAAAGATTATATTTTGCATTTGCTAGCCAATAATTAGGGGAGTTTATACTTCAAGAGAATTTGACTCAGTGAACAGATTTATAGATTTATCTTCTACGCGCATTCAGAAACTTTAAAGATAGTTTGGTCTGGGGGACAAGGAGCTGATTGACAAGCTTTGGGAGGTTTGTCCTTTTCTGGAGCCTTTTTGCTCATCTTTAGCTGACAGGATGTTTACTTTTCGGCTTAGTTCTTGGGTCAACCCAATTATGCTTCTCTGTGACACATGTTCTCATTTCACCTTGGCAGACTGGTTTCATTAGAAATCGTCCACCGTGGGGGTAATGCTAACATAATATTACTTCTAAACTAGGCACAGTTTGATGAAAGATTTGGATGTGCTTGGTGGGTTGCTGGTCCAATTTCAGATATTTTGCTGGCATTCCCTGAGAGTCAGCCAAGAGCGAGGGATGACAGTTAAATGGGCTTTTCATACTCTGAATGTGGTAGTGGAGTTTTAGCCTTGTGATTCTCTTTTAAAGAAAAAACCTTTGGGGCACTGATGATGGAGAGGTCTTGAACTCCACAGAGAAATGTTATTTCAAATGAGTTCTTGCCAAGTCCAAATTCACCAGTTAAAATTTTAAGATGAATTACGTCACCTCTCACATTTATACATTGCTTAATCCAATTTGCAATGCAATAGTCCGTGCATTATTCTCTCTTGGACTTCATAGTAACCTCAGGCTATCAAGATAGCTTTCCTTTGCTTTATCCACTTTATGCATTTTATAGATGAGCTAAGTTTAAAGAAAGTAACTTGTTTGTCCATAATTACACAGATAATTAAATGTTTTATGAGGTTTGGGAATCAAGTTGGTCCACCCATTCCTAGTTTAATGTCTGAAGTTAATCATGAGTTCTTACTGGTAAAACTTTTAAATATACTATTTGAATAAATGGCATTTCAGTCTTTGCAATAGACAATGTTCACCTATAGACTTAGGCTGACTGGCATAATGACTATAGAAAAAGTGCAAAATCAATAGCTTTGCTTTTTAAGAGTTGAACTTCAGAGCATTTTTTTTTTCTGTTAGCATGGTGGTAGGTTTATGGACCCACCAACTCCAATGTCAGACATCTACTAATAACAATCTAAGAATGGATCATTTTCCTACTATGTATGTAAAGAGCTATAATGAAAAAGATTCCTCCTTCAGATGAGAGCTAACACAGAGACCCACTACTGGACAATGGGCATAGAGATGTTTAACACTTAGTCCTAAAAGGGATGTCTTCATCAAAACCCTCCTCTCTGGGCTCAGGAAACTATGTACAAGAAGGAGTGAAAAGATCCTAAGAGCCAGAAAAGACAGATGGTACCATGGAAATAATGTCTTCCAGACACAACAGGACTGACACACATATGAACTCACAGAGACTGTGTCAGGGTTCACAGGATCTTTACAGGTTCACCCAAGCAGAGTCCCTGCACTGACAGAGGGAAGGAGACATAATCCACCACTTCTAACCAACCAAGAAGTCACCTACAACCACTTGCAAGAAAAACTTAGTTTTCTCCAATGGAGTCTCACTAGATATATGCCACACTGAAGGGTAGATCCCACATCCAGTAGTAGAAGAATAACAGAAAACAAACTCTATGGTGTGCTTGGAGTAGTTTTATTGTTGTTTTTTGTTTGTTTTTGTCTCATATTGCTTTGCTTGGGCATTTTATTTTTAATCTTACTGGTCTTTTGCTTGTATATTATGGTTTATGATTTTGTGTTTTTATGGATTTATATATGTCCATGTGTGTTTTACTTGCTTTTACTTTGTTTTTAAATTGTTGTTGTTTTATTCTGATTTATTTATTTTACTTGCCTGCTTCTTTTTTAAAGAAAGAGAGAGAGAGAGAAAGAGAAATTTCCCACTTGATGTGTGGGAAAGTCGGGGGGGGGCATCTAGAGGGAGTTGGGGGAAGGGATTCTTTGATCAGAATACATTGTCTGAAACAAGTTATTTTCAATAAAAATATATTAAAACATAATTAGAAGTCTGAATAATGCAAATATTTTCAAGTTATATGTTCTGTTCATCTAAGATGTTGTGTCTGACAAATCTAATGACAGACATGAAGACTTTGTCTTCAGTTTTCATGATACTCAAGTTGGTTGCATGCCAAGTTGCTTTGACAGAATAGCTGGGGAAGACTGCTGGACTTGCCACCCAATTCTTCAAGGTAGAATACTAATGTCTTCATTGCTTTCTGAAGTCCAAGGTACTTCATGGGTAATCTTTTGTAGTTATATCTTCTTAACTTATTCCCCTAATATACATTATTCTCAAGTGTTCATAATGATCACTGAGTCAGGAAGAGCTTAACTCCATGCCCAATTGGAATCTAGCCCTCTCCATTAGCTAGCAGGCCTTTGAACTTGTCATCTCTCTGTGGTCTATCTTATTCATTACGAGCCCCTTTTTGAAGGCCAGTGGTGATGTTGTCTGTAAGATCATCTCAATCTATTAAAGAGCTCTAATGCTGAATATCAGAATGGAAACCTTGGGGTCACTACTACTTATAGTTTCCAAAGTTTTTCATTCTCTACATAAACTTTTTCATCTAATCACTGCACTACCTTTGGTATAACAGAAACTCACAGGACCAACAAGCTTCAGGAAGTGTCCACAAATCATTACAATGCATGTCCACTTGCCTTTATATGTCCAAGAAAGGTATCTTAAGTTATTCTTCCATGAACTGAGAAATCAAGAATGATCACATGTCCTTCATATCTCTTCCACAGCAAAACTAAGAATGAATTAATGTTTTGCCTCTTCAGTCACCTAGACATGCCTATGTCCCAGACTATTGAAAAAAGAAAGAAAGAAAGAAAGAAAGAAAGAAAGAAAGAAAGAAAGAAAGAGAAAGACTTAATGTGTCATAAATATTTGGAAAATTTCTTATCTTGGCATTTGCCATTATGAATGGACTAAGAAAGAAGTCTAACAAATTATGAAGGAAGAATGAATTTATTCCTGTATACATGTCTGGCTTTTAGTATATGTGCTGCCAAAGTGAGCACTACATGTCTGGTTTTTAAATCCTACCAAAGCTGCATTATGCCCCGCTGTCAGAGACAAGAAACAGTATGACTGATCTTACAAATGAATGCTCTAGAGGGAAGGCAATGGAAAGAATGAGGGACAGGGAAAAACACTGGACTTATGAGTCCAAAGAAGGACAAAGAGCCTAAGCCGACTGCTGCTGTAATTTCAGTATTGGTCTGTGACTGATATGAAAACGCTAGAGTGAGGAGTCTAGAGGAGTAACTGCCGTGAAGTTAGAAGTCACTAGGGACAACTGCTATGAGTTTGAGTTGCAACTGGTGAAGAACAAAGGCCAAGTTTAGTGATACTTGTCCTGTCAGTCATGGCATGGGCTAGTCTATGGGAACAACACCAGTGATAACTGGCAATTTGGCCAAGTCAGGCTAAGTTTGGCCTCTTCTTTTTTTTTTTTTTTTTTTTTTTTTTTCAGGGATGGAAATCTAGACGGCCAAGGCCCACAGTTGGAAATTTGCCAATTAAACTATTATGTTCTATTGTGTCTCCCATGTATGACTCCATTGGGTGGGATGAGCATAAAGTATTTTCGTGTGAAAGAGAGAGTTCCAAGAATTTGAAGGGATGATGGTGTTTTCTGAAATCTCAGTAGGAAAGAGATGGTAGACTCCAACGGGACATGTGAAGAGTTTAATTGAATGTTTGTTTACAACATCATGTGCAGGGTTGAAGAACACCAACAAAGGATGGTGATGGATTTTAGGGAGTATGTCCTGAGGGATTTGGATCTAGCCTGACCCCTATTTGTGTCCTGTTTCTGATTCCTATCTGCTGTGAAGTGAATTATACTGCTCTACCATGATTTTCTTAGGATTGAGACCTCATAAATGGGGCATTAAACATAAACGGTTCCTTCCATTAAGTTGTAGTTGTTTTTGTCATTCATTTTGTCACCACAATAAGAAAAGATAACTAATATAGAGCTTGAGCCAAAGCAGAACACCACAGCTATTCCAGAGTGGTGGAAGAAGTTCAATTCCCATTACCCACATGGTGGTTTACAACCATCTGTAACTTCATTTCTAGATCCAACACCCTCTGCTGACTTCCATGGGCCCCAAGTGCACATATAGTGCACATATGGATGCAAGCAAACCCACATATACACATAAAATGAAATGAAATCTTTAAACAAACAAACAAAAAGACAGTAGTCATTGCTTCTAATAGCATTCCAGCCCCCCCAAGAAACGTTACTCATGGAAGATTAAATAAACCACAGTAAACTCACAGTTTACAAAACACTGCAGAACAGCAGATATAGTAGAAAGATTAAGACAGTAATACATAAAGCAGCAATGCTTATAATTTCAATACCAATTACAAAAAACACAAAAAGTTATGTACAGACATACATATATCCAATATATGTAATACACTCACATTTACATCTATACAAACATATCTATTGGCTTATGTACAAGGGGCGTTTGCCTACAGGGAGCCGGGGTGCTGTAACAGGTATTGGCTATGCTGAGAGAGATTGGTGACTGGTGGCTTCCGATCTGATATGTTAAATAGGTACCTCAGTTAGCCATTTGTCCTGAGTTTGAGACCTACCATTAGCTTCCCACGGAAAAGCAACACAGATGAGAGAGAACCTCAACAACTTATTTCCTTTGTTGAGACAAGATCACATGCAGCCTAGATTGGTCCCAAGCTCACTGTGTGTATCCAGAAATAACTTTGGACTTCTGCTCCTCCTGCCTCCTGTCTAGAGCTCCCTGATACCAAGCAAGCACTCTACCCACTGGGCTAATGTGACTGAAGCATTCCACCAAATCTGGCTCAAGCTCTTTGAGGTAATTGAGAAGTTGACACATGGAGACCTTTAAGGACTCACGCATTTTCCACGTAGGTAATTTAATAATGAAATACTCTCTACCAAAATAGAAAACAGTGGTGTAAGAGGCTGCTCATCTCCCAGAAGCTGAGAGGGAGAGAGAGGAGGCTGAGGAAGAGGAGAGTGGAAGGCATAGGAGAGCAGGCATAAGATCTACTTCTTGATAGCACAGAACCAGAAACCTGATCCTGCAAATAAGAACTACCTCCTAGTTTGCACCACCTTCTAATACAATCATACTATGAATCCACCAGTCGATTCACTCATTGATAAAGTTGGAGCCCTTGTGACCCAATCACATCTCATGAAGCCCAAGATGTCTTCAATAAGCATGGTGGACTTTGATAAAAAACAATCCAGCCACTGCTCACTCATGACTTGGTAAGCAAGGGCCAGAAAATAAATTCTTCATTCACTTTCTCCAGCTGAAGTCATCTTGGTAAATCTCACTAGATTTACCAAGACCCGGAGGAAGGCTAGATGATAAAGTAATACAATACAAGACACAAGCCTTCTGGGATAAAGAACAAGGTAGAAAAAGAATAGCTGGGAGGAGTTGGACGGAGGGAAGGGATGGGGGAAGTGATGTAATTCTATTTCAATTTAAAAAAAAACCACCACTTCTAGATGTTTTAAGACCAGAGTGTGTTTATAATTGATAGTGGCATAGAATTTATTTGGAAGCACTATTCACTTCTTTTATCTTATTTAGCAATTGAACTCAGGGCTTCATACATGTCACAAAAGCACCTACCATTGAACTCCATCTCTGCTTTTCTGTCTGAAGGAACAACAGTAGAGATAGGCTCTACAAATATCCTCATATTGACAATGAAGAAACTGAGGCACAGAATGTTACGCCACTTGTTCAAAGTCCCACTTGCTAGTAAATAATAGAATAGATCAAGAATTCAAACCCAGACAACTGGAAATCAAATTAAATGTGCTAAGTTGCCTCTTAAAAAGTAAAGAATAAACAATTATTCTGTATCTTAAAATCAGTACAATGAGAGGCATATGGAAACTCAACTTGGCTGTGAATCTCAAAGTGTTATAAAAATTGTCAATTAACTTTAAAATTTGATAAAAACTGCATCTATTTAGATGACATTCATCAAAAAATGTTCATGTCTTTTAACAATTGAAGACTTCCTCTGTTGAGAAAATGTTTAACTCAGAAATCTACGATTCCAGAGTCTCTTTCTCAATACATCTCATGCTTCTCTACTGACACATGAATAGGAGTCTATGATGCCTTTTAGGGTGTAAGACTAGGGCTAGGGATGTATCCTATATATAAGCTGGACAACATGACCTGCCAGTACACCATGGGTAAGCTGGTGACCACTACCAATGACTAGATTTGTTGGCATCAAACACCATCCCTGAGCCCCAATGGATGCTGACTAACTTGAACTCTCTTCATAGAGAAAACATTATTTGTTTTCCTTGGACTGGAGAAAAGGTATTTATAAACCTATGAATGGATCCTACCATCTTGTGGTCCCCAACCAGCAATGCATGTAAGTGTAAAGATGTCAGAGGATGGATCCTCAAGGAAATTTAGAGGCCACATCTCCTTACCACCTCAAATAAATACTTTTTATACACCATTCTATGAAGTCTCAGCTGTAGCTGCAAGGAAAAAAATAGTGAGATTTTTAAAGTTAACATTTTGAGGGATAATCTCAGCTAACTGAAGTGCTTTTTGAAGGTAAAAGGAACCGAAAAGAGAGCAAAAGATAAAAATACTAGCTATGCTGCCGAGTGAGATCCAGCATCCAGGTTACCCTTCATTTTAAAAAAAATTGTTGCCTAGCTGATGAGAGATGGCAGATACCCTTCAGTTCCCAATCCTTACCCAGGTTGGCTCACCTATGGACAGCTGTCTCCCACAAGTTCGTTCCATTTCTTTATGTTGGCACACATTCAGTAACTAATCAGTACAGGGTTTAAAAGCTTGGTCACCTTAGTGCAACTTGGAAGAACTCCAAAATATCACGATAGCCCTTAAGGTGCCCTTGGGGACTGACAGGCTGCTGGGCCAACAGTGTAACTTGAATAATCTTTTTGTTTTTCTTTCTAGGTCCTTCTTTACTACTCTAAAAGACATTGATTCCAAGAGCCTTTCTTGAGGAAGGTATTGTACAAGCTATTATTCATCTCAGGCCTACACGCTGAAGTACCTAGGCTCTAGTTCAAGCTGCAGCTTCGCTTCAGGAGCAGAAAGGAATGAGGAGTCCAGGCTTGAACCAGACTTCTTTCCTTGGTTGGAAGTGGCCATTCTCCTTGCCTTTCTGCTGCTTTTCTCTATCATATGTTTGCATGTAGGGATGTGTCATGTGTTGTTTAGTGCTGAGTTTTCATTTCTTTCAAGTGATAGGGTATCAGGAAAGAGAATGGCCATCACACCCTCAGCTGGCAAGAGTAGATGAGGCCTTGCTTGCCTTGTATTCGGGGGAGGTACTAAGTGTCATTAGGTCAAACAGGAGAAATGCTTTTGGCAATGTTAAGGAAAGATGGAAGATTTGGCAGGAGATTAACTAAGGTGGTCAACGGTGATCAGCATTAGTAACTCGGACTGCTCAGAAAAATAAACATATCTTTGGTGTCCTGAAGAAAATTGTAAGATTCATGGAAGATATTTATGTTCAGAAGCTGAAGGTTCAGCCTTGCTCAGCCATCCAGTTTGTGGAGCATCGTCGTGTTCCACATGTAGCCAGTCAGATTACATATGTCAGATTGACTGCTGAGAAATATGGCAAGTAAGACAGTCAAAAGTTATTTCTGGGAGCTCCAGAGACGCTTCATTTAGTGCAATGGTTTTTATGCAAATGTAAGGAACTGAGCTTGAACCCCCAGAATCCCTGTAAGAAGCTAAATATTGTGTCACATGTTTATAATTCCTGCATCTGGGAAGATTCAGAGTCAGGCAGATTCCTGGAGCCTACTAACCAGCCAGTATAGCTAAATTGGTGAGCTTTGGGTACAATGAAAGACCTTGTCTCAAAATATAAGGTTGAATGGACTAAGGAAGACACATGGCGTTGAGTTCTAACCTCCATATGCATGCATACACATGTTTGTGTGCCCCTATATGCACGCACACATATATAAACACACACACACACACACACACACAACATACACACACACACTCAATATCTGGAGGCTAAAGCAAAGTCATAGGCAAGTTTTGTGATCTGCTTGTTGAAGAACAGTATTGGCATTGTAGGCAGACCATTTCTAGAAAGTCTTTGGCTATGTTTCCCTTGGTCTTTGCCGAGTCTGCTTGTCACATCTTTTTGCCAGGTCAGTAAGATATCGGGCACCTATGCAGTCAATCTCTCTCCTGCTTGAGTAGTTGAGCATCTATTTTGGAATTTTCTACCAAACTCTAATTTATAGATCTTCTGAGACTTTCATATCTTAGCTCTACATAGACCTAATGGGGCTGGCAACTAAACTCAAGGGCAATTCAGTGCACAGTAGATGGAAACCAAAAGGAACAAGAGCTTCCTTGCTACGGAGACTCCCATAGAAAACAGCATTCTCGTTCTTTGCTCTACAAAGCAGGGGCCTTTGCAGTAAGGGCAAGGACACCATGATTGCTCAGCAAATACGAACAAGTAGCACTTATCGTTGTCCGAGTTCCCCATTGTGTTCCTTGGAATCTCTAGTTTCCATATCCATCTGTGATACCAGGACTTTTGTCTATTTTATCACGAGTCCAACTCATATTTCTCACTGTATAAAAATCCTTCTCACGGAGCAAATCTCTAATTTTATTGGTAATTCCCAATATATCAAGGACTCATAGGAGCGTAGACAGCATAGACTTGGACTGAATGATTAATGTGGTCCAGGCTAATCTCAGAAGCCCTCTTTATAATTATGCGGCAGAATTATTATCAAAAGAAGCAGGCACTGTAGAGCGAAGGCCTCTCTGTCAGTGAAGTTCCCTGACATGTTCGTTTAGATGCACTCTCAAAACTCCATGAGAGATCTACAAATACCTTAGCACGGAAGGCAAAGAGGTTGCTTGGCAAACCGCAGTCCACTGCCAAGGCCACTACAAGCTGTTGCTTGTTCCTTGTTGACTCTCCTAACATTCTCATTGCAACAAGAGAGTAATAAATCTCTTGCTGGTTGTCAGATGTTAGTGAGTGTTATGTTTGTTTAAATAAACCCATCGAAGAGGAAGGTTAATGTGTAGCATCTGGAAGGCAAGGAATAGGCTAATTGCTGAGGAGCCAGGAAAGAGTTGAGAGAAGAAGTCAGAGGTCAAGTGTGTCCCAGGGAGCAAGAATGAATAGAGTGGGGGCTTTCCTTGCAATCTGGGCTTGAGGTAATGTTAGTTAAATACTAGCCTTCCCTTCCAGCTAGGGCCTTTCTTGGTTAGGTGGGAAATTACTCATTAAAGAGACACACTTTGAACAGTGTCTTTGGGTTTCACACATACCTGAACGGGCACCAAGTTAATACTTTAGAACGAACCTCCATCCCATTACTATTATGATTTATGCATTACCTACTGTGTACCAGCCACTGTGCTTTGTACTGCATGCATATTTTCTGTTTTCTCTTTTATTTTTCGAGTAGTCCCGTATCAGATACCAATCTCATATTTATATGTGGTAATGTTAAGTTTTCTATTAGTTATATATAACAGTGGGTTCCACTATGACATTTTCATACATGGCTGTAGTACATTTTGTCATCTCCCTGTCCTCCCATTACTCTCCTGTTCCACTCCTCCTCCTACTCATCTCTTTCTTTCTCAATTAGCTCCACTTCCACGTTCTTATCTTTTCTGCACATTTGTTTTCTTCACTTGCCTAAGTGTAGCTTTCACGGTATTCATTTCAGAGATGAAGATGTCTTTTTGTCATAACCCATGGGGACTCAGCACTCATATTTGGTTCTGTAGCCCAGCCTTTCACAATTGCGTTCTAGAGATGGAATAAGACATCCATCCAAGATCTGTGCACAAGATAGATACATTTTTTTTTTCTGCTCAGGGCTGATCCTTGCCCTTTTGAAGTTAACAACAACCGATGTGTTTCTTTACCACATGGCCTTGGTTACCAAACTCAGATGCAGAACCTTGGGCTGCCCTACAATTTGATCTGTCCCACTGTGAGATCTTTCCTATCATTCTGTTCTTTGGTCTCACAGTTTACAAAACAACACTACATCAATCCAATTTGTGCTGGCTCGAGTTCTAAGAGAAAGTACATTGCCTGACATGTGGAGTAGGGAGAAGATAAGAAAGTTGGGTTAGAAACAAACTTTGTGAGAGCTTTGTTTTGTCACAAGGGCCCCAGTCACATGGCACCTTAAAATAATCCAAGCCATGTAAATGAAGAATGGTTTTAAGGGCATGCAGTATGAATCACCCATGTTCTGTCGAGAGTTTGAAAGTAAAGCTGAAGGTGGCCTGTATGTCACTCTTCCTTCAGGAGTTGTACAAACACTTCTGACATGGAAAATATCCAGTGGGATGAGCCAAGTGTCAGGGACTCCACAGTTCTCTGCCAGTCAGACACCTAGTAGTTCTCCCAAGCTTGGGATTTTCCTGACTCTGAGCTCAAGTTTTTCTTTGTGCCATTTTATCTTATTTTTTCTCCTTTATACTCTTGGGTCTCTGACTCATTCTGGCTTCAGAAGTTTCCATTCTTTCAAAAACTCTGGAAGTTTTAGGGACTTTTTCCATTGGAATTTCCCTAGTGTCCATCCGTGCTGTCCTAAAGGGTCATTACATCTTCATCTGCTTTTATGTTGGGGACCTAAAGAGTGAAGCCCAGAGTCCAGAGTCCAGAGCCCCAAATGAGCCTAGCTGAGTTTTCTTCATGGCTCTCCTTTTATAATTATAATTTCTTGTATGCATGTGTGTTCGTGTGTATAAGATGTGTGTGTGTGTGTGTGTGTGTATAAGATGTGTGTTCGTGTGTATACGATGTGTGTGTGTGTACACATATAGAAGTTGGAAGTTAATTTCAGGTCATTCCTCACCTTTGACTCAGAGTCTTTTACTAGCCTCTACCCACCAGGGAGTTGAGGCTTCTGTCTCTACTCCCCAGAACTGGAATTATAAGCAGGTGGCAAACCACCTAGCATATTCATGGGGGAGAGTCATACTTAACACTTCACTGACTGACTTAGCTCTCCAGCTATTATTATTTTGTAATGTTGTGATTCTCAGGGCTGAGAAATGCCTCAGTGAATAAAGAACTTGCCCCCAAAGCATGAAGACCCTGAACTTACATCCCAAAGCTCAACAGGCATTGTAGTCACTTGTAATTCTAGATCTTGAGAGGAAGAGATGGAGAATCCCTAGGACAAGCTGGCTAGCTCAATTAGCTGGAAGAAGCAAATTCCAGGCTCAGCAAGAGACTGTGCCTAAGTAAATTCAGTAGATACTACCCAGGAAGACATTCAAAATCAACTCCATGATTCTGCACCCATGTACACACACACACACACACACACACACACACACACACACACACACACATTCACGTGAGGGCGGGTGACTATTCGCGCACAAGAGAGGTTGAGATAAATATATTCTAATGATAGAGAAGAATGAAAGCCTATCTCAAGGATTCATGGGAACATCAAAATGATTCTTAACTTACTTGGCAACATATATTTTGTCCTACTAATTTATAACTTCCTTGAATCTCATTCCTTTAGTATAAAAAGTTGCACTCTCTGAATAATTAAATTAGCCCTCTCTCTTTTTAACCTGCAATCCCAGTCCTTAAACAACTTCACATAAAATTGACACTGTATAATGTACTTTACTCTAATCTTGTCACCTTCTATACTACCTGACATAGTATAATGAGAATGTGTGTTTTAACCAGAAGCAAACCATTCTAAAAAGTAGGAAGTACTTTTCAGAGTAAGATGCAGATAAAAGATCTAGAAGAAAATGAGGGTAAGACTGATCATATGAACACACTCATATGAACCTGAGTCTAAAATCAGTAGAACTCAACACAAGTTACTTAAGATCTTGGGTAGTCAACCAAAGAATACACATGGGGGCTGGAGAGACTCAGGGTTCCAGCCGCATAGGTAGCAGAGGATGGCCTTGTCGGGCATCAATGGGAGGAGAGGCCCTTGGTCCTGTGAAGGCTCGAAGCCCCTGTGTAGGGGAATGCCAGGGTGGAGAGGCAGGAGTGGATGGGTGGGTAGGGGAAACACCCTCATAGAAGCAAGGTGAGGGAGAATGGGATAGGGGGATTCAGGAGTGGGGGAGGAACCAGGAAAGGGGATAGCATTTGAAATGTAAATAAAGAAAATATCTAATAAAAGAAGGAAAAAAAAGATCTCGGGTAGTCAGCTTCTGCGGTGGGAAAATGAGGTTAACAGATCTTTTTTGAGGTTTTCAAGTAGTTCAGTCCATTGGCACAGAAGAAATGTTGCCTGTCTTTTTCTTTATTTGGGGCAGGGTTGTGGAGGTGAGAGAGAAGAAAAGAAAGTCATTAGTGCTTCATTCTGGGTCATTTATCTTCCTGGCTTTGCCTTCTTAACCACACTTGTTTGCAGGAAGAGGAAAAATTTCAACTTCAAGAGTCAATCTCCACTTAGTGCCCACACAAGTCTCGGCTAAATCATAAGGGCCCTTGGGCAATATTGTGGTCAATTCTGTGCTGGGAATGGGCTGTGGACATTTGTTCCTCTCTCATCTCCAGCTTCTGACTGGGACTCCCCCTTGGCTTCCTGAATGAATTTCAATTGCTTTGTAAAGACTGGAGCCTCCTGCCAATACTGCACCCACCTAACTTTCACAAACCCCTTGTCATGGAGGTGGAATGCAAGTGGTGGCCTGGTCTTTAGAGATTATTCACCACCTTCATTATTTCACCTACTATATAAATGTCTTTGTTTTGGAATCCTTGACATCTGCACAGTTCTGACTAATCACATCCCCTGAGTGTGCTTTACTTATGGTGTTGATATAAAATGTCCTTTAAAAGACTTGTGTACTGAAAGTATGGACCTTAGCTGGTGGACCCAGGCATTGCCACATAATTTGCTCATGAGAGCTATGATATTCACAATGATTGAATCCTTTCATAAGACAGCATGTTGGGACATGATAAAAACCAGAAGGTAGAGCCTAGTTAGAGAAGGTGGGTCAGGAGACAGCCTGGAAACATATCTTGGCCAAAAGTTTCCCTTCCCTCCTTAGCTTCTGGTCTACTATGAGATGAACTTCTTGGTTCTTCTATACTCTCCCCATCATGATGTCTGGTCCCAGGAGCAATAGAGTCACATGAGTATAGACCAAAATCTCTACAATCACATGCTCAGATAAATCCCCCCATTTAACCCTTCTAAATCGTTTCACATGGGTATTTGCATACATATGTGATATAACATACATGATACAGCATTAGTGATAAGCCAACTTTAGGTAAATGCTGACTTTTTGAAGTCTATATAAATATAGCAAATATGTTTATGTCTATATCACCATGTCAATATAAACACACGCACAAACACACACACACACACACACTACACCACACA
Organism: Mastomys natalensis; assembly: GCA_021653895.1. Lineage (NCBI taxonomy): Eukaryota > Metazoa > Chordata > Mammalia > Rodentia > Muridae > Mastomys > Mastomys natalensis. Next base: position 475,637 of record JAJTUV010000027.1, read on the forward strand.
CACACCCCACCCCACTGTCTAAACTCTTGTCTGAAAACTGTCTTTTGCATGATTCAGTGTCAGGGCCTTAATCTCCTGATGAGGAAGCCTGCCATCAAACGCCTTCTTATCCTCAGCCTTGGCAGTCTTGGCAGCCTTGCAAGCCATGGCATCAGATTATGGCCTGATTGGAGACACAGTGCTACACAGTCACAGGGAGTGGTTCAGAATTCATTCCTGAAGCACCTAGTGTCTCTAGGTCAAAACAAAAACAAACAATAAAACAACAAACCCAAAAAACAACTCAGACCAATCTCAGCTCTAGATCTTAGCTGAGAGTCTAGACAACACCGTCTTTGCTATCCTTGTCCAGTTTTGAGCTTATTTCGTGGGCTTGTTTATCACTTTCCAGAGGGAGTACATTCATTTTCTTTTTCATAAATCCTATACTTGCACGAGGGAGTTTTCTTGCATCTAAAGAACCTGATTCAACAATTCTGCCTGAATCTGTGCCACCCAGCTCCAATCATGCTGCCGCCAACTATTGGATTAGTTGTTGAATGTTCATTGCGGCCTTGGCTCCAGGAAGGGACTAAGTTGTAATTCAAATGGCTTAAAGAAGAGAAAGACTCTAGGCAGACTATCTCTGCAGTCTCTCCTGAAACTCTGAAGCAGACCTACATCAGGGGACTGCTTCCATATTAGAAGCAATTTCCATCACGAGATTAAATGAACTACTAAGGTAGGATCAAGAAAAACCAAGGAACATTACCGAAGTGTAGTATGGATTTTTTGCTGGGATGAGGTTTATTTCGTTGGTAGATTGCTTGCCTTGTATGCATAATCAGATGTATTGATTGAGTCTCAGCACCTCAGGTTAGGCATGGTGGCCCTTTCCTGGAATCTCAGCACTCCAGGGTAGAGGCAGAAAGATTAAAAGTTCAAGGCTATCCTCAGCGATATGGCAGGTCCAACCCAGTTATAAAGAACCATTTCTCAAAAAAAAAAAAAAAATTGATGCTGCTCGCAGATAGTCGTCTGCAGGTCAGAATCATTCACAAAGCAGTCCTCCACACTGAAGCCTCCAGGCTGAGTTGCCTGCATGACTTTGCTCTGCTTTTCATTTGGAAATAAGCCTTTCTCTCCAGTTTTCCAAGCCTGTATGTCTAGCCACGTTCTTGGCGCACTATTTGATCACAGCTTAGAAATTTTAACCTGCCTGAAAAACACTGGGGATGGATTTTCCAGGAATCCTAACCTAGACTTGAAAACAATGTTTGATCTTGGGAATACTTTCTTTTCTCTTTTTGCCCACTGTCGTGCACAAAAATTATCTCAGTATGCTGGTGCGTGTGCATGCGTGCATTGTGTGTGTGTGTGTGTGTGTGTGTGTGTGTGTGTATTATAGCATTTGGAGACTGGAAAAGCAATTTCAATTGATTCATGGTGGGGGCAGGAAAGTGCCTGTGTCTTTGGCTGGAAAGTTTTGCCCTTGGTCTGATTGTTTCCAGATGTGATGGGCAAACTCATTATTGATAATGTGGAAAAATTGGCAAAGTATTAGACAATGCAGTAGCGTGGACCCCTTATGCAGACTGAATCTGGTTCTCCCACATCTGTTCTGCCCACTTCCTTGTCAGTCACTCATGGATTTTAATCAATTTCTCTCACATCATTATAGATAACAACTCCAGAGTGCCTACTACCCATGTGAGGCACTGCTTAAATGGTTTCTGGACATCATTTAGCCAAAGTGTTAAATGCTAAGGTGGGTACGAATTGGCATCTCCATTTTAAAGACAATGATGCTAAAGAATGTACAGGTGTCCATTGTTCTGGACTTAACAAAAACTAAGTCACTGATGCCAGAGAAGGCACTTAACACTCAATTAACTAAATGTCTCCACCTTGAAGCTGTTGAAAGTGTCTGCTTGCTGAGAAGAATGTTCCAAACTGTCTGCAGGTTCCAGCTATCCAGCCGTAGTTCCCATCCCTTCTGGAAGCACTTGTCTGGCACCCATGAACTTTTAGCCAAAATCTGGTGCTAGTGTGAGCTTGAGAAAACAGTGAAGAGTTTCCTCAACAGACATTCCCTACTTCTCAACAATCCTCACTGCCATCTTATTTGTTAGCAGTAGAGACAATGATGTACTGTGCTGAAAAGAGTTTTATGAAATGCAAACAAAGCAAGGCAAAGCAAAACAAAGCAAAATAAAGCAAAAAGTCCTGTGCCTGTAGTCCTTCCTATTGCTGAAAGAAGCAAGTGCCAAGGAACAGAATATGAGTCAATAAAATGTAAAATCCGATATCGAGCACATTCTAGGTCATCCAAATATCTTCTACTGGGCTTTAACATTTTATTTAATATGTATACTACTTTTAAAAATAATTTTCTAAAGCCTGTTTGGTGATGCATAGGTATAATCTAAGCAGGTCAGAGGCTGAGGCAGGAAGTTTGGGAATTCAAGAACAATTTTTGTTACATACCAAATTCAAGGACAGCTTTGGATACAAAATTAAGATCCTGATTCAAATACTATTTTAATTTTCATATAAAAATTACATATACTGTTGGTATACAATAAAATCCTTTGACTTAAACACACACACACACACACACAACACACACACACAGAATGACTAAAACTAACATGTATTACCTCCTATACTAACTTTGTAATGAGTAATAAAGTTCCATGGTTTTGCAGTTCTCAAGAGAATGTGGTGGCACATGCCTTTAATCTGGTGGCAGAGGCAGGTGATCTCTAAGTTTTTAGGCCACTCTGGTTACCATATGGTTTCAGCCAGCCAGGCTAACTATTAAATACCATGTTGCACAATAGTTTTCTTACACTTTCTTCTTCCCTCTTCTATAGTATTTTGGACCTTGTGATTGACATTCTTCTAATGCCTTCAACCTCTGTTCTTGGAAACAATTATCATCTTCCTTGGTTGCTAGTCCATGGCTTCTTCCTTTGCCTATTGTGAGTGGATATTTTTATTAAGGTAATTGAGAAAGGGCTAGTGCACTGTCAGTAATGCATCGGATAAAGAAAAATGTAACTTTCCTCTCCTCCTCCTCCTCCTCCTCCTCCTCCTCCTCCTTCTCCTTCTTCTTCCTCTTTACCTCCCCCTTCCCCTCCCCCCACTCCCTCCTCCTCTTCCTCCTCCTCCTTCTTCTTTATGACTTTTACAAACTTGGGGTTACTTAACAGATATTATGGTGGTACATAGCAAAGAAAACAGCATAAACTGGTATAATCAGTAAATTAAATATATTGATGTCCATGATTGTAAAGTTGTATTGAACTTATTTATTTATATTCCAAAGGAAAGACAGATGCTCATCCCCATTATCAAACTGAAGTCCTTTGCTTAAATACAATCAAGACAGGATAGAGTACAGACTCGAGTGAACCCCTTTGTCATGTGTCATATAGGGGAGTTATTAATTCTGTCTTGCAGTGTGGGTCATGTACTTAAATTAGTTAGCATAATCATACTTCCCTTCTCCCAGTGATCAGTGCAAGATTGGACATGTAGGAAAAGCTTATACCAGGCTAGAAAGGCCATTGTTTGTTGGTAATGGTTGTTTATGGGTGCCAGGAGAATGGATAATGGCCAACAATAGCACATGTTTCAGGACTTAAGACATTCGTTTAGTAAGCACTAAATTCTTTATCACCCAGAGAAATATTTTTATGTAAGAAAGTTAGGTATGTGGACTGTAGCATGGGTATTCTGTACTTTATGGGTAATATCTACTTATCAGTGAGTACATACTGTATGTGTCCTTTCTGGTCTGGGTTACCTCACTCGGGATATTTCCTAATCCCGTCCATTGACCTACAAATTTCATGATGTCCTTGTTTTTAACAATTGAGTAATATTCCATTGTGTAAATGAACCGTATTTTCTTTATGCATTTTCAGTTGAGGGACATCTGGGTTGTTTCCAGTTTCTGGCTATTATGAATAAACCTGCTATGAACATAGTCGAACAAGTGTCTTTGTGATATGGTAGAGCATCCTTTGGGTATATGCCCAGGAGTTGGTAAAGCTGACTCTTGAGGTAGAAATATTCCCAATTTTCTGATAAATGGTCAAGTTGATATCCAGAATGGTTGTGCAAGTTTGCACTTACACCAGTGCTATAATCCACAGACCCAAAGAAGTTAAGTAACACGGAGGAGGCAAGGGAGGATGCTTGAACCTCACTCAGATTGGGAAATAAAATTGTCATCAGAGTTGGATGGAGGGAGGACTGGATGGGAAAAGGGATGGGGAATGGAAGGGAGAGGGTCAGATATAGAGAAAGACAGCCAAGAGAGAACAGAAATCAGAGGGGAGTGGGGTGGGGACTGGCATCTCTAGGACATGACAGAAATTTGGGATATGGAGACTCCAGGGAGTTTATGAGGGGTGACTCTGGCTAAGGCTCCTAGCAGTGGGGGATATGGAGCCTGAGGTGCCACTTCCTGTAGCAGGCAAGACTTCCAGTGGAGGGATAAGGATACCAATCCACCCACAGAACCTTCAACCCAAAGTTTATCCTGCCTACAAGAAGTGCAGGGACAAAGATGTAGTGACCAAGGGAATGCCCCGCAAATTACTGGCCCAACTTGAGATCCATCCCATGGCAAGAACCAATCCCGGACAATCTTTTTTTTTTTTTTTTTTTAAATTGGAACTTTTATTTACATTTCAGTGTTTCTCCCCTACCCCCTTTCCCCCTCCCTCCCAGGAACTCCCTATCCCTTCCCCCCTCCTCCTGCCTCTATGATGGTGTACCTACACCCACCCTCCCCAGAATCTCACCTCCCCACCCTCGAATACCACCCCCAGATGTCCAGCCTTCATGGGACCAAGAATCTCTTCTCCCACTTATATATAGCTCCCTTCCATATATAGCTGGAGCCATGGGTCCCTCCCTAAGCGCTCCAGGCTGGTGGTTTAGACCCTGGGGGCTCTGGTTGGTTGGTATTGTTGCTCTCCTCATGGGTCCCGTACCCTTTCTACTCCTTCAGTCTTCACTCTATCTTCTCTGTTGGGAACCCCATGATCAGTTTAATGGTTACTGTGAGCATCCGCCTCTGAATATGTCAGACTCTTGCAGACATCTAAGGAGACAGTTATGTTAGGCTTCTGTCAGCATGCACCTCCTGACACCCACGTCATCATCTACCTTTGGTGATTGCACATGGGATGGATACCCAGGTGGAATGGTCTGCAGACGGCCCCTCCTTCAGTTTCTGTCCTGCACTTTGCATCCATATTTGCTCCCTTGAGTATTTTGTTACTTCTTCTAAGAGGGACTGTAGCCCCCCCCCCCCACTTGGTCTTCATTCTTCATGAGCTTTATGTGGTCTGTGAGTTGAATCTTGGGTGTTTCAAGCTTCTGGGCTAAAATCCAATAATCAGTGAGTGAATACCATGTATGTTCTTTTGAGATTGGGTTACCTCACTCAGGATGATATTTTCTAGTTCCATTCATTTATATAAGAATTTATCGAATTCATTGTTTTTAATAGCTGAGTAATATTCCATTGTGTAAATGTACCCATTTTTGTATCCATTCCTCTGTTGAAGGACATCTGGGTTCTTTCCAGTTTCTGGCTATTATAAATAAAGCTGCTATGAACATAGTGGAGCATATGTCCTTGTTATGTGTTAGAGCATCTTCTGGGTATATGCCAGGAGTGGTATAGCTGAATCCCGGACAATCTTAATGATACTTTCCAGACAGGAGCCTAGCATAACTGTCCTCTGAGAGGCTCCACACAAAGCTGACTGAAACAGATGCAGAGAACCACAGCCAAACATTAGACAGAGCTTGGGAAGTCTTGTGGGAGAGTTGGGGGAAGGACTGAGGAATCTGAAGTGGATAGGAACTCCACAAGATCAACAGAGTCAACTAACCTGGATGTTTTGGGGCTACCAGAGACTGAACCACCAACCAAAGAACCTACAAGGGCTGGACCAAGGTCCTACACATTTGCAGCAGATACACAACTTGGTCTTCCTATGGGTCCCAATCAACTGGAGCAGGGGCTTATCTTGACTCTTTTGCCTGTCTGTGGATCCTGTCCCCCAAACAGGCTGTCTTGGCTGGCCTCATTGGGAAAGGATGTACCTAGTTCTGATCTACTTGAGGTGTCAGGATGAGTTGGTACCCAGATGAGACCTTAACTTGTCAGAGATGAAGGGGAGGGAGGCGTGGAGGGAGGAGCCACATGAGAGAGGACTGGGAGGAGGGGGGCTGCAATCAGGATGTAAAGAGACTAAATGAATAAATTAAAAAATAAAATTAGGTACAATATTTTAAAACATTTCAATTCTGTTTGCATGCTGTCTGTGCTTCTAATTGTTAAACTAGATTAGAATCTATGTTTCATGAAGCATGGAGAAAATTTAAATAAACTGAGTCACAATTTCTAGTCAAAAGCTGTGAGGAGCACTGCTGATTTGGGGGTATATCTTGTTTCTTTTTCTTTTCCTTTCCTTTCCTTTTCTTTTCTTTGCATTTTCCTCATAGAATTTCTCTATGATGTACATATCTCACTCCACATTCCACTGACCTATTGTAGAGCTATGTGACTACTAATAAAATTCCTTTCCTCTGGTGACCAAGTGGTAATTGTTGAAAGTAACTTAATACCTATTTTTAATATTTTTCCACATTTATACTAAAACATACACATGCATGTATAGATAGATCTTGCTGTTTCTTTTTTATTTATAAAAATGACATTAAGTCACTAATACTAATCAGAAATACCTTTTTAACAATGCACATGTGATCTACTTTCTTGTCTATAGCTGCTGACATAACTTACTTCATAGACCTCCAGTGTGTATACACTGTAAAATGTACCAGTCGTTCCACTGGCAATATTTTCAATGTTCCAGTATTGTAAACAGTGCTATTTAGTCTTTATAACTAGTGTAACCCTCTACTCTTCTGCATTGTGGGATGATGTTTTCTTCATCAGTAATCTTATACTTGTTACCTAAACGTTTGTTCAGTTACTCTCCTTCTGTAACATTGATTTAGAGTGTGCCTCTGTGAATAAAGTATTGAGCAGCTCATGAAGGCACCTTTTTATTATTTATCTTTGGTATTGTCTCACTATGCAGCTCTGGCTGGCTTGGAACTCACTATGTGGAGACCAGGCTGGGCTCCAGTTCACAGAGATCTGCTCACCTTTGCCTCCTGAGTGTGGAATTAAAACAGTACCACCGTGCTCAACTAACTTTCCTTCTTACTTCCTTTCCCTCTTTCTTTCTCTTCCTTCCCTTCCTCCCTCCCTCCTCCCTCCCTCCCTTCCTTCCTTCCTTCCTTCCTTTCTCTTTTGTTTTGAGGAAGGATTGATGTAGCCCCAACTGGCTTAAAACTCACTTATAATCCTCCTGCCTCATCCTCCCGAGTGCTGAGATTATAGACACGAGACATATGTCAGACTTAATTTCAAATTATTTTCTTTTACATTTCTTCTTTCCCCTCCCTCCCTCTCCTCCCCTCCTCTCTTCTTCTCTTCTTTCTCTCCTCTCCTTCTTCTCTCTCTCTCTCTCTCTCTCTCTCTTTCTCTCTCTCTCTTTCTTTCTTTTGTTCTTCTCCTCCTCCTTCATGTATGTGTGGTGTGCATGTGTGCATGTGTGTGGTAGGTCACTAGACTACTTACAGAAGTCATTCTCTCTTTGTATCATATGGATTCTGGTTCTTTCCTATCACGTAGGTTGAACTTATGTCACTGGACTTGGCAGCCAGTTCCTTTACCTTTTGAGTTAACTTGCTGGCTCCCTTTTTTATTTTTACAGGCTGTTTTAAGATATTTATTTTTTTAAATTAATGTTTATGCCAATATATAAAATGACAGTTTCATTATGGTATTTTTTTGTACTTATGTGTCATTAAACTTGGTTCTCAACCTGGGTTCCCAGGCTGGCAGACTACTCCCAAGATGACCCCAGCCTGGTGCTATGAGGCCAAGGAGGTTAGAGTAACCTCAACATCAACCCCACCCAGTGTACAGGGCCAGGGCAGGCAGACCACACCGGAGATGACCCTGCCCAATGCCACATGGCATGGTAGGGCATAGCACTCCTGAGATGACCCCAGACACCCAGGGTGCCACTAAGAGGAACAAGTGAGCGGTGGTGAGATGGAGGAGAAAGAGAAGCAGAAGGATGTGTGCACAGTGAAGAGAGGCAGAACTGGAGACTCCAGGGTAGTGAGGTAGGGAACAGCCAGATGTAGTAGCCAATGATGTCACCTAAGGCCATGGTGAGATCCTGGCCCCTGCAGCCACCAAAGGTCATGTGTTGTGGTCTTCCAGCAGAGGGGATATGTTACCACTAAAGGCCACATAGATGTTTTCTGGTCTGTGCTGCTGCCTGAAGCCATACTGATGTCTGAGGGCTGTGCAGAATAGTGTGCACCCTTTGCCTGGTCACCAGGCCTCGAGGTCATGAGAGTAGGAGAGCTGGCCCGACCCTCGACAGCTACAGTACTCAGCAGAGTGGGCCCTGCACCTCTCCCAAGAAGCACAGTAGAGATGGTTCTGATTTTGAGGGCTGGGAAAGAGCCAGCCCAAGAGCTTGAGTGCAGGAGAGCTGGCTCTGCAACTTGTATGCCATTGGTGGTAAGAGTGAGTTAGAGATGTCCCCCTCTCCCTCACCCAACCTATACTAGGGGAAGAGCTGGCCCCAAGGTCATGAGAGCAGAAGAGCTAGTTTTGTCCCTAACCAGCTGCAGTAATTGAAAGAGTGGGCTCTGCACCTCTCCCGGGCAGCACAATAGAGCCGGCTCTGCTGGCGTGGGCTCAGGAGAGCCTAAAGGCATGAGAACAGGAAAGTTGGCTCTGCCCTTTGCTGGCTGAAGCATTGGGTGAGCTAGTTGGGGCAATGCTGGAGAGCTGGCCCTGGTGGTGTGGGTGTGGGAGAGCTGGCAGGGTGACCAGCTCAACTACCACCCAAGCCCAGATCCAGGGCTTTGAGTTGGCCTGCTCCAACATCTACCCCATCTATGAACTTCTAGAGTCCATGAAGGGACCGGTCCTATAGATCCAAAGCTGCAGGATCTCCATGACACAAGGCAAGAAGATATCTGGAGGAGGATCCAGTATTGATAATGAAGCAGAAGCCAGAGACCTTGAACCAGACCAGTGACTCTTTGCAATGAACATTTGAAAGAAAAGATGTGTGGAAGCAAGGGTGTACTGTGTAGTACAGCATCTACAATGAGATTTTCTTTTGCTTTGGGGAGATTGTAAGGGTGCAGGGTGGGATGATGAATGGAATTGGGGTTCATGATGTGAAATACATAAAAAAATGAATAAAAAGTAAAAAAACAAACAAAGAAGAAAAACAAAACAAAAGGCCCTTGGTTCTCTTTTTGCCTTTCTCCCTGTGTTTTCTATAGGGTCTCTCTTTTCCTCTGACTGGTTCTCTTCCTTCCCTCGGATCTGTCCTTCCCCACCTACTTTTAAGTCACGTGTACTCTCTTATCTTCTTCCTCTCTTTCCTTGTGATCTCTTCCCTTACTTTGTGACTACACTTCTAATTTTATGACATACATACGTAAGCATATCCGATTATGTGTATGCACACATATAATTTTATTATAGACTCAGCTATATGTGAGAAAACATGCAATATTGACCGTTTGAATGTCTTCTTTTCAACAACAATTTCCAGTTGCACCTATTTTCCTAAAAATTAGCTGACTTCAAATTCTTAAAATCTTTTGAGTCAGGTTTTGGGAGGAAATAGACTCAAATCAGGAAGAGTATCTGGAAGGAAAGGGAGCCCTACCACCCAGGGATCACGAATGAGATGACATAGGTTACTTAGCTTTACAGAAAATCAAGGCTATGTTGTAGAATGACATACAGAGGTCAATATTAGCATGGTGACTGCATTTACAGAATTATGTCTAGAAAGAAAATTGCTATTTTAGGAATATGTATTAACCATAGCAAGAATAACCCGATAAAACATAGCCTTTATAGGTCAATTTTTATTTCTTTCAAGATGTTTTGTATAATGACATCACAAAGATTCTAGCAGAAATAGAGTGCATATCCCCTTAGATTAAGTTATTAAAGTCACCAAACACTTGCATGTGTATTTCTTAATTTGATCTTCACCTTTTCCTATCATCCCCTGCCCCAAACCGTGGAAATAAAAAAGTGAATAAGAAAGTGAAGACTCGGGGGGCTGGGTTCAGGAAGTAAACTGATCTTCCAATGTTGTTAAGACTCACAGATTGCCTTGGGATTCTGGCTGCTACTCAATCTGTTGACAGGCTTAGCTACACTTCTTGAGGCCACTCCTGAAACTCAGAGAAGCCTCCTGTGTCAAAAGGAATAATAATGACATCATGCCATTTGTGGAATAATGAATGTAACTGGATGTCATCATACCACGTGAACTAGGCCAGTCTCAGGAAAGACAGGCATAGTATGTTTTTTTCCTCTCATTGGTGGTTTCTAGAGTTTTATATAGATGAATAAAATAATGTATGCATATATGGATCAAATGGAAGTGGAACTATGTGGGGTGCAGAAGCAACTGATAAAAGGATGAGGGGAAGAAAAGAAAGGGCAGGTGGTATGAGAGAGAATAGACTTTGTATTATATACATCTGTACCAAAACTTAAAATTAATTAAAATTAAAAAATTTTTAAAAAGACAATTGAATTTAGTCATCCTGTAGAGCGACCTGGTTTTGAAACCGATGGGCTTTCAGAAGCAAATATCTACAGACTGACCTAGGTCTGTATAGTTCCATTGATCTTTCTTTTTCTTTTTTTCCAGTTTCCTATAAACACGTTTAGAAGGCTGGTAAGCACATTTTGAAGACTGGTAAACTCAGAAGGAAATAAAGACTTCTGTGATAAAACACTGGGTTTCAAAACCATTCCATGTGGTTTGAATATGCTTGAAACATTTAGTAGGAAAAGTGTGCACTTAATCATGACAGTGTGATTGGGAAAGGGTTTTTTTTTCCTCTCTTCTTTTTTCTTTTTTTTTTGTCAGCATAAAACTCTGGAGAGTAGCTGGGGACTGGGAGGCATAATCTTGAATAATTACATGCAAGGTTGTTCTCAACAGATAGCTTCAAAGGAGAGAACAAGTTGACTAAAAGCAGCGTGCAGATGGTAGAGGAAGTGGTTACGGAGTGTGGCATGTGGGAAAGATTTAGAGTAGTTGTGGACAGTTAATAAGGAATCCCTTATGGATGGTGTGATGGTTGGCACTAATCATTAACTGGAAAGCATCTAGAATTACCGGTGAGATGGGTCTCAAGGCACACCTGTAAGGGGTTACCTAGATCAAAGTTAGCCTTCCAGAATGTCTGTAAGGGATTATTTTGATTGTGTTAATTGATACGAGAGGATTCATTTTAATTGTGGTCAGGACCATTTCCTGGGAGGGAAATTTTGTAATATATGAGATGGGAAACTGAGCTGAATATGATAAATACATACATGTATTTATCCCTCTCTGCTTTCTTACATCAGATGTAGTATGACCACCTCTTCAAGCTCTGCTGCCTTAACTTCTCTACTGTGTTGGCTGTTCCTTGAACTAAGATGAACACTTTCTCCCTTAACTTGCTTTTGTCAGAGTGTTTTATCACAGTAATGGGAGGGAAGATCACACACACACACACACACACACACACACACTACACACAACACACACGAAGTCTGGTGGTAGGCACTTTAGTAGGGACAATTTCATCATTGCATCATGTATGTGTGCAACAGGGCCAAGTATCTTCCATATCCCAAGTACACAGAGATGAATAGGATTTTTCATGGACAATTTCACACTATGAAAGCCTGGCTGTCCAATGAATGAAATCTAACTCTTTGATTAGTGTAATGTCTTAGTAAGTGTTGCTATAACAAAATAACTTTGCCTGGATATAAAGAACAAAACTTACTTTTTCATAATTTGGAGGCTAGGGAATCAAAATTAAAAGCAGTTGTAGATTTATAGTGGAAGAGCTGCTTTCTACCTACAGGTTAGCATCTCTTGCTCTATCCTCATGTGGTGAAAGCAAGAACGAAGACAGTGTGATCTAATATGTCAGTAACGAGTAGTAGAGAGTGGCCTTATCCTTCAGAACCTTTTATCAAAGCCCCATTTCTGAATCTCTGAACTCTTGGCTTTTTGGACTTAATTGTCTTCAAAATCCACTCCTGAGTGCTATCCATAGTTACTAAGCATCAGTTTGTGAACTTTGGGGGACATGGTCAGATCATAGACCTCAACACTCATCTTGTAGAATGTGGTGGACTTTCTCTTTACGGCTGAATCATATCCCGCTGTACGCAGAATCACATTTTATTATACATATATTCATCAGTAGATCTTTAGGTTGTCTCCACCTGTATGAAGTACATACAATTAATTACTTGTTGAAACAGAAAATAGAACAGTGGGTGCCAGATACTGAGGGGAGGAGGCGAGAGAACTGCTAACTGCAGTAATACATGGCCAAAAAGCTCCAGAGAGCTGCCACACAGTATTGCGCTCCTAGCTAACAACATTATAGTGTACATTTATAATTTTTAAAATGAGATTAATGTTACATGTTTTTAACCACAGTTTTAAAAATATTGCAATCTGGAGCCCCTTCATTGCTAGCTTTTGCGACAAAGAGAAGCAAACTTTGAAGAAATAGGGGTTCTTCCATTGGAAGGGAATAGTGAGGTTAGGAGACGAGCAAAGCCAGGAGAAATTAAAATATGAGGAAAACAGGAAGAGACCAAGGGGCCAAGGGTTAGACTGAGCAGAAAATGGAGAGCTGCGAAGATGAGAATTTAGGGACACAGTCGCGTCTCAGACTGCACGTAATTAAAGTTTAGACAATCCTTGTGTTTAGCACACGTAGCAGTTCAGAAACTTTGACTTCTCCAAGTGAGAGAGACTGTGTATGTGTTCAGCAATTCCATCCCTTCCCTAGCTCAGGATTTCTGTTCTTGTCAGTAGGTTGATACATTTTGTTTCTTGTATTGTATAGGTAGAAAAAAAAGCTGTTAATGTAATTAGAAAAATGGAACACAAATTGGAAGTGTGTGGAAGAATTAAATAGCATCATATTTAGTCCCCCCTTCTCTGTGAAGAATGTAGACAAAGGATAGCAGAGAGTTAAAACAAAAGGAAAGGATGGAAGTGAGGGGGCAAAGGGACCATTTTTGACGCAGCTTGGTGTAATTTTTAAGCCTTTAAAAATTTTTTTAATCTTTTTGACATTGGAAAGTTTTAAGGCCTAGGTAAAATGTTAAGGCCTAGATGGAATGTTAAGGTCTATGTGACTGAGACCAGTGTTTGTGAGACAATCCCTGGACCCCAACAAAAAGCATCATATAGGCTAAGCAGTCTCAGTCCAGACTCTTATTTGTTTAGTGTATAACCATCAGTGAATTGCTCTTGGTCATCTGTGATTCCCAACCTGTGAAGGTAGACTTATGGGATGACATCACCCTGCAGAGGTTATGATGAAGAGTTGTATGATTTTGATGACATGGACAAAAAGACGTCACATACTAAAAACATTTTGCTAATGTTATTTTTAATCATAATGAAATACTTTTTTATGTTTGTAACTTGTTCTCATGTTTATTCCTATAGCCAATCGTTTTCCAGACCAATTCATCATGATTCACTTCTGATGCAGTTAAGTGAGTTGATTTAGGTCAGCCAGGAAGTTGAGCACCAAGTTATAAGCATCAAAATATGAACACAGTTCTCTTTGATTCCAAGGCTCACAGCATTAATAGAGTGCTGACTAGAAGTGGAAATGACCAGTTTTAGCTGTCTGAAATCCTTATCTCTGAACTATAGAAACAATGAATAAAAAGTGATTCTGTAGGATAATCCTAAAACTGTGGATGTTCTCAACCAAGGATAGGTGTGTGTGTGTGTGTGTTGTGTGTGTGTGTGTGTTATGCATGATAGTACTGTATGGTATTAGGGATATTGTGTATTTGTGTTTGATGTAACATGGTGATGATGTTGTATCTATGTGTGCTGGGTATGGTAAAAAAAAAAAAATTTAAAGATGAGTTATGCCTGGACATGCTGGATAAGGAAGGATGAGCAAGGAATCTTTTTTATGGGAATGAAGGCCTCAGTGATGTTGCCATTCTGGATGTAGGGAGTCTCTTCCACTTTGCCAGAAAAGGGAGAGTCTGGCTGGGTGATGTTCGAGCTGGTGTGATCAGCCAAGTGCATAGCAGGAGTTTGTAGTTGGTGAGGTGGAAGGCTAGTGGATCAACATTTGTTCTTTTCAAATGTTAATTTGTTATTCTTCGCAGTGCTTTTTACTTCTCCTCTAGCAAACCGCAGCTTTGAGTATTACTCTTGAATAATGCTACCACTCATTTGGCAATGAGTTAGACAGACTGCTGGTACAGATTCAATATGAAACAGCTTAAAAAAAACCCTCTCACAGCTGCTTGAGGAAACTGATCTCTTTACATGTGGTCTCATCTCCAGAGAAAAAGGGAAAAAAAAAAAAAAAAAAGAGAGAGTCATCTCCCCAGAGTGGGGAAAAGTAGACATATTTTATTTTGGGTCAAGATTTCTTTCACCAAACACCCAATGTTACCAAAGCAGAAGCCAGGGTCACAGTAGCCGGAATTCAATAGCTGGCTAATTTTCTTTTCCACAATTCCTTCAGTGTCTCCAGCTCCACCCTTTCCCACTTGGCCTATGTTTACAGAGCCTTAGGCACAGTCATCCTGGTTGGTTTCATGTAATCATGGTTAAAGGGATCAACAGCTTGTGTCTAGTTGCCTGGTCAGTAGCTATTGACTGCAGAGCACTTCTGAAGGGCTCATCTGTGGCCAGGGAAAGAGAACGACATGAAATTATTAAGTGTCATGAGGCATAAAATCATAAAATGTCATTCATGTTTGAAGGAAGCACATGGTCTAGAAGCTAGAGTACCAAGTCAAGTCCATGGGGACAGGCAGTGAGGTTATATAGGAACTGTGCTTTGAGGAGTAATTCCTCTTTGTAAAGACAGGCATCCATGGCTTAACTTCAGAAAAGTCGTGCAGTTCAGAAGGATGAAGCCTGCGCCTGTGTCTCATAAATAATAGACAGCTAGATCATCTTCTGCTGTTGTTATCAAAGAAAAATATCCAGAGTTTTCATGTTGGCAACTGATTTAAAGTATGAATTTTAATTGTGTTTCCGTAAATAAAAGACATATATACGTTGGTTGAACATGCTGTATAGGAAGCCACTTTGTAAATTCCAAGGGCAGAGAGATGAGAACAGCAGACATAAAGCAGTTTGGTGAGTGTTTGGATAGGAGAGGCCTGTGTGCTGTTTAAGCCTAGTGGCAAGGCTGGAATATGCTTACTAAACAAAGTGGCCTGCAACTTGACGAGAGCTGGATGGGTAGAAAGCAGCACAGTGGGGCAAGCCCCAAAGGCTGAGATTGGGGAATCATGGTTTGCAAAGTGTCTTAGTCAGGGTTTTATCACTGTGATGAAACACATGACCAAAAGCAAGTTGGGGAGGAAAGGGTTTGTTTGCCTTATACTTTCAGATCATCATAGCCCATCACTGGAGGAAGTTAGGCAGGAACTCAAGCATGCTGGAACCTGGAGGAGCTTATGAAGAGGCTATGAAGGGGTGCTGCTTACTGGCTTGCTTCCCTTGGCCTGCTCAAATGCCTTTTTATAAAATCCAGGACCACCAGCCCAGGAATGACACCACCCACAATGGGCCTGCATTGATCACTAATTGAGAAAATGCCTTACAGTTGGACTTCATGGAGGCATTTTCTCAACCGAGGCTCCTTTCTCTGTGATGACTCTAGCTTGTGTCCAGTGGATACAAAAAAAAAAAAAAAAAACAAAAAAAAACAAAAACAAAAAAAACAACACAAAAAACAACCGGTACACAGGATAACCTGAAATTTTGTAGGATGAAACTTACAAGTTGGGCTGGCACCAGATCATAAATATGCTTTCATATTTCATAAGATTTCACAGCTATTCTGAAGGCAGTAAGATTTGTAAAGTGAATTAAGATAGAGTTTTCATGTTCAGCATGATCAAATTGGAATGTCGGCCTTTCTGATGGAAAAAGGACAGATGCAGAGGGAGTACCGTGCTGCTGGAGGCTCCTTGGGGTCATTTGAAAGAGAGACAAGTATTCTATTACAACAGTGACAGTAGAAACAGAGATGGAGACTCCAGTGATACTTGGCCTCAGTAGGACTTGCTAGGACTGGTGAGAAAGCTCCAGAAAGACTCCTAGCTTCCTAGCAACTGTGTTGTCTGGCTCCAAAGGTGGAGAGAGGTTTATGGTTGAGACTTAGTAATGGATGTTTAAGAGTTTGGTTTTGGACATCGATGTGACAACACTGTTCTTCTGGGTGTTCGAGAGCTTAGGCAGGAGATCCTGATTGAGGTTTTTGGGTGTTTGTTAAAGGCTGTGGATGACATCGTGATGACTGCAGAATGAGAACTAAGCTCTGATGTAACCATGGGCTGGATGAAACGCAGAGGTAATAAATACAGTGCAGTCAGAGAGCTCAGTGGGGAAACCAGGAGGTAGAGATGGTCGTCAATGCAAGGGCAGAACATCTCAAGCAGGAGGAGATGGTCTAACACTGTTGAAAAGGCTGATACATCGAGATAGACAAACATTTGCCTGTTGGGACAGTGGCAAATAATGGGACAGTGTTAGTTGATCTTGCTCCTGGCTGTCTTTAAGGGTGGTGACAGGGAATCTGGCTTGAAACTGGGAAAAATGAATGGGGGTGAGAAAGCAGAAATGATCAGCTTTCTTAATGGTACCTTAAGAGAGCAGTTTGGGTGTCAAGAAGTAAGGTAAAGATCAGCAGGAGAGGGTCATATGTGATAGAGGAGGAATTTTTACAGGTGGAAGAGCTTAGAAATGCTGTGTGCTGGCTGGGAAAGGTGAAGGAGGCATGGGATGGAGGGATGCAAGTGACAGAATGGACCTACAGTCTGGGTGGCAAGATGGCCCTGTCTGGAGTCCTTCTGTATTCATTTACCCTTGCCATTCCCAGTATCACTTTGTGCTTGTCCCTCAGCTCCTGGTTTTTGCCTTTTTTGCTCATGGCATTCAGAAGGCATATTAGCAAATATGTCTAACTAGGGTGGTTCCTTGGAACCTTCAAGGATCAGAGGCCTGCAGATAGCACTCCTACTTCCCCAGAAAGAGCTATTTACAATCAGGCAAATGGGGTCTATAACCAGTTGATTTCTAGCTTTTGTAATAAAAGAATTCTGAGATATTAGTATTTTTCTCAGAGTGATAAAGTCAATCATTGTGATGGCAGGATTGATTGGAGGTCACTTAGAACTCACAGTGGTAACAGTAATAACAATAGATGTGCTTCTTGGCAACCATTAGCCATTCTGTAAAGGAAGAAGAAAACAAAGGACCTGATGACTTGGTTAAGGGATGACTCAACTGTGGCCATCACAGCTTCTTTTATGACATCTGGTCTTCACATAGTTCAGGAGCCTTGTTCAGGCTGACTTTATGCTAACAGATTTTGAGACGATTAAAACGCTCAATTTTGGTTATCCATCCTGCCCTCTAACCTAACTCAGGTGCAATGTGGGGATCTTCATGAAGGTTTTTATAAAAGGTGTGGCACCCAAAGGTTGGTGAAGGGATCGTCCTTGGAAGATGGCATGCTGGAGTCTGCATGTGTTAAAGTTGCACACACACAGGAGACTGAAGAGGGAATCTTGCTTCTAAGTGGAAAGACCCAGGACAGAGTCAGAGTCAGGATGCAATCTGCTTTCACGGGTAAGAAACTATGGAATGTCAGACTCAAAAGAGTTGAGATCATAAAAATCCAGGGGGAAAAAAGGAGAGAAATGGTTTCACCCACCAAGTGAATCTCAAGAACCTTCACTGCTAAACTAAAAGATAATTCCTTTTGGTGTCAGATTATTGTTAGACACAGGGAAAAGCTTAATGGAAACTTGATGATCACTGTACATTCCGTGTCCTGCTTTTGATGACTGTTTGGCAGTTCTGTAGGAGGATGTCCCTGCTACTAGGATTTCACACTCAGAATGAGGCTGAGGCATCATGCTTACATTCTAATTTCAATTGAGCTGTTAAGTCTTTTTACTGGAGCAGTCAAGATGGGTCCTTGGGTAAAGGTACATGTTACAAGCTTGACGACCTGAGTTATATCTCCAGGACTCACGTTGAGGAAGGACAGAACCAGAAACAATTCCACAAGTTGTTCTCTGACCTTCACAAACACGATATGGCATGTGTTATAAACATACCACCACACACACACACACACACTAACAGAAACATGTAGACACAGACAGACACAGACATACAAACACCACACACAGCACAATTCAGAGTTTAAAAACTGAATTCAGTAGAGATAAAATTAATAAAGACAGTTCAAGCTGAAATGATGAAATTGCAAAACTCAACAAGCCAATATGAATCTCAAGGAAAGCTAGGCAGTAGACTAGATCAAACAGAAGATAGAACACCAGGACTTGAAGACAAAGTAGAGGAATAGGACCACTCAATCAAAGAATATGAAAACATACAAAAGGACATAGCAGAATGTTGAGATACCACGAGAAGATCAAATTAATTAATTTTAGTCATAGAAGAAAGAAAAGAATAACATGTCTATTGTTTAGACCATATCTTCAACTCAGTAATAGAAGAGTCCTCCCCAAATTAAGGGAAACATATCATTCAGATAGAGGAAGCACAAGAGTTACAAATAGGAGCAGAAGGGAAAATCCCCCTGGTGTATTGTGGGATAGAACAATAAAAGCATTGAGCATAGAAAGGCTATTGAAAACTGAAAGACAGCTGGGCAGTGGTGGCACAGGCCTTTGATCCCAGTACTCGAGAGGCAGAGATTGGTGGATCTCTGTGAGTTTGAGTCCAGTTTGGTCTACAGAGCAAGTTCTAGGACAGCCGGGGTTACACAGAGAAACCCTTTCCTCACACTGTTTCCCATCCCCAATAAAAGTGAAAGAGAAAAACCACAAGTTACATATAAAGGAAAATCCATCATAATAACAAATGACTTCGCATTGGAGAAAAAAGTGTGTGTGCTGTGTGTGTGTTGTTGTATGTATATGGAGTATGTGTGGGATGTGTGTGTGCGTGTGCATGTGTGTGTGTGTGTGTGTATTTAATGGCACTGGGAATTAAAAATACTCCCTTGCGTATGTTAGACAAATGCTCTACTGCTAAGTCCCATTTCCAATTTATAGTTTTATGAACCATGATCTTGAGATATAACTCAGATAAACTTTCAATTTGTTGTTCAACCCAGGCTGTTCTTAAGCTTCCCATCCTCCTGCCAAGTCCAAGTGCTGAGATTACAGGTGTCCAACTTATCTCCCTGCTAGGAAAGTACTTAAACACACACAACACACACACACACACACTCACACACTTGTCTATTCATCTCCCAAGAATCTTGATGGATACCCTGGGGAGTGATCCTGAATGCTGTTCCATTATTTCCAGGAGAGTTTGTTGTGAAATTCCGAGGGGGTGGGAGAACACAGGCTCCAGATTCTGAGGGAAAAATGGGATGCATACTATAACAAAGAAGTTGTCAACTAGAGATGAGTGTGCAGACCACACCCACTCACATTCAATCACCATCACCGAGTCAGAGAAACACGAGCCTTTTGTACTCCATGCAGACCTGTGGAGAATTTTCTCCTTATGACATGACTATTATCAATTCTTTTACTAGGAGACTAGGGTCCAGAAGGCTTACAGGCTTGCATTTTCCAGATTAGGGATATATCTGATATCTCAGCCCAGATTCCGTTACTCAATCAGGTTCATCTCCTTTCCACTTCCCTGATCTGTTCTTGCTTGTGATGCAAGAACAAGGTTGGATGGCCAAAGTAATTTTCATATCTCCTCTCCAGTGTTTCCCTTCTTGTCTAATTTACTCTGTCAATGGCTTGGAAACCACCCTTGTTTGGGGCTGGATGTGTGGGTAGGGTGATACCATGTTGCACTTAAAGAAACCCTGTAGTTGACCTTACTTACCCAGGCTCATTTGAAGATCAGCTTACCTGTTTCTTTAGAGAACATAACCATCTTTGTCTTCAAGTGGTTCCAAGCAGAGGGGAGAAGGGATTTGAATTTGAGAGTGAGCCCTTGAAGGGTGCCATGAGTTCTGATCATGTATTAGTGCTTTACTACTGCAAATTAATCTCAAATATACATGGGGGCCAGAAATAGCCTGAGGTGTAGGAATGACTTCTCTCACCCGTTTTTGACTGGAAATTGAGAACATTTCCCAGTTTCAGTGCTCAGAGCATTGGGGTTAATTGGGGGTGTTTTGCTTATTTTCAAAGCTTTAACAGATGATTGCCTGTTCTTGCATCTTGTCCTGATCAAGGTAGTGCTGTTTTATTTGTGCCCTATAAGTTTTATAAACAGCCCTTTCTAGCTCATTGCTCCACTTCATAATCTTTCTTCTAAGAGAAGGTTTTTTATTTTCTTGAGGTGGAATTCACATATGATGAACTCACCTTGAAAGCAGAGACTTTATGAGAGTCTATGAATGTAAACACCCAATAACCATCACTTCCATTGAGACATGGAATATTCCATTATTCCAGGACATACACCTCCCCCTGTCCTTTTGCTCTAAGTCTCTCCCTGTTTGGGGACACCACAAGTAAATTGTTTCAATCCTGGTTTTGCCCATGTAGCAGTTTGTATAACTAGAAACATACGCTATGCCCTCTTTCCTGTCAGGCTCCCTGTGCTTAACATGTTTCTAAAAACCGTCCACGTTTTTGCATCTATCAGTCTTTCACTATTGTCTTCTCCCATCTTAGCATAATTTATTGAATTATAAGCATACATAATTTGCATTTTGAACATTTTATTTGGAAACAACTTAGACTTACAGAAAGGGTGCAAACTGGCATGTGGAAATTCTTACCCGACTTCATCAGCTTTACGTTTTAATGAGGCATTCTCTTGTCAGGACTGAGGTCACTGGCTGGTGGAGAATGTCCCAGTGGCACTGAGACACGGTGTCCAGCATGAGGAATTTCCACGTGTTTATGACACAAACAAATTCAGGCCAGCTGTTTATATGATGCCTGGTAGATTTTTTTTTTTAGGTAAAGACTTTCTATCTTCAGATTTTATCTTTGTAGCAAGTCTAGATCATATTCAAGGCAAGGACAGTAAAATTCTGCCTCTGGATAGAGAAATATTAAAGACTTTTGGACACATTAAATTGATTGCATGATCAGTAAGATAATGTGAGGCTGTGCCAACAAGCCTAATGATTCTACTAGTTGTCAACTCTATATCTGTCAATTGACTTTCGAGATGATGAGTGTCCCAATGACTTTTGTTTTTCCCAAGTTTTATTCATTATTTAGAGTTCTGTGAGAAAGCATTTTCTATTTCCTCCAATTTAGCCATTAATTTGTTTACCTGACTTGATCTGATGTGAGTCCTGACTGTTTGTATTTTATTTTGGGGGAACATCACTATGTATTGGGTCACCAGATTCTTCCTGCTTATACCATGAGCCGTTTTGGTAGGTACCTATTTATTTTTTAATTCCTTTGTCACCTTCATGCTTTTTAGTGTCATAATATTATCTGTGATAAATTGTATAAATTGTATACTCATCATCTGAGGCCTAGAATCGACCATTCCTGTAAAGAATCCAAGCTTTATATGGGTGAAGACATTTAGAACCCAAGATGTGGCCATCAAATAAATGGGTTTGTTGTTACTCAAGTGTCACTGTATGTAGGCTCTCTCACACAATAGAAGAACACACACATGTGCACATACAAACATTTACACACATACATAAACACACACATACATACACAACATACGCACATACATAAACATATACATAAACATACATATACACACATGCATGCACATACACACATACACAAACATACACACACATACACATCCATGCACACACATACATAAACACACATGCATTGCGAGTACCTGCATTTTATTTGTCCATTTATATATAACTGTATAGAGATAAATACAGAGGTACCTATAGATAAGGGTAAGTTTATAGGTTCTAATACGCACATATATGAACATGAATAGAAGAGAGGTCACTCTGATACCCCTGTCTCCACTGCGTCTCTTCTATGCTTATTTGTAATGTCTTTTTCTGACCGTGATTCTGAGTCTCATCATACACACTTTATTAACTAAGTTGTCCACTCCTGGTAAACACCTTGAAAGCACCTTTAGAATAGTAGCCATGAAGGGTAGCCTTGTGAAAAACACATCCTCCAACTAGAACTTGGGGTGACTTGCAGTGTTTGTCTTTGATGGTGTAAGAATAAATATTGTTTTAAACAAGGGTATTTAGGTCGGTTTATTTTTTCCCCAATCCTCTGCTAAAAGCCTTGTTAACTAAACGTTAGCTAAAAGCTAACGTTGTGAAGCAGGGTATTCTTGGATTTTTTTGTTTTTTTTTTTTTTAAACAGCTGTTCTCTTCCATTGTCTTTGCATATAAAAATTTGAATGTTATTTAAGTCTATTTTGGTATCATTTTATAACTCACTCTATAGCCCAAACAGGACTTGGATTTGTGACCATTTCTGTTCCAGCCTTCTGAACAGCTAGAGTTACAAACTTGTGTCATGCAACCTAGCTTGGTATTAATTTTTATTTGAGTATTTTAATTTTCCAGTGATCTGATCTGGACATGGTCATTTACTCTGGGGTGGGGGTAGTTGTTTGCAATTTTATTAAATCTCTACTTTTTTGCAGATTTTCCTTCTCTTCTTTGTTAAGTAGAATTGTGCATTTCTAAGAATTTGCCTATTTTATTGGTGTAATTTGTCACGGCATGTTTGTTTATAATATTTTCCTATAGCTTTCCTATAGTTTCTTGTAGCTGTTTTTGCTTTTTACTTTTTGAGACAGAGTCTCAAGCATCCCGAGCTAGCTTCAGCCAAGGGTGACCTTGAACTCTTCATCCTGCCTCCAGGGTCCCCACTCTGTGCTCTGTCTATTCTGTCTTATTAGCCCATTCTAGTCTTTAGTTTTTTCCTTTATGCTTAGTGTGGATGTTGTTTATATTTCTTTTCCACCCTTCTTCTTCTGCTGCTGGGTATCGACCCCAGGCCCTTACACATGCTAGGCATAAGCTACATCTACATACATAGTTCACATAGTTTATGTGAATGACCTCACTAGTTCACATAGTTTATGTGAATGACCTCATAACATGTGTCTTCCCAAGAACCCATCATCTAACAGACCAAAAAGAAAGCTAGCTGCTTTTTGTGCTCTAGCTCTGGATGTCTGTCACGACCGGTTCTGCCATTTGTTGATCTCACAGACACTTGCCAACTCGAGAAAATCCCCAGGAGACAACATGATGAGATGGAAAATACTATCTTTATATTCGAGCATACACCGTTGTGACTTGCTGATGTTCTAGATTTTCAAAAGTTGAGCTAGATTCTTCTTAAAATGACGCACATAGTGTCGGTCCTCTTTCTTTAGAAGACAATGTGTTCGTATTGGGTGGAAATCAATGGCTACTAGACCATTGTTTGGGACACACAGGCTCAAGTTGACAGAGCCTTGTCCCCGAGTCCCCTTGAGCTGTAGAGCTGTATAATGACAGGAATATTTTATTTGCCTTGTAGTTTTGTGATGAAGAATAAAATGTACCTTTCCTGAGCTTGCTTGAACTTGGAATCAGTTGGATGTGTCATTTCAGACTTCACCTACACATATGCAAGATGTTATATATGTGATATGTCTTATCTTGGACCCCCCTAAAATGTGAGTTACTATGTATGTGGCATGTCTTAGCCTCAGCCACCCAGCCCCTCTGTCCCATCCTTAGCCTCAGCTTCGACTCCACCTCTCCTAACTTGTCACTCATCCTTGAAAAGTTTACTTTACTGTAAAACTTTACACAGGAAGAACATGGAGGTTTCCTCCAGCACACCTTTAATTCAGGACGTTTATGTTTTAGTGAGGACAGACTGCTGTGGGACAGATCAGCCTTTAACAGCTGATATCTGTGCTGTCATTAATCTCTCTGTATGTGGCCTTTCTACAGGTTGGCCTTCATCTTCAGGCACAGCCAACTTGCAAGGATTCAACCCAGTCGTTTCCAGTTATTCTTTTGCTGCTGTCTCCATAATAGAAGAACAATGAATACGGGGCATTTTGAACTGCATTGCTCACTCTGTAAGATACACAAAGGGACTTCTCGTTTTTCTGTTTGAGATAAACAGAGTATTGTAGCGATTCCTCTATTTTACTATCCCAAACCCTTAAACTCTGGAGTATGCCACTACATACATGGTTGGAAATTCTGTCTTCCATGTTTTCTATCCAACTGGCTTACACTTAGACTTGAAGATGATGTTTGATAACAACTACTTCACTGGAATGAGATGAGGAGAACAAGGAATTCTGTTCCTTCAGGAATGTCACAGGTATGAGAAGCTTTCAGTGCTGTGAAGGTGAACACAAAGAACAGCGACTTTATTTTCTATTTTGCTTTTGAAAAGTCAGAATGAATAAACCTTAGTTCCTTCTTTTCAAAATTAATGTTACCCTAAAAATCACTGACCATTAACAAAAAAATGTATGTAACAAAGGCGCCCCCTAGTGGCTCCTTTCTGTCATGGGAAGCACAAAATTAATGCTTCATTCACTAAAGGCATTTCACAGCTGTTCATCCTTGCAAGCAAGCGGCAGTGCTTTTGTAAACAAAAACAAAGTCAGGAAAGCCTCTAACTCCCAGATAGCATTCCACTCCCTCCTAAAATTATATAATATTCCTGAAGGAATAAAATATAGTTTAAAAACGCATGCTAAAATCTTTTTTATGGGGAGGTGGTGGTGATCAGAAGTCAACCCCCGGTGTTGTTTTCAAAAGCCATCCACTGTGTACTCTGAGACAGTCCCTCCCTGCAATTGGAACAGGACGGGGACTGTCACCATGTACCAGCACAGTTTTATGTGGGTTCTGGGAATCCAGCTCAGGTCCCTGTGTTTGTGTGCCCTGTCCAGATAATTCTTTTTCTACCAACATACCAACTTTAGCTATTTGACCATGAGAAACCTGGATAACCCATGTTTTAAAAGAGCTTGAAATATTGTGGGGGCAAATAAAGATTCATAGACAAAAGCTTTCCTTATCGGATAAATTTAAAATATGCATTTCCACAAAAGGGAAAGGGAAAGGGGGCAGGTAGAGAAGACTGACCAAACTGTGTCCCATCTGTGGCACGTGGATCATGTACAGCCAAGGATAGCCCAGCACAAAATCATAAACTTGTTATGGTGCTGTGTGTGGTGGGCACGGTTTGAATAAAGTGGCCCCATAGGCCATAGACAGTTGTAGAAGTTAGGCAAGGTGCTTCCTCCCAGCCCTATGCTCCCAGAAATAAGACTCAGACTCAAAATATATTTACAAACACCTTGGCCACATAGCTCGGCTTTCTTTGACTGAATCATAACTTAAGATAACCCATTTGTTTTAATCTACATTCTGTCATGTGGCTGGTTACCTGTGTTCAGGGACCATGAGTTCTTCTCTTCACATTTTCCCAGGAGGATCTCCTGCCTGGCTCTATCCCAGAATCCTTTATGCCTCCTGGATGTCTCACCTCCTATTTCCTGCTAAGCCGTAGGCTATCAGATTTATTATTGACAGGTGCCACATCATACAGACATAAGATAGTCTCGCAACAGGAAGTGGCTGTGTTAAAGAGGTGTGGACTTGTTGGAGGAAGTGTGTCACTGAGGTCTCAGATCTCAAGCCAGGCCCTGTGGCTCACTGTCTCTTCCTGCTGCCTGCCTATCCAGATGTAGAACTCTCAGCTCCGCTTGAGCATCATGTCTGCCTGCATGCCACCATGCTTCCTCTCATGCTGATAACGGACTAAACCTCTGAAATGTAAGCTAGCCCTAATTAAATGCTTTCCTTTATAAGAGTTTTGGTCACCCCCACTCAGCCCCTGGCAATGGACAAAGAACCACCTCATTGGTGGTGTTGCTCTTATATCAGTCAGGAACAGAGCAGACAGTCATCCTTTGATCATCCTAACTTGGTGCCTGGTTTGGTGGCCAGAACTCTTTTATGCCAGAAAACATAAAAATCAAATCAAATCAAATCAAATCAAATCAAATCAAATCACAGGCAGCTCGCATGGGAGGAGGAAGACAGATAGAGACCTGTGGACTGCTATGTCACCCACAGACTTGCCCTCTGGTGCACAGTACAGGTGGGCATAGACCTGCTTGTCACCACACCTTGCAGCAGGGATGGATGATGAGCTGCCACAATGTGCTAGTATGTGATGGACAGGTGGGAGAGAAACAGAGTGGAGCAGCTTGGGCATTATAAAAAGAGATGGAACTGGGAACTGCAAGGTGGAGAGGAATAACCTGTTGTGAATGGGCAGCTCCAACACCTGGGGCCATGGTGAGGTTCCAGCCTGGGCTCTCACCAAGGGCCATGTCTGGGTCTGTGGCTACGCAGCAGCAGAGTCTGTGTGTCATGTCTATGACTCATATTATCACCAGAAAACATGAGGATGTTCCTGGTTGGGGACCACAGTCCAAGGGCTGTGCAGAACTAGTCCAGTCCCTCACTGGCTGTGGTGCTCTGAAGAGCTGCCCCACCTCTCACCACAGAGGTGATGTCTTCCCTAAGCAGTTGGGAAAGCTTAGGAGTGTCCATGGGGTCATGAGAGCCAGAGAACTATCCCTGCCCCTCACCAGCTGAGCTCTTGGAAGAATCTCACCTTTCCTGGACCTTGGTGGTGGGGGCACAGGTGGGCCAGCCCAAGGGCAGGAGTTTGGTGAGAGCTGGCCGTGTCACTGGTAATGACCTCCGGGACTTACCCTTCACCACTTGTGGAGGTCAAGAGAGTAGCCCCAGGGTTTTGAAAGCAGGTGAGCTGTCCTTGTCTCTTGCTGGCTGCAGACTCTATACCTTGCCTGGGCAACGTAGTAAAGCTGGCCCTGGTGGAGGGGGTCACAGGTGAGGCATAAGCACAGTAGAGCTAGCCTGCTGTTTGTCTGTCATGAGGTGGTGTAAGTGCGTGGGGTGTTGTTTCCTCCACCCCACTATGGTAGCTGAGAGAGCTAGGCCCAAGGGCATGAGAACAGGAGAGTTTGCCCTGTCCCCTCACTGGCTGTAGCACTCAGGAGAAGGGCCCTCCACTTCACCTAGGCAGCACAGTGGAGCTGACTCTGATGGTAAAGGCACTGGTAGGCCAGTCCCAAGGGTGTGAGAGGGAGAACTGGCTCAGCCTCTGAAGGCTACAGCACTTGGGAGAGTGGGCCCCACACTTGACTGGACAGCAAGGGTGGAGATGGTTCTAGAGGCATGGATTCCGGTGAGCTGGCCCCAGGCATGAGCGCAGGGAGTGGACTATGCTTCTTACTGATGGCCGCAAGGATAGCCTAACTGGAACAGTGCTGGAGAACTTGCTCTGGTGGTGAGAATAAGGGAGAGCTGGGGCACTGCCCAGATCAGCTACCACTAGGCCCATCTACCCCATCTATTAACTGCTGGAACCTGTGAAGGGCTGGTCCTACAGATTCAAAGCTGCAGGAGCTCCATGACACAGGGTAGTAACAGGATAATGAGGAGTCCCAGTGAGGACCCAACACTGATGGTGCCACAGAAACCAAGACTTAGTGCAATGTGATAGATGTGTAGACAGAGATATCCACTGTGGGACAAACCATGACAAATAGAGCTTCCATGATGAGATGCTTTGGGTGTGTGTGTGTGTGTTTTATTTTGGGGGGGTTGCAAAGGCAAAGGGTTGAGGAGATAAGGGAGACTGGGATACGTGATGGGAAACTCATAAAGGATCAATAAAAAGTAAAAAACTAAATCCTAGCAATGCACAACAGGGTTTTAAAATATGATTTAATATTTTTATTAAATGAAAAGCTGTTATACTTTTAATTTTGCTTGGTATTATGTGCAAATGTTTATAAAATAGATGTAAATCCATATTTTAGATGTCTTACGCTGGTTTAGATAGTAAATGTTTTCAGACTACTAAGGAGACTAATACATTAATATGTAGAATGAGTTAATATTTGATGTGATTCTTTCCCAGTGCCAAAAGTCTTTACTCATTAAAAATATATGAGGTGAATTCTTAAAAGGAAAATATTGAAAGTATTCGGCTTACACACACACACACACACACACACACACACACACACACACACACAAAGTCTTAGTTATGGTTTTATTGCTGTGAAGTGACACCATGACCAAAGCAACTGTATCATTTTTTTTTTGGTGTGTGTGTGTGTCTGTGTGTGTTTAACTTGACTGTATGCTTTGTATGAACTTTGTAGATAACAATGAAGTTGAGTTGCAATGTCAAAAATTTAGACACTCTTGAAGGTGACCCTTGTAGGATACTTTGAAGGGGACATGGCATGTCTTAGGGAGAGCAGTGGATGGGCACTCCAGGTGGATAATAAAATGCATGGCACAAAAGCTCAGCAGGTAAAAGACACAGACAATCAGGAACTGTCTGCAGGGGATTAAAATGTGCACTAGTGACTCAAGCATGGATTTGGTGTCAGATTATGCAAAGACATGGCACTCTATGGAGGTGGGTGTGGCTTTAAGTGGAAAATGGTCGAGTGCGAGTGTGCTATGCATGTGTGCCTGTGTGGAGGACAGAGGATAATCATGGGTGTCATTCTTCAGGTGGCATATGCCTTGTTTTCTGACGCAGGGTCTTTGGCCTAGAATATACCAAGTAGGTTAAACTGTCTGGGTAGTTAGCCACAGAGACCTGCTTGTCTCTACCCCCCCCTCAACATCAGTACTAGAATTATAAAATTCTATCATGTCTATCTCTTTTATGTGGGTTTTTGGGGACCAAGTTCAGGACTTTAATGACTGAGATCTCTCTCTAGACTCACAAAGTTAGCAACTTTTTAAACTTTGACTTATTTAATTTAATCTGTGTGGGTATGTGCATGTGCACATGCATGCATGTGTGTGTATGTTATAGGAACAGTTCAATGACAATAAATTAATGATAATTGTATAATTAACTTTATAAATAAGAATTAATTATTAAAACAGATTTTAGTATGAATTGTTATTGAACAACAGATAAGCAAACACTGGCCACATGCAGCTTCAAGCGAGGGTTGAATCTGTAGCTTGGTATAATCCTATTACGATGGAAAGGACGGAAGGATTCAAATAACAGTGATTTAATTGTCTGTCTCACCTTATATCAATGGTCTTGCATTTTTGTAACAGGAACTGTTAGATTATGCTAAAGAGAAGGCCCTACCATTCCAGAGGAGAATTAGGGAATGCATACACACATATATGTGTGTAGACAGGGGAAATGGGAAGGTTATTTAGAAAGCCTTTGAAGTAGTTCAGATGAGAGATGTTTTGCGCCAGAGTGGAAGCAATGAGACGAATGCAGAAACATCAAAGTACACTTGGCCTGTAAAAGTAAGAGTAGGAAAGAAGCGTATTTATTCAAACAATTTGAAAACACGGGGAAAGAGCATGCTCTCGGCCCAGAGAAGAGGCCCATGCAAAAAACCCAAATAGGAAAGGTGAAATGGTTTAGAGTAGAGAGCCACTTGTCAGACTGACTCTAAACTTCATAGAACTGAGGGTGCTCCTGCTATAATCTCAAGTGCACTTGCTCGGGTGGTGCAGGGCACTGTGCATTATGTACAGCAACTTCCATCCCCAGAGATGAACTATAGTGTGGAACTATTTAAGGGTAGAAGCTTCTGTATTCTGATATCTGATCGCATGTAAGTCTAGTGGCATTTCGTGAGGCAGGCTTAGAATGTTGCTTTACAGTAACCTGTTGTTCAAAATGAGTAAATGTCTTGGGATTTCTTTTGCTGTGAAGAGACACCATGACTATGGCAGCTTTGATAAAAGGAAATCATCTAATTGGGGCTGGTTTATTATAGTTCAGAGGTTTAGTCCATTGTCATCATGGCGGGAAGCATGGAAGCACACAGATAGACATGGTGCTGGAGAGGTAGTTGAAGATTCTGCATCCAGATGGGTAGGCAGTAGGAAAACAAAGTGAGACACTGAATTTGAAACCCATATTCTAAAACCTCAAAGCCCACTACCCCACTTCCTCCAAAAAGGCCATAGCCACTCCAACAAGAACACACCTCCTAATAGTGCCGGTCTTTTAAACCATTTTCATTTAAACCACCATAGTAAGTGACCTGAAAATAGTGGCAGAGACCAGATATTATTTGGGCCCAGGAGTACTAATGCTGAAATCTAATGTTGTTGGGATAGGGTCTCTCTGCTTAGCTCTGGCTGTCCTGGAATTTGCTATGTAGACTAGACTGGCCTCCTACTTACCGGAGAGTTGCTACCTCTGCTTCCAGAGCAATGAAATTAAAGATGGCTGCTACCACACTGGCCCTGAAATCCTCCTTTTCACCACTCAGCTCCACTGCAGATGCTCAATTAGTTTTGAGAGAATGAATGAATGAATGAATGAGTAAAAGGATCCATATTTGAGCTCTTCTTTTCATCTCTGTTCAGAGCCCAGTGCCTCTGATTCTTCAAAGCAGCCAGGTCTGAAGCAAGCGATTGGCATTCTCATGCTGGTCTGACAATGAGAATGAAAAGCTTATCTCAAGTAATTTTCTGGACAAGTATTGACTCTGGGGAAATCAGGATCAGATAGGAACAAATCCAGCAAGATTTTAAACAGTGTCAGTAGCTAATAGTAGGTTGTGAACATAGATAATGTTTATTTTGGAGAATTATCAACATGAGGGAAAGTGTGTGTGTGTGTATGTTGTGTGTGTGGTGTGTGCACTGGCACAGGCACGCATACATATGGATGTATGCATGTGTATGTTTGTGCATGTGTTACCAGTGATGTAATTACAGATCAAGAAATGAAGTTATGACTATAGAGTTAAAGGCCATTTCATTTTTATCTCCAAACAAGAAATCTCTGGTGACCTTGAATGACCACGGGCTAGATCCAGGGAGTAATTTGTGCAGAACTGAGATAAGACATTGATCTGAATAACACAAGCAGACTTGGACACAGGACCTTAGACTAGGAAGGACTGCAGTCCTTTGGTTTACGTGTGAAATTCCTCTCAAGAAAGGAATAATTGCCATTGCTTTCACACTGGCCTCAGAATGATTAAGAGGCTATAGACATTGGGTTAACTTAAGCAAGACAGCTTTTAATTGACAATATATATTTTGACCTTTTTAAAATTTATTTTTCTGATGTTACCTAGAATTCGAGTTAGACTTGGCCTATGAATATTGAGTTCAAGACTTGGCCAAGTATTTTGGAGCATCACAATAATGACAGTAACTGTCACCTTAAAATAACATCACAATTGTACTTCATATTATTTATTTATTTATTTATTTATTTATTTATTTATTTATTTATTTATATTCAGTGTTGAATATTGCAGGATATTTGATCACATTGTGAACCTGAAGATTGTGTTGTTTACTGAAAAGAGAAATGTTTCTAGTTCTGGTGTGCCTTAGCACACACCTTTAGTTCCAAAAAAATGAAGATAAAGTTAGTTTGTAGCAGGAAGTCTTCACATTTGAAAGTGATGTTTAAGTGAGTGTCAGACAAAGTGATGAATCAGAGAAAGATCTAACAGATAGGATATTCCCAACTCTCATGAGAAGAGAGAGGAAAGGGAGACTACTTAAGAGAGCAGTGTGGAGAGAGAAAAGGAACTCTCAGTTTTACTGGGAGAGTTTTACAGAGACAGGATGAAGGGAGAACAAGCTAGACACAGGTGAAGACAGAATTATCCATAGAATGAGGAGGCAGAAGAGTAGAGTGTATTGCCAGAATTAATCTGAGGCCAAGCAGAGCAATTCAGTAAAAAAACTGAGAGAAGCCAGATTGAATCAGTCAGCTTGGAGAAGAATTTGAGACAGGACAGCTAGGTTGAACTAGCCAGCCAGAGCTCAGAAAGCACTAGAAAGGGTGAGTGTATTCAGTAGCAATTTTCAGAGGCTGAGAACGTCTAGGCCTAGATTAGATTGATATAAATCTAGAAGCTTCCAGAACTAGACTTAGGTTAGCAGGTGGAGGCAGTAAGTCTTGGAGACAACAATTAAATCAGGCAAATAAAAGATACATTTACAGCTGAAATGGAACTCTGGGCTTCACATGAGCTAGGCAAGTGCTCTGTTACTAAATTATATTGCTAGCTCTGGTTTTATGAGGCAGGGGACTCACCATTTAGCTGAAATTAATCATAAACTTGATATGTAGCCCAGGCTGACCTTGAACACATGACCTTCTTTTCTTGGTTTCTTGAGTGCTGGAATTGCTGGCTTGTGCCATCATTTCTGTCTTAGGTGATCTTTCTGATAGAAAATTTCCTTAATTCAATATTCCGTAGCCTAATTATCCTTAAAAATTTCTGACAGCATCATTTACTATCATTTGAGTTAAATGAGAGTTTGTGGTTTTATTAGGTAACTGATTCCTAGTTTGGGGCACTGTTATGAATACTGGAAACATTTATTTACCATAGTCTGTGTCTTAGTTGGGGTTTCTATTGCCTTGGTAAAACACCACAGCCAAAACCAATTTGGGGGTGGAAAGTCTTTATTTGGTGTAAGTTCATAGCACAGTACATCATCTAAGGAAGTCAGGGCAGGAAGTTGGAGGGAGGACAAATGCAGAGGCCGTGGAGGAGTGTTGCTAACTGGCTTGCTCCATGGGGATTTCTCAGCTTGCTTTTTCATAGCACTCAACAGCACCAGATCAGGGGTGACACTGCCCACAGTGAACTGGGCCCTTCCATATCAGCTGTCCATCAATAAAATGAACCACGGGTCAACTGACTGGAGACAATTCTCAATGGAGGTCTCCTCTTCCAAAATGGCTCTAGTTTGTGTCAGCTTAGCATAAAACTAGCCAGCATGGTCTGACAGAAAGTCTAAGGTCAAAGTTGTGCCAGATGTGGAATCTAGTGAAGGCCTTCTTCTTCCTGATTGTAGATTGCTGTCTTTCTGTGTTCCCTCATGCACAGAGAGGCAAGTATACACAAGACAGCAATCTCTCATTTTATATGACCACCAATTATGTTTATGGGATGCATTCTCATGACTCAATGACCCCATTTTCCAACGTCATCACACCGTGTGCTCAGGTTTTAATATTTGAGTTTGAGGAGTGCAAAATCAGCAACGTAGTGCGTTATTGTTACAGTGTGGTCCTTAGCATGGTGCCTCGGACAAGTTTAATAGCTGCATGTTACAAATAGAATGTTGAAACTTTATCTTTTCACAATGATGCTCCAACTGTCTTGAATGTTGGGGATGCAGAGGGCATAATTGCATGTGCAAATTGAAAGAAGAGAGACTCAAACTTCCCTTGCAAGGTTTGGAGGCAATTTCTTGTGGAATTAATCTGTCTTCTGTGTGTTTCTGTAGAATAAGATTTTATTTCTGGCTGGAAAGATGGCTCAGGTGGTAACGTACTTCTCTAGTAATCATGCAACTTAAATTTAACTGCATTTTTTTTAAAAAAGGAGTCAGACATGAGAACATTACTTATAATCTCAGTGCTGGGATAATGGAGACAGGTGAATTTCTGGGGCCCTCTAGCAAGTTCAAACTAGCCTTCTTGGCCAGTACCAGGCTAGTTTTAGAGGTAGTGCCCAAGGAACAACATTCATGATTGTCTTCTGGACTCTGCATGCATGTGCACACACACCTAAACACACGTGCACATGCACACACATAAATATTTTATTGGAACCCAGCTATGCTTGTTGACATAAGTTCTACCCTTGATCTTGCATGGTAACAGCAGAACTGAGTAGTTTTAAAAGAGAGCATATGGCCTACAGGATCAAAAATATTTACTGTCAAGCCTTTATAGAGAAAGTTAGTGTGTTTACTCATGTCCTTCTGTGTTTTCCTAACTTTATTTTATTGTGTGGATTGTTGATCACTACAAGAGGATTAGACTTTAAAATTATTAAAAATGTCTCCAGTAAAAAAATAAAATGAAACAGAACATTACCACTGGGTGTCTCTCTTCCCTAAATTTCATAAGAGCCAATGCTGAACCAGCCTTGAGCCAACTGGGGCTGTGACATACCAGACAAATATTGACAGTTGCTAAGGCAACTGGGGTAAAGTATTGGCCAGGGGATAATATAGGCGCCAATTGTGCGTGCCATGTTTCTCACATAGGGGAGATACAAAGAGAAAAATGAATGAAAAAAACATGTTTGGAGGCCTCTCTTCAACTGTGGCTGAGGAGTAAGTCACAGCTGATGTTTATCTTAACCCCCATCCTCTTCGTTCAATTTCTCTTGAACTTAACACTTAAGGGACTTGGGGACTCTTAAGTCAGCTACAGTGCATCACAGGAAGGAAAGTTTTCTGAGCATTACTTCTTTTGTCCAGTTGTGTCTGAAATTTTACTTTTCTAAATTATAATGGTAACTTTAAGGTCGTTTGAATTTTTGGTCTGTCTGATTTGGTCACATGGGTGATTTCTGTAGTAATTCTTTTCATTGCCATTTTGTTCTTGCCCTCATCCTAAAAGGATGCAAAAGGTGTGGCAGCTGGAGTACTACCTCATGGAACTGTTAAGGACACAGACATACAAGCTTAGGAGAATATGAGGAGACTATAGGACAGTAAGGGGAGCACTATGGAAAGTGGTGACATCTTTTCCTACCTCAACTTCCATCTTGTCAGTCTCAGATTCCAAGTCTGGAGTAAAGTCAAGACATGGTGAGAGTTTGCAGTAGGAGAAGGTTAGCTGTGGAGCAGGAGAGGATCAGTTCCCAGAGAGGAAATCCAGGCTAGTCCCTCTCCTCTCTGCTATCCTGCTTGGTACTGGTACTGGCTGCAAACAAATTGTCGAGTATTCTAGAGCACTCTGGTGAATCTAGACTTTCCTTCCAAGAAGAGCCAGGTGGGATTGGCCTTCAGGTTTTATATCTGCCCCTTGATCAACTTCCTCTTCCTTCCAAGACTTTTTCAATAGAGCATCTAATCCAAAGTAACTTACATTGGATTGTGCAGGTCAATGGGGGCATCAGGACTAGGAGTATGTAGAGGCTGTGGTCTTCCCAGGCTCAGATCCTGTTTTCAGTCATCCACTCTTCCCATCTAGTAGCTTTGACCAAGTCATTTCTTTCCTCTCAAGGATTCTGTTTTTCCTCAGATGTATCAGGGGTTAGTGGTGGATCTTCACAAGGGAGAAGCACACATGTTCCATCCTGATCTTCAACGTCAAGAAGTCCTTCTGCTTTAGTATGTTTACTTTCATGAATGAAGTACTACCTACACCATGTCTTCAGCCATAGGGTGGAGCATGCATTAGTCATTTTTCTCTTCTTGTGACAAAATATCACAACCAGGAGCAACTTACAGATCAAACTGTGTGTTTTGGTTATGTTTTCCGAGGCATAAGAGCTCATCTTGGCATGGTAGCACATGGTAGGAACAAAAGTCTCAGAGAACATATCTCAACAGCAAATAGAAAGCAGAGAGAAAACTGGAGATGGTGTGAGGCTATAAACTCTCAAAGCCCATTACCAGTGAAGTACTTCTTCCAGAACAACTCCACCTCTGGAAAGTTCTGTAATCCCTCCAAGTGGTGCCACCAACAGGGGAATTGCTCAAATATGTGAGCCTATAGAAGACTTTCTTCACCGAGCGGTGGTGGCGCATGCCTTTAATCCCAGCACTTGGGAGGCAGAGGCAGGCGGATTTTGAGTTCGAGGCCAGCCTGGTCTACAGAGTGAGTTCCAGAATGGCCAGGACTACACAGAGAAACCCTGTCTCAAAAAAACCAAAAAAAAAAAAAAAAAAAAAAAAGACTTTCTTCATGTTAACTGTCGCATCCCACCTCACAGCCCCATAGACACATGGCCAGCTCATAAGGCAAAATGTACTTGGTCTGACATCAAAACTCCCTATAGTCTTTAATAGTTCCAATACTGTCTAAAAGTTCCAAAGTTTCCCCATTCCCACCACCACCCCAAGATCCCAACATGGTACAAACTATCTCAAACTATAAAATATCCTCAAAAAATTTCTATCACCTCCAAGGCTCTGCTGGCATTTCAGACCCATCTAAGGATTTGAGTCCATGTTAGACTTAGCAGTGTTGTATGTATACCTGTCTGTCTATCTGTCTATTACAGAGAGATGTTGTTGTGGGCAGGGACTCAGAGCTTTCTTATTTTTTACTTTTAGAACAATTAATTCATTTTATTCTTTGCTTCTTGTATGTGAAACACTTTTCTAATCTATTGAGATAAACTTAAACCATTGGATAAACTTAGTCTTTTACTATTATATTAATTTGAAGGTCTCACCAACGACACTGTCGACATTATGGGGACAAATAGTTCCCTTCTGTGGAGGGATATTCAGAATCAGATCTCATTTCTAGCCACTAATGCCAGTAACAGCTTCACATTGTTATGATCAAAATTGTCTTCAGACAGAACCATATGACAGTTTGGGAACACAATCATCTCTGGTTGAGAATTATGGAGTAGTAAGACCTCAGCCATGTCCTCTTCAGATTATCCTCAGTTAGAAATAAAGTTTCAGATGCCAATGGAAGAAAGGGTACATATTGATTATTTAAATTGAAACATCACTTTATTTTTCTCTCTCCAAGATCGAAAAGGTCAAGGATCACAATTAGGGTTAGATAAAATGTTTGCCCCATAATCATGATGACCAGAATTTGATCCTTAGCACGTAGGTGAAAACACCAGGTATTTCAGTAAGCCCCTTATCTTAGTTAGGCTTTTTGCTGTTGTGAATAGATACCATGACCAAGGCAATTATTATAAAAGACAACACTTAATGGGGGATTGCTTACAGGTTCAGAGGTTCAGTCCATTATCATCAAAGCATGAGCATGGCAGTCATGGTGCTCGAAGAGCCAAGAGTTCTATGTCTTTATTGAAAGGAAGCCAGAAGCAGACTGTTATTAAGTAACTAGGAGGAGGGTCTCAAAGCCTACCCCTAAAATGACACACTTCTCCAACAATTCCAAACCTAATCTACAAGGCCATACCTCTTAATAGGGCCACTCCCTGGGCCAAGCATTTTCAAACCATCACACCCCTTTATCTCTTAAGTTTAACGGCCACTTGGTGTAGCCAAATCATAAGCTCCAGGTTCATGGAAAGACTCTATCTGAAGAAATAAGTTGAAGGCTCTCTGCTCCTCCCTGTTTCAGAGATAGCTGCATCTTCTCATGCAGTGCCAGCCTTGGCCCTTAGACATGATGGTGAAGGTCAGAGTGAATTCATTTGTCTATGATGGATGCCTGGTTACCAGGGCTATCAGCTCATCTGGTATAGTGGAGATTGTTGCCATCACTCACCTCTTCACTGACCTCAACTACATGGTCTATATGTTCCAGTATGGCTCTACCCATGGCAAGTTCAACAGCACAGTCAAGACTGAGAATGGGAAGCTTGTCATCAATGGGAAGCCCATCACCATCTTCCAGGAGCAAGATTCTGCTAATATCAAATCTGGTGATACTGGTGTTGAGTATGTTGTGGAGTTTGCTGGTGTCTTCATCACCGTAGAGAAGGTTGGGGCCCAATTGGGAGGGGCCAAAAGAGTTATTGTCTCTGCCCTTTCTGCTGAGGCCTACATGTTTGTGTTCAGTGTGAACCTCAAGAAGTAAGATAGTCATCAATGCTTCCTGCACCATCAACTGCTTAGCTCCCCTGGCCATAGTCATCCATCACAACTTTGGCATTGTGGAAGGACTCATGACCACAGTCTATGCTATCAGTGCTACTTAGAAGACTGTGGATGGCCCCTCTGGAAGCTGTGGTGTGATTGCCATAGCGCTGCCCAGAACATCATCTCTGCACCCATTGGAGCTGCCAAGGCTGTGGGCAAGGTCATCTCAGAGCTGAATGGGAAGACCACTGTTGTGGCTTTTTCTGTTCCTATCCCCAATGTGTCTGTCATGGATCTAACATTCCACCTGGAGAAAGCTGCCAAGTATCAAGAAGGTGATGAAACAGGCATGGGCAGGCACACTAAAGGGCATCCTGGGATACACTGAGGACCAGACTGTCTCCTGTGACTTTAACAGTGACTCCTACTCTTCCACCTTTGATGCTGTGACTGACATTGCTCTCAATGACAACTTTGTAAAGTTCATGTCCAAGTATGCCAATGAATATACTATAGCAACATGATAGTGGATCTTATGACCTACATGGCCTCCAAGGAGTAAGAAACCCTGGACCACCTACCCTACCAAGAATAAAAGAGCAAGAGAGAGGCCTTGGGCTGCTGAGGAGTCCTTGTCCCAGTTCAGCCTTCAACACTGCATCTCACTCACAGTTTCTATCCCAGACCTCCATAATAGAAGGAGGGACCTCTGCTCTTGAATACAATCCCTACTCTCTTGAATACAATCAATAAAGTTTGCAAAACCCACAAAAGCAACAACAAAAGAAATTAGTTGGAAAGTGAAACAACTGGTATTAGCCTCTGGCTTCCATTTGCACCCCCACCTCAACCCTCACTTTCCCCCACATGCCAGAAATAAAACAAAATACTGATAAAATTAGAGGTCCCTCATCTGCATGGGATGCTTGTACTCTCCTGGATAGTGAAGTGTCTTTCAGCATGGCCTCTGAGCATGCCCAAACTTTGCTGTATCTAATTGTCTCCAGTGAGTAAGATTGGCTCTGTAAGTGTGGAACACACGGAACTGATTATGGAGTGGCATCAAGGAAAATCCTACATCTGATATTTGTCTTCTAGAAAACCATCAACCTGTCCACTGGCCCTGCAGACTGCCCAGATTTTGAGTCTCTTCTGAAGGGCTGAGAAATTCCATTTTCCCCACTGGACAGGAGGGGCTGGCTGAGGTCATTATGACGATTCATAAAGAGCATGTTGAACTGTAACTCCCAAAGGAGCTTGAAATATTGATTTTATGCATGCCATGTTAAAGATTGAACAGTTGATGTTCTGCTTTGTATATTACTCCTTGAAGCCTTTAAACAAGATAGCTCTGCCACCAACACAGCTGACACATCCTAATTAATCTTTGTGGAAAGGACCTGACAGGTTTCAGTGAGTGCATCCAAATGGCATCAGTTCTCCTCTGATACTGAGGATAAATTGAAACAAGGCATGATTTATAGGAAATAAAAGTATCACTCCCATTTCTTCATTTTTCCTGCATAGGTCAATCATCTGCAAAATGGGTTATGACTTGTAGATTTGGTAGAAGTGCGCTGTAGAAATTAGATGTTGCCAGCATACGATGATGGATTGATGTAGAGTGACTGGTGATCATCTTTTCTAAGTTCTGTAATGGGCACTGAAGAGCTTTCTAGAAAAGGGTAAGTGCCACAAAATCCAAAAGGATGCCTTTCTATTCCTTTGGGAAAGTAAGATAATTACATATTTAAGTCATTTGTGGAAAACATGACTGATGGTTCAAATGAACTTATAAATGAGTTCTTTCAAGTTTACAGATTGCATGAATCATACAGTTTTCAAATGAAGAAATGGCAAATGATCAATAAATATGCCAAAAAATTTTCAACATATTTAGCTATCAGGGAAATGCAAATCAAAACTATATTGTGATTTTTATCTTACCTTAGCCAGACTATGTGCCATCAAGGGAAATCAGTGACAGATATTGACAAGGACGATGAGAAAAGAGACTCCTTATAAACAGCTGATGAACCTACAGGTTATCATCCTATGGAAGCCACTATGAGAGTTCATCAAAAATTAAAAACAAAAATGCTATACAGTCCAGCTGCAGTATTTTTACGGTATTCACCCAAAAGAATTAAAATCACCTTACTATAGAGATAACAGTATATTCACATTTATTGTGTCACTATTCATAATACTCAGATTAATGATCAGCTTAGGTGCTCCCAGTAATTGAATGAAGAAAATATGATATGTTATGCATATATACATCTATATGTATATAAACACACAATAGAGTTTTATTTAGTCATTAAGAAGAATGAAGGCTTAGCAAAAGAGCACAGGGACACATGGGAAGCTGAAGCAGGAGGATCACAAGTTTGAAGCTAGCCAGTACTACAACTCAAGTTGTTTCTAAAAACAAACTGAACAAATACAAGTTCAAGAAAAATAAAATTGGTATTTTTCAAACAAATGGGTGGACATGGCTATTATCACATTTAATGAAATAAGCAAGGCCCATGGAGAAGGATATGACAGATTCTTTTCCACAAGTGGAGTCCAGCAGAGATGAAATGACATGAAAGTAAAACAGAACTATTAGGAATGTGGAAAAGGAAAATGAAGAAAGAGTATAAGAAAAAGTATAGGTAGGTTTGAATATATAAAGTTTATACACTTGTGGAAATGACATAATAAATCCCTTTATTTTACAAAATTAAAAAAATTAAGAAGGCACAAAATAATAACTGAATATTGCTTTTGTCCTAACTTGGAGGTATCCATTGTATTAAGTATCTTACTTTGTATAAAAGCTCAACACTTTTGTCAAAAAAGTCTGTGACCAACAATATAATGCAAGAATTTATCTGTTATGGGTCAGATGAATAGAGATTGAATGAAAGTAATAAATAATAACTGTAGTCTTGTGTGAACATTGTAGGTTAATTTTAGAAATGCCACTGAGGCTCTACTAAATGGAGTAATTATCCTTAATACATTGGATTGGAATCATTAACTAATGAATAACTTTCATCTGCACAGGTTGCTAGGCTATAATGACCCATTTCCAAAGCTGACCTGACTAATTCAATGAATCTGTCTGTCTTTGTATCTACAATGTACCTCCATATCTCCTTTGTGCATTCCGACAAAGCAACTGGCCCTATAAAAATAAAAGGTCGAGTTTGTTGATGAGTGAGATAGAGTAACTTTTCCCAGCTTCTCCTGCCAGTTTTGGAGATGCTATAGGTACAGTTTTAACGAACAGTCTCACTAGGCATTTTATGATTGCTATTTATGCTGTGCCTTGAGAGACCAGAGTACACCTCAGAGCCATTGTGGTTATCTTTCAGTTGAGAAATTAAAAGAGCCATGCCACAGGAGAGTAATATAGAAACGTGTGTACCTGATAGAGACAGGATGCAGAGTGGGGAGGCACTTCCAGATCTTGGGAGCTGGCAGTCTATCTGGGTGAGGTCTAGAGCCAGGTACTGTGGGTAGGAGTCCTTACTAGTCTTATCTATAAATGGGACAATAATATTATCTTGGTGGGCATACTGAAGTGAAACCAGGATACACAGCATTTATAAATTTATTACATTTAGCTGTCTCATAAGTCTTAACACACTTGGGGCTATAGACGTTGCTGAATTGAACGTCTTTGTTTGTGGACACAAATGCTCTAACAGCAGGCAACCTTGAAATGTTTAGTTTTCTGACTCTAAGTGCATTGTTTCTAATTGGTTCTTTGATCATAGCTTTGCTTCAGTTGGGCTGTGTTGGGGTTGGTGAGAATCTTCCTAGAAGATGTTTGGGGTTGGTCCTGAATGAGAAACATATAACTAGAGAAAGGAGGACACTAGGTGGAAAACATAGAGGATGTGACCACAGTAAGACGGAAACCCTCTGAGCCAGGTAAGGCATCTGCACAGACCACTAAACATGGATTTGGAATGATACTTTTCCCTTCATGAATGAAGGAAATCATCTGAAGCTCTTCTTTATGTGCACTTCTAGAATCTTTGAGGCATGTAATAGGTAGGAGAGGTGTGTAACCTTTTCAAGTTGATGATATTGTGTCACGTCAGAAACTGGCCTCAAAGGGAGCTTCATATTAGAGGCTGGCTCATATATGACCAGGGACTACCCTATCTCAGAGAGATCTTTTTGGCTTAGGTGTACGAAGTCTACAACCATGATCATGGTCAAATGGCGTTTAGGAGATAGGCAAAGCTAAAATGACAAGGGAATTTGGTCTTGTGAATCAAGGACAAAGGAAAGAGTCATTTAATTGCATAGACTTTGTGAGTATAATATTGACTTCTCCTCCCACTTCAGCAGTTCTTGGTGCCAGAGTTTTCACCAAAGTCAACACTTTTCCTTGCCAAAAGGATATGCGTGGCCTCCATGACCTCTGGTTGTGGAAACTCCTTAGGTAGGGATCAATATCTAGAGTACAAATCGTTCAAGCTCAGTAGCAGTTGACTTACCTGCTTGCATTTTCAAATTTTGCTTCTGCTAACTGAAGAAAGTGCAGTCCAAGATATAGGAAATGAGACAGAAGGATCAAATGTAGAAATATTTTTATTTTTTTATTTTTTATATTAGCACACATATTAATGGATTTCATCATGGCATTTTCATACATTTGTCACTATTCCTTGCCCTCACTCATTCCGCACTCATTCCCCTTCTTACTGGCTTCTTATTTGGCAGTTGCCTCACTCTGGCTAGTTCCTTTCCTTATTTCAGGTTTTTAAATGTGTATATTTTAAGATTCAGACTGTGGAGGATTCATTCAAATCCTGTCTTTACTATGTAATAGATTTACAACCTTGTACAAGCTACTTCTATTTTCAAACCTTGATTTTCCTTAACTGCAATTTTGTGAGAATGTAGTATCAGCCTGATGGAATACTTAGAAAAACTAAAGTAGAATCAGATGGCAAAAGGCAAGCTCAAGAATACAAGGGCCAGCAACCCAGAGCACATGACATCATCAGAACCTAGTTCTCTCACATTAAGTCCTGAACTCCCCATATCACCAGGAAAGCAAGAGTCAGATCTAAAATCACTTCTAATGATGATGATGGAGGACTTTAAGAAGCACATAAATAACACTCTCAAAGAATTCAAGGAGAACACAGGTAAAGAGGTAGAAGCCCTTAAAGAATCACAAGAGAACACAACCAAACAGGTGAAGGATTTGAACAAAACTATCCAGGACATAAAAATGGAAATAGAAACAATGAAGAAATCACAAAGGGAGACTACTCTGGAGATAGAAAACCTAAGAAAGAAATCAGGAGTCACAGATGCAAGCATAACCAACAGAATACAAGAGATAGAAGAGAGAATCTCAGGTGCAGAAGATACCATAGAAAATATTGACACAACTGTCAAGGAAAACACAAAATGCAAAAAACTCTTAACACAAAACATCCAGGAAATCCAGGACACAATGAGAAGACCAAACCTAAGGATAATAGGTATAGAAGAGAGTGAAGATTCACAACTTAAAGGGACAGTAAATATCTTCAACAAAATCATAGAAGAAAACTTCCTTAACCTAAGGAATGAGATGCCCATAATTATACAAGAAGCCTACAGAACACCAAATAGACTAGACCAGAAAAGAAATACCTCCCGACACATAGTAATCAAAACACAAAAT
The DNA here is from genome assembly GCA_021653895.1 of Mastomys natalensis. Lineage (NCBI taxonomy): Eukaryota > Metazoa > Chordata > Mammalia > Rodentia > Muridae > Mastomys > Mastomys natalensis. Next base: position 519,088 of record JAJTUV010000027.1, read on the forward strand.
GCACAAAACAAAGAATTTTAAAAGCAGTAAGAGAAAAAGGCCAAGTAACATATAAAGGCAGACCTATCAGAATTACACCAGACTTCTCACCAGAGACTATGAAAGCCAGAAGATCCTGGTCAGATGTCATGCAGACCCTAAGAGAACACAAATGCCAGCCTAGGCTACTGTATCCAGCAAAACTCTCAATTACCATAGATGGAGAAACCAAGATATTCCACAACAAAACCAAATTTACACAATATCTTTCCACAAACCCAGCATTACAAAGGATAATAGCAGGAAAGCCCCAATACAAGGAGAACAATCATACTCTAGAAAGAGCAAGAAAGTAATCCGCCTCCAACAAACCCAAAAGAAGATAGCCACACAAACAATGCCCCCCTTTTAGCAAAAATAACAGGAAGCAACAGTCTCCTCTCCTTAATATCTCTGAATGTCAATGGACTCAATTCCCCAATAAAAAGCCATGGGCTAACAGACTGGATATGCAAACAGGATCCAACATTTTGCTGCATACAGGAAACCCACCTCAGTGAGAAGCACAGACACTGCCTTAGAGTAAAAGGCTGGAAAACAATTTTTCAAGCAAATGGTCCTAAGAAACAAGCTGGAGTAGCCATTCTAATATCGAATATAATTGACTTTCAACTTAAAGATATCAAAAAGGATAAGGAAGGTCATTTCATATTTGTCAAAGGAAAAGTCAACCAACATGAACTCTCAATTCTGAACATTTATGCACCAAATGCAAGAGCACCCACTTTCATAAAAGAAACCTTACTAAAGCTCAAAGCACACATTGCACCTCACACAATAATAGTGGGAGACTTCAACACCCCACTCTCAGCACTGGACAGATCATGGAAACGGAAACTAGACAGAGGTACATCGAAACTAACAGAAGTTATGAACCAAATGGACTTAACAGATATCTATAGAACATTTCACCCTAAAACGAAAGAATATACCTTTTTCTCAGCACCTCATGGTACCTTCTCCAAAATAGACCATATAATTGGTCACAAGACAGGCCTCAACAGATACAAAAAAATCGAAATAATCCCATGCATCATATCAGATCACCATGGTCTAAAGCTGATCTTCAATAACGACAAAGACAATGGAAAACCCACATTCACATGGAAACTGAACAATACTCTACTCGTTGATAATGAGGTCAAGGAAGAAATAAAGAAAGAAATTAAAGACTTTTTAGAATTTAATGAAAATGAAGACACATCATACCAAAACCTATGGGACACAATGAAAGCAGTGCTAAAAGGAAAACTCATAGCTCTAAGTGCATACAAAAAGAAACTGGAGAGAGAACACACTAGCAGCTTGACAACACACCTGAAAGCTCTAGAACAAAAAGAAGCAAACACACCCAAGAGGAGTACATGGCAGGAAATAATTAAACTCAGGGCTGAAATCAACCAAATAGAAACAAAGAGAACTATACAAAGAATCAATAAAACCAGGAGCTGGTTCTTTGAGAAAATCAACAAAATAGATAAACCCTTAGCCAGACTAATCAGAGGCAGAGAGACAGTATCCAAATCAATAAAATCAGAACTGAAAAGGGTAACATAACAACAGATACCGAGGAAATTCAACAAATCATCAGATCCTACTACAAAAGCCTATACTCAACAAAATTGGAAAACCTGGATGAAATGGACAATTTTCTAGACAAGTACCAGTTACCAATGTTAAATCAGGAGCAGATAAACCATCTTAACAGTCCCATAACCGTGAAAGAAATAGAAGCAGTCATTAAAGTCTCCCCACCAAAAAAAGCCCAGGTCCAGACGGTTTTAGTGCAGAATTCTATCAGACCTTCAAGGAAGATCTAATACCAATTCTCTTCAAAGTATTCCACAAAATAGAAACGGAAGGAACACTACCTAATTCATTCTATGAAGCCACAATTACGCTCATACCTAAACAACACAAAGACCCAACAAGAAAAGAGAACTTCAGACCAATCTCCCTTATGAATATCGATGCAAAAATATTGAATAAAATTCTCCGAACCGAATCCAAGAACACAATCAAAACACTTATCCATCATGATCAAGTAGACTTTATCCCAGGAATGCAGGGTTGGTTCAATATACGGAAATCAACCAACGTAATCTACTATATAAATAAACTCAAAGAAAAAACCCACATGATCATATCTCTAGATGCTGAGAAAGCATTTGACAAAATTCAACACCCCTTCATGATAAAAGTCTTGGAAAGATCAGGAATTCAAGGTTCATACCTAAACATAGTAAAAGCAATATACACCAAACCAGTAGCCAACATCAAACTAAATGGAGAGAAACTTGAAGCAATCCCATTAAAATCAGGGACTAGACAAGGCTGCCCACTCTCCCCCTACCTATTCAATATAGTGCTAGAAGTCCTAGCCAGAGCAATTAGGCAACAAAAGGAGATCAAAGGGATACAAATTGGAAAGGAAGAAGTCAAAGTTTCACTATTTGCAGATGATATGATAGTATACTTAAGTGACCCCAAAACTTCCACCAGAGAACTCCTAAACCTGATAAACAATTTTAGCAAAGTGGCTGGGTATAAAATTAACTCAAACAAATCAGTAGTATTCCTCTACACAAAGGATAAACTGGATGAGAAAGAAATCATGGAAATGACACCATTCACAATAGTCACAAATAATATAAAATACCTTGGTATGAATCTAACCAAGCAAGTAAAAGACCTATATGACAAGAACTTCAAGCCCCTGAAGAAAGAAATCGAAGGAGATCTCAGAAGATGGAAAGATCTCCCATGCTCATGGATTGGAAGGATTAATATAGTAAAAATGGCTATCTTGCCGAAAGCAATCTACAGATTTAATGCAATCCCCATCAAAATTCCCACTCAGTTCTTTACAGAGATAGAAAGAGCAATCTTAAAATTCATTTGGAATAACAAAAAACCCAGGATAGCAAAAACTACTCTCAACAATAAAAGAACTTCTGTGGGGAATCACCATCCCTGATTTCCAGCTGTACTACAAAGCAATAGTGATAAAAATGGCATGGTATTGGAACAGAGACAGGCAGGAGGATCAATGGAATAGAATAGAAAACCCAGAAATGAACCCCCATACCTATGGTCACTTGATCTTCGACAAAGGAGCTCAAACCATCCAGTGGAAAAAAGACAGCATTTTCAACAAATGGTGCTGGTCCAACTGGAGGTCAACATGTAGAAGAATGCAAATTGATCCATACTTATCTCCTTGTACAAAGCTCAATTCCAAGTGGATCAAGGACCTCCACATAAAACCAGCTACACTGAAACTAATAGAAGAGAAAATAGGGAAAAGCCTTGATCACATGGGCACCGGGGAAAAGTTCCTGAACAGAACACCAATGGCGTATGCTCTAAGATCAAGAATTGACAAATGGAATCTCATAAAACTGCAAAGCTTCTGTAAAGCAAAGGACACTGTCAATAGAACAAAGCGGGAACCAACAGATTGGGAAAAGATCTTCACCAACCTTACATCTGATAGAGGGCTAATATCCAAGGTATACAAAGAACTGAAGAAACTAGATTCCAGACAATCAAATAACCCTATTAAAAAATGGGGTACAGAGCTGAACAAAGAACTCTCAACTGAGGAAACTCGAATGGTTGAGAAGCATCTAAAGAAGTGTTCAGCATCCCTAGTCATCAGGGAAATGCAAATGAAAACAACACTGAGATTCCACCTCACACCAGTCAGAATGGCTAAGATCCAAAACACAGGTGACAGCAGATGTTGGCGAGGATGTGGAGAAAGAGGAACACTCCTCCATTGTTGGTGGGATTGTAAGCTGGTACAACCACTATGGAAAGCAGTCTGGAGGTATCTCAGAAAATTGAACATAGTGTTACCTGAGGACCCAGCTATACCACTCCTGGGCATATACCCAGAAGATATTTCAACATACAACAGGGCCACATGCTCCACTATGTTCATAGCGGCCTTATTTATAATAGCCAGGAGCTGGAAAGAACCCAGATGTCCTTCAACAGAAGAATGGATACAGAAAATGTGGTATATTTACACAATGGAGTACTACTCAGGTATTAAAAACAATGAGTTCATGAAATTCTTAGACAAATGGATGGAGCTAGAAAATATCATCCTGAGTGAGATGACCCAATCACAAAAGAACAAACATGGTAAGCACTCACTGATAAGCGGATATTAGCCCAAAAGCACACAATACCTAAGACGCAATGCATAGACCTCATGAAACTCAAGAAGAATTAGGAAGACCAAAGTGTGGGTGCTTTTGTCCTTTTTAGAATGAGAATGAAAAGATTCAACCAGAGCTTCCAGGGTCTAAACCTCCAGCCTGAGAGCAGGTAAAAAGGAAACACCCATGATGTCTGCTGGTAGAAGCTCTAATCCTGATGCTGGCCTCCAGACTTAGACTACTCAGACCTTTGATGGGCCATTGACAAGGACACCAAACAGCTAGAGACTGACATCACTAATCTGAAGAAATCCCTCGTTTCAATGTCTGAATTGATCTCCAAAAATTGCAAAGGACTTTATTGGACTTGATTTATTCTTCTACAATAGAAAAGACTGTGTGCAGCTCTTGACTGTGTACAGCCCTTAAAGAAGAATGTTGCCCTTATATAGACAAGATAGGGATGGTTAAAGAGAACATGAAAAAGGTCAGAGAAGGCCCAGAGAAATGACAGAGAGAGAAAGAGAAAGAGGAATATGAGAGCTGGTACAAGGACTGGTTTTCAACCTCTCCGTGGTTGTCAACCCCACTTCCTCCCATCTTGGGACCATTAATTGGGTTATTTTTGCTGATTTCTTTTGGTCCCTGGGCCTTAAATAGGCTGACTAACTTTGTGATACAACAGATAGATAATTTGATAGCAAAACCTATTCAGATACATTATCATAAGTTAGCTATGGAGGACCACGAGACTCAAGATGAGGTTGTTACTTTATCCAGGGTGTTCCTCAAATCCATCTCCACCAACCTAAAAGAGGAGACTTTCACCCCTTGTCGCGTCCGTCTTGGCCAGCAAGTAAGACACGACACGGTCGGATCCTTCCAGTCAGCTTTATTCCAGGAACGGCTCTTGACTTAGGACGGGAACTGGACGAGGGACTAGGATAGGATGTAGGCCGGGGACCGGACCGGGAAGGCCCGGGAAGGAAGGCAAGGGAAGGGCAGGGAAGGAAGGGAAGGGAAGCGAAGCGAAGGGCCAAAGACCGCAGCAGCAGAAGCGAGCTGCTTATCTAGCTGCCCTAGGCGCGCTGGTGATGTGTCCTCTCAGGATAGGTTAAGCTGCCAATACCTCATTAGCATAAGCCCGCTCAGGAGGGGCACGAGGCCGACGCATGCTCAAAGGACTTGTTTACCAGTTTCTGAGCTGGCCACTCTGGAAGCCAGCTGCTTACATTGTAAACACGGCTGCCTACATCTCCCCCTTATTTATTTATTAAATTTGAAGTAGGTTACCTCTGGGCCCTTCAGACCTTAGGCATCCCACACCCAAGCATGCTTGAACTCATTCATTAGGTGTTTGGTGTGAGGCGATTGAAAGCACACCTAGAAGGTCGCCGCTAGCGCAGCAAGTCAGCGGTGGAAAACAGAGGTCCGAGCCCTTGTCCAAAGTGAAGGCATTGTAATGGGAAAGTTTATATTTCTGCCATACCCGCCTTCGTGCCTTTTTTTCAGGGAGAGGTACATTTGGCACAAAACCTCTATGCACTCGGACATGCTTTCAGAGAATCTATCTCAGGATTGAGAACATCTCTAGTCGAGGCGCTCCTCGTACTCCCCGCTTCAGAAACATTGAGGTGATGCTGTAGGAGCCTCATGAGTGTACACCTTTGGCAATGGTCAAGATGGTCAGGATCTAGGGATTATGCCTGGATGGCCATTACTGGGTCCAGAAAGCTCCCCACTATGCCTCCCTAAGGGAGGCCAGCCAAATACCTGGGGGAGTGCCTTCCTCCATGGCAGTCAGCGCCTGGTAAACAACAACCTTATGTCTTGCATGGTCACGGCAAACGATTGAGTCCCTGGAGTCCCTGGGGGTGGACCGGCCCGAGGAACCTCCGCATATGGAGGCGGGCCTAGGGGCGGAGCTGTGGGCGTCTCCCAAGCAGGTGGTTTAAGCTTCTCTGCCCCATGTTTGCCTTTCCTCCGCCTAGGGAGGGTCACAGACTCCCTTTCAACTGATAGGTTCTCTAGATCCTCCTCCATCTTTTCTAAATTTTCTTCTTCCACCATCTTGTCTAAGTTCCCTCCTTCCTCCTCATCTGAGCTATCGGAGCTGGAGGAACTCTCTGTCTCTAAATCTTTTAAGCTAGGATAAATGTTGGAGGCCCTTTTTCGTCCTTTGTCTTTTTTACACTTATGTCCTGGACGATGACAATTTAAACAGAAACAAAGACTACATACTAGGAAAAACATAATTACGACACCCAGACCGACCCACACCTGGTCTACAACAAACACAAACATGATACTTCTAAGGTTTCTCGTGATTCAATTGCCACTTTACCATGGACCTATGACCATGGACCTTATGACGCCGCTTTACCGCGGACCTTGTGACGGCCCTATTCACCGGGCACTTTCTGTGACGCCGCTTTACCGCGGACCTTGTGATGGCCCTACTCACCGGGCACTTTCTGTAACAATAAACATACCTGTACCGCAGTTCCTAGCTGCTGAGTTCTGAATCCACGAAGGCGAAGTCCTCAGTTTCCCCGTACGGGCCACCATATGTCGCGTCCGCCTTGGCCAGCAAGTAAGACGCGACACGGTCGGATCCTTCTCAGTCAGCTTTATTCCAGGAATGGCTCTTGACTTAGGGACGGGGAACTGGACGAGGGACTAGGATAGGGATGTATGGCTGGGGACCGGACCGGGAAGGCCCGGGAAGGGAAGGCAAGGGAAGGGCAGGGAAGGAAGGGAAGGGAAGCGAAGCGAAGGGCCAAAAGACCGCAGCAGCAGAAGCGAGCTGCTTATCTAGCTGCCCTAGGCGTGCTGGGTGATGTGTTCTCTCAGGATAGGTTAAGCTGCCAATACCTCATTAGCATAAGCCCGCTCAGGAGGGGCATGAGGCCGACGCATGCTCAAAGGACTTGTTTACCAGTTTCTGAGCTGGCCACTCTGGAAGCCAGCTGCTTACATTGTAAACACGGCTGCCTACAACCCCTAGACCAAGCAAAGAGAGGCTACTGAAAACCCTCTCTGTCTGGCGATCTGAATTCTTGCTTAGGCTGCGAGGCTAAGCACTGCAAGGGAATATAAATAAAAGTTAAAAATATCTATCTGGGTTCCCTGAGGGACAAGCCTGACTGCATAGGGGTTGATGTCAAAAGTATCCCCTCTCCAGGAAAAAGACATCAGGATGGATATGGCCCTCATGCCTCACTGGACAATGACAGGAGGACCTGAGCCATTACAAGGTCCCCTTCAATTATTGGAGGTCAGGCTTCTATCCCCGCCTTCGCAAGAATAGAATCCCCAAGGCCCTTCTATACTTAGAGAAGGGAGGAGATGTCAGGGGCAGCCCTGCTTATACACTGAAGGCCTAAAATCAGCCATAGGCCTAAAATCAACAATAGGCCTGACATACATGCATGCTAACACAAAGTCTTGGGTCTCTGTGGAAAAACACTGAAACAGCAGGCTATAAGCTATTGTAAACAGGCAGCTTTTGTGGAAATTTACCAGCCCAAGTAGTCATAGGTCTTATAAATAGGCAGCCTCGGTGGACAGTACAAACTTACATAAGGACAAGTGAATCATAGGCAGAGTCATAGTGACCTGTCCCCTGAACCTACACCCAGCTGATACCCTGTTCTGAAAGGTATCTGTACTCCCCCTGAACAGCTATGCTCCGGTGCCATTCCCTTCCCCACATCCTGCCTTTTTGTGTTTATAACCCCTGTGTAAATAAGTAAATTATGATGTGATTTAAATAACTAAATAAATTAAAAAAAAACTAAAGTAAATGAGGCAATGTATGTAAAATATAGTACTTGGTAACTAATAATCTTGCTATACATTAGCTTCTCTTCTACATCTTTTTCCATCTTCTTTCCTTCCTCTTCTATATGTTTTTTCCATTTTATTTAGTAATTTCACATATCTTGAAATAAACATTGAATGCTTTGCTTTATATTTCAGAGAGAGAGAGAGAGGCAGACAGAGAGAGAGAGAGAGAGAGAGAGAGAGAGAATCAAGACTTACAAATAATGAGTTCTGTGTCCATTGATAAAACTTTAAATTTTCATTTTGATATATGGATTACAGTTCTTAAAATCAGTGATGCCTACACTGTGATATTTTGGGAAGAAATAAGGGCTGATTTGACATTATGAGGTACAAAAGGAGATGTACAGAGCTTCAGTGTGAACATGTTATATTTCTATAAAGCATCAATTTCCTTTGAATATTTTGGCAGAAATGTTTGCATACTCAAGCCAAGATTGTTTTTTATATTTAAACAAACATAAATATGCTAAGTAGAAATCTCAATTTGCTTGAATTTTAAAAGAAAATATAACATGTCTCACAAACTTTAACCTGAACTCAACAGTTTTTTTTTTTTTTTTTGTTTTTAATGTGAGATTTTCAGATGGCAAAGGCTCAGCATATTCTGCTATATGATGTGTTATTCTGGAAAAGGTTGAGAGGTACCATGTAAAAGAATGAAGAGAAAAGCCATACATGGCCCTTGCAATTATGGATTGGAGTTTAGTGAAAGACAAATGTGAAAGTAGTAGCAGATAGGGATCCATAATAATAATTGTTACAAGAAATAATTGAACACAAAGAAGAGACTGGAGCTAGTGAGATGTCAAAATGGATAAGAGCAGTTTTCAAGACTGATGACCTGTTTTTAATCCCTGAGCCCCATATAGTGGAAAGAGAGAATCAACTTTGGAGGGTTATTATTTGACCTCTATTTAGTATGTTGTTGTGTGTGTTTAAATAATTTTCTTTAAAGTTGTTGTTGTTTAAAAGAAGTGGTGGTTAGTTTAACTGGGTGCAAAAGTGCGCTGGTCAAAAAAAATTATCTTATGTAAGCTGAGCATATCTTCATGAAACAACATAAAATCTGATTTTTGCAATTCTATCCTCTTTTCTGTAAGCTGTGTTATACAAATGAAAGGGGAAGATTTTCACTGTTGAACTACTAGAGGAACTAGAATTACCTCCTACAGGGCCCTTCTGTGTCAATACCCTCCAAGGTCCTAGCAGAAGGCTTTGTTTCATTAGGATAAATCTGGGTCAGTCTGGAGCACAATGACCCATATTTAATCCAAGTTAAGAACTTCTGAAATGTTACAAGCAAAACCTGCTTCTTAGATTTTGCTAATAAAATATAAGTCCAAGTAACATCTTCTTCCTGAATTATACAGTATTTATTTTTTAAACTCCTTCCAGTGGAAATAAAAATCTGTCTCTGGTATGAAACCCTGCGGTTAGAATGGAACTGCGCATTTTATGCAGTTTTTTAGACTGACATTCATATCTGAAGAGAAAACATCCTTTAGGAAGAGTGCTCCAACATTGCCCTTTACACCTCCTGATTATCCATTGAAAAACTGGCTTAATGTAACAGTAATTTACAGTCCCCAGCTGGAAGGCTGCAGAGAAGTATTCATTATCCATAGTTCAGCAGATGCCAGAAGTATTATTGAAGTGGTAATTGAATTTTTTGAACCTTCTGTGATCCAGCCAGCATAGCATTGCCTCCAAGAACCATGTGATGTGCTGAAGATGAATACATATCTAACAGTATCTTCAGCTGATGCTCAACAGCAACCAGCCAAACAGGACATATTGATTTGATGACTTGACTTCTGATATTGAGTATTTTGGAATGGGGGTCCATTCAGAAGCATGACAATGTGTACCTACATGAAGGATATTCAGAGCTATATCTAACACTTCCCAGAAATCTTTATCAAAAACTTCATTGAAAATTTCATCAAGTAGAGCTTTGCATAAGACAAATTATCCCCTTGTCTAGTCAGGGTGTTCTTGCCTCACTCTTTAATTGAATCCTTGTGTGGGAAAAGAAAATTCCTGAAAGAAATTCTGATGATAGTTTTCAATGAAATGTGCCTTATCACAAATCCAGCGACCAAGTGCTTTCAAAGTTTCACACTCCCAAAATGACCTCACACTGTCACTACTTTGCAATGCTGTTTCTAAAAGAGAACATTTATGGTTTGGGAAAATAGCTCAGTAAATGAGAACTGTTGGAATTGTTTTGGTTGCTGAAAATACACTTGGCCTCAGTGTCTCTGGCACTCTTGAAAGGAAACAGCTTTGGCTCTGAGCTTAGGCCGACCCCGAGTTTGAATTCTCCACATCTCATGCACTCTGTCCTTAATAGGTCATTCAGCATTTTGTGTCTCTTCCTCTCCTTGCAATGCTGAGCTCCACAGGAGCTGGGGACACATCTCAGTTGATAAAGTGTTTGCTGCATAAGCTTGAGAACCTGAGCTTGGACCCCCACGACCCAAGAAAAAATGCTGAGCATGGCAATGTACCCTACAACCCTAGTGCTGGAGGGTGGGAGATAGGAAGATCCTTGAATTTGATGGGCATCCAGTTTAGTCAAATCAATGAGCTACAAGTTCAGTTAAAGACCACCTCCCCTGAAATAGAGTGGAGAGCAATTGAGAAAGACACAGTGTGTTGGTCTGGCCAACACACACATTCAGCAATACATGAACACTTATAACCCCAATACACACACACTAGAGAGACAGAGACAGAGACAGAGACAGAGACAGAGACACACAGAAAGAGACAGAGAGAGACACACAGAGAAACAGGGAGAGACAGAGAAAGACAGAGAAACAGAGACACACAGAAAAAGAGAGAGACAGCAAGACAGAGACACACAGAGAGCTCAATAATCTATACATACATTAGCGACATAGAATAAAGAACTGTGCCTATTACAATAACAGCTGTCATTTACAAGCATGCCATGTGACAGGCACAATCAAGTGCTTTGAGCACACACTCAAATTCTCTAGTTAGTATGTAATGTGACTGACTTGTCCTAGACTGGCCTGAGTTTACAATGGCATGTCGTGATTCTTCAGGACCATCTCAGCTGAGTAAAGGAAAGCTGTGCTTCACTCATTGATATGTAGACTTTACAGGTCTGGGAACTGAGACTCAGGCACAAACTGCCTAATATGCCAGAGCTGGAGAAAGTAAGTCTGGTATTCAAACCCGGGATTGAAGTCCCAAGACAGTGCTGTCTGTGGTCCTAAACTGGCTCAGTCAGAGTTGGTTCCCTTACTGTGTTCTAAGAACATTTTGAACTTTACAAAAATTCATACGTCAGACCACATTTTTCTAACCTTTAATTATAATTTCAGGAATGCATGTGTGAGGAGCTGTTTGTATGTGTTGGAGAGTGAGAAGTAGTGATAAGAATGAAAGTCTAAAAGACTGGCATTTATTTCAAAGAACATCATGTGTTTTGTCAATCCAGAAACTATTCATTAGTTTATTTGCTTATTCATTCAACAGGTCTACAGGGAGGTGTGCTGTGCATAAGATACTTGGGGAGATATAATGATGGCTAATACACTCAATGTGTCTGTAATAGGAGTATGAAGAATCAGTTAGAAAATAATGCTAGAACTTTGACAATAGTGACAAGTCCTCAAGCCAATTCCCTGAAAGAAAATTGTGAAGCTGACCTTCACGAGGTGCTTGAACTACATGAAACTACACGGGCCTTCCTTCATGCTTCTAGTTCTCTATCTCTCTATCTCTCTTGTCTCTCTTGTCTTTGTCTCTGTCTCTCTGTGTCTCTCTCCCCCCTCTCTCTGTGTATATGTATGTATGGGTCTCCTTGGCTCTCCTTCCTCCATCCTCTCTCCTTTTTGACCTGAGAGTTACATTCTCTTTTTCTTTGTTACTTAGAGAAAATGTCGGCTCTTTAGGAACAACTGTAGAGTAGTCACTGGAAATATGTGCCAGAAAATTTTATGTCAACTTGACACAAGCTAAAGCCATCTGTGAGGAGGAAACCTCAATTGGGAAAATGCTTCCATGAGATCGGGGTATATGCAAGCCTGTGGGATATTTCTTAATTAGTGACTTATAGGGGAGGGCCCAGCCTATTGAGGATGGTACCACTCCTGGGCTGGTAGTCTTGGGTTTTAAGCAAGCCATGTGGAGTAAGCCAGTAAGTAGCACCCCTTCATGGCCTCTGCATCACTACTTGCCTCCAGGTTCCTGTCCTGACTTCTTCCAGTGATGAACTATGAGAAGCCAAATAAGGCATTTCCTCCTCAACTTGCTTTTTGGTCATGGTGTTTCATTGCAGTAATAGAAACCCTAACTAAGATACTACCTCAAACTCTATTAGCCACTGGTGTGATTATAGGATATATATATTTGCTGCTACATATTTATTTTCTACATTCATTGCTTCTTGCTTTAGCCTTTTCAAACAGTGTAAATAACAGAAAGAAGGGTAACCTGTTTAATTTATTCCTGTTTTGGCTTCAGATATATTTTCAGAATTTAAAACAATGCTAGGCCCATAGAAGCAAAGTAAGCATTTACTAGATGAAGAAAATGAATTAATTAGCAACTGTTTTTGATTCTCAAAGATTCAGCTAATTTTGCATGAAACAGTTGTCACAGGATGGGTTGAAGGGACATCTTGATCTAGCCTTATGGTTCTTTTTTTAGTTACAACAATAATGTATTCCTAGTTTAAAAAATGTTGACAGTCATAAAAATGTAAACAGCATTACCACTAACCATTTTTACACTCAAAATATTACACTGTACATTTCCCTCCTACATCTCTTTTGATTAATGTTCATAGATATTTTAAGACAAGGTCTTGCTGTAACAGTGGCTGGCCTTGAACTTGTGATACTCCTGCTTCAGCCTCAACTGGAATTATAGGGGTGCCCAACCACAGCAGGTTCCTAGATATCTTCAAACAATAACAGACTCCTGTTTTTATAGTTCTATAATTTGTGTGTTTGTATGTGTAGGTGTGCACGTGTGGAGGCCAGAAGTCCTATGTTGGGTATCTTCCTCTCTTCCTTTCCAGGTTATGTTTTGAGACAGGGTCTCTCACTAAACCTGGATCTTGATGTTTCAGCTTGACTGGCTGGAGATCGAATCATGGGGATCCTTCTTCCACCACCCTTCTCCAACAGTGCTGGGAGTACAGGTGTGTACTGCCATACCCAGCTTTTACAGGAATGCTGGGGATCCAACCTCAGATGCCTTCACTTGTGTAGTAAGCACTTAGCTCACTGCAAGACTGCTCCATGGTTCTTTCTTTTAACTTTCTGGGTTCTTAAAGAAGATTTTTTTCATGAGTAGCCAGAAGACATGAAGAGTACTGACTTTATACTATTATGCAAATTAAGTGATACAAGCAAAGTGCTTAGACCAATGTAAGTATGGAATAAATGTTAGATGGCCTTGATAATCTCCTTTGAATCAACACCTAGAAGTCTAATTTGCTTTCCAGTTTATCTTGAAGGTAAATATAAGCTAGCTGTAAAGATGGATAGGAAGGAGGTTATATCTGAGGAAATGAAATTGGAAAAATTCCATCTTTTTGTGTTCATACTGCACCAGCCAGAAACTTCAAACTATAAAAGCTCATATTAGCTGTGTCTTGGCTTTTATATCACCCAGATGGCAACCCTGATCATAGTCCTGCTCAACGTCATCACTAGAAATACAGGTGCCTCTCAGTATCCCTGAGAGACCATGAAAGTCCAGAGTAGAAACCATAACCCACAGATGTTCAAGGCCTTCATACAGAGCAGTAGTATTTGCTTAAAGCATATACCCACCCTCCTCTATAACTTATCATCTTCGGATGACTCAAAATAGGCCAACATAGCACTTATGCTGTGCCAATAGTTGTTACCCATGCAGCCACTCAAGGCCAACTACATGGTACAAATTAGCTATGAAGTAACATTTGTTCCTCACCCCCGCCCCCAATCTCTTCAGTCCAAGATTGGTTGGTTGCATCCCTTGGCACAGTACCAATGGATATGGATGGCAAGCTGCATAATTTTCTGGGCATGTGGCAAGTACAAACTGAAAAGAAGATGTTCATGATTTTAGGAATCGTGCCTGGACTGTCTTTAACTTTGATAAAGTGAATTTTGATTTTAAGATCACATATTCAGGAATCAGTGTATAAGGATGTCTGGGGGGGGGCTTCTTAAAAAAATGACTGGGGCCAAAGATGATGATCCAAGTAAATGGCACAGAGAATGTTTGCGACCTTGGTGATGGAGATCATTTTCCTCTGGTAAAAAAAGCTATGAGCTCATCACAAAATATCCACGTTGCTTTCAACAGACGCTACTGAGTGATGTCCTACTTAATTCATGGATTTTTATTTTCAGTAAACAGCAGTAAACTGGTAACACAAATCTAATACCAGAGTCACACACTGATAACATCGAATTTTTTTTTTAAAGTTGTTTGTAACAACTAGGGAAATTAAAGAGAATGCTTTACAAAATGTATAATTTATATTTTCATAAATACTTTAAAAAGAAGAGTAGAACTCATGTGGCGTACAAATTGTATTTTCTAGCACATTTTGTGATCTTTGTTTATTAAGCATACATAGGTACACATGTATATCTTGTGTTTTCATAACTATGACCAAAGGATGTATTTTGAGCAAGTCTTTAGTAACGCTAAACATTCATAAAATTTTGTAGTTTCTGCTCTTCCTTTTCAAAATTGCCCTAAAAGCACATTTAAAAGTCATCAGAGATTGTAAATTAGGTGGCTTGGTCTTCAGTGTACTGTTTATGAAAGAATCCCTGCTTAATTTTGAAGAAGTGGGCCTCAGCAGTCTCAGGGATACAAACCATGCACTGAGAGGCCCCGTCATCTCTGCATTGGGAGTTTTTGGTTCAGCTTCTTTCTATTGGAAAGGAGTCAGTTTGTCTATAATGGAGAAAGTCCATGACCCCAGCCCACTTAATTAAGAGACATTCCATTGCTGTAGCTATAACACATTTTCTAGTATACTAAGTAGACAATCAGTCTCTGAATTTCATGTTCAAGAGTTGTATGTTTCCTTTGATCTTACACTTGAAAACACAAGGTTGACCTACCCCAACACGGAGCTCAGTAGAGAACCCTCAAGTCAACCTTGGTATATGGTTATATATATGTACATGTTTAACATGATCTTAGATTTCACTGTGCCAATCATTTCTGTAATATTTATTGGGATTTAACTAGTGCACAGAAAATAGTGTCATGTGATACATTATACCAACTAGATCATCTATGTGACTTTAATTTACACAAATTTGCACTTGTAATAAACAGCACAGGAAAGTAAGACACTCCTAAGTCATTTTCTAAGCTTACCTTGATTCTAAAGTTTACATTTGGAACATCTTTCATTCAAAAAAAGAGACAAATATAAATGACCTCATATGATCACAGAAACATACATGGGACAACTCCTTCATTATGTTTCTTATATACAGGTGTGATGGTGGGCCATGCAGTAGCAACAGTTTGCCTCAATCCATGTGCTTCCCTGAGCACCTGTTACATTTCTCCTCTGCTCGTCTTCAGCTCCAGCTCTTGGAGAAAGGCCTCATTGTTCTGAGGGCAGTTGGAGTGGCAGGTACAGGTTCCAATGACCATGAACGGTTTCTTGATGGTTTGCCCTTCGGAACACAGAAACTCCACCTGGATGGTTTTGGTGTTGTAGGGGGTACAGCAGCGGCCATCACTGCAGACCCCACAGAACCGGGGCTTATAGGTGTGCAGGCTAGTGCAATTCTTGAACTGTAGGTGGACGGCTTGCAGTGACTTCTTGGTGCGGAGACACTTTTTACCTTTCTAAGAAAGAAAAAGAAGAATGTTGAGTGGAAATTCCACAGTTTTTCTGAAGGGATTACCTTAATAGTTACCCACCCAATGTTCTTTGGTCTTTCTTCTTTTTAAATAGATCATCAGTTTCATTTGGACAATGTAGTCAGCTAACATCAGTTGCTTCCTCAGAATATCTAGGAACTTGTGATAAAATCTGGCCAATAATGACATCAGTCCAATAATTCTGGGCAAGCTTCTGTCTTTTGGACAGTTCTTACTTGTCTCTTACATTTCTTTTCCTTTCTCTACCTAGAATTTGAATATAATGCCAAATATGAAGAATTCCCTTTTTTGTCTTTGAGGCTATGAACAGAAAGAAGAAAGCATCTCTCTCTTATTTGAAGACATTGTTTTTATATAGCTAAATGCATTCTTTGGTGTTCTTGAGAGAAGGACCAAATGTAGCATTGGTAAAGTCTATTAATGTTTCAAGGACTCCCTAGGCATTAATTCATTTAACTTCGACAGCATTCATTCACTCAAGGAATACCTGTTTATACAAGGCACAACTGACCCAATTTTATTTGAACAATGGAGTCTTGAAGGACTGAAATGATCAGAAAATACCGAGTATCAGAATTTGTCTGATGCAAAGTCAGTTTGTTCCAATACATTATGATCTTAGAAATTCTGGGATAGTGAAAATGCAAGATACTTTCCAAAAAACTAAATTGAGTGGAGACTTTATTCAGTATCCTCCCAGTTCGTAATAAAGAAACCAACCCAGTTTCATCAAATAAGCAAACAACTGACTTTTATTTTTATTCCACTACAAATTTTCTACAACTCTCTACTGCACACTTTCCCGATAAGGATCATAGCATGTGATGATTAGAAATCCTTTAATGTCAGCGTTTCTCAAACTGCCATGTACATGCACCACTTCGAGGGTTTGTTAAAACACAGACTCTTGGTCCTTACAACTCGAGTTTTGGATTTAGCACATGTGATTCAAGGCCTATGAATCAGAAGACGCTGTTTATCTGGGGACTACAAAAGAAGAGCCTCAGTCATAGACTTAAGAAATCCCAGAAACAAGAAAACATCTAGTCTTATATTCCAAACACATTTCCAGAACCTGTATAAAATGTGTATACCATATAAACATCTTAAGCATAGTATTTCCCCATATAAAATGAGATGTTAAAAGAAACATCAGTTGTATGAAAGAACAACACAAAAGAACAGGTTCTAGAAAGTACTGTATAAAAAGGCCTTATTTAATAAAGAAGTGACTATGAATTATGTAATATGAAATATGAAAATGTTGAAGGTTCTGTTTTTCTTTTTTTGTAGTTAATATTCAAGATATATTCTTTTCAGTGGTCATGAAAAACTGCTGAGTCGAGTGTGTGTACAGGTAAATGTAAGAATGCTGATGTGGGTGAGCTTTCCTTGTGAAGCCACACACGTTTCCTAAAGTGTCAGAAGATGCAAGGGGATAATTTTGGAGAAAAGGTGTCTTTAGGGGTTCTTTCTGAATTTGCAGAAGCAACATAAAGTTGTGATAATATTCTAAAATCATATAGCTGAACAGACACATAACGAGCGAGATCACAAGGGTCTCTCATTTTAGCCGCAGGGAAACAAAATTTAAGTATTTGATGGCTAACATTAACAGAGTGTTTGATTTATGTCCAACAATTTATACATTCATTTTGTTTAATCCTTTTGTCTCTCTCTCTGTCTGTGTCTCTCTCATTGAGTCAGATTTTTTCTATGTATCTCTGCCTTTCCTGGAATTTTCAATGTAGACCAGGCTGGCCCCAAGCTGACAGAGATTTTCCTGCCCTTGCCTCCTGAGTTCTGGGATTAAAGGTGTATGCAGCTATTCCCAGGAAGAAATATAAATGGTCACAGTCTATAGGGAAAGAATTTAAATTAAATTGCCCAAGATTACAAAGCTAGGTCATGTTGAAAGGATTTAAAGCCAGGCTAAACTGGTTCTAGTCTTGTCCCCTTAAACATTATATGATACTGCTTCAGAGTAGAGTTATAAAAGCTTGAATTTCCAGGGGCTGTTTTATTTTGTCCCCGGCTGATATAAGAATCTATGTAATGGTTAATCTGATATTATATTTATCTGATTGAGTTCTGCAATAAGACCTTTTATGTCATCAGGAACTAATTAGTGCTCCTGATCTGCACTTTATACCTAGAGTCAACATACTGTGTTGACATAATTCCATCAACAACAACAACAAAAAGGTGATGGTGGTTGGGAAGAAATATGTTGTTTCATTTGGCTCATGTTGCCTTACTCTGGCAAATGTACTATTTCTACCAGGCTTTTAAAAATATTGTTCATAATTTCCAGATATCCATTCATGCATTTACTGGCAGAGTTTATTGTGCACACAATATATTCCAGGGCACATGGTAGGATCTTTGGACAATAAAGTGAATAAAACAGACATAGTCTCTCTCCTGGTCCTTCCTACAACTTATACCTGGTTTATTTAAAAACTAACCTTACTAAAGTCAGCTCTTCTTTACATTTGGAAAGCTACTCTTTTTCCTCCAGGTATGGGATGCGATTTACTAGAGCATCCTCATTGGGATAAAGTATTTCAGCTCCACATCTTTCCCATTTGTTTGTAGAACGGCTGTGAGTTGCTCAGGGGCATTTGTGTACGTTAAAAATGAAAGATAGAAGGTACTGATTTTGATTCAGCGTGCTCCACACCCTTTGTTTGGGTTATACCCAAACAAAGTATATTGTTTGTTGTTGTTGTTGTTTGTTTGTTTGTTTGTTTGTTTTCAGTCAACTAGTGTGACAGTGACTTTCTAGATGCCACACTTCAAGGAGGTGAGGTCACTGCTGTGAGGGGATCGGCTCCTACCTTGTCTGTTGCTTCCTCAGACTCTTGTTCACAAGGCGGACTATGCAGAAACGGGTCTGCTTTACCATCTCACACTGGCGATTCCTGTTGGTGACCCGGGTGGACAAGCCCATCCCACAGCTCTTGGAACACGCACTCCACTCCGTCGTCTGCTCAATGCAGTTGATACTGGAGTCAGAGACTTCGACTCCTACGGTGGCTTCCGGTCTGTAGGCTATCAGAGGCATAAATACAGCTATTTGAGTGAAGGATGGAGATATAAATGCTGTCCCGCAGAAAACATTAGATTGTGAATTTCAATTCTGTAGCTAATATATACCAGTTCTTGCAGAGCATAAGACTAGGTTTATTTACAACCCCTTAATGGGTAGTGCACAATGTAGGACTTCAAGAAGTCTTTTTTCACCTAACCCTAAGAAGCTTAAGGTAACTTGTCCTAAGAAACTTAGTAATTATATGAACATAGGAACATATACCATCATAAGCTGAATGTTTCAATAAAGGATTTGGTACATAGAAAGGTCTTGTTAACAGTTTAATGTTTTGTATATGTGTTCAGGTGTGTGTGTGTCCACTTGTTTGAAGGTGTACATGCATGTGCATACAGAGGCCACAGATCTACCTTAAATGTTCCTCAGGAGCGTATTCACTGAAATCTGGGGCTACTTGATTAGGTTGGCCAGTGACCCCAAGAGACATGCAGATGTCGGCCTTCTCAGCATCAGAATTACAGGCAGGTTTTATTTGTTTGTTTGTTTGTTTTGTTTTTAAAGAATGCTGAGTGTCTAACTAAGGTCCTCACACCTACACTGTAATTGCCAACTGAGACACTTCCCAATGTCACATTTTAATTCTGACAAGTAAGCAGAGCTAGCCAAATTAAAAAAAAAACTATCAAAGAAAAGAGATTTTTTCTTTTTAATTAAGGGTCCATCAGGAGAGAGAGAGTGTCAAATAATACCTATCCCAGAAGGCAAAAAAGAAACACCGTGGCTGTCTCTTTTGGGTCCCTTTCAAACAGAGGCTGTGTGCATATTTCAGTAATCTAGCTCAGAGTTAAATAAGTGATGCCTTTGATCTCATTTGGGTGATCTGTGGTTCACAATGGAACAGCCTTTAAAGCAGCTTCTAATCTTAAATCCTAGAGTCAAACCTGCTTTTTTTTGTGACTGCATTTCCCCTTAACTGCCCGTGTCTGCCGAGTTTCTCACCTGGAAGGGCCAGGCCTCCCAGTGTCTTGTCCTCATCTGAGCCACAGGTCCACTTTTCGCAGCACTCCCGGGCACTGCGACTTTTCTGGAGCTGGGCAGTCAGGACCTGGCAGTAGCACGTCCAGCTGGCAGCGGGGCACACAGCCGACCTGCCCGTCTCTGCAGGTGCAGTGGTATTGACAGCTTGGCTCAAATGTCTCTCCACTGCGGTAAATGACTCCATCGAACACACAGTTGTCTCCCTCTGGAAGCTCTGTAAAATGGTAGGACATGGTCAGAAGTTCTTCCTTTTTTAGTGCTTATTATACATTTTAAGGAGAGTTAAGTCCTTATGGATGCTTCCAGAAGGAGGAGAAGGTACCAATTCCATCTGGTCCTTCTTTCTTCACCTAGTTCTCAGGAGTGGGCAAAGAGGAGTGTAAATACTGAAGACTCTGGACACGCCAACACACATATTCTGGTTAATTGGATGGCTTCTAACACATCTCTACTTCCTTTAGAAAGCACCTACCTGAAATGATTTCATTTCTAAGACAGGCCCACAGAACAAAGACAAGAATAAATGCTGAAGTCACGCTCCAGAGACCTGATCTCTAAAGAGAAGATGGTTTAGAAAGAGTCATCATCTGCAGTAGTTTAGGATTTAAAACCAAATAGGTTCACTGGTTAGATTGGGAGGCGTATTAAGTTTTCTTGGCGTTGAATCACAGTACATCATCACTAACTTGAGAGAGAGAAGAGAGAGAGAGAGAGAGAGAGAGAGAGAAGAAAAGCGAGAGCCAGCAAGCGCTTGCTTGACTCTTACCAAGGGTGGTAGTAGATATGACCCTGATTACAGCAGTGTACCTGATGGGAAATTGATCTCCCATTGGCTAATTTTCATGAGCCTGGGTTGGCTAGTTGCCTGCATTTTATTTTACTGCAGCTCAGACTGGAGTGACATAGTCCTCCCAAGAGAACGAATTGCTTTGGCTCAAATTAGGACAATTACAGGTGTGAAAACAAAGACTCTGGGTTGATGCCGGGTGGGAGTAGGGTTGGGGAGGAGGGGAGGGGCTGCGGAGGCGAACTATAGGCCTGGGAGTAAGCTCATATTTCCATCACCCCAAGTGTTCCCCTGGAGCTGGCCAAATATGATTTCGCTGGCCCTTAACTGGCCCTTAGTTCTGCTTTAGTTCCTTCTCTAGGCGGCAACTACCTGCACCGGGCGCGTTTCTTCTCAGCCTGATGCCTCCTATACTGAAAGCTCTTCACACGTCACTTACTGTACTACTTACTGTACTATTGCCACAAATGTTCTTTGCTTAGTTCTCTGGGAAAGTAAAAAAGAAGGCAAAGTTTCACCTAGCTGCCAGAGAAAGGGACAGCAGGGTGGGGGTTGGGGGTAGGATTACCCAGGCAAAAGCCATTCTGGTTGTGGGGGTCTGCGCTGCGGTCGCAGTAGAGACCGATGCTCTGGTCGCATGGTCTCATCTCAGAGCAACTCTCCCCGCGCTGGCGGGCGCACACCGGACAGCAGGAGCAGCCGTCCAGCACCGAGCGCACCCCGGGGGCGCAGGTCGGTGATATACTGGGGCACTGGGGCGGGCACCGAGCCGGGCAGCGCAGAGTTGCAGACACCTAGGAAGAGCGGCGAGACAAGAAGACGAGCTCTGGTTATCAGGGGCAAATTAAGGCAGAGTGAGCCCGGGACGGACCAGGGGCAGTCTAGGAAGGCCAAGTAATCCGGGGCATCTTAAGGTTAGCCACTTACTTGACTTATGAGATGGAAGAGCAGGAAGCCTAGGCAGAGGCATCGCTTTCGCAGGAAGACGCTCATGTTCTGCCTGCTAGGGCTGTTACAGGCTGGATATGGGACTGCCCCTTCACCCAGGTCTGGCTGAGCGGCGAGCGCCACCCGTGTAGGTTTTATAGTGTGCTCCAGGGACGCAAAACCGGTTGGCTGCGCTGGGAGAAGGGGGTGGGGTGGGGGAATCAGCTGGGTGGGGAAGTGGAAGGAGCTCTGCAGTTGCCATGGTGATGGGCCCCAAGGCCGCTCTCTTTAGGGCGTGGCGCCTGGCCTGAGTATGCCTGTGTGTGTGTGTGTGTGTGTGTGTGTGTGTGTGTGTGTGTGTGTGTGTGTCTGTGTCGACTGGCTTTTCCCTGAGCACTGGGAGGGACTGGGTGGAGCCCAGAGGCCAAGACCCAGAGCCAGCTACAGCTCGTGAGAAGGAAACGCCCTCTTCCTCCGTGTAGTTGCTTCACCTTCCCTCCGACACCGCTATTCCCTAGCACCCTCCGCCCTCGCAGTTCCAACCAGGGCTACAAATGCGGAGCTCTTGACCAGGATGCCTAAAGTTTGGAGCTATCCGAGCTGGGCAGGGATTGGTCAGAGGCCCAGAGGTTTAGTCATAAGGGAAGCACATGCAAGTTTGTCACCCTTTATTGGGGCACTCTTTGAAATGTTTTGAGGGAGTGGGTAGGAGGACACAACAACACACACACACACACACACACCACACACACACGCACACGCACGTGCACACGCACACACAACACACACACACACACAATACATACGAGGGAAGTGAAATAACAGAAAAGAGTCACTTCGTCAGATTAGGGGTTGCTATTGGTTAAATGGACAAATTCTTCTGATTGTAATCACGCCAAGATTTGCATAGTCTTAAGACCCAAGTTCTATATGCTCCGTAGAAATAAACATAAAACAATGGGACACAAATAAAAAAGGGAGCAGGGAGTCGCTTCGTAGTAGAGGAAAAGTCTTGAAGCATCTGCCATATGGCATCAAATGTAAAACTGCTTCTAACTGTCCAAGGTCCTATGAAAACCTCACTGGGTTGCACTCAGTGCCTCATGAACTGAGATGGAGGAAAAGGGGTTTCTTGCTTGACTTGACTCTCCAACTGACATTCATTTGCAAAAGAAAAAGGCGATCTGCTGTGTGCTTCCCTTCTGTCAGAAGAAATAGAGAGCTAGTTTGACACCTTCAAAAGCGACACAGATTTAAAACAGGTTTTCCCCTCATACTTCAATATTACACCCTCTGGGTGGGGGCGGGACTATGCCCAGCTCTCTGGAAGATAGCTATTTCAAAACAAAAGCAAAAACAAAACAACAACACCAACAAAAACACTTGGTGAGCAAATTTATACAGGCTTGTGGTATAACTCTAGACTTTACATAGAAACAAATTGCCCTTACACTAGTGACCTTCAGCGGGAGGGAAATCAATGATGGAGTGCATAGCGAGCCTGGGATGTCCCTCTAATGCTCCAAGATGGCAAAGTCACTTCTACCTCGTTTATGGTTACTCTTTGAGAGCTTGGAACTGCCCGGATCTTCCCACAACTGTGACAAATAGGCTTTTGTTTGGCAAACTCTGGCTGAGAAGCAGGCAAAGTTTAGGCAGAGGTAGGGGAGCTAATTTGCACATCTGATTGGGGAGGTCCATATACTCCTCAGGTTAGTGAGGTTCACGCACCACCTGGCTTGGTCATACCTCCATCCAGCTGCACATTAGAGACAATGAGAGTACATGTTTTCCCAAATCACAGATTCCTGAGCCTGACCCTTGACCCTCTCCAGGGTGGCTCTTGGGATGTTGAATTTTGGTGCGTGATGAAATGGAAGCTAACTTTGGGCAAAGCAAGTAGGTGCAGCACTGAGTTTGGGCTTCACTCTGAGAAAGGTGAGGCAGGGAAGAAAGGTGTAACTTAAGGACAAGGAAGTGGCAGAGTCACTGCTTCTATGTTGTGGTTGGTCTGGTGCTGCTATGTATTCAAATGCTGAATACTGGCCTCCCGAGACTTGGTTGACCCAATGAGTAGCTCTTCATGTACACCAAGTGATACTATGTAACCTTGTTCCCGAGTTAATTGGTCAGTAAAAGGCTAAAGGCTGTCATTGGGCCATAGATAGAGGCAGGTGAGTTTTCAGTTACCTGTCTGTGGATCACAGGTAGAGACTGGGAGAGAAGAAAGATACTGACAGAGGAAGAAGCCATCATGAGAGGACATGGACCATGAGCATTTGGCTGGGAGAAACAGCAAGTAACAAGGGACATATGGCTGGGATATAAGTTAGAATAGCTCCAAGCCTGCCCAATCTAGGCTCATAGCTGGTAAATAAAATACCTGGCCTGTGTGTCTTTTATACAGGATAAATAGAATAATATAATTGATTTGACCCTTTTAAGACTCCTTCTGGTGAATGCTAGAAATGAAACTTGACTAAGCTTTACTAAAGGAGGGTTTTAGTAGGACAGTATGTACAAATTTAGACTGATAATGCTCCCGCATATGTATCCAATAAGATGAAGCAATTCTTTGTATACTACAATGTAAACATATTGCTGGTATACCACACAATCCCACAAGATCAGCAATTACAGAAAGAGCCAACCATACCTTAAAAGAGATGCTTATTAAACAAAAAGGAAAAGTAGAAAACCTGAGAGGCAGACTAAATAATGCTTTGTTAATTCTAAGTTTTCTTAATATTGGTGAAAAAGGAACAATATCAGCTGAAAGACACTGGGTTATTAAAAAAAAAAAAACCTGAGGTACTGAGCCCATCAATATACTATAAGGACGTGTTGATGTTAGTATGGAAACCTGCAATAGTTTTAAGATGGGGACATGGTTATGCTTATGTATCAATAGGGAATAAAAAAATGTGGTCACTCACAAAACTTATAAAGGTTAGATCTGACCAGGGAAAACCTTTTATCAGCTGAGACATGAATGTCACCACAAAGCAAATAGCCCAGGTTGATTCACTCTCACAGACTGTCTCAGTTAATAATTTCTCCAAAATATGAATGCAAAACAACTTCTAAAGACTACCCTGAAAGATCAACCACACAGAGACTGAGGATCAGACAACACAGAGACTGGGCAGCAAATGCTACAGCTAGCTCTTTAAAGTCTAACCATTTTTTGGGGGGCCCCAAACACAAATTTTTCACCCTAATTCAGCAGGAAGCAATTGTAAGAAGACTGTGGTCCCTGACTCTTAGTTGGGGTGGATGGTTTTGGTCGTTTGATGTGTTATGATTGTAGTCATCCAGGGTGGTAGGTTGTTATTGGTTATGATCAGGGAGGAAACAAAATAAACCTTAAATCAGGGATTTTACTCCTCTGTTTTTCTTTTTAAACTCTCTTATGATGGGGAAAAGGGGGGGGGAATGGAATAACAATAAATAAAGTTTTTTAAATAAAAATTAGGTATGCTAGTCTTAAATATTTTACTTTGGCATGGATTAAAGTATCATGATAGAAATTTAAGGTTGTTTTGTTTGATTACTATTTGATATATTGTACATATACAGCTTATGTAATGTAAAGTTCTTTATGTAATGTAAAGTTCTGTTTTATGGCTCTTATAAGTATTTCTATTGTATGAGATGGTTAATGTTAGAGAAAAACATATATATATATTTAACAAAAAGGGGGATATGAAGTGAAAATTTCTGGTTTCTTTGGGAACTGAGTTGTGTCACATGATGTTTTTCTGGAAACTGTCTTGTATGAGGATGTTTTGCTGAAGTAGACACATGAGAGGATGTTTTGCTGAAGCAGACACATGAGAGTGTTTTGCTGAAGCAGACACATAAGAGGGCATGTGATGTTTTGCTGGAGAGGAAGGACACTTGAGAGGGCTTGTGATGTTTAGATAAAATATAAATGTAACCCCACAGACAGTGAGAGGATGCTTTTGCATTGCTATGCCTTGCAACGCTTCAGTGGGTTTTGCTGGTCTTCACTTCGTAGAGAGAAATGCGTTTGTCTGGGCCCAGGCACGGAGCAGATCCCAGGGCGGCAGCTCTGCACTGAACCTCACAAAACCCGGCAGAAGTGGGGCACCCAGGAGCTTTGACCCAGGCAGTATCTCAGGTAAAAATGAAACACCCGTGATGTCTGCTGGTAGAAGCTCTAATCCTGATGCTGGCCTCCAGACTTAGACTACTCAGACCTTTGATGGGCCATCAACAAAGACACCAAACAGCTAGAGACTGACATCACTAATCTGAAGAAATCCCTCGTTCGATGTCTGAAATGATCTCCAAAAATTGCAAAGGACTTTATTGGACTTGATTTATTCTTCTACAATAGAAAAGACTGTGTACAGCTCTTGACTGTGTATAACCTTTAAAGAAGAACGCTACCCTTACATAGACAAGACAGGGATGGTTAAAGAAAACATGAAAAAGGTCAGAAAAGGCCCAGAGAAAAGACAGAGAGAGAAAGAGAAACAGAAAGATGAGAGGTGGTACAAGGACTGGTTTTCAACCTCTCTATGGTTGTCAATCCCACTTCCTCCCATCTTGGGACCATTAATTGGGTTATTTTTGCTGATTTCTTTTGGTCCCTGGGCCTTAAATAGGCTGACTAACTTTGTGATACAACAGATAGATAATTAGGTAGCAAAACCTATTCAGATACATTATCATAAGTTAGCTATGGAGGACCACGAGACTCAAGATGAGGTTGTTACTTTATCCAGGGTGTTCCTCAAACCCATCACCATCCAACTAAAAGAGGGACTTCCCCCCTAGACAAGCAGAGAAGGGCTACCCAGAACCCTCTCTGACTGGCGATCTGAATTCTTGCTTAGACTGCGAGGCTAAGCACTGCAACGGAATATAAATAAAAGTTAAAAATATCTATCTGGCTGGGCAGTGGTGGCACACTCCTTTAATCCCAGCACTTGGGAGGCAGAGGCAGGCAGATTTCTGAGTTCAAGGCCAGCCTGGTCTACAGAGTGAGTCCCAGGACAGCCAGGGCAACACAGAGAAACCCTGTCTCGAAAAACCAAAAAAAAAAAAAAAAAAAAAACATATCTCTATCTATCTATTATCTATATCTATCTATCTATCTATCTATCTATCTATCTATCTATCTAAGTATCTATCTGGGTTCCCTGAGGGACAAGCCTGACTGCATAGGGGTTGATGTCAAAAGTATCCCCTCTCCAGGAAAAGACATCGGGATGGGTATGGCCCTCATGCCTCACTGGACAACAACAGGAGGACTGGAGCCATTACAAGATCCCCTTCAATTATTGGAGGTCAGGCCTCTATCCCCGCCTTCGCAAGAATAGAATCCCAAGCCCTATACTAGAGAAGGAGGAGATGTCAGGGGCAGCCCTGCTTATATACTGAAGGCCTAAAATCAGCCATAGGCCTAAAATCAACAATAGGCCTGACATACATGCATGCTAACACAAAGTCTTGGGTCTCTGTGGAAAAAACACTGAAACAGAAGGCTATAAGCTATTGTAAACAGGCAGCTTCTGTGAAAATTTACCAGCCTGAGTAGTCATAGATCTTATAAATAGGCAGCCTCGGTGGACAGTACCAACTTAGATAAGGACAAGTGAATCATAGGCAGAGCCATAGTGACCTGTTCCCTGAACCTTCACCCAGCTGATACCCTGTTCTGAAAGGTATCTGTACTCCCCCTGAACACCTATGCTCTGGTGCCATTCCCTTCCCCACATCCTGCCTTTTTGTGTTTATAACCTCTTTGTAAATATGTAAATTACAATGTGATTTAAATAACTAAATAAATTTTAAAAAAAATAAAAAAAAGAAAATAAAAAAAAATGTGGTTTTAAAAAAAAAAAATGCATCAAAGAACAGAACGTCTCTTGGTACTCTGATTTTTGCCACTTCTACTGACTTGTGCAGATTCAGTGGAGGCTTGGAGTTTCTGCCGGAATGACCCTCGCTCCTGATTCATGTTTGGTGTTGGACTGGATTACTGATATCCTAACAACAAAGATTGGAATTGCCCCTAAGAACTCCTTCTAAACATGTCCACAGTCCCTTTTTCCTATTAACCTTCTTTCTTGGTTATCTCTGGTCGGTGAGCTAGAAGGGAGGTTAAAGGATTTACGAACCCTAAGTAAAGTAGGTTCTGAAAACTCTAAGCCCACAGGATGCTGTGATGTTTCCACAGTAACTGAATGGGACCATTGCAACTTGGTCTCAGGGCACTGAAGCCTGCCAAGACCAAGTCTCTTTAATGGTCCTCATAGCATCTCTGCTTTGCGACAAAATAGGCCAGCCTCTTCCCTACAAAGGGAGGGATGATTCTTTCAAGTGTCTGATTTTTATGGCCGCATCACCATAGAAGGAACATCCCCTTTCCTTAGATTCAATTTAGATAAAATTTGAGGTATAGGAACCCAGAATCATTCTGGGATCATCTGAGGAAATGAGAAGGTTTGTTGGAAGAGAAAGCAAAAAGCAGTTTCTTAGGAGAGGGGGACTATTCTTTAGGAAGAGATATAACCTGGCAAACAGAACAATATACCTTCACTCTCTGACCTGCTAAGAAGGTCAGAATAAAGATCCACAAATCGAAACAACTGTGACCTGAAGACAAGACCATCTGGCGGTACCTATGTCACATAAGGCTTTGTGTTGTCCTTGAAACCAACCTGGTATGGCTTGCTGGTCTCTTATAACACTTTACAATTAAGATTCTGTGAGAGTTGAGGTCTCTGGGAAGTCCTTATTGGATATTCTTGCTGAGTTGCTGGGCTAGATAGCAAACCAACGTGGTATAGTGTTAGAAGCTGCAACTTTGGTTAATTTTTTCTTCCTCCATTTCTTCCTCTCTTCACTTTCTCTCCTTCTATCTATAGTTGACACTAGAGGCTCGTCTGTATGTTCTTCATCTAATATAATCTCATTACTTATTAGCCGATACTCTTACCCAGGATGCACTTGGAGAACTTTCTTTACTTTTATATCACCAAGTAGACAGAAAAAGGCAGATCCAGGAACTCACTGGCCAGCCAGCCTAGGCTAATTAGTGAGTTCCAGGTTCAGTACGAGACCTTGTCTCCCAAAACAAGAAGAAACATGATGGAGGAAAACACCTAATTTTGACCTGTGGCCTCTACATGCACATGTGCATGCATACATACCCATATGAAACACATGCACACACATACACACATGTATACCCACATGTACACACATGCAAACATTCCCGCATATATTCAAACACACCAGGGACACCTTAACATTTAGTCTTCTCTTCTTTAACAGTGTTTTTAAGTTGCTTACACTGTAAGAAATTAGATGCAACCTAATGAAATTCTTAAAGAAAAAAAGGTTCAGAAAGTGAGAAAAGAGATTATTCAAGTGAAAGTTGCTGGATGGATGTATGAAAAATAAATTATTTTTTTCTCATTAGCTAAGGACTTCATTTTAGAAAATGGTTCCAAACTTAGGTATTCTAATTGTGTTTTTAACGTTTCCTTCACTGGAGAAGATTCTGGATGTCTTATATATAGGCTACACTCACAGCTTCTGGTTACAAAATCTCTCCCTCTTTTGGACAACTGAAGTAGCTTTGGACTACTTGGCAGAGTCAAGCCAGTCCTTTCTTCCGAGACTTGAACTATTGAGAGTATGAATTGGCACTAGAGACAAGGCACCCATGTATGGACTGCACATCAGGTTATCTGATAGCCTATCTACAATGCTTCATACTAGTTGATGGGAAACTCATAAATATTGGTGACAAAGTGTTTAACAAAAAAGGAAGTCATAATTAAATACAGGTTAAGTCCTAATTAATTTATTATTGTCCTCAGAAAATGAAGATTAAAAACTACATTCTGTGTTTGAGAGAACTTCCATTTATATCTAGAGCCTGAAAATACTTAACATAATGTCTCCCACTCAAACTTCTGAGTTTTCATCTGGGAATACTAGAAGATGTATGACCACAAAACTCTGGTGAAGGTGACAGTGTGAGTGTTTGGACTGTCCAGTCATTCCTGGATAACCATTTTATATTTCAAGGCATACATTGAGGATAAACAAAATATTTTGTGTTTCAAGGATTTTATGACTTAGCAGGATAATGAAGGTAAAATAACTACTGTGTGGCAGCGTGTAACTATTCCGATAAATAAACATAAGCAACGTTGTGAGGCAGTATTGAGAAGAAAGAGAGACATTTCTTTGGAGGATGGTGGAGGTTGGGCAGAGAATGTTGGGAAAGACAACTCTGCATTCATTATCATCCCACCAACAGACATTGCTGTGGAGACAGAATGCCACTAAGATGGATTAAGCTTGGAAATGTGTGCTTGTCACAAACAATGTGAACACAGTTATGATGAGGGAAATTCAGAACTTTTCCAAGCAATCGCAAGTGTTGAATGTGCCTGGAGCCAATGAAGGTAGCAAGAGATAAGACTGGAAAGGGGTCCACAATCATCTCCTATTGAAAGACTCTAAACAACCAGTGGGAGAGTTTGTGGTTTAAACATTTGCCTTTATTCAGGGTACACTGAGGAAAGTCTTTCTTCAGGAATTCTTGCTGCCTTGCAGCACAAGGAACTTAAGGGGGAGAGAGAGGAGGAGGGGAGGGGGAGGGTAAGGGGAAGGGTAAGGGAATTGCAGCTGAGTTCATGAAGCTCTTTGACTAGGGCTGAGGCTCCCTAAGCTGCCCCTCTTCCCCATAAGCATGCTTACTGGTATCCTCCTGATCTGTTCTGATTCCACATGAACTTTTACCTTATCCTTTAAAAGTTCTTCAGCACTACTTATTCCCAGTTTCCATTCCCGTGTCATTTAACAGTATTCCCTCAAGTAGTTTATAGTATTGCTTCTTGCTTTTTCAAGGTTCCATATTTAGCATTCATTTTACTTCTTTGTGAATGGGGGCTTAACTCTTTTACATATAACAAAGCACAATTCTATGCTTCCTTTTCTGAACTGACTATTCCTCCATTTTCAAATTTCCACAAGAATATCTGTTTAAATAAATGCTGTTTATTGTAAGTTATAGTTGATGATGTGTTGCAATATGTTCTCTTTCTGATGAAACTCTGTATTTCCTACACTTACTATTTATTTTTCTTCACATCCCTTGTTAAGTCCTTTGGTTAGGGTCATATAACAAAGGAGACTGAAACAGTAATAAGTCTTCTGTCAAGAAAAAAAGATCCAGGCCCAGATGAATTCACAGAAGAATTCTACCATACTTTCAGAAAACTACAACCAACTCTTTTTATCCTCTTCAAAAAAATAGGAACAGAAAGAACACTCCCATACTCATTTTATGAAACCTGTATCATTCTAATACTCAAGCCATGTAAAGACAATAAATAAATAAATAAATAAATAAATAAATAAATAAATAAAGCTACAGACTGATATTCCTGATGAACTTAGATGCAAAAATCCTCAATAAATTACTAGCAAACCAAATGCAATCAAATACCAAGAAAATCATCCAACACGATCAAGTTGGTTTTATACTGGAAAGGTAGGGCTAGTTAAATATACATGTATCTATAACTGTAATAAGTCCTTAATGGACTCGAAGACAAAAATCATGATCATCCCAGATGCTGAAAAGGTCTTTGAAAATTCCAACATCCTTTCGTAATAAAGCTGCTAGAGAGAATATGACTGGAAGTAATATTCTCCCAACCAACATTACCCTAAAGGGAGAGAAATTTGAGGTGATCTCACTAAAATAAGGGGTGAGACAAGACTGAGCACTTTCCCTATTCCTTTTCTATGTAATTTCTTGAAGCAGTAGCTGAAGCAATATTATAAAAGGAGAAAGTAAAGGAATAGGAATAAAGCAAATTATCCCTGTGTGCAGATGACATGATATTATACACAAGAGGTCTCAAAATTCTACCAAAAGACTCCTAGAAGCAAATCAGCAATTTCAGGAAGTGACAGGTACAAAATCAACTTATAAAAGTCAATATTTATTCTAGACCCCAACAACAAACACACTGAGAAACAGATCATGGCCACACTTTCATTTACCACACCATCAAGACACCAGAATGTCTGAGAATAAACCTTCCTTTTTCACGGACGTCAAAAACCTCTACCATGAAAATTTCAAAGCCCCGAGGAAAGGAATTGAGGAAGATGCTATGGAAAGTGCCTTTCTCATGAAAGACATTTCTTTTTTCTTTTTCTTGGTTTTTTTGAGACAGGGTTTCTCTATATAGCTCTGGCTGTCCTGGAAACTCACTCTGTAGACCAGGCTGGCCTCGAACTCAGAAATCCGCCTGTCTCTGCCTCCCAAGTGCTGGGATTAAAGGAGTGCGCCACCACTGCCGGCGTGAAAGACATTTCATGTTCATGGATTGGTAGAATTAATATGTGAAAATGACTAATCTATCAAGAGTAATGTACAGATGCAACACAATGCGAATCAAAATCTCACAACTTCCTTCACAGAAAAAGAAAAAAAAATCCTAAAATTCATATGGAACCAAAAATGTCCTGGTCAAAGCAATCCTAAGCAAAAGGAAGAATACTGGAGGGACTGTTATTTCAGACTTTAATTGAACATCTGTTTTCTATCTATCATCTATCTATCTATCTATCTATCTATCTATCTATCTATCTATCTATCTATCTATCATCTATTAATCAATTATCTATCTATCTATCTATCTATCTATCTTCTATCTATCATCTATCAATCAATTATCATCTATCTATCTATCTATCTATCTATCTATCATCTATCTGTCTATCTATGTATGTATCTATGTATCTATCTATGTATCTATGTATCTATCTATCTGTGTATCTATCTATCTATCTAGACATACTTGAACTGACAATCTTTCCCACAGTATCCATAGACTAAAAAACTGCAGTATAAAGCAGGAGAAACTAACTTTTGAATTGTTGGTCAGAGTTGTCTAAGTGACTCCAAAAACAATACAGATTATTGAAAAAGCTTTTAATTGCCTCTCAGAGGTTGAGTGAACACATATTGCTGAAAGTATCACACACTTAGGACACAGGATTTAGATGATTAAAGCCAGATCTGACTTGATAGCCTTTTTTCTTTAGTCTAGCTTCCATGGCTCTAGAAAGTACAAGGTTCCAAGGGAGCAAAGATTAAGGACAACTCTGCTGCAAGAACCATGAATGACATCAATAACTAGCATGTCAAGATTTTCACAGAGATGCAACCAGTGGCGTTTACATGTAGGTGGCAGCCAACAGCTGTCTAATTGGACTTAAAGCCAAATCAACAGGAGAAGAATCATGCCTGGTGCTAGAAACCTAGGCAGCTTTTCGTGGTTAGGAGGGTTATGGACCTTAGAAAAGCATCTACTACTCTTACTTTGCTAAACCAGTTTTTTTTTTTTTTTTTTTTTTTTTTTTTTTTTTTTTTTTTTTTTTTTTTTACTGATTTCTAAATCAGGTAAGCGTGGCTATTACCACTCATCCAAGGATGGAGACCATCACACAACACCACAATTGGATACAATGCGGAAATCTAATGACTGTGGGCTTCCCAGGACAGCTCCTGTTTCTGTGGCTCAGGAAACATTGCAGAAGAGGAGGAAGAGAGATTCTAAGAGCCAGGATACCAAGAAGTGTGCTGTGGAACAGTCTTTCTTGGAAATGATGGCATAAACCAGACCAGAACAATGAAAATTGCAGATGGCATGTTTCCATGGAAGGGGAATATTTTCCCAGGGTCCCTCTACAGGCAGCTAGCTAATGATTGTGGGAGAGTTAGTTGCTTCCAGGGATGAGATCTCTCTCTTATTGATTGTCCATTGTGAAGTGGACAATATTCACAAAATCATTAAAAATGGATCCATCAGGCTGTATATATATGTGTGTGTGTGTGTATGTAATAATAATAATATTACATACATAATAATAATTTACAATAATAATCATAGATAAAGATATAGATAATAGATAAAGAGGCTATTGAGTTGAGAGTTGAGGAACATGGGAGGGTCTGAAGGGAGGGTATGTGGGATGGTTTAGAGGGAGGAAAGGGAGGAAAAAATGATGTAATTCTGTTTTGATTCAGAAAAGTTTAAACTAAAAATTTTAGGGCCAAATCATAACATTCCTCAAAAAATGGCCAAGGACATCTGATAAACTGCTACTTTCCTCTTCTCTCTACTTGGCTGTGTTTTGCTTGGGGGCCTGCATGTGTTATTTACCATATATGCTGACTTGAGTTCTACTGAGGCTGCCCTGCATCTGGGAGTTCTCATGACCACATGGCAGTGCTGGCTTTCTGTTCTCTGTACCCCAGGCTCTACTTGTTCATAATTTATTCTCTTGTTTTGGTAAAATGCCTCTTGTATTAGAGTCTGCATCAAGTGGGCATGCAAAGTAGATTTTTTTTTTCTAGAGCACACAAATCTTAAAATACTCTCACTAGTGTCTTTGGTGGATGGGCATATGGCATTACTGGAAACTATGAAGGATGAAGTGAATTACCTCTATTACTTTCCAGCTTTCAGTTTTCCCCACACCCCTCCATCTTTTTGCATGATATGTTTCCTTTCTTCTCTGAAAGTTTCTAGAAGCTAGTTTTCAATCTAGACTTCTGAAATTTTATTAAGCCATGTTTTTCTTTCTTTATCATTTATCTATGTGCATATGTATGTATGTATGTATATATGCATACATGTATATATGTGTCTGTCTATTATCTATCAATCTTCTATCTATCTATCTATCAACCATCTATTGATGTATCTCTCATCTATCTTTCTGTATTCTATCATCTGTATCTATCATCATTAACATCATCTATCATCTCTATCATGTGTTTGTCTATCATCTATCATCTATCTATCTATCTATCTATCTATCTATCTATCTATCTATCCATCCATCCATCTATCATCTATCTATCATCTATCTATTAATCATCATGTATCAATTTTCAATCATCTATCATCTATCTACCCACCTGCATACCTTCCTGGTTTCATCTGGTGTTCTCTGAGGATCCGATTAAACTTCAGTCAAGAAATCTTTATGTTCACTGTGTGTGGTGCTGGAGATGGAACCTAGGGCCTCACCCTTGTTAGGAAGTGCTCTGTTGCTGAGCACTTGAGTCCCCAGCACGAAATTCCCCATTTCTATTATCTTAAAAACAAACAAATTTCTTTTAAAGCTGAATGTAAAATCTATATACTGGCGAACAAATTATAAAAGGACTTTCTAGACTTCTTTCATTAATTAGTGTTTTTTTTCTCTCTACTTTTAGAAAGTCTGTATCTTGACTTCATATACAAAACTCTTAATGATTTTTAAATTTTTTTTTAAATGCAGGCAAACTACCTGTTATGGTTAGCCAAGGGTTCCATACATAGTTTAAGTTGTCCTGGAGCTCAGGATCTTCTGTGCTGGAGTAGGTGTGCAACACCATATCCAGTTTGGGGTGATTTTACACACATTAAAATTTATGCACATAGCCGGGCAGTGGTGGTGCACTCCTTTAATCCCAGCACTTGGGAGGCAGAGGCAGACGGATTTCTGAGTTCGAGGCCAGCCTGGTCTACAGAGTGAGTTCCAGGACAGCTAGGGCTACACAGAGAAACCCTGTCTTGAAAGAACCAAGAAAAAAAAAAAAAAACCAAAACAAAGCAAAAAAAAATTATGCATGTAATTTAATGTACAAATCCATGTCATTTCATAATGGCTATGTAGTCATTACTGAACCAAGTCACAGAGAGGCAGACCTATCACACCCCAAATGTTTTCCTACGTCTTTTAGCCAGTCCCTGAGCACCACTTGTCTGCTCTGTTTTCTTCTAGTTTTGCCTTTCTGGAATGCCATGTTGAAGCTTCAGGTGGTTTTAGGACACTGATTTTTGTATTCTATGCAAAGTTTTTCAGCTGAGAGAGACAGAAAGGCTGCCAGCCTTTTCCATGTTGACTGATGTAGTTATTTTCTCTTGAATTAAAAAAAAATTATTATTTATTTTCTCCTGTATTATGTTAATCATGTAATATGTTATGTAAAAGTTACTTTGTTCAACTTTCAATATTATGACTGCTATTCAAAGAGAAATCTCATTTGTTTATAATACTCTTTTGGATTCAATGTGCCAGTCTTGTTGAGAATTTTTATAACTATACTGATGAGAAATCTTCTTTGCATTCTTCTTGCTTCTAGTTTAATAATTTGTCTAGTTTTCATAGCAGAAAATTGCCAGCCTCAGATAGGAAAATGAGAAACTTCTTTGTTATAGAAGAAATTTTAGAGTTGATATTAACTGAATGTAATTGTTTGGCAGAGTTTATTGATAAAGTTGTTTGGACTTGGACTTTTCTTTAAGATTTATTTATTTGCATGGAAGAAGTTGTGCTTCTTGAAGTCTGGAGATTAATCTTTGAGAGCTATATATTACAGAGTGCCTGTGACATGTCTGCATGTTTCCAGAAAGCTGTTCTTTCATAATTAATCTGTATTTTTCCATACTAAGTATGGATCATTATACAATAAGGCTACAAAGTTAGAAACTTCAGAAGTAATGTTCCCAACAACCCAACTATATTTTCGATTGTTTTGATAGAACATTGCTTCTACTATGCCATTTTCTGGCCATTCATAGTTGTTTTCCTAATCTTAAAGCCCCATAGAATCTAAAGGAATCTGCAGACCATATTCTCTTTATTTCTTGGATGCAATGTTAGCATCACTCTAGCTAGATTCACTTGTTTACATCATTAATGTACTCAGGTTGGTATTGCAGTCCAGCAGTGTTATGAGTTTATGAAAGACATCATCTTGGTGAGTTCCAACCATGCTGGGGTCTTCCTTCCTCCCTCCCTCCCTCTCCTCCCTCCCTCCTCCCTCCCTCCCTCCCTCCCTCCCTCCCTCCCTCTGTCCCTCCCTCCCTCCTTTCATAATACTCCCTTGCTATCTTTTAGTTCTCTGGTTGCTATAGTGAAAATTCTCCTTTGATTTCTGATATTGGTAATTTTCCTTTTTAGTTATTTATCATTCTGGATAAAAGTTTATAATTTTATTGATGTTTTCAAAGACTGAAACTTTGAATCCATTGATTATTCAGTGACATTGTTTCTCTTTTTAAATTCATTTACAGGTCCCTAATGTGGGTCTTATACTTTTCATTTGAGATCTTTATTGTTCTCTAATATACCATTTAATGCTATTTTTTCTAAGCACTGGTTTAACTGATTCACAAATATTTTGATAGACACATTTCTCTGGTGACAATTTCTTTCACCAATAATTTACATAGAAAATACTGTTCAAATCTTGAATACCTGCTGATTTCCCAGATAGTTTTCTATTAGTTATTTCTAGTTAAAGTAGATATGGTTAGAGAATGTACTTTGTATAATTCAACTACTTTTCAACTTTTCTGTGTGTTTTACTTTTTAAATTTTTATCAGTTATTATGGATTTATTTTAAAGCTTCATTACTCACATAATTAATAAATAACCTGATTTGCTGATTATTTTGAAGTGAATGAGTTTTTTCTTTCATTGAAAAGACTTTTCTTCTCACATACCCAGATTATGATTTCCTCTTCCTCTATTCACAGTTTCTCCCTTCTTCCATATGTAATCCACCCCTTTTCTGTCTCTCATTGAAAACAAAAAGGCTTCTAAGGGATAATAATAAGACAAAATCTAATATGATGAGATAAAATAAAAATTAACACACCAGAATAAGATGCAACAAAGAAACAAACAAAAGAAAAAATTCCCCCTCCCCAAATCACAGGAAACAGATATAGACACAGAAACCCACTCATTCATGTATTCAGGAATCCCATAGAAATGCAGAAACTACAATGTATACTCGGTAAAAGAAACAAACAAATAAATCAATAATAAAAAGATAAAGTTAAAAAGAAAAAGAAAAAAAAAAAAAAGCCTTGGTACAACATAATGAGATACCCACAAAGATGCCCTTGAGTTTGTCGTCTGTTGTCCATCTACTGCTGAGCATGCATCCTACCCTTAAGAGTACTTGGTTTCCCCCATGAGACTCCCTTGGAAAAAGCTAAATTTTTATTTGTTTATTTCAGTTGTTTTAGGGACAAAACTATGAGCTACACTGGTGACTATTTTGTGTGCACTTGACAAAAAGTGTTTACTCATTTTAAAATGGAAATAATTATTAAATGGCCTCAAGGGTTTTTTTTTTTTTTTAAAGAATAAATGATGTAATGTTTATAAGAATTTAAGGATCATCGCATATGGGAAACACCAAAATAAAATAAAAAGAACCCTCTGTTATTTTGTTACGATTGTTTTCTTCTCCACCAAGAACACACTATGACTTAACTTCCTTTTTTAGTAGTCTTCCTTCAAAGTAAACATTGACCTCATTAAAGACTAATTTTTGGTGGCTAAATTTGTTCCTAACTATAGTCCTGACTACTGTAGCAAAAATGTTTTGTAAAACATTGTTTGTTGCACATTTGATACATGTAATCTGTAAAATTCATTCTTAGGTCTCAATCCTTTCATGCATTCTGTGGCCTTGCAGAATTAGGCTGACAGTTACTAACTGCAAATCGGGCACTGCACTGGATGGTTTCTGTTCTTTTTATCTCTTTCTCCTTGTTCTGATGAATTGATTACATTTAATTGATTACACTTTCACACCGGTATTAGTTACTGGGCCAGTGGCAGAGGGTTCTACCTTCTCTAAGACTTTCATGAGAACTCTTCTAATATTTTACATCCTGCTGATGTAAAGAAAATGTTGTAAATGCATGTTGTTTGTTCCATTTCACCAAGTCCATTTGTGCTTGCCATTTGTAGCATGACATAGATTTTTCCATTAAATTATGCTGTATCACATCAACAGACCCTTTGGTTATTAAATAATTTTGTATTCTTGGAAAAGGCTAAGTTGGTTATAGGATACAATGCTAAGTTGATGTATTAGCTTTATATTTAGAATTATTGTCTCCATATTTGTACGTGAAATGTTATCTTATGCAAATAAATTAGAAAGTCCATCCTTTTAGTTTCTGGAAGTTTGTTTTGCCTGAGGACCATCTTTCCCCTAAAGTTGGGGTAATTTTGCTTATCTTTCAAAGAATTTGAAAAGTTTATTTTCTAAGGTTAAAATTAGCATATGTAATTAACATTATCCCTCATGTTACTAGATTTCACTATATCAGTGCTTTATACACAGTAATGTTATTTGTGCCAAAAGATTATGTTAGTATTTTCCATTAAATTTATTTCTAGCCTTTGTATATTTATGACCACTTTCAACATGTTAAATGTATAATACATATGATCAATTTCTTCCTAGTAAATTATATTTTTCTTTTGTGTGTATGAGTTTCCAGATAGGGTTTCTCTGTAGCCTTGGCTGCTCTGGAACTTACTCTGTAGACCAGGCTGGTCCCATAGTGATCCACTTGCCCCTCTTCCAAGTGCTAGTATTAAAGGCCTGTGCTAATACAGATGGCTTTCCTTTTCTGTCTGTCTGTCTCATCTGTCTATCTATCTATCTATCTATCTATCTATCTATCTATCTATCTATCTATCTATCCATCCATCATCTCTTTCTCCCTCCCTACCCCAACCAAGACAGAGTTTATATTATGTATCTCTGGCTGTTCTGGAACTTGTTCTGAAAACCTGGCTAGTACCACAGAAATAAATCCATCTGCCTCTGCCTAACAAGTGCTGAGTTTAATGGCCTGTGCTACTAGAGACTGGATTTTCTTCTTCTTCTTCTTCTTCTTCTTCTTCTTCTTCTTCTTCTTCTTCTTCTTCTTCTTCTCTCTCTCTCTCTCTCTCTCTCTCATCTATCTATCTATCTATCATCTATCTATCTATCTATCTATCATCTATCTATCTATCTATCTATTACCTACCACTACCTACTATCTATCTATCTATCTATCTATCTATCTATCTATCTATCTATCTATCTACTTCTTTCTCTTCTCCAACCACCACCCCCAACCCAAGACAGGGTTTATCTGTATAGCTCTGGTTCTGGAACTTGCTTTGTAGTTCAGGTCTTCGAACTCATAGAGATTCTCCTGTTTTTGTTCCCCCTCCTACCCACCGAGTGCTAGGATTAAAGGCATTTACTATCACTGTCAGGGTCTTGTATTCCTTTTTTGTCTGGGAAAAATATTTCAACTCCTATCTTCCTTTTGTTTTCATGATATATTCTTGATGTGATGATTTATTGATTTTAAGTTTCCTGATTCAGTTTTGTTTGTGTGTGCATTTTTCTCTATTTAAAATTCTACTGTTCTACATTTTTATTTCAAATAGCACACAGAAACACTATTATAATTGAATTTTTTTTGTAGAGTCATTGTTTTAATATAGGTAATACCCATATGTGTTTACTTATTGTCAAAATCTTCAGGATTGTCTTTACCTATTATCTTGCTCTGTGTGCTCTAATATTTGGGATGTCTTGTTTTGTTGTAGTACTTTTCCTCGTTTTTTTTTCCAGATAATTTCATTGTTGTTACTTTATAAACACACACTTTCTACAGATTTACTTGGACATTAAGTTGGTCAATTTATTTTATTAGTCTTTATTTTGAAATGAACATACCTATTTTGTGTTACGAAGCTAAAGAGTAACTATTTTGCCTTAAATAGTCAATTTTGAGTCCTAGGTTTTGTTTGTTTAAATTGCTATATATAATTTTATATTATATTTAATCTATTATTGTTACATATTATCATAGTTTTAATTTTATTTCTTGATGTTAAATTGGTTTCTTTGTGTAAAACTCACAGAACTTTTAATATTCAAGTGCATTTTTGCCTTTTATATATTTTTAAATTAACTTTTTATTATAGATTATCATGTAACATTTTCATATTATAATTTTATGTTATAGACTTATAAACAAAATAAAATTGAAAATTGTCATTAAGGGTTCATTACAATATTTAAAGTATTATAATGACCCCACTCCTACTTTGATTTTCTTTTCATTGCGTAACTTGCTTTGACTCATTTCTTAGAACTTTGAAGTACAATATCAGTAACTTTTTCAGGAGGCCTGGCTGAATTATGTATTTTTTGAGGAGCCCTTGCATATAGAGAAGTCCATTGCAGTTGAAGGACAATTTCGCTGGACACAGAATTCTTGGGTGAATTTTCTCTTTAGGAACTGAGAAGATAGCTCAGTGGCTAAAGTGCTTGTGTGTGAGCGTGAGGATTCAAATTTGGATTCTTAACATCACATAAAAGGCTATTATGACAATGTCTGTCGGCAACCCCAGTGATGGGGTGGAGATGGGAGCCTGCCAGGGACTTTCTGGTCAACCAGTTTTGCTGAGACAGCTACCTTTTGGTTCACTGGCAGATATATCTGAAAGCCATACAGTTGGAGCTGTTATTAACAAGACATCCTGTATCAACTTCTGATCTCAATAAGACCCTTATAGTGTGCACACCTGTGTATAACACAGAGAAAGAGAGAGGGAGAGAGAAGGAAGGTGGAAGGGAGGAAAGGAAAGAGAGAGTCATTTTAGAGAACATATTTATACAGAGTTGTTCTAAGTAGACACTTATACTGCAAATGAGTATCAACTCATTTGGAACTTATGTGAAAACCTGCATGTGGTATCCTTGTTTGAAGGTGCTTTATTGGATACACAAGCTGTTTAGGTAACTTACCAAAGGTGAATGACTAGCAAGTTGAGAATTTAAACCCAGGGGAATTTTTTCAAACTCTTTGATAATAACCACTAGGCATTTGGTGCATTAGATGGTCAGGTTCAGTTATGGTCTCTAGGGATTTACAGATGTTAAATCATTGTCTTTATGAAAGTATATAAAAGATATGACTGAAGTAAGTTTTTCATGGAATTGGAAAGAATAGAAAGAACTGCCAAGCAGAGAGAGCGAAATGCATGAAGACCTCCAGCAGCATGGTCTTCAAGTGAGTCTCCAACAACTGGAGCATGGACTATTCCCAAAGCTTTTTTGTGTACATGAAACATATTTTTCTAGTTGGGCTGTTTTGTGTGTCCTCAATGGGAGAGGATGTGTCTAGCCCTGCAGAGACTTGATGTGCCAGGATCGGGGAATAGCCAGGGGCCCTACCCACTCAGAGGAGGAGATGGGGGCCGGGGCCTGAGGCTTGGGGGAAAGAATCGTGGGAGGGGGTAACTAGAGGGGTGTAAAGTGAATGAGTAAAAAAAAGATGCAGTGAGTTCTAGATCAGGTAAGAGATGATGAGCCATGAGAAATGTACTGTGTGTTTAGAAACTAGATAAACAAGTCTGTGTGGTTTGTGTTAAGAATTTTTGCCTTTTTTAGAAAGGAGAAGAATTGAAAGATTTTACACAGTAGAGTTAGATAATTTCCAGGTTCTACTTCAAGAATGGGTTGAACAGAGCATAAGGACAGATGAGGAACCCATTTGGAAGAATTTGAAACCAATAGATGCTAATGACCTGGGCCGGTTTTTAACAATGGAGATGAGAAGAAAAGATAATTTCAGAAGCAAGTACAAACTAAATGTTCTATATTTTAAAATTCAAATAGATTAATTTGAGTGTTGATGGTGAATTTGGAAGGATGTTTCATAGTGAATGCCAAGATTCTGGGGCTAAGGTTTGTATTAAGCGTATTCATGAGGAAATTGTAGTTTAATGACTTTATCTTTCCTGAATCAATAGACAAGATGAACTGCTGTGAGAGTATCGGAAGATGAAGAGTCAGAGTTTCGAGTTTTGAAATGGCAAATGAAGGGAGACAGAAATGATTAGAGAGTGTGGCATGCAAGTGTTGAGGTACCAAGTGTTTAAATATTAGATTCCAACAGAGATGGGCCATGTGTATTTAGGATGAAGAATTTTACAGAGAG
Source organism: Mastomys natalensis (assembly GCA_021653895.1). Lineage (NCBI taxonomy): Eukaryota > Metazoa > Chordata > Mammalia > Rodentia > Muridae > Mastomys > Mastomys natalensis. The sequence goes on from JAJTUV010000027.1 coordinate 561,731, forward strand.
ATGATTCTTCTGGGTTAGAGAAATTCCCTGAAGTAGGAGAGCTTGGGAGAATTTGAGGTTCCGCGAGAAATTAAGTACAAGATGAAGTCTGAGGTTGGGTTTGCTGCAATTCACACTCAGTACAGTATCTGTGGTGGCCAGGCGGTAGCCAGGTGCATTAAGTATATGGTTAGTGAATCTAGTCTTATTTGTTTGATAACTAATGGTTTTCTTTCAACATTTAGTACTCTAGATGAAATTCTTTAGCTTAATGATTGGGACATTTTTATGTTAAAAATGTTTAAATATTCTGGGTCTCAGTACTGCTTTCTGAAAAAGCATGAGTATAATAATAATACTTGACTCATAGGTACTTCATAGGTACTCATAGGTGAAGCTTCAACCAAGTTCCATGCATGTAGTGTTTACCTTCTGACTTAGTAGTCAGTCAATATCTATTAACAATAGAATTATTAAGTATTTATTGCTATGGGCATCCTTCCAACCTGTGAGTTTGTTTGTATTGCCTACTTTTCTTGTTGCTATGACAAAAACCTGAGAGAAAAACTCAAGAGCAGATGTACGGAAGCTCATAGCTTCAGAGCCACCAGTTCTTGCTTGTTTGCTCCCTGGTTGTAGCTGTGTGGTCTCCATTTCCTGGTAGAAGGAGGCAGATAACAAGATACAGGAAGAGGCTAGGGTGGAGAGAGACAACAAGAACACATTCTAGTGATGGTCTTCCTCCAGAATTGCTAGCTAGAGTCATTCAACAAATATTTACTTTACACTTACTGAGTATAGATTCTAGGTCAGTTTGCTATTAGTCCAACCAATGAGGTTAGAGTTCTCACAACCTAATTATCTCTGTAAAGTCCTCCCAGACATACCCAAAGATGTACTTCATTAATCTCTTAGACAGTTATCGTCACTGTCTTACCCAGAAATCTTCCAATTTTTAGTAGGGCTTGGGCAATTTTGAGGGCACCAACATCCCTTTAGATCCTGATTGTATCACACACAAGTTCTCCTGTGAAAGGCTAACAACTCCCAATTCTGGGTTCATATGAATGGGATATGGTGCTTCAGTCTCTCGTAGGAACCTTGCAGAGTGTGCGGTGCCCATATGATATCCTTCTGATCACACTGGATCAACTTGTCCAAGCATCTGTAATGAAATTGTGAATTAATCTGAAAGCACTTAAATGATGAAAATACTCTTGTCTCTCCTCTGTGGAAACCCTATAGATCTTTAGTTTTTCCCATACGATTGAGAGTATGAAGTGGAGCCATGATGTATGTCTGTGGAGGTCATTTCAGAGAGGCAAAACAAGCATCAGAGGAGTGGATCTCAACCATTCTAATGCTAGGACGCTTTGATATAAACAGTTCCTCGCGTTGCGGTGACACTGACTCATAAAATTATTTTTGTTGCTGCTTCATAACTGTAATTTTACTACTGTTATGAACTGTACTGTAAATCTCTGTGTTTTCCTGTGAAAGGTTGTTCAACCTCCAAAGGGGTAGTGACCCATAGGTTGAGGACCACTGGTTCAGGGTCACCCCGAGAAAGGACCTAACAGAGGACAGAGCTTGGGTAGAATATTTTGAATTCCTGGATCAAACCTACATAAAGCTGACTGCATTCCAGATCTCCCATTATGTGAATTAGCACATTTAATTTACTGCTTAAAGTAGTTAAATCAGGACTTTGTTATGCGTATTGTGCATTCATAATTGATTTATAATTTTCATTACAAATATGATTTCTTTACCTCATTCTTATATTGAACAAGAAAGATTTATTCTTTTAATAATCTCACGTAGAAATTCCATTTCTAGAATAGTCAATAGATATTAGGTCATTAAGTACTACTTATATTTATTTCAGAATAAGTTAAACTTCTAGACCAAAGTAATATTTTGAAACTCATTGTCTTTTTGAAAGAATTATGCTATAATTCTCATGTGACTAGGCCAATTATATTTCTATGTACAAATTAGTTTTTCTCAGTGATTTATTTCAGTTTTAAATATGAAACAACTGTATCATACAAATCTATTTTATTATTTATTATAAAGCTGAGTTCAACATTTTACTCTTTAATATCTTCTGTGTTTCTACAGCCGTTGAAGTTTGAAAGACCATGGTTTCTATTATTTGGAGAAAACTTTTGAGGAATAATGAAATCTGAAGATGGATAGACCTGGGCTCTGAACTCAGCCTTGCTGTATACTTGCTCAATGAACATGAATGAGTTATTTACTTAACTCTGAGTCTAAAGTTTTTCTTCATAAATTGGGAATGACAGGTTGATTTCCCAAGGGATATGCAATGAGGGACATGAAGTCATATGAAGCTCTATGTCCTTGGAAAGACATTTCAAAGCTCGGAGGACCCCATTTCCCTTACTGTCACCACTTAAAATGCAAAATGTTTACCATAAGGGCACACCAAGCAGGTGTATTTTTTAAAGTTAAAAATATTGAGTGACTTCTTTACTAGATTCTGAATATCCCATGAAAACTGGCTAATAAGGGAGTTTTTACTTTGACCCTTGCTCTATACAATTCTTATGTTACCTTTATGTTGGCTTTGAATGATGGATATTTACAGATCATTATAGGAATGCTCATGGTTCAGGGAACATTATGCATTTCAGAGGAGCACAGAGAGGATTTTGTATTAGGTCCCCCATCATGTTATCTGTACATCAGCTTATTTGTATATTGTCCTATTTTGGTTTGTTGGCAAGCTCATGCTGCTTCATTGAGTGTTTGACCTCATATTATTTTGTGTTGCTAACTGTGTAGCTAATAATAAGGAAATTGAAAAAATATGTGTGCAGTCAAGCTGAAAACTACCCACTTAATGTGAACACAGAGAGAAGTACCTCCTCCTTGTTTTATTCTTAGTTTTGAAGCAATTTCAACACTTGGATGTGAAGTCTGCTGGAAGGCCTTTGTCTTTCATAGTGCCTTTTTCTTTCTTTCTATAAATACTCTTGAAATGATTTTCACACTAAAGAAGTTTTACTTTCCCCCCTGGATCTCAGTTCTAACTTAAACAACCAGAAACCATTAAGATCTTTTATTTAAGTATCCTGCTCAGAGGCCTCATGGCTTTGACCTGGTCATGCCAGTTGGATCCTTCCTCCATTCCCAGCTGGAGACTGAGTAGAAGTAGCTAGGGAACCTCATCAAACACAGGGATAAACATAGCCAAGTCCCTCTGAAAACTGGTACAACTGCCTCAATGATGAGTCTTCTTTTTTATTGTGCAAGTTAAATCAGGAGGGAGAAATTAGCCTTGGAAAGGCAGCAAAGACAAAAGTATGTAAACAAAACATTACCTTCTGCAGTTTTTTTCGTATGGTATGCTCCCTGGTTGTAGTTACATCGTCTCTGTGGTATGGTAGTTACACTTAGAAGCAACAATCATAATGGGATCATGATTACAACACTGGATTTGGTGTCTTGGGTTTGATTCCCCAACTGCCAGTTACTCTCCATGAGACATTAGAAAGAGGTAGTCTCTTTGCATGCATCTATAATGTAGAGGTAACAAGCAGGAAGCAAAGATAAATAAAACAGAAACACATGTAACAGAGGCTGGTATTTTTCTATTGCTATGACAAAACACCATGTCCAAGGTGACTTATAAAAGAAAGCATTTGGGGCTTGTAGGCTTAGACTTTTCGAAGCCTACTTTAACAAGGTTCTCAAATGCTTCAACCCCTCTTCTATCTCACTGTCAAAGATAAAGGAGAAAAGATGGTAAATAGGACAAGGGGATGTGGACCTATTTAGAAGTAGTTCTTTGAAAGCGATTCCAGTTTCTGTTGTCAGGATACCAGCAGTCCAATTTAGTAGTGTCAGATATCAACAGTTCAGTTCACCCATCAGCAGTGGCTGCACAATCCAGCAGAAACAGCCAGGCAGCCACTGAATTGGCAGGCGTCAGTGGGAGTGACCAGAAGAAGCAGCCGAAATTCAGTAAGTTCTCTGCTTTGCCTCTCTAAATGAACTGAAGACTAGTGAAGACGTAAGACCAAGGAAGCATTGCATAACCAGCAACGCAAGCCCCCATCACTGTCTGTTGATCCTACTTATATTTTCTCCATACATCATGTGTCCTCTCATGGGTCTGCCTCAGCAAAACATCACATGAGTCTGAATCACATGATACAACCAAAAATTTCTACTTCAAGGGCCCATGGTTTAAAAAGGTAGTAGAATTCATGACGGTTGTGCTGGGGAGCATGCCAGGAGGCAGGCATGGCACTGGACAAGTGCACTGAGAGTTCACACTTTGAGACAACTACCATGAGGTGGAGAGAGCGTGAACTTTAGAATCCTCCAAGTCACACCCAGTGACATACCTCCTCTAACACTACCTATCTTTCTCAAATAGTTCTTCTAACTAGGAACCAGGAGTTAAAACATATGAGCCCAATGAGCCTATGGGAGCCATTCTTATTCAAACCACCAGAGCCTTACATTGTAAATTCTAAAAATACTAATTCTGCTTACTGTTATATCTGGATGTGTGGTGTGTGTGTGTAATTTAAGAATATTAAGAATAGAAATTTCATATGAATAAATTGCAATTAGACTGAGTTGATACAGGTATAATGTTTGGATAATGTAAATCTGATCACATAGGAATCAGTGAGAACATTTTTTATTAACTTATGCAATTGAAATGATAATGTGTCTCATATAATTTTTTTTTTGGTTTTTCGAGATAGGGTTTCTCTGTGTAGCCCTGGCTGTCCTGGAACTCACTCTGTAGACCAGGCTGGCCTCGAACTCAGAAATCCGCCTGTCTCTGCCTCCCAAATGCTGGGATTAAAGGCATGCGCCACCACCGCCTGGCTTGTGTCTCATAAAGTTTTTACTGACATCTCTCATTCAGAAAATTTTTATAAGCACAGGAAACATGCTTTATAAGCAAGACCTAAAGTGGAAAGAGACCAATGTATTTTGGCTTTCAGAGCAGTGTTTTAGTTCTTGTCTTAAAAACTGTATTCAGACACTCCCCAGATGACTCTAGCTCTCTCTTCACCTCCTGTTTTAACTGAGATCCTTCAAAGGATGGCTTCGATTGGACAGTACAGTTTATTACTTACTTTTCTCTTGGATCTAACACAGTCATTTCATTGCAGCTATCTGCTGCTAAACCAAAACAAAAATGAAACAACAATGAAAAACTCAACATGTCTTCATCAGTCTTGACAGTTCAAAGAATCCCATACTGTTTCTTTTCCCCTCCTTTCCAAACCTCCTTTTCCTCTCTGGCCTTCCTTATTTCTAAACCCCTGGATTCTTATTCCCTTCTTAATTTCTCTGAATATCATTTGTAATTATTAATTAAATCATAGCTTTGCAGTATTTCTCTCTTAGATGCTTATTACATCCCCCTTAGGTGGTTTGATCTGAGCCGACCCAAGCAAATAATTTCATGTACTGCCTCTAAACTGTCTCAATTTCTATTTCTTAGCTTATGTCAACTTAGACGAGGCAATAAACCAACCTACAGTGGAAAGAATCCTTTCAAGATTCTCAGTTAAAACAAGAGGTAAAGAGAATGCTGGACTACTTCAGGAAGGACATAGGGTGTACACTACACAGTATATGGTCATTTCCTTGTATGTCACTCAAACTTCCCCTTTGGCTGAATCTACTTTATGAAAATAGGACTGCAGCCCTTTTTCATCAATAGTTTTACTATTTAGTTTTAGCCTTTCTCATGCCTTCCTCCCCTCAACTATTTCTGCAATGTAAGACTATATTGTAATGGAAGGTCAATGTAAGACTACAAAAATAAATAAGAACATCAAATTCTCAGAAAACAAGATAGATAAAGAGATTCTTTGATTTAAAGTGTAGTTGTTTGGCCTCTGGTTGTATGAGAAATTTTGTAGCAAGATGAAATTCAGGGCTATTCATCACCAATCTGTGATCAAATATTCCAAAGATCATTGATAATTTAGAGGAGACGTGTTGACTATTCCCAAGGGATGTAGCACTACTAAGTAGCTCTGGCACTCAATGTTGTCCCAGTGTATTCTTCAGAGTTTATCAACTGTGCGGTAAAAATTGGTTAGGTACACATTTAGAATTCATCCTACTATCTTACTTCCAAATCATCCTATGGAACCTGTAGATGACCCTTCTCGCACTCTATCAGTGTCAATGGCTCACCAATCACTCTATCCTGGAAAACTCACCTCGAATCTCCATCACTAAACCTTGGTAGAAATCTTATCATTTATGTTGTTGAAAGAATCCCAATCACTCTTGTTAACATTGTAGCACTCTACTAGACATTTGGCATACTTGAATTAAATACTTATTGGTTTGCAGTCCTATTTATTAATTTTATTATAAACATCACTTCTATTTCACACACAGACACAACAAAATATCATATCGACCCTATTTTCTCCCTCCAACTCCATTTCCTTTTCCATCTCTCAACTCTCTCTCTTTCTCTCTCTTGGTGACCAACTAAATTTAGTTAGTGATGCCAATATGTGTGTTTAGATTTGGGCCATCTGCTGCAGTATGGGAACATACCTGTGGTTATCCTGAAGAAGAATAATTGTCTTCTTTCCCAGCAGCTATGAGATGTCAATAGCCCCTCATTAAAGAGTGGGGCAAGGAAAGCACCTTTCTCATATATGCCAGAATTTGGGCTGGCTTAATCCTGTGCAGTAATCAGCTGCTTTATGATTCTGAGTACTGTAGTTGTGTCATTGTTTCACAGCATTCCTCTCCATCCTATGGCTCTGATGTTTGTTCTACCCACTCTTTCTCTGTTCTCTGAGCCTTGCAGGTGGGGTTGGTGGTAGGGTGAATAAAGATGTATCATTTGGGGTTGAGTACTTAGTCTGTTATTCTGAGTACTTTGATAAGTTATGAGTCTCTGCACTAACTGCTACCCATTGCTAAAAGAAGTTTCCATAGTCAAGGTTGAATGAAACATAAATCTGTGGATATAAATATTCGATGATCATTGAACAAAATAACAATAGCAGATTCTACTCTAGAACATGTGATCTCCCATCTATGGACTTTTGATTAGGATTACAGTACAGGTCATGACATTTTCTCCAATGGAGCAGTCCTCAAATCCAATCAGAAAATGTTCCATTATTGCACCAGTGGGCATATCCTGCCTGGCTGGTAGGTATTGCAGCATGCAGATGCCAGACGTAGGTAAGATTATTGATGTCTCTAATCCCCCAGACCCCTAGACCTTCTGGTACTATGAAAGATCTCTAGCAGGGTGGAAGTTTTGTAGGGCCTTTGAGTTGGATTTCTCTATGTCCTAAAATCAACGTATGTAGTAATTTCAGCAACAGAATCTTACCATGTAAGTATGATTGATAACCAAGAGCAATGACAATAGCCTGTGTTGTTTTGGATTACTCTTTGATGAAAATAGACATCAAACAAAAGACCCAATAGAGTAATAGAAAAACATGGACACGAATATTACTCAGTCTCAGAAAAATGCCTCTTTCTTCACAACATTATTGAGTCATCACCTTATGGTCATTCCACAGTTTCCTTACTCACTATTTCTTCTGTATCCACTTTCTCCACCTAATTAACAAGATCAATGTGTTACTAAGCTTAGTTCTTTGGATTCTACCCATTTACACTCTATTCCTTTCTTTAGCGGGGCAAATTCACTTCTCAGCCCAGCACTTACAATGTCCATTTCTTTGTGAAGCCTTTTGCATCTCCCCACCTGCCTTGTGATTGACAAGTTTCTTCCTGAACACTCTTTTCATCATCTACTGTACTCGTTATTCTGTGACCCACTTGTGATAACTTGCCTTTCCTTACCCGGTAGGGTTAAGCTTCTTCTTCTTCTTCTCTTCTTCTTCTTCTTCTTCTTCTTCTTCTTCTTCTTCTTCTTCTTCTTCTTCTTCTTCTTCTTCTTCTTCTTCTTCTTCTGCTTCTTCTTCTTCTTCTTTCTGCTTCTTCTTCTGCTTCTGCTTCTTCTTCTTCTTCTCTTCTTCTTCTTCTTCTTCTTCTTCTTCTTCTTCTTCTTCTTTAATAGATATATACATTATTTTATTATAAAGTAGTAGGAATATTTTTATTGGATATTTTATTTATTTACATTCAAATATTATCTATCCCTTTTCCCGGTTTCCTCTCCAGAAACCCCCATCCTATCCCCCCTCCTCCCAGTTTCTATGAGGGTGCTCACCTACTTGCCACCCACTCAAGCCTTCTCAGGACCAAGGGCCTCTCCTCCCATTGATGCCCAACAAGGCCATCCTCTGCTACATATAGGGCTGGAGCTCTGGGACCCTCCATATGTACTCTTTGGTTGGTGGTTTAGCTCCTGGGAGCTCTGGGTGTCTGGTTGGTCGATATTGTTGTTCTTCCTATGGGTTGCAAACTCCTTCAGTTCCTTCAGTCCTTTCTCTAACCCCTTTTTGTGCTCATTCTTGTCTCCTCCAGCAGTGTTTTCAGTATAAAATAGAAATGGCTTATGAATCTGGGGGAACCTGAACTATTGGGATTACACACATGTCTATATTAGTCTGAGCTATGTTTTACAGGATGTCCCTGTCTTCTTTATACTAGAAATTTCTACTTGATCACCCAAATCATGTATTCATTGATGGATAGAAGATCTTTAGAAGAATAATCTCTGCAAGGAACACTGCAACGTGACGAGGCAGTAAAGTGTGTGGTCAGGAGCACAGGCTCTGGTTTTGCTGTTGCTTTGCTTTGAGACACGCTCTCATGCAGAGTGACCTCAAACTCCTGATCCTCATGCCAACACCTCCCACATGCTAAGAGTATAACCCTGTGAGTCATGCCATCTTGAGGTCACAGACTCTAGATCTAGACTGAATCTTGTTTCTGACACCGATAAGCTGTGACCTTAGTAAGTCACTTATCCCAACAAGGTCTCCTATTTAGCATCTGGGCTACAGGTAGAGTAGACATTCCCCTCTCTGGAAGTTGATTAGACAGTGAAACAAATTAATATGTGCAAGATGCTCAGGACTGTCCGGGTACATGGTTAGTGTTCAGTAGATTTTAGCTACCGCTTACTGCTATTAATATTAGTTCACTGAGCCCTCTCTGCTTCTCCTTTGGAAACATGAACTTCAGAGTGGTCAACACTGTCTCTTCTTGACTTTGTATTTAAGTGACCACCACAGTGATACACAATAAACACTGAAAGAGAAGACCGGAAGACAGCTCCTCTCTGCCTTAGAAGTGCACTTGGATTGCTTTGCTTCCTGCAATGGGGCATCCAAACAATTTTCTCTGTTGCCCACATCAACTTCATATTTAACCCTGCTGGTTTTCATTTACTTTATAATTCAATCATAATGAATTTTAAAACCCCCTCTAACTTCCAAGAACCTCTAGGGACTTGCTTCATCAGTCTGACATCACATTCATTTACATTTCTGATGTTTTTTTGTTTCCTTGTATGAGGTCTAAGCGTGGTTCCAGTAAAACACTTTTAAGATTGCATTACGCATACTGTATGCTATTTATTTCTGGCTACATGTTCAAATTAACAAAAAAGAAATTGCTTATGCTCTGGTCAGCTATTGCAAACTGTAATGTTATATCTACTGCAATTGAAAAAAAATTGGATCCTGACTATTCTTTTGTTACATCTAAACTAACAGTTTAAATGGAAAATATTTCCATGGAAGCATAGCCAACTTGAGTTCAGGGAAAAGTTGTTCACTTTCCCAAGCTGGTACATTCTTCTGTAGTCACCATGATAAATAATTATCTGTCCTCTGGCTGGATTGTTCTGGAAGAGTAGATACATCATTTTCAAAGACATCTTCCTTTCCTGGTTTATTTTGCCTTGTGAGAAGTTAATTCTTACATTGTCCTGAAGAACAATCTAATGTCGAGTGAATCACCATCTTCTAAATTAGCCCTAAATATTTGAAAATAGGTATTTTAATTCTGACATAAGTCAGTATATTGTATTGATGGTCTCGATCCTGGAAAGCACATAATTTCATATTATTTTACAGGGAAAGAAATGAAAAAAATTAAAGATGTAAAAAGTTGCCAACTGTCACACATTTGTCCACTGAATTACCCTGTGTACTCAGCCACCAGCTTAAGAGATTTGTAGTTTTTAAGAAGCCATGAATTTGAAAGAAAGAAAGCAGGGGTATTTGGGAATGCTTGGTGGGAGGAAAGGGAAGAGAAAAATGACAGTATATTATGATCTCAAAAATAAAAGAAATAATGAAAAAAATTTAAAATAATTTGCAATTTGAGAGACACTCAAATTTGAGAGGTCTCAGTTGGTAAATCTCACAGCCAAGCCTGATAGCCTTCATTGGACCCTGGGAACATACACAGTGGGAAAGAACAGGACTCTCACCAGTTAACTGCTAAATCCCACATGAGCAGCATGACACATGCATCCCAGTCCCCCACCAGAAGAAATAAATGCAAAGATTTGCATTTTATTTCATTACAGCATATAGAATTTTATGATGTATTATACAAATAAAAGTGGATGAATGAGAAGTTTGATCTTACTGTTATTTTAATTGTTAACTTTACTGAAGTTGAGAGAGGCTCCTCAAGTACTTACTAGTGCTTCAGATTCAGATTTAATAACACGATTTTTACTCACATCTTCACCGTTTCTCTGTTAAATTGTGTATATGTATGTGTGCATGTGTGTGTATGTTGTTCATATGTGTGTATATGTGTGATATAGACTGAGAAAGAGAGAACTTTTATGTATTTGAGTACTTAGGAGTACACATATTAAATATAATTTTATTTTTAGTCTTCAGTTTACATTTTGATTTTTTTGTTTTCTGTTTTATTGAAAATGTGATTTTTATTTTGTTGAGGCAAATTTATGGTCCTTGTTGTTTTTCTTTTAAATTTTATAGCCATAATTCATTGAGTTGTTTTCTTACTTCCCTTCAGAAATTCTAAAATTATGACTGCCATAAGTCACTTTTTATATGTAGCTAATAAAATACCAGCACATTCTTTTTTGTTTGTTTTTGGCTATTTTTTTCTTTCTTGCAATTTTCGTCTCCTTTGGTTTCCCTGTCAACCTTTTTTTTTTGTTGCTGTTGTTATCACTTAAAAAAAAAATCTTTCACTAATAAGTCTGTTTCTCTTTTTTCAAAAGTCTTTTCCCTGCTAACTTGAGTTTTTGCAATTTTTGGTAGTTTGCTCTCACTTCCCTCTCCTTTCCATATTATATGTCCACTGTAAAAGGATAACACTGCTGCCAGTTACACCTCTGCTTCCGCTGGCTTGCTCCCTTGCCCCAGTATTCTTCATCTGAATAACCACAAGTTCCTTATGAACAGTATCTGTACAACTTATTTATTGTTATTTCCTCTCTGCTCTTCTTCCTGGTCTCCTCGATTTGTCTTCTCTCTTTGGTGGTTGAGACATCCAGCATCCACACTGGTGCTAAAAATTGCCCTCTTCTCAGACTCAAAGGGCACTTTTGGGTACCTTGCTGATGCTCAAGAAATTAGTTCATGACCTTACAATTATATGTATTTCTTCCTTCCTAAACTATTTAGGTTGGTTTTGGCTATTTCCTTTTTGGCTAAAAGCACCAGAGTGAACATGCTAGATAATTTTCCACTTAAAGACAAGAAGACTTTCTACCACTTCTAGTTCATATGAGTCAACAGAAGGAAACAGATGAGCAAATCATTGGTTGGGGCCCCATTCATTATCATAAGTTCGATATTCTGCATAGCTGTCTTACTTCAGTACTAAAACTCTCTATGCAGGATATTCATGATGGGAGCTTATTAGCAAGGATGATCTACGGTTGTCTTTCTGTGTGCTATTGACTCAAACCAATGGTCTTCTGTAGATGTCTTACCTATTCTTAAGTACTGATGACTTGGACTAGACATGGCATTTTATGCTCCTTTAATCATTCATAAATGAGTAGGTCTTGACAAACTAGAATCAATGCAGAGCTAACATTGTCCTTGTGAAAGGAGATGCTATACTCAATTAGGTAAGAAATACACATTATGCATTTAATAAATAGTAGTAAATAGTAATGTGTTTATTGCACCAGAGTTCTGTCTGCTTTTAATTATGTATTTCAGTTAAAGTAATTGTTCTCTAAAGTAAACTTTGAGCTGGGTGTGATAGTACACACCTTTAATCACAGCACTCAGGAGGCTGAGGCAGATGGATTTCTGTGGGCTGAGGTCCCAGCCTGGTGTATATTTCATAGTGAGCTCCAAGCTAGCCAAGACTGAATAATTAAATCCTGTCTCCAGAAACCAAAACCCAAAACCCAAAACCCAAAACCCAGAACCCAGAACCCAAAACCCAAAACCCCAAATCCCAAACCCCAAAACCAAATCAAACCAAACCAAACCAAACCAAACCAAACCAAACCAAACCAAACCAAACCAAACCACCACCACCACAATAAAACCCCAAATACAAGACAAAATAAGCAAAATAAAGTCTTGTGATTCAGCCCAATCCTATTGATCTTGTTTCCCTTCTATTGTTACAGTAAAATGCCAGGATAAAAGCAATTTAAGAGTAAAAGAATTTTATTTCTACTTGCCATTTCAGGAAGTCAAGACAAACTGAAAACAGGTAGTCACATCACAGCCACAGTGAAGACCAGAGAGAAATGAATGAATGCATGCTCAATTGCTTGCTTGGCTGCTTGTGTTCGGTTCAATTTCTCTGCTCTTATACGGTCTAGGAACTGTTGTTGCCTAGGGAATAGTACTACTCACAGTGGGATGGGTCTTCCCATATCAATGGACATAATTAAACAATCCCTCACAAATGTGCTCATAGATCAACCCAGTGTAGACAGTAAAGACTGAGAGTGTCCCCCCAGGTGATTCTAGATTGTGTCAAGTTGACAATTAACATTCATGCATAACCCAGTTTTGAGTGTGGCTTACAGAAAGTATTCTGTAATTGGAGACTAAGTGAGTTACCATAATCAGTGCTATTACAAATGACTTGGTAAGACTCTTCCTTTAGACACAGTTTTAGGAGAAGGAGAGAAAAATCATGAGAACACTGGGCAAATCAAAATAGCTACTACTACTAGGAGAAAAGTATTCAAATATCGGTCATACTATTGGTGTGAATTCTGAGATGTTAGATTGAAAGATGTTCTTCATTTACTATGCAAGTGGTGTTGGTATGACTGGCTAACAATTTGGAAAAAATAGAGCATATCTCTATCTAACACCATATGGTAAATAAAATCCAGATGGATTAATCATTTCTGTGGAAAAAGTAAAACCAACAAATTTTGTAGGAAAATAGGGGTGAGGAAATATTTGACCTTGAGCAACAATTTCTAAGAATGCCACCAAAGAAGACATTGTTCTAATAAGGTCATCTGAATACACGAATAGCCATTTTAGTTGTAGTTTTTATTTTTTTGAGATTATAATATAATCATTTACACCTTTCCTCCCTCTAACTCTTCTCATGTATTTGCCTTGCTGTCTTTCAAATTCATGGCCTTATTTTATGCAGAGACATTTTTAAAAAGAAGAAAAACAAATTGCCAATAAAAGAGTGGGGAAAAGGTAACCATTAGTGATTCCAAAATTTCCAATTAAAATAAAAAAAAGCCATTGGGAAATAGGAAAATAGGAGCAGGAGCACAGGGAATGCAAGGCCAGCCTTGGCTATATTATGAATTTGAGGATAGCCTGAGACACATGAAATCCTTAGAAAAGCAAAAGATAACCATCCTTTAAGATTCCACTAACCAACCAAATAACCCCATACTAACAACAAATAAAATTGTAGAATTGTAATTGTTTTTTTCCCCTGTGGTAGAAAAGTTCTCAAAAAAAAAATCACTAATATTCTTGTTGCAAAATATATATGTTCAGTCATTAGGTAAGTTTGAGAGGAGTCTTGTCACTGATAGTTAATGTTGTATTATACGATAATGTAATAATATTGTAATATGCAATAATGTAATACTGTAATATACAACAATACAATCAATATAATATTTTATAACTATGTGTTGTATACGTGAAATTTGCTAAGACAGTAGATCTGAAGTATTTCTCTCAAAAAAGAAAAATGCAATCATGTGAAGACAAAGACACAGCATAATCTCTTATGCTAATTAGCATGTGGTCATTTCACAGTGTAAGCTGTTGACACAGTTTTGGGGAAAGAGGTATCACTGTGCACTGTGTGTGTTGTGTATCAAACATGATGTTATCTTTCTGAAAAGCAATTTCACAATCTCCATCAAAAACCTTAAAGGTGAACTTATTTTTATCTTAGGAAGTTAACTCATGGCATTTATAATATTTTATCCAAGATTTAACTGTAAGAACATCAAAGGGTTTGAGAAGGAAATTACAGTTGTATTTCACAGTGATGATTATGTTCATGTGGTGATTTCTGTCTTAGCTTCTTGGATGTTATGTAGGTCAATGTGAGTCAGGACCAACTAGTTTGCTTTTATACATTAGTGCTATGAGCGTGGCCAATGTGAGTTTGAGCTTCATCTGGGTATATGAAAAAAATGTGTTTCTGACTCTGATAGCCTGAGACATCAGATTAAGAATATTGCAAATTCCCCGGTATAATAAATTCTCTTCCAAAACAATCTCTTGGGACACAGCCAGACTCTCCAGATGACAGATCCTCTGCCTCTCCATCTGGTCAGCAAGATAAAATTTCACTTTATTGAAACTTCTGCAATATATATTAGTTGTCTATTGCTCACAAGCTTAGCAGTTTTCAAACCATGGACCAGTTAGCTCATTTTGACTCAACAGCAGAAGATGTCTTCTCTGCATAGGGTCTCAGCAAGCAGGCATCAGTGCTGATTGACTGGGAGCACATCTGGATGCTGCAATTAAGAGCCCATTTCCACAGTCATGCAGATTGCTAGCAGAATCTACGTGTTTATAGCTGTGGAACCAAGGTCCCTACTCCTCGTGACTCTCAGCAGGGCTATTGTCAGCTCTTTGGTCCTTGCACGAATTCCTCTCCATTATCAGTCACCCACATCACAGCTCATCAGATACTTTCCTTGCTTTCAATCTTTTTTTACTTTCTCTTTTGTTCTCAGCCAAATAATTCAGGGTGTAGTTTGATTTATTTCATTATGAATTTTTCCCTTCCCACCAATGTAGTCAATTGATCAATGATCTATAATTACATTATCTACTCCCCCTTTTCAAATAATATTCATGTCTTTAGAGTTAGGCTGAAGAATCTTGGTAGGGAGAGCATTTTTGCATTCTGGTGTCACATGGTGCCCCCTTGTGAGTTGCATTATTTTCAATCCTTGACAGTTGATGCAAAGAATACAGTTTTAGGATGTAGGAGGCAGGGCTGGAGAGATGGCTCAGAGGTTAAGAGCACTGACTGCTCTTGCAGCGATCCTGAGTTCAATTTCTAGCAACCACATGGTGGCTCACATCCATCTGTAATGGGATCGGATGCCCTCTTCTGGTGTTTCCGAAGACAGCTGCAGTGTATTTATATACATAAAATAAATAAATAAATCTTAAAAAAAAACCCAGTTGTGTCATACATGTTGACATATCCTTAAAAAGTATATAGGAGGCAGTTCTTTCTTTATAAAAGTAATGATCACATATTCTTTGTGTGCCTGTGTATGTGTGCATGTGTGTGCAAGATGTGTATTCATGTACATGTGCACATACTTATTCACATGTAGAGACGTGGAGGACTTTGGGTATCCTTCTCTATCACTCTCTACTTTATTCCCCCTTGTCTGTCATTGAACGCAGAGCTAGACTGGAGTCCCCAGAGGTTCTTTTGTCTCTTCTGCTACAGTCCGAGGGTTACAGATGCCCTCTACCACAACTTTTTAAAAGATGTGCATGCTGGGGATTTGAACTTAGGTTTGAATGCCTGAGGTAGTAAGAGCTCTTACCCACTGAACCGTCTCCTCGCCTCAAGAGGTAAGAGTCTTACAATTAATTAGGAATCATAGATCCAGATAGGGAGCAAAGTTGGGTGAGGCTGTATGGGTGGGGCTTGTGGAGAGTTAGCCCTGGCAGACTATTGGATGGGGGAAAACAGCTCTGTCTGCCAGAGTCTTCAGTGTTCTAAAAGGTGCAAGTTAACATACACATCCTTGATATGTAAAGAGAACAGATCAAGCAGACCAAATGCAAATTAAATACTTCACAAGCTTTCAGGCTCTGGTTTGATTCCTCTCCTACCAAGCTGGTTGTGAGAAAATCCAAACTGAAGGAAGTTAGATGACATAACCAAAGCCACCTAGAGATTTGTTGCCAGAGCTGAGATGAGAAGTCCAAATGAATGGATTTTCTTTCTTTTCTGTTTTTCCTTCTTTCTTCTCAAATGTCATGATTTCAGTTTTCTTTTTGTCTAAATAAAATCTCACTGTGTATAGCACATCACCTTTCCTTTATTCAATCATCTGCCATTGCACAGATCACCCATCTTACTGTGTGTAGAGAGCCAGCCTTCCTTTATCCATTCATCTGTTAATACACAGGTCGCCAGACTCAATTTCCTGGCTACTGTGAATGACACATCAACAAACATGGATGTGTAAGCACCCCTGTAGTGGGACTCTGAGTCTAGACCCTGGTGTAGTGTAACTGGGTCCATAGTACATTAAAACAAAGTAACAGGATTCAGAAAGATGAATTCTGCCTGCTATGTGTGTATATATGTGGAAACAATTCATAAAACTAGAAAGAGGAACACCATAGATAAAAAGGTTTTAAGCATGGGAGAAGGCTACACAAGGGGGTGCTACTGGGAAAGGAAGGAGAACATCTGGAGGGATACAGGAAGGGGAAGGGAGAGATGGTGGAGAATCAACGAAAACAAGATATGTGTAAAAATGCTTCAAGGGAGCTCATTAGTTTGTCCACTAATTTAAAAATTCTGAAAAAAGTATGATCTCTCTTTAGCTCTACTCATTTTCATCACTTATTGTAAGAAACCATGGGGACTGGAGTGATTTAAAATCCACAAACGCTTTCCCATATACTCCTGGAGATGAGACGTCTAAGTCTCATGAAGATAAAATTGAGGTTCTATTTGGGTTGAATGCTATGGAGGTCTTTGCCTCTTCCAGCTTTTAGGGACTGCCAGCATTCCTTGGCTCATGGTATAATCATTCTAACCACTGTTCCTCTTGTGGCTTTAGCTTCTGTATTGCTCCTCCTGTAGAATCATCATAACTGTATTAGTCTCATCCAGGTACTCGAAAAGACTCTTAAGATGTTAAATTATACAAGCAAATCCCCCTTTATGTGGAAAGAAGTATGTTCACAGGCTTCAGGGAAGCAAGCATAAACACTTTGGGGGAACATCACTCAACCTCCTATATACTAGAATAATATTAGATATCTCATATTTCTCTGCCCTGACTAAAAACCGGAATCCCAAGACCAGTCAGAGATGGTGTGCCAAGCAACTGTTTGCCGTGAAACTTTGTCAAGTGTGTAGTGTGACCACTCTACCCCAGTTTTCTCCGTTTCTTTTCCATGCCTCAAACAGAAGTCAGTCTCTCAGAATGACAGGTTAAGCACACACACACACACACACACACACACACACACACACGCACACACTCACAAAATAAATAAAATAAACAAACAAAAACAAAGCTCTATCAAGTGACCAAAACCCCCAAGCATTTGGAAGGCTGAGGCAGGAGAATTGCTATGAATTCAAGGCCAACTTGAACTATGTACAAGTAGCAGATTATCCAATGCTACATAGAAGTCCTATCTCAAAAAGAAGGAAGAAAAAAAACCCACATTATAAATATTAACCTTTTTGCTTTCTCTTCTTTCATCCCTCGTCTTTACAGTGTGGCTGAATATTGTTTTATACCCAAAACCACTTTCTTTTTTTTTTTTTTTTTTTTGAGTATTAAATTTATGGTCAAAACAAAGGGAAACACTTCATCGAGGAGTAATGGGTTTACCATGCAGTCGGTATGAAAAAAAAAAAATCTTTCTGATCCAGGCTCACGTGGCCACCATCCTTTTTAATCGATTTTGCATTTCTACTTCCTTCATAGACTCCGAAATACTTGATCACAAACAGAAATGATAAATCACAATGGCCTGCCTTCAGGGTTTGTGAGTCAGTGTAGATGTCCGAATCACTCTTAAGGGGAACAGATTAAGGGAGAGACAGTCTGATGGAGACTGGGTCTTGTCTGAGGGTTCCTCTTTGCAAGTTGAGAAAAGCAAAAGCTCTTATTATGCTTTATGGAACTTGAAACTTTGAAATGCTTGGGTCAGTGGACTTTCAAATGTATGTAATTAATATTCATGCAGCTTGATAGGTGTAGAGGTCTAAGATTCAGTTTTATAGACATGCGTCAGTATTTTGTGGTCTTTCTCTGTCCCCAGCATTTGGTCTGTCTTGCACCTGCTGGATTTCTCATGAACACTTCTTCATTTAATAAATGCTTGCTGGAGTGTTTGCTTGGTGGTGCGAAAGGCAGGATGGAGTTTCACAGGCAACATGATTATAGAAGTTAGACAAGGGAAGAGATGTTTGGATGTGTGCAGACTGTCAGCATAGATGCTACAGGAAGGATCTGCAAACAGGAGAGAGTAAATAACACAGTGGGCAAGAGTGGAAAGGTGGCAGAGATGTGAAGAGTCAGTGCTCACATCTGTGTGGACAGTGTCTTGCATGTAGAAAGGACAAACAATGCCAGCCTAGCCACTCCAGACAGCTTATATTTCTATTCAACTTGATGAAATTCTCAATAATAATTAATTTGGACTATCTGCAAAGCTTTCCTATTACTTATGCACACACGTAAGGTTTTGGGTAGGAGTGGAAAGATTCAATGCTGAGTGCTCTGGAGAAGTGTGGTGGTTCACTAGTGGTCCTAGAGTGATGCAATCTTAATTTCTAGCCAGTGGCTGGGTCAACTGACCTTATGGAAAGAGCAAGAAGGAGATACTTTGGGATCCAGAGTTTCCAGTTGGACCGTAAACCCGGTTGTATTGAGGGAGGTGTAAGGAAAGAGTAAAAAATTGTCACGAGAGTCAGTGCCAATTGTCACAACAACTTGTGTCTTTTTATCACAAAGAGCTTCGCTTCTGGGGCTGTTCACTTTCAGGTTGTAGCCATACAGCTTTTTTCTAAGAGGATTGTGCTAGCTGGATCACCCCATGTGTTGACCCAGGGAGGAGACCTGCATCAGTTGACTCTGAGACATCAATGATCTCTCTGATTTTATTGACAGGAAAGTTCAGCAACTCTCTCTTGTTGGTGAAAGGATGTTTTCAGAAATGCAAATTATGAGTCATAATCATACAGCCACACACTAAGGAGGCTTTTGTGAGTAGAGGGAAAGAGGGTTCAAAGACCAGGACTGAGATGACAACCCTAGAGAAACAGAACAAGTGAAAAGGAAGCTGGAGAAACCAAAGGCGGTACTTAGGTTTGATCCGTTTCATCTGTTCTGCTCAAAAATTTCCTCCAATAGACAAGGTGAATACAATTTTATGTGTGTGTGTGTGTGGGGGGCTACAGAGGACTAGGTAGGAACATCTTATGTGGTTTACTATAATGTCTTTAAATTGTTTTCTACACTACTGAAATCCATCTGAAGATTTTGTCTGGTCAATTTTTGAAAAGTTAATTGTATTTCATCATATTTAGCATCCACCATCACTAACATCTCTCAGATATTGTTTTTAAATTTTTAAAGTGAATAACTTCACAGGTAAGGATGGAGCCTATGGCCAAATGGACTTTTAGTTACAGACTCAGTGTTGCTATTTACCACAAGGTTTCAGGGAAGTCCTTTGCTTTCTCAGAGACAATGTCCTTGTAAATAAGATAAGAGTGATTCTATAAGAATTTGCCTCATGGGAATATTTGGAGTCTAAATGGAGAAGAAACATGTAAATATCTAAAAATTGCACAAGTGATATTAGATGTGATTTTTCTTTTTTAGAAGATGGTGTCTCACATAGCCTAGGCTGGCCTCAAACTAGCTATACAGCCCAGTCTGGTCTTGAACTTCTAACTTCATTTAGTTTCATAAGTGTGGGGACTACAGGACTACAGGATCACACCCTATGCCCCATGCCTGGCTGAAAGTTTTTTTTTTTTTTTTTTTTTTTTTTTTTTATCATGGCTACTTCAATGTTTAATTTTCTTGCTAATTCTATATTGTAATTTTAAAAAGTGGCATCTATAGTGCATTATACATGAAAAAAATAAATGCTGCAATACCATTGCAAAAACCTTACAAATTATTTCAGCTCATGCAAAGAGATGACAATTGCCTACAACCTTCAGTGATGCCTTCAAGTATTGTATGAGCTTGCTGTCTGGAGACTCCAGAGTGATTCCTGGTGTCTCTGGTTTCTACTAGAAGGTAGACTATCAAACTAAGGAAATTATTTTCATTTACAGGAAAGTTTCTGCTGTGGAAAACTATGACTATCCTATAGCAGGTTATCCAACAGATAGGAAAAGAAGAACAAGCTTAGATTACAAGCAAAATTCTGCCGTAGGGTTCCTACAAAGCCTGGGTAGACTGTGTGCCACGAACTTGAGACTAAAATGTCAAGGGAGGCTCTTAGACCCCCTGTAAGTGTGACTAGTCTTTTTGAAGATTCCCCAGTACGATAAACATGAAGTCACCAGCCCCCTATTTATCCAACTTGGACCTTTACAATTCCCACAAAGCACACAGTTGGATGAAGTTTCACAGGCTTGGAGTCATGACAGTACCATGAAGTCATACACACTCAGCCCCGCCCCCAAACACTGAGTGCTTCAGATAAAGCAACCATGAAATCAGCCCATCTAAGGAAATGGTCATTGGTTCACTTTTGTGTGTGAATGTGTCAGGGGGACCAAGTTCCCAGTGGTCAGTGATTACCGCCTTATCCATTTTTACATCTCCAGCACGTTACTCAGAGCCACGCCTATGATAATTGCTAAAACAATTGCTTGCTATATAAACTATTGAAAGAATGCCTGATTTTATTGCAAGATGTCCTGTCTCCAGAATGATCCTAGCTTGGGCAAGGATGTTATTATACAATAGTAGTGTCTTTAGTTTAAGGAAGAACTGGGATATTGATGAAATACCGATAATAAAATAATAATTATGCAAAATATTAAAAAAGAATGGCAGGTTCCTATGATACACTAGGCACCGGCGGGCCACATGGCTCCAGTGGGGTGTTCTCAGCTCGGTGGTCTCTCTGGTCCAGAGCTCCTAAAATGTCTGTACACAACACACCAAGTTCCCTTGGCAGGTTGTTGCCATGCCAGACACACGCAACGACCACCCACCTTGTGGTCAGCCGCCACAACAACTAGCAACCCAGTAGAAACAAAACTCCAGAAGTTTATAATTAGTCAGATTTATATATCAATACATTTTCAATTCATAAGATGCCAATACAATAATTTCAGAGCCAATTGATAATGATACAAGCTGCCCACCTAGATTAGACAAGTTATCCCAATTATTTTATCCCTATATGATATTATATCTACCTGTGACTATTTAAAGCCATGGTGAATCTGAATCATCCTGTTTGTCACCCTCCATTTTGCTTCCTTCCTCCTCCTGTCCCTCTGTCTCCGTCCCTGCAACCCTTCGCTTTGCCTCCCCTTTCCCTGTCCAATCATAGGCCTCCTGGTGCACTAATATTTAAATTAATTGGGCAGGGGAAAATCCTGCCACAAATAATTAATAATAAAAGCATTTGATTTGACTTGGATGTTTGCTTAAATCTGATGGCCACTTGCAGTGGAACATATTTCAGAGGCCCTGGATAACTAGAAAAGCTAATCCTCTTGTGTCTCAGGCATATACCTAGGGTACCATTTAGGTAACTGATTTGCATGGCACCAAGATTTTTTTTTATTTGAGTCAACAGCTTGAAAAGACCAGACATATGCAGTAAAAGGGAATTCATTATTTGGAGCAATGTGGATTTATTATTATTTTCATGTGTACAAGTCAGAGAGGTAGAACTGGCTGGGAATGTTGAGAAGATTTTATACTGAATTCTTCATCCCACAAATCAAGTAGTGTGGCCAGAGTGTTGAAACAAGTTGTCTAGAGTGACATAGGGAGTCAGTGGCCACACTGGGGTTGTAATCCAGGACACCCAGCTTCTAACCAGTGTTCTTTCCACTCTGAGAGCAGGCTGCCCAGCCTGGAACGGGAGAAGCCACTTGCGCTTGGTTATTTGGAGGAGTGCTTGTCATCTGGCTGCTGCACTCACCGGAGAGCCAGACCGCTTGATGGTGGAAAAAAAAAAAAAGAATGGAAATGCAAAAGGCTAAGATGGAACTGAGAGTTTTATATGGAAAACATGAACAAGCTATGGCTTAGAATATTAAAAATAGGTGAAAAGCAATTTAAATTCGACTTTAGGGTTATAAACAAAATGTCTGGAAAAACTTATCGAAAAAAAATATGTCCCTCTTTGCTTTGAGATGCAAATTAAAAGAACTATCCTCATCCTCAAGCTACTTATTTGAAGGAAGAAAGAATTAGCCATAATAGAGAAAATGGGGTGAGGTACAGTCTCATCTCTGTGCTGTAGGACTGGGATCCCTGGGCTGGACATGAAAGAAGTGAATTTAAGTTCCACTTAAGCCATGGCTTTATTCAGTTCACCAAGAGTCCTCTGAGTTTCAATGTATTTATCTGTAACTGGAGGGGACTTGACTATGAGTCAGAAACAATCTCTTTCAAACTGAGGATTCAAAGATCTGCCTTCTTACTTGGCCTATTTGGGTGGCCTTAATCAAATATTGCAGAATGTATAGCCCAAACACAGATATTTATTTCGCACCTGGAGGCTTGAAAGTCTTGGATCATGGAAATAGCCTATTTGCTTCAGTTTTTCCTCATTTGTACCTGGCTATTTGCTTACTGGACCCTCATCTGTGTGAGAGAGATTGCTTTCCTCTATCTTTTCTAAAGTAACTAATTAGAGGAGAAAGAATAGAAATATGTAGCAGTGGGGGTGGGGACCATGGCGAACCACTAGAAAGTCACAGACACCAGGAAAGCCAGAGGTTCCCAGGACCCAACAGGTATGACATTGGATGAAACACCTAACAGAGGGGAGATAGAACCTAAAGAGATCACCTCCAGTAGACAGGCGTGGTCCCTAGTTGAGGGATGAGGCCACCTAACTGTCTTAAAATTTTTTTAACCCAGAATTGTTCCTATCTAAAGGAAATGCAGGGACTGAAAAATGGAGCAGAGACTGAAGGAAAGGCTATCCAGAGACTGCCCCATCTAGGGATCCATCCCATTTGCAGACACTAAACCCCAACACTATTGCTGATGCCAAGAAGTGCTCCCAGACAGAAACCTAGTATGGTTGTCCTCTGATAGGCTCCGCCAGCATCTGACTAAGACAGATGAAGATGCTCACAGTCAACCATCAGACTGAGCCCAGAGACCCCAATGGTAGAGCTAGAGGAAGGACTGAAAGAGCTGAAGGGGATTGCAACCCCATACGAAGAACAACAGTATCAATTAACAGGACACCGCAGAGCTCCCAGGGACTAAACAACCAACCAAAGAGTACACATGGAGGGACCCATGACTCCAGATATGTATGTGGCAGAGGATTGTCTTATCTGGCATCAATGGTAGGGGAGACCCTTGGTCCTGTGGAGGCTGTTGCCCTAATGTAGGAGGATGCTAGTGTGGTGAGGCAGGAGTGAGTGGGTGGATGAAATCCCCTCTTAGAGGCAAACGGGAGGGGGAATGTAATGGAGGATTGCAGAGGGAAGACCTGGACAGGGGATAACATTTGAAATGTCATTAAATAAAATAGCCAATTAATACTACTATTACTGCTACTACTAATAATAAATAAGCTTCCATTCACATGATTAATAACTTCCTAGGAGCCTCACCTTGAAATGCCAGCACATTGAGGATCCAGTAACATGAGTTTTGGGAACACATGACAATTAGTCTCCGACACCTTTTGTTTGATAATTTTCATATGGGATGGAGGGCACATTTTTGTTGATTAACTGCCTGGTGTGTGCAGTCATTGTACCAAAGTTTGTGTCTATTGGTAAATAGAAAAGATATGGTTCTTGACCCCATGGAGAATTATATGATGAATGGAGATACAATAAATAAACAGCTAACAAGAAGAATATATTTACTGGGAGAGCTGAGGAGAAGACTCTGGAGCAACAGCACTTGCTCTTAAACCATGAGGGCCTGAGTTTGAACTCTCAGTGGTCATATAAAAAAAATGGCCATAACTGCATGTGCTTACGACCAGAGCATTCAGGGCAGACAGGCAGATCTCAAGAGCTTGCTGGTCAGCTACCATAACAAAAAACATAATGATTTTCTGGTTCCTGGGCAGATTCTTTCTCAAGGCAATAGGTAGAGAGCAATAGAGGTAGACAGAAGAGAGCCTGGTCTCAGTTCAGCATGGGCATGCACAGGATAACATATATATCCTCATGTGCATACACTTCACATCCTCACTCACTGCCTTAGCCTCACACTCAATGAGAAAGGAAACACACACAGGTATAACTGTGTGCATAACAGGTCCCTGTTGGCTTGATGTGTAACTTTTCAGTGCTCGGCTGCTACAAAGTGATGGTCTCTTTGAGCAACCATACTTTGATTGTGATCTTTGCTTAGTGACCTATAGTCTAATACTATGTTGCAGTGCTGGTCAGCCACAGTGAGTGTGTCTCTTAGCCTCAAGACCATGAAGCTAAATAAATGATTCTCTATTGTGGCTAAATATGTAGGTATCCAAATATTTAGGGCATTCAACCTTTTATTGTAAAATAGTCTTTGTGTGGATGTAGATTCTTTGCCTGGCAGGAGGTTGGTGTAAACATTCTGAACTGAGGTAAAGTAGACCTGGTTAAGCTGTGTTCAATAGGCATATTAATTATATGTCCATTATTTTTCATATTTTCAGCTTACAAAATGTTTATATTGAACCCTGATTATAAATTAAGAAATATTTGTGTGTCTATCTAGCTTATATTTATAGTATGTAAAAACATGACAATTGAAGGAGCCACAGTGGGCAAGAGAACAAATATCACAAGGGAAAGTTACTGTGGATGGAGTATATTCATGAAAGGGTTGTTAAGTCTCAATATAACATCTAAATAACCGTGGGGAGACTGATTCTAGTCAAGGGATGGAAATGTATAGAAATCTGAGGTCAGAAAGAGCTGACTGTAGTAACATCTGTTAGGTCATGACCTTTCATTGGGAAGCCACAGAAATTGTTAAACAGATAAGTACCATGTTTCAGTTTAAGTGGAAAAGCATTGCTTCCAATTTTATATATAGAGAAGATAGAATCCCAACATGACCCAAAGGCAACCATCATGAGTCATAACCACCATATCTGTCCAGGAGTAAACTTGCTCTGTCTTCCTTATGTAGTTTTCCAGTATACCAGTAACAAACAAAACAGTTACAGTGACATGTATCATTTCACAATTGGACACTGGCTATATCTACAGAAGATAAAGATAAGTGCCTAATATTTTTGATACTAGCTCAAGGTACACCAGGTCTGGCTTCAACTGAATCACTTTTGTCGTGTCATTCCCTGACTGAATCACAAGGTCTTGCTGCTACACTTGACCTCTCTTCTATCAATAATTCTACAGAAATTTGTGCTCTGTGCAGTCCTGGATCTGTCAGCCTCATTCTTCAGTTTCATGGCCCTGTTCATCCACAGCAATTGGTTTTTTACACTGGATTTTGGAGAATTGAGAAGGTCCTTGAAGGGTAGGATTGCAGAAGAGGCCCTGGAATAGCTCAGTGAGAGAAAGCTTGGATGATAGACAGTATGAAGAGGAACGATTCAAAGTAAAATATATTTTATAGGTTGTATTGACTAGGCTAATTGACTGTTAGTGTATGTCAGGTGGGTATAAAAGAGAAATCAAAATGAAATGTGATTCACATATGTGAATCAGTTTAGATGTTATTTAGTAGTATGGAGAAGGCTGGAGCTGCTGTTTGCTGAGATGGGGGAAGGCTGGAGTTGTTAAAGGATTCTGTGGAGGTGGATTCATTAGGCATTTAGCTCTCTCTTTTCTCCCTCTTCCTCTCCCTGCCCCCTCTCTCCCCTTATCAGTTGTTTTCTCTTTGCAAGACTGGAGATGGAACCAAGAAACAATATGAATTGGCAACTCATGTTGAGCAACACCTGCCACTCTAAACTCTGTCAGTTTTATGTTACAGCAGACATGTATGCAGAAACATACCAGGTAGTACATAAGCCTGGGGGTCAAAGGAATGATCTGGACAAGAGAGGTCTGTATTTTCAATGACTTGAGTATAGATTAGGGTAAAGGCCATGCAGATACCTGGAGAAAAAAATGAAAAATAGGAAAGAATGCCCAGGGACTGTGGAATAAACAAAGGTTATTAAATGCTGAATAAGAGTCACCAATGAATTAGTAAAAGAACTAGAATTCACATAAGCAAAACAAAACTCCCCAAAGAGAATCCTCCTCCCCTTTAAGAACTGTTAAGCAGTTGAATAAAATGTAAACTGAAAAGTTGTCTTTAGATCTAGATTTCGAGTTCACTAGTGCCCTTTATAAGAACCCTTTGTGCCTGTTTAATATCTAGTGATGGAATGGAAACGACATTATGGAATTTGAAAAGCAATGGAAGGAAACGTGAAGATATGCATTTAATGTGCAAGAAAAATTTCAGATGCATTGGTGTGAAAAATCTGTGGAGAAGTAACACAGGATCTTGAAATACTTGGAAATTCAAAAGTTAATGACTTTTTTTTTTTAAACAAACAGATAAGATGCTAAGTTATACAGAATGACTGGTTGTCAATCATTTGCTAAGTTTGTGAGATTAATAATGGAAAACAATGATTGACAAACAATGCCCTTAGGCCATATTTGTTCTAGAGTTTATTTTTGTATTATACAGGATTGAAGCTTTGCAAGCTAAGACTAGTTTTGACTTTGTAAATGGTTCGAAATCCTAAAAAAATAATATTTCCTGACATGTGGAAATTGTATGGAATTTTATATTCTGGCATCCATAAATAAACTCCCTTGGAATACTGTTAATACTCTTTCATTTATGTATTGTCCAGAGCTTTCATGCTCTGATGGCAGATGTCTAGGTCATGACAGAGTCTATGGCCAAGAAAGTCTAAAGTTTTTACTATCTGACCTTTTATATAAAAAAGATGTTGATTTATGACAAAAAACACAAAGGAATTACTTAGTGAGATGTTGAGATGGCAAAGAGGCTAGTCTCAACAGTACAGAACCCTGAAGGACATAAGACACAAATGCAGATGTGTAAGGAGTCCTGAATTTATGGTTGAGGACGCCATCGTTTTTTTGTTTGCTTTCTCAGTGATGAAGAAATGTACTGTGGATTCATCCTGAAAGTTTGACCTAAGCTTTCTTGTCCTCCAGAAAGAATTGTTACCATAAAGCAGACATCAAAGCTTATAGTGGACTTTTAAAAACAACATCTGATTGGATTTCTTTAAACTTGAAACAATTGTTCTAAGTTGGAAAATGAAGGAAAGACAGAGAGGATGCTGAGTCTGTCACCTGATGGTTCTAAGGGGCAGCTCTGTCCATTTTCCTGGTAATATTCAAACGACTGAATTATAGACCTCCTAGGTAACTAGGTAACTTCCACACAAAGAGAAGTCCTAGTGATTTTTCTCCTTTGAATTCTGGGAAAGAGGAAACATACAGATATTTTTCCAAGTGATTATTGCATAGAAAGAGTACAGGAGATATGATTGGGGGATGCATGAGGGGGAGAGAAAAGTGAGAAAATGGAGAGAGGGAGGAAGGAGAGAGGGAGAGGGTGAGAGAGAGAGAGGAGATAGAGATGTAAGAGAGAATATGAGAGAGAATGTGAAAGAGAATCTGAGAGCGAGAATTTGAGAAAGAATATGAGAGAGAATATGAGAAAGTATATCCACAAAACCACATCTGAGATCTCTATAGACACAGAATACTGTAGTGCAAGGCCCATGTGTTCCAAGGAACTACAGTTGTCAGAACTGCCACAGTGGATGGGACAATAAAGCCACACATGAGGTGTAAGTGACAGGAAGAAAGACAAAGACAACCAGTAGGTCTCAGAAGAAGCTCATAGCAAATGGGGCTTTGTAAACGCCTATCGAAGTTACCAAGTTGATTGATGACTTAGAACCAGGCAATTTACTCTGCTAAGTCACTGTGAGGGTCTCCTGATTCCTGGAGGCCAATGAAAAACATGAGGAACATTGAACTATAAATTGTGTCTTCTTGGAACTGACTAACAAAAACCTTAAGTGGTTGAAATTTCCCTTGAAATTGCAAAATTCTATTTCTGCCCTAGGTGCCATAGGACTTTTGGATAGAAAAAAGGAAAAAAAAATACATATTTTGCATACTTTAGTTTTGTGGTTTGAAGATTCCAAATCTTAACAGAAATTTGAAATCAGGGTGTAAAGAGTTAGGAATACTTAGTTTTTCTATCTGAAAGGGAAAATGTTTTTTATATGTTTCCCCTAACACGCTGAATTTACTTGTTTAATCATAGTCATCATGTTAAAGGGCTGAACATGATACATAAAACTTTATATGTACCTTTGACCCCATTCCTGTCTTATTCCATGAGGTATAAAGAGTTATGATCATTTTACAGATGAAAAAGCAAAGAGCCAGAGTGTGTTAAACAAGCTGCCAAATGTCATAAACTACACACGAGGCCACATACTCCTCTTTCTCATCTTTATTTCTAGCTTTTTTTTTTATTCTAGCTCTCTTTCTCACCCCACCAATAACTAATGGGGTTTACTTAGACACTTTTGGACAAAAACTGAGATGATTGTTTTAAATGTTTATTTTTTTCCTCTTCACCTTTAAAAAAGAAAAGTGTTTTGGAATGTTTGATTTCAAATCACTGGTTGGGTAATTTGGAGTAAATCACCTAACATAACTGAGCCAACTCTTAAACACTAGAACAAGGTTAACATCCAACTGTCTGTCTCAAAGCTCACATTATACTTAATTACACTAACACCCTTTTCCCTCCTGGTTCTCAGACAGCTGAAGATTCATTGCTCCTAGGAAATCTTTCTTAACAAGCAAAACACAAGGAAGGGAACAATCATTTTCTTCCATTTTTAAGTTAAAGGACATATACATTGACTCTTGACTAAACACCCTTGACTCCTCCTTCTTTGGTATGGCTATATATAAGAAGCATGGAAACAGCGTGGTAGTAGTCATGGCCACGAGTCCTTCCATGCTTTCACTAGGTCCCTTTTCCCAATTTGAAGCTGGATGCTAAGTAGCAGATAATCAAATGAGATTGAAGTATGTGATACCCATCCCCAGAGAACTTCATCCTATATAGGATTGTTATATTAGAGAAAAAGGATCCTGATGATACTAAGTCATTATTCAGTTATTTTTGTGTATTTGACACTGGCTACAGCATTCTAACATATGCTAAAGAGTACAGAAGAGCAAGACATATCAGGGTGAAGACAATCACAATAAAGTTGCACCATTTAAATTACACAAAAACTATAACACTTGTAATTACTGATAGTTTACACAGAACACCACGGCCTATAAGGTGGTTTACATGAAAACAAGCCATGAAGAACAGTAGTAGTAGAAACCAAGAAGTTATAGCAGTAATTTACAATATGAGTTATGTACTGGCCTGGAAGAATGGAAGATGATGGGTGAATTTGTTATTTTAAGATGACAAAGTCAACAGGCACATGGTTGGTTGTACGTAGAGAGAAAGAAAGGAAGAGAAACTAAGGAAGAGTCCAGTGGGTCTGGAAGGAATGGTACTTCCATCTTCAGGCATATGTAAGATAAGAGCAAAGGCAGGTTGATGAGATAGAAAGGAGATGATGAGTTGAATTAACATTTTATGGATAGTCTTGAGGAATCAGAGCAAGCTCGAACATACAGCTCATGAGGAAACCAGGAGAAAGGTCTCACTTTAGAATCACATGCCCTTTAGCTGATAATTAGTATTAAGAAAATAGAAAAGATGATTCCAAACTTTGTGTAAAAAATGGGATGCTGGAATTCCACCACATCAGTCATCTCACTGCCATTTCCTGGAGACTCATCCAGAACTAAAATGAAACCATCTCACCCTCATCCCTAGTTCTTTTTAGAAAATTAGGAGATTGAGTTTTTTGTTTGTTGTTTTATTTTTTAATAAAATATGAATTGCATTGTGGTTTATTATTTTCCCCCAACAAAATATTTTATTAATTATTTGGAAATTTTATATAATGTGCCCCAATCACATTGCTTCCTACTTCTAGGTCCTCCATCCCACCCTTTTTTTCCTATCCCTACCCCTACCCCACCAAAAAAAGCAACACCAAGTTCAATTTGTGTTGCCCATATACTCATTGGAACATGGTCAATCTCCCAGCTGCCAGACCCTTAAAGAAAAGGAGCCATTCACCACTCCACTACTAGAAGCCATCAAGTGTGAAAAGCTACACTTCGGCATCTTCATCAGTTTTTAAGGAGTCTCTTCAATAGCTTCATGCCTGGACTATTTCCTGGTGGCCAATGAACACACATTTGCATGGGTGCACCTGTGTGTGTGTGTGTGTGTGTGTGTGGTGTGTGTGTGTGTGAGAGAGAGAGAGAGAGAGAGAGACAGAGAGACAGAGAGAGAGACAGAGAGACAGAGAGAGAGAGACAGAGAGAGAGACACACACACTATCAGTATGATGAGATAGTTTTGTTAAAAATAAAACAAGGAGGTAGGCTATGGTTACACTAGAATATACAGATTTTCATCAAAACAAGATAGGTAGCTTTACCAGAATGCAAAAGAATAATGGGTTGGATGATTTCTGCTGTTAATAATTAATAATGATAATTACAATAATAACAGTGTGTAGATAGACAGATATTTAATGTCAGTTGGGAGTTGTGTTGGTGCCAAGAAAGACTGGAAAGACTGAGCATTGAGCTCTGGGCCTTCTGTGACCTAGTGCAGACCTCAGAATCTGAGAGTGGATATCAAAAACATCAGTGTCACCAGTACAGACTGGACACATTTGAGTAAGTGACAGTTTCATCAGAGGAGTAATCATGAGAGTTACCACTTAGGACACTAAGCATCTATTACAGTCTTGAGCAGGTAAATCTGGCTTCTGGTACTGACACAGAGTAGAGAATAAGGCACTGCAGAGATGAGCTTGAAGAATTTGCTCATCTTAGAGAGTACCATTTCCAACCATTTAATGAGGGTTTGTGGGGTGCATGCACGAATGTTTCTTTTACCTATGATTTTAAGAGAACATCTGTAACTATAGAAACTGGAACTGGGGAGTTCAACATTTTCTCTGAAATCATATAAGCCATGTGGTTTTTCCATGCCTAAATTCTTTTCACAAAGCCAAGTTGAAAGGAAATTCTGAGCTTCTAAATCCTCAGCCCTATCTCTTCACTCTGCCCCACACTGTCACAAAGTCTTAACTTCCCTGGACTTCTACTGTGCTCCCAAGAGAGGATCAGAGAGCTATGTTACAGAGGCAGCATTTCTGTGGTCAGGGAAATTTGTCATGAGGTTTCACACCGGTGGAATGTGATTCAATTCCTTAGGCTTGTATTTCTGATTCGTAATACTGGCATTTGCAAAATTAGTTTTCTTTTTCTCCTACCTTTCATGCCTGGTTTATATCAGTTTATCTCCCAGAATCTTTATGGTTGGCAATGAGGCTGGATAGAAAGCTCAATCTAAAGCTGTCCTGGGTGACCTGCCCTACAGGGGCTGCTACATCAGGATTGAGCAGGGTTCCTTGGGTTCAGGTGATGCTGCAGACAGCCAGAGACTGACTAGAATACTCACTTGTGGTAAGAAGGGGGAAACTCGTGTCTCATTCAGTAGGAATGTGGCCCCATCTTCACTTTACAGTGCAGTTGCATCTGAAGTTCAGCCTTAGAACTCTGTGGCAGTAAAAATGGTCATAATTTATAGGAAAATGTCACTCGGCTGTCTCCTCTATAAAAGCCTTTTACAACTCTCATCGAATATAAATCAGAATATATGCAGCCAACAAAGTGATGGTTTTGGCATAACATTTTCAAGACGAAAAGAAATGGACTAGAATTGTCTTGGCTTTTTACTGAAGACAAATATTACAGGAATTTATAGCTGGTCCAAAATCAATATTCTTGTCTTTTATAAAGATATTAGTTAATTTATGTCTTGGTAGAATTCCAATTAAATGAATTAATTGCAAGAGTCTTGATGAAGTTCATCCATAGAGCCTGAGGATGCTGTGTTCTGGTAACTTGCAATGTACCTGAAATGCAGTTTTTCCTTTAGTTTTTGTTGCTAAGCTATATTTTTAAGATACATTGCTTGAGAATAATGAAAGCATATTTCATTCTAATTGAGGAGTAAAGGAGTGGGCTTTAAATAAGATTGACTCTAATTTGCTGGATGTCAACTTGGAGATATTCAAGGGGTCATGTATTGTATTCTTCTACAGATGTCAACACCGTGAGGGAAATGTACACTTGGACAATTTAAAACTATGCTTGAAATGGTAAGCCCCATTTTCTCAAGCATCTTTGCATCTCAAAGCACTCAAAAAGGACATGAAAATAAAGAACAGAGGGTATCACATAGGACCCTAGAAAGGAGACCTAATTCTGTGACAAGAAAGAAGGAGGTCAAAACTCTTCAAGTAACTGATATGAAGGAGAAACAAAAAATGTTCCAAGACCCGGGGAATGCATTTACATGACCCCTGGGAGGTTCTGGGAGGGTAAGTCCACAGTGTTTCCATCTGTCTTTCCTTCCAGGCCACATGGTTAGTCCCCTTATCCTTTTCCCTCTAATGCTTATCCTGACTGCAGCAAATAATAAGTGAAATAGTCCCTTCATGGTTTTACAGTCCTTAGGGAACAATTAATAAAGTGACCAATAGAGTACATTATTTTAGAGGTTAATGCAGGAGTCAGAAATGTTTGTTCTAGGAAAGGGAAGTTTTCTGGAATATGGCACCCAATGTGCAGAAGAAAAAAAAATGTAAAAGGTGAGTGAAGTCTCAATGGCTTGGTGTGGCATGAATCAGAAGGTTGTATATTTTGTAGTCTACAAGGGTGTGCACTAAATATTATAAACTAGTCAGAATCTCAGGCACTCGGAATAGAGGTCCAATTTTGATTCATTGTGAAGAATAATATTCTTTCACTCCCCTAATCAACATAATCGCCTTTAAGTAAGATCCTTTAAAATTACTTCCTTCCCAATCTGCTGTGGTGGTAAAGAATGGACATATTCCCATGTCCAACTTTAATACTTCCATATATAACAATAGCTTTCTAAAGCTATGAAGTATGTGTTTTCCAATGATGGCCAGGCAGGGCTGACTTAAGGACCAGTGGGACTTCTACCATGGCACCCTTTAGAAGACCTCACATGGTTCTCAGAAGAGACATCAGAAGAAATTACTTCAACATTTATAGAGGGATTTGTTTTGAGATGACATTGAAAAGTGTTTGGAAGAGTATCACCTCATGGATGTGGCCTTGGGGTTTATGAGGGGCTTGCAAAATAGAGCAATAGTTCAAACAAAAATAAAGAGGTTTCTGTTTCTCCCTTGTCCAACTGTTTCATGATACAGTCTCTTGGCTCATGTTTCAATAATTTGGGATTAACTTTAGCTTCTACTTGTCACAGTTATTTTCTAAATAATAGCATTCCTAACATTCTTCCAATAAAACTTCTTTTCATGTAGCGATTCAGGAAACCTAGTATCTTCCAAATGTATCGTCATACTTATGTAGGTCTTATATTAAGATTCTTGAAGGGATAAACAACTTATCTCAATATGATATCACCAAAGTTCTATTTAACTGACTTTAAACAAAAAAAATGTTGAGAACAAATTTGAACATAGAATTAGGGAAAACTTATACTAAGAACACATTCCAAATATTTGTAAATTTTTTTTTGACTTGAACTTGGAGTCTGTGACAAACATGACAAACATGATCAAAACCATGCATTTTATACAAAATAATATTGCATAAAAACCATGCATTTTATGCAAAATAGTATTGCATGAAGTTTATAGTTTTACTAGTTTCATATTTGACTCCTCTTCCAAGCTTCCTCAGGATTATGAAGTATAGAGGTTGTTATGACACAAGTCTTGGTATTCATAATATTACCAGATAGATAATATATGAGTTTTGATGAGGTTTTCCAGTAGATGTAAGAAAAAATAGGTATGAGACATGAGAAAAATTAGTGCCATGATACATTTCTCTCCCTGTGTTTTAGGAAATAAAACAAAGAGGCAACGGTAAGAACAAATAGTGTTCAGTGAGGGGCTGAGGATATGCAGCTCAGTTGCAAACTGCTTCCATATATGCATGAGTCCTGGGTATGATTCCTACATTGAACCTATTTGTAATCCCAGCACATGGGAAATAGAGGCATAAGATTCAGAAGTTCAAGATTATCTGCAGCTATCTAGGGAGCTTGAGGAGATGCTCAACAACAGGAGATTCCATCTCAAAACAAATAAACACTGCTGCTCACTAAGGAGCAATCATTTTGTAACTTTCCATATGTGATGATATGGGCTAGTTATGGGTCTAGCATTCACTCAGCACAAACAATACAGAGATAGGAGGCTAATGGAGAAAACTTGATACTTCTTACTAATCATTGCCTTTCCTCCAAAGCTAATCACTGTAATTAGAAAATAGTAAATGATGGGGAAAATAAATGAGAAAAAAATTAAGAAAAGAATCTTTTACAAAAAACTACCTGTACTTAGGATTTTAAAAAAGAGAGGAAAAATGATCAAGGATCATCACAATTCCCAACTGTGGACAAATATGGGAAAGTGAGCCCACAATGGATGTTCAGGTTCCATGGTCCTTACTGAGAGATCTTGAAATTATGAACATTTGAAAAGCCTGTGAAGAAAAAGACACAACCGTGATCTTGGACAAAGGTTGGCCACAAGCTCAGGAAGAGGGAGTTGCCTGCACCCAGACCCCAGGATACTAGAGATGTGGGTGAAGTAACCCTTCTACTCTACGAACACTAGATGATGAAGCCATACACTAAAATTGCCCTCAGAGTCCATTAGCACTGGAAATTTGATCCAGAATGCCACATGCACTCTTAAAGAAGGAGTAAAAAGGCATTTGTGGTGGCACATGCTTTCGAGCTCATCAGAGGAAAGTGGATCTCTCTGATTTTGAGGCCAGCCTCATCTACAAAGCAAATTCTAGGGCAGTTTCAGGGCTATTACACAGAGAAACCCTTTCTCAAAAAACAAACAAATAAATAAACAACAGAGAGAGAGAGAGAGAGAGAGAGAGAGAGAGAGAGAGAGAGAGAGAGAGAAATTTAAAGAATTTCCCAGGAAATATACAGACGGTCAAACAATGAAATCAATGAGGGTTGAAGGAGAGAGGAAAACAAGAGAAAAGAGGAAGTAAAAAGAAGGAAATAAGAAAAGAAGGAAGGGACGAAAAGACTGGAAGTGGAGAAACCATAAAATGAATAAATGGAAAAGACATGAGAAGCCACATCTGAAGGACTCAAAGATAAATAAAGAGACCATCTTAAGCAAGGTGTAGTAGTTCACACCTGCAATCCTAGTAGGCTGGAGCAGGAGGGTTGTCATCATATCTAGAAAACAGGGTTGTCTTCTGTATGCCATACATCCATAAGGGCCACAAATAAATTATGGCATCCAGAAGATGTTCTAGATTCATAATCTACAGATGATAAGATGTATATATTTTCAACACTACTTAAGCATATGAGATTGTCATCAAGTAGTTGGAGAAAAGCCAGGTAGGAGATCAATAATTCCTGTGCTTTCTCAAATGCTAAAAGTAACCAAGGACTAAAAGTACAATTTAGGCTTGATATAAGAAAGTATTCAGCAATGATCATTGTATCTAAAATTAGGATTCTTTTTGTAGTAGAAGCATCATGAGATGTGATCAAGATGATATATAAGGAACCCACTTGGTCTATGGTAGACCAGGTTTTTTTAATTATTGGGAGATCTAAGTAGATGGTTTAAGAGAATCCTTCAATTATCTTGCCATTGGTATAACAAAAGTTTCACTGATAAGCAAGGTTGGTGGACAGAAATTCATGCAGTCTCTTGAGACTTATGGCTATGTGGAGGAAGGGGACATGATATGAAAGATGTCCTCTTGTCAAGGAGCCGTATCGCATACAATAGTACCAACTTTCTTGGTAGAGCATTTGACTGGCCTCCAATTTTTCTAGACCACAGATCCTAACTCTGGTGACTCTTAATTATTTATTCTTCCTTAGGAATAAAACATATGGAAAGGCAGATGGTGATATCAAAAGCAACAGTGAATGGAAGGGAATATAATTCAGCTGCCTTTTCCCAGCAGCCCATTTGTCACACCTATTGAAAGGGATGATGTCAATAATGTTCTAGACATTTCTTCTACCCACCAACTAGGTGGGCTTAAAGAGGCTTATCTAAGACAATTTAGTTGATCAAGTTTAAGTCAGGTGTACGATTTTTTTATATTTATGTAAACCAAAGCATTCAATCTTCCACATTCATGGCATGCTGGTCTCTCTAGAGTCACATGGGCCCCTGAGATTCTGCTTCCTGTGCCTGCTGAGCTTCGAGATTTCTTCCTCATTATACTTCCTGAAGCAGATGTAGAACACAGTTCATTTTTCTATTCAAATGCATTTCACATAAGAATTGTGCATGGAGTCTATTTCAACAAATGCCTGGGAATGTAAAGAATGTTCTTATTACATAGCAAACATACCTTGAATTGGTGAATGTCTATTGTGAAAATTCTTTTGAACGAGGTATCACTGTGGACTTTCCATGAACAATGTTCCCTTACAAGCTGAAGACCCCTGATTTCTTGTTCAGTTTCTGCCTCTTCTTTATTATTTTCTCTGTGATAATTTCATAATTTATTCTAAATCTTAGTTCTATAGCATCTTCTTTCCTTCAAAGTATGACATTCTCATCTTCTCTAAATTATGCACTGTCTTTCCCTTGGTGCATTCCAGGTGCCAACTGTGACAATCATTTTCCCTACTAGTGTCCCATTTGTCGATGTCTGAATGGGGGGGGGCTCCTAAAATGTGGCTGTGGAATCTGGACTATTGATCATTAAGCATTGCATAGATAGGTAGAAAAAATGTGAAAAAAACCCATGAAGTAAATAGACAGAGTTTTAGAATTTCTATTTATGTGTTTATATGTGTGCAGACACCTGCAGAAGGTAGAAGAGGCATTGGACTGACTAGAACTGGAGTTACAGATGATTGTAAGCTCTCTAACCTGGTTTCTGGGAACTGAATTTGTGTCTGCTGGAAGAGCAGCCAAAGCTCGTCACTGCTGAACTGTTTCTCTAGCCTGATGTTTGTGTCTGCTTGTCCTCCTAAAGGATGGACACATTTAGGGAACTGGCACAGCCTCTGTGCATCTCTTTAGTCTTTATTAAATGAAAATTTCCATCATTGAGATTAATTATTCAGATTACCTGAGGATAGGTATACAAATTATCCATTAAGTACTTGGCATACAAAGCATCATAATGAATGTTTACTAAGAATTTATTCTTTTTTTTTTATTGGAAATTTTTTATTGGAAATTTTTTTTTTTACATTTCAGATGTTCTCTCCTTACCCCATTTCCCCCCCTCCCTCCCAGGAACTCACTATCCCTTCCTCCCTTCTCCTGCCTCCACGTTGGTGTACCCCCACCCACCCTCCCCTGTACCTCACCTCCCCACCCTCGAGTATCCCGCCCCCACGACGTCCAGCCTTCATGGGACCAAGGATCTCTTCTCCCACTTATATATAGCTCCCTTGCATATATAACTGGAGCCATGGGTCCCTCCCTAAGCGCTCCCAGGCTGGTGGTTTAGACCCTGGGGGCTCTGGTTGGTTGGGATTGTTGCTTTCCTCATGGTGTCGCGAATCCTCTCAACTCCTTCTGCCTTCACTCTTATCTTCTCCATTGGGAACCCCATGCTCAGTTTAATGGTTAGCTGTGAGCTTCTGCCTCTGAGTATGTCAGATTCTTGCAGACCTCTAAGGAGACAGCTATATCAGGCTCCTGTCAGCATGTACATCCTGACATCCACATCAACCTCTACCTTTGGTGACTGCACATAGGATGGATTTCTAGGTGGAATGGTCTGTAGACAGTCCC